>CM057337.1:636547866-637765300 GCA_030015575.1 Agapanthus africanus
TGATGAACGGCTGAGATTGAATTGGAGGGTTGACTTCTGGAGCGTGTAAATCTCAATGGGTTTTAAGTGGTTGTGGCCGAGCTACCTGCAAAGAAGTCCCGGGATGGTTGTGCCACCGAGGACCCTCCGAAGATCAAATTAGATGGGGTATTTTGGTAGAGTAACGGTCTAGTGGAGTAAAAATTGCTTACCTGAGTCGTCTGGAAGAGGGGTTTATATAGTGGCAGCAATGGACAGGCGGGCGCGAGTTTCACGCCGGCCGTTACGCCCCTAACGTTATGCCCGCGTGATAGGCGGGATTCCCCATTAATGACGAGATATGCTCATTAATGGGGGATCGTGATGGCGTGGAACGCAGGATCATGGGCAGCGGATATCTCGCGCCTGGCGAGATTCGTGGAGCCGTGGCGGAGGCGCCTGTGATCGGTGTTGTGGGTCGGTCGGTGAGACCGAGGAAGATAAGCTCGGCGGGAGGCTCGGGAACGAGCGGGAGGCCAAGGCATCTTGGTTATGTGATAGCTCGGAGGCGAGCCGGGAAGGCCGAGGAGGCCCATCGTGCAGGAGGCTCGGAGGCGAGCCAACGGTTGTTTGTAAGGCGGGCATAGGAGTGGTCTGGACGGCCACTAAAGGTCGGAAACATTCTCGGGTCAAAGGTCCGGGGCATGCTTCTAATGTACCGTTGTCGCTCCCTTTCCGTGAGCCATGGGACACGTCAGTCGCCACGTGTCGTGATCTTAGGAAATACCACTTCTGAGCATCATCACTAGACATGGTAATAAGTATGCTTCTAGACTAAAAGAGCCAGATATATAGAGCTTGCATATTGTAGCTTTAACGGTTATTAAAAGGAAACGAATTTAATAACCATAACAACAAGGGGGAAACAACAGCATTTGTCAATTACAATGAGAACTTTATTTTGACATATAATTGAAGGAATCGTCAGGTTCTTTCAATTTCCAGATTTCAATCCATGAATCGATCAATTAATGAAACATTAATTTCTTAATACCACTAGTAGCTCACATAATTCTAGCTCAGGTAGCAGAATTACTAATTCAAGTGTCGTTGTAAGTTTGTGAAATTTGAAATAAGGGACATGAGCGCTCAAAGGTGAAGGCATAGAGCTCAAACACAAGCTTAAAAATTGATGCAAAGAGTGGAGTTACCGATCGCTCTGGAGATTTGGCCACCTAGTTATATTACTTTGGGAAAACTTTATCAAGCAAACAGTGAGATTTAGGTGGTTCATGAAAGTGTTCTAATGTCACATAAATAAAAACCAGTCAACATATTACATAGGGATAATAATCAAAATATGAGGATACTATTATCTTTTGAACCATCAATATATTCACCGAATGATACATAAATATAAATATAGAATAGCAAGAATACCTTTTATTTTTATCAACAGATTATGCCCTCATATTTCCAAGATGTTTTGAATGTCGAAAAACAAGTGGGCAAGAATAGTGTGGAATAAAAAGCTAAGAACTAGGAGAATAATATCCCTAATTAGATCACCCCTCGAAGACAAGAATCTCTCAAACTTCCAACATACAAGTCAGATGCGAGATGCAATTGGATGTCTGATTTCGGATACTTGTTTGCGGATGGAAGATGAAACTCTTCTTACCCTGTCACATCCTATAATTTTTTTTATTTGTAGACATATATAGATATTAAGTTATTACTAGAAAAAAGAAAAACCTTATTTTAAAGAACAAATGATTTACAGATAATTTTTTTTAGGGTGAATAAAGGCTTATGTGTTAAGTGTGCGTCACACACTGATTGATAAATTTGTGGTGTCCAATTCCAAAACTGACGATTTTTGTAATGAGTAGTTTCTTGAAATTGAAAAAGATGTGAACAAACTGTTGTTATATTTACAATAATCAGCTTGGTAAAACAAAATTGTAAATATAATTCTCAATAATATAAAGAATTTATCTGTATGTGCCTGCATGAGCGCGCACACGTGAGCGAGTGCGTGTATTTCAGAATAGTGAATATAAAGTAGAAAAAGATCCATTTCGATATATAATGATTCGTATAATCACACACAACACAAAGTTTGAAACCAGATTAGAAAGATGCCTATTCACAAACCTTTTAATCTTATTAAGAAAGAAATGAAATTCTTCAGTAAAGAAAATAATACCATTGCATTTTGTCAGAGCACTTTCGGGTCTTACCTGAGACGAAAGTTGTGGAATTCACTTGCTATACTCTTGAATCCTAAGGCGATCGAGATGCGGTAGTCCCAACTCTTTCATCTTCAATTCATGCCAAAACCATAATAATGAAGAAAGCACAATGCTTCCCTTTATTAAGTGGTTAACTAATAACTCCAATACCTTACTTTTGGAAAACTAAAGAAGAGAATATAATCATGCATCTTACTTTCCTGAAATCAAAGCAACAGTTGAATCTTGTAGGAGGAGTTGAAGAAATCCTGCTTTCTTGGATACATTTGAACTTAATAGCGTGGTCTGACCAGTGAACAAAGATCGATTAATTTGAAACTTTCAGACCAATGCCGGTTATTACGGAATCCAACCAGAGTAGGTTTTGAAGAATATTGTTATTTCTACTGATTCATTGCTCTAGCTAGTTGTGCAAAACCGGTAAAAATATAATTTAGTTCAAAAAAATTTGGAAACTCAGGAAATTGAAAAGAAAAGTAGTAAAGATCAACCATCATTGTACATAACGAGAAAAACAAATTTCTAAAACTGCTTAGAATCATGGAAAAACTGACATGAAAGAAAGAGAGGAGCAAAATTAACATGAGCTGCGACAATTCAAGTTATTAGGGGTATTCAACTTGAAAAAGTTCGTGTAAAACAAGTTATAGTTATCTTTGGAGAATTGGCTACCGAGGTCTTCTGAAATAAATATTGAAAAGTACATGCAACTACGAATAA
This sequence comes from Agapanthus africanus, assembly GCA_030015575.1. Taxonomy (NCBI): domain Eukaryota; kingdom Viridiplantae; phylum Streptophyta; class Magnoliopsida; order Asparagales; family Amaryllidaceae; genus Agapanthus; species Agapanthus africanus. The sequence continues at coordinate 636,550,800 of CM057337.1, forward strand.
TAAAGCAAGTTTTTTTATGGGGAGGTGTGTGTTGGGGGGTGGGGGTGGGGGTGGGTTAAATAATAAAGCAAGTTAAGGGGTAGTTCACTGGAAAACACTGAAAATTCAGGGTATAGTCTAGTAAAAGTTACCTTTTGGATATCATCACTGTTCCTCTTTTACCTTTTTCCTGCTGTAGCTAGTGATTTTAAGTTAACTACATTTATATCATTAACAGTATAAAAAAATTATCATGTCTGCAGCAGCAGCAGCAGTGTAAAGTCAAACTCAACATGAATAAAAGCCAAATCAACTTGCAATTTATATGCAGAAATTAAAATGAGATAAAGGAGGCAAATAGTTTATGAAAAAAAATAATCCAAACAGGATATAAAGCAAAAATTCAGGGACCTGATCATTCGAAAACAGCTAAAGACATTTTCCAAAATAAAACAGCTAAAATAGTGATGGTATTACTAATATCTGCACTTGAACGCAACATAATAAATACAAACACAATTCTTCTGTGTGAGGAAAAAGTACAATGGCAATGCAATATGATCGGATAGCACAAGTTTTATTGATTGCTATAATTTATATATTGATTTTTGTATAATTATATCACATTCCCAACTGCGATATTATACCGCTTTTTCACTTGTTAAGAATACAAAGAAGGCATATTTACTCGTTTAAGGACACATAGACAACTTGATCTCATGCAACTTTCCTTGTGAGTTGATCCTTGGAAGTGCTCTCAAAGATCTTATCGGCATTGCCCACTTCAAAACCATCTCGTCTATGGAATTCCTTAATCTGCACCAAATAAAACAAAAGGTTTAGAAAAATTTGACGGTCCTCTTAAATTACCCCCCACCCCACAAAAAAAAGGAAAAAAAAAACCGCAATTGTGAGAAGATAGTTTCAGCAGATGAACATTTTCATGCATCGGGAGCTTTAAAAGAAAAAATGACTTAAGGTCCGATGTCAGCCGTTTGTAGCACTAGTAATGATAGTATTTTGAGCTAAATTTACAGCTTAGTGCACAACTATAAGACAATAGTGAAAAAGTAAAAATACCAACAACAAAATCCAGCACCCTGAATAGAAGCCCAAGTAGATTACACTTATGTCATTCCATATTGAGAATCCATCTAGTTAATATTTGAAATATTTTGTAACAAGCATCAGAGTGCTGTTGTCTGATTACATATGAACATCGGGCAAAATGAAAGGAAATGAAAATATTTGTTCATTCTTCATTGGAATTTATTACACCAGATTCTTAGCGAATTAAGCATTGTCTTGACCATGTAAAATGAGTTCAAATAATCCTGACGCAGCTAATTAGAATAATCTCCCCAACTGGAAAACTTTTGTAGTATTGGGACAGAAGTCAAAGGATGAGAAGCACAATTCTACTCACATTGAATGTTGAAACAAATACATAATAGAAGCGAAGATACTTGCACAGCCACCTCTTCTAGAGAATCCAGTCTATGTGACATGCAGATCCTTTTACCTTCTTTTGATCTCCAACCAGTTTTTTCATCATATCAGATCATTCAACAAATGTATCCAACATTCCTCTGTAAATGGAAAATTAAGAATAGGAAATCTAGGAAATCAATGAAGAAAGGGTTAAGGATGTCGAAAATGAGCATTGCTTCTTGGAAACAAGTAACAGGAAAAACGTTTCCATAGCGATGACAATCAGGTGATGATGAGGGAAACAACTGTAAGCAACGAGAAGGCAAGATATTCGAATGCTTATTACGCAATTGATTTGAATGAAAAGGTAGCCACAATTTATAATGCTTTGGTGATGGCAGCATGCAACACCTTTTCGGTCATTTACATGAATGGCAACCTCAAATGATACCCTCACTAAATATTATGTAAATATAGTTAAACTATCCCGGGGCAGTAAAACCCAAATCAGAATCCATTACAAAAGGCAAATTTATCAATAGCATTGCAGATATCATCGCATGATAGGCCACTTCTATTTGAACCAATACTACTACTCTACTTAAGGAAAAAAACAAAAAGAAGAGAAGAATTTAAACCTCTTCCTCAGCTATTTTTTCAAACTGTGGCAAAACAAGGCGTTCTGCAAACTCAATGTATGAACAAGGAACAGCCTCTGTTTCACCATCAGCGAAGTTGAAGGAGGTTGAATCTGCCACAGTTGAACTCTGCAAAAGAAGTCCATCGGGGGACACTGTTTACAAAAGGGGAAAAACATATATGTGAGGATTTTTTTAATCCAAATGTTTAAAGATTATATCCAACTGGGAAAAAGATAGGGAAAATCAACTACAGAGAAAATAGCAGCGCCAAATACACAGTAATACAGTAAGGGAATTAGTAAAGAAATAGCATGATGAAACCATTCTCAAAACTTCACCACATAATCACAGATAATGCAGTAATAAATATGATGTGCACAGTTTCGACAAGAACAAAAGATATGATTACCTGGTTATTCATCTTTTATATGCCTACGTAGGATCCGGAGTTTAAACAAATTTAAGCAGATAAAATGTAAAAGGAAGTTGAGAACCGTGAGCCCTGTGGTAGTAGCACTATCGAAACCATTTTTACAGAATTTTCACAATTAAGACAATTATTTGAGGCATGGAAATCTAAACGAAGTGTACACATTTCTATGGATCAGAGCAGGCTACAGATCTATCTTCAATGATCATGTTCACAAAGTTTGAAAAGGTGTATTACTGAAACCAAATGAAATAATCCTGTCACAGAAGCAATGTTCTAAATGTTGGATTCTGCATTGCGTCCGTACAAAATTTTCATGCTGAATATCGTGATATTTCAATGACATTTTCTAAATGCCAGACTGTAAATGTTTGTATTCTAATTTAAACCTTAATGTTAACTTTCATTAATAGTATAAATATCATTAATATAACGCAATAGAAGGATATTTGGCTAAATTGCAGGAAATACCCTTAACTTTTCCCTTAATAGCAGGAAATAACCCTAATTTTAAACCACGCTTTGCCCCCTAACTTTCTATGGTGTTCAAAAAACACCCTTCATTGAATTATCTTTAAAAATATATATTTTCTCTTTTCTTCTTAATTAATTTAGCCTACCATCCTTCTTCTCGAATTTCACTTGCAGACTCATCTTCTCTTCTTCTCCAACATTTGTAAAACTCAAAAGAGAACCCACCGCTTGATTCCAATGATAAACTATAGTAAGATAAACTTGGGTAAAATTTAGATAGAGATTGCACTCTCTGTTAAGGTCAAAAGAATCACATTACATCAAATTTAGGGTAAAGGAAATCGAGAGGAAACATGAATTATTATTATTATTTGGGGGGGGGGGGGTAGGAGATAATTTTTTTGGTGATAAAACCTATGTTTAATCTAACGAAGGGCATTTGGGAACACAATAGAAAGTTGCGGGGCAAAAAATGCAGGTTTTAGAAAGCTAGATATATTTCAGGTAAAAGTTAGAGGTATTTCCTACAATTTAGCCAAGATATTTTGAAGCTATCCCAATGATAGATCACCTAAATAGAAGCATAGATAAACAAATTAGAAAAACTTTTAAGAAAAATCATAAATTTACTTGATTTATCGAAGAAATTACAAAACCCCAAGATAACCTTACTTTTTGCTTCGTCGAGGATACATAAGGAACTCTTTTGGGGACGTTTTGAAAATTATATTGTATTCTAGATGTAGCCTACCCCATATGCTTGGGATAAAGGCTCGGTTGTTGTTGTTGTTGTATTCTAGATGTATTGAAAATGTCTCAATGGCTAAATATATGCATCAACAATACAAAGTACTTGTATTCTAAGTTTATAACTTGCTGAAATGATAATTAGATAACAATGTATGTGATTTAAACAATAAAAAACTACAGTGTACCCAAATGAATCGTATCATAAAACTTTTTGAAAAAATTGTGAATCTGCGAATCTGCGTTATATCATGTCTCATATCTGTATATTTGAAACCGTGTTAGTTAGACATCCATATCAAGGTATGGGATAAAAGGGCAAGTACGTGGTCAACTAAGTTAGTCGTATGGCCTCCAAACATTCAAATATATATGCTAAGACTGCTATGCACATCTCTTTGTGTATATGGCTTTCCTCATTCTTGCTGCTAAAGTTGTAATATCCTCATCTCTTCTGGATTTTTTTGAGTCACTCCTTGTCTACATAATGCATCAACAAAATGGCTCCCATAGGGTGGCACGAGACCAAGCTTGGCTTGTATGTTACAGCTTAACATAATCAATTTGTCTCACATTACTCATTTTTTAAATGAAAATCCTAATCCAGACTAAAAGTCTACAGCTTTATAATTATACGTGTCGGAATTGGAGTTCTACCCAATGTGAAGTTTGATCATCTCTCTTAGTAGTCGAAGTCTATCATCAGCAAACAGTTGCACAGTAACATTTCTATATGGACGGCAAACAATAATCAGAAACTAAATATTACCTTCAATATGATAATATCCATCATCTGTAACACATATCTTGGGAAAGAAAAAAGGAGAAGAGAGACGTAGAATTCAAAACACGAAGAAAGCTTGCACACACATAAAAGCATTAAAAGGATGCTGTGTATATGAGAAATCAAATGCAAGCTCCCCAAACATTAAGCAAAGAGCTGAAGGCAAACCTTTGAGGATCCCCCCTTCAGAATTTAATTTATAACCCTGATCTTCAATGAACCGATTAAGGCTTTTGATGTTTCTAATGTGTGACTTCAGCCTATGAACAGATATAGTGACATGATTCACTGCATAACCATTAACAAGGGTCCATGCAGCATATTCACTTTCCCTGAAAACAGATAACCAAACAAACAAAAGAAAAATATGACCATTCACATCCTCTAGACTATCAAAGGCCCAGCAACAACACAACACAAGTAGCAACCCAGGAGAACACAAAGCTTTAAATAAATTGAGAAAGGGGATGATTCGAGATTCCCAGCTCTGCTAGTACTAGTAACGGATGAAGTTCACATTATGGCACTGAACCAAAGTTGACAGAAGCAAGTAAAAGTATAAATTACCGATGATAAATAATACCTCGATAACTGCTGATAATCAGAATATATGGTTTTCCCCATGTCAAAGAACCCAAACTACTCGCAAGGGCTGCATATTTGCTGCCATTTCCCGACATTTTAACATATTTTTTAATTATTTCCTGCATGCATAAAAAAAATGCAACAGTTAAGAACCACATAAACTTACATCAAATTGGCAACAAATAATCTAAAAAGGTGGTTATAATCATTAATCAGACCAGCAATTACTTCGTGATAAAAATTCCACATTCATTCTTAAGAGTACCTGACTCTGAGAACTCATCTCATCCACAAGAAGCTCCGATACAAATATCCTAGGCAAAGGGCCATTAGAAAAGCCACCACCATCACTATACTCAATCTCAGGAGGAGCAAACCACAGTGCTCTCAATTTCTTTGCTGGAAATCTTAACTCTTCGCGTTGTGAATAACCAAAATCCAAGAAGAATTTTGCAATGGAATCAATACCATGACCATCTACCTTGAAGTTTATAGTTTTAAAAAAGTAATCAGGTGAAAGAATTAATCAAATTTGCATCTTATGTTTTTTAATGAAGATTTAATTTCATACCCCAAATGTTCGAAATGCGAAGTGATCATAAGACACAGGATTGCCATCTGACGAGCTGACAAGTTCAAGAACAGATTTTGCAGTTGGATTTCTATTCAAATAGTTCTTCTCCATATTTGAAAGCACAGACCTAAAGAATGATTGCAATTGCACACCCTGAGATAGAATAAAATTATAATAAGAACAAGTTTTAAAAAAAAAAGTATCATATTCTTAATTTATAAAACTTAAGTCACATAAAATTTACATATGACAATCAACCAATACCCTGACATCGTAAGCATCATAATTTTTTTTATTTGTCACTTAACTATTCAATATTAACAAGGGTAATTGCACAGAACTCCTCTGTAGCTTACCATATTTAGCGCTTGTACCTCGCAAGACAGCCCTTGGAAAGCTGTAGTGTTATTTGATAGCTTCCCTTTGAGAAATCGACAAACACGTTACTACACAGATTTTGTGTACGTTCATTCAAAAGGTCGAGGAGCTCAAAATGAATACTAAAGGTGAGTAAAACTTCCATTAAAAAAAAGATGAGTATAACTTCCACCCATCATCGACCATGTGGCAAGGTGGCATCATTATGAGAGAGGGTGTGGATATAGCTATTTATGAAACCTAAGACATCAAGATTTTACACCATACAACTAAATTATGCAAATCAACAAATTACAGGGTTACAAAATAGAAATGCAGCCGACATGGGCATATGCGAAGACAAAAAAGAAAAGGAAGATTTTTTGAACTTTTCAAGACTACTACTATTTGTAATGTACCCAATGCCAACCGATCAAGTAATGTCCAAGGGGATGAATCTTTGATTGTAGTACTCTATAGCAGAGATACGATACAATATGGATATATGCAAATTTAAAAAATCCTAGGATACAGGCTACACATCTATATTAAAATTTTAATTAATTAAATGTATGCATACAGTTATCATTTTAGAAAATCTAAACTAAGATCACAACCAATTTGTTAATGTTGGTATGCAAAATTGTTGGCATATTAACCGTTAATACATACTACCTCTGTTTCACAATACAACTCTCTTTTTTGATTTTGCACACCTATTAAGAAATGATTGAATTCTCTTAAATCTATGATGTTATAAATGCAAATTTCCCATTTTAACCCTATTAAGTGTTCATTAATTTCTTGATATTTGAACAATCATGGAATTTATTGAAGGTTAGTTTAGCACATGTAGTATTAAAAGTGCATTGGTAATCTAAGTTTCCTCTTGGAATTGCAAAGGGAATTATATTTTGATGAAAAAGAAAGAAACAAAAAGAGACCTATATTGTGAAACGGAGGTAGTATTTGATACACTTGAATAGAATATAACATTTTAGAATGTGTCAAAATGAGTTCCACATGTTTTCGAGGAATCCGATGGAATCTGATATGGATACGAATCTGATACTTATCCGATTAATCAAGGTACCCATGCAACATAGTTGATACTTACTAGTGATTTGTATTTGGTGATTATGTTTTGTAGCACTTTAAAAGAAAAAGAAAAATAGGGATAGGGTCAACGCCAGCCCCATGCCTACGGTCGCGTGACCCGGCCTCTGGGTGGGGTCTGATCCAACTTAATCCTAGGGCCCCACCCTCCGTTTTCCATGTTGGGAGACCCTGTCAAGCCGCGGTTGACTGCAAGCCGCTTAATCCCTATGAAAGATTAAGGGACTAACGACCGCCTATGGTTGATGTCGCATGACCCGGCCCCTTGGTATGGGGTTTGTCCCAACTTAATCCTAAGGGCCCCACCCCGCGTTTTCCCTTGTTGGGGCCCTTTCAAGCTATGGTTGACCGCAAGCCTCTTAACCCCTATAGAAGATTAATTCCCAGTAACTTGTTTTAATGTTCGCTATAGTAGAATTCGAGACCTATCGGGTTTAGCTCAGTTGGTACCAATTTCCTCTTCAATATTAGAGGTCGCAAGTTGGATTTTGGGGTTGATTTCAAATATATATATATATATATATATATATATATATATATATATAAGTGATCTATTGCAAACCGGTCTGCGTCTTTTAAAAACGGGAACTCTCGATCTACAACATATTTTAACGATCCAATCCATTCAAGTTGATCGCCATACCCTCAAATGTATGTGCATAAAAAATCAAAGGATTTAAAGACCTTTAATCTATGTATCGGATAAAGTTTATTTTGCATAATCGAAAATCGTTCATTTTTGCATCCATCGATGCATAGGCTAGAGGTCTTCAAATCCCTTGATTTTTTATGTACATCCATTTGAGGGTATGGCGATCAACTTGAACGGATCGGATCGTTGAAATATACCGTAGATCGGGAGTTCCCGTTTTTAAAAAATGCAGACCGATTTGTAATGATACACTCTGTGTGTGTGTGTGTGTGTACACGCCGTCTCTCATAAGAGATAGGCCCTCCTTCTACTCAGAAACCTAATAATTTTGCTAGCTTCTGTTCCATGGGTCCCTCAGAAAGTATCTTTACTAATTTTTCTTTCGTTGCTTGGGCCATCATTCTTCCACCATATATTCTATGTATCCAACTCTCCTTAGTTCCTCATACTCTATATTTTTAGTATTTTTTGTGGGTGATAATACGAGGTCTTTTCACTACTGTCATATACCCAAAAGCTTTCGGGTTCTTTATTTGCAACAATTTTTAATAGATGCCAGATTTCTTATGCTAGAACTGAAGATATCTCGTTTGATATATATATATATATATATAGGAGTGCTCCATTGCAAAATGGTCTGTGTTTTTTAAAATCGGGAACTCCCAATCTACAGTATATTTCCACGATCCGATCCGTTCAAGTTGATCGACATACTCTCAAATATATGTGCATGAAAAATCAAAGGATTTAAAGACCTCTAACCTATGCATCAGATGAAGTTTATATTTGCATAATCGAAAAACATTCATTTTTGCACCCATCGATGCATAGGTTAGAGCTCTTTAAATCTTTTGATTTTTCATGCACATACATTTGAGGGTATGGCGATCAACTTGAACGGATCGGATAGTTAAAATATGTCGTAGATCGAGAGTTCCCGTTTTTAAAAAAACGCAGACCGGTTTGCAATAGATCACTCCCATATATATATATAGTACGACTATACTCCTATCGGTAGGATTTGCAAACCCATTGGATTAGACTTGAGATGTGTGCTAGCAAATATGGAGAGAATCTCTTATGTTTCTCATTCGGTCATTCTCTCCACAATTGCTAGATCCCAAGTCTAATCCAATGGTTAAGAAATGAGTTTCCAAATCCTACCAATAAGAGCATAGTCGTCATATATATATATATATATATATATATATATATATATATGAGTGCTCTATTAAAACCGGTCCGCGTTTTTTAAAAACGGGAACTCTCGATCCACGATATATTTGAACGATCCGAACGATTCAAGTTGATCATCCTGCATTCGAGTCTATGTCTATAAAAAATCAAAGGATTTGAAAACCTCTGATCCATACATCGGATGAAGTTTATGTTGCTATATTGAAAGGCGTTCATTTTGCACTCAATCGATCTATGTGTTAGAAATCTTCAAATCCTTTGATATTTTATAGACATACATTTGAGGGTAGGATGATTAACTCGAACGGTTTGGATCGTTCAAATATGCCGTGGACCGAGAGTTCCCGTTTTTTAGAAACGTGGACTGGTTTGCAATAGATCACTCCCCTATATATATGTGTGCGCGCCTAGATGATGTCATTAATAAAATAAATAAAAGATTAGAAAAAATGACAAAATTTCAATAGCGAAAATTGAGAATTGGTGATGTACACCATATCACCAAAAAAGATAAAAACAAGAAAATGAAAAGTCAACAACTTTCTCTCTCTCTCATTCTTTACACACTCTCATGCTGCAAAGTCCAAAAAGAGATATGCTTTACAAATTTATATATAAGCCCTTATATTTTTGTTATCTTTTATAACTCATAAATTTCTTAATTCTAATATTACCACTAACCACGTTCATTTAATTTAAATTTAGAAAAACTATGGAAATCTTTAGAAATTTTCATGTAATATTTACATACGCCTCAATGCGATGCGATGTATACAAGTTGTTCAAATATACACACGGGCATCGCACGTGTAAAATACCAGTGTGTACTGTGTAGTAGAATTCGAGTGCATTTTAGGTGTTTTGGGGCGTTTAAACTAAAAAGTCTCGAGGGGCTTTGTGCAAATATTGGCGGAAAAAAAAAAGAGAACTTCGTCATAAAATGACAATTTTGAGAAAAAAGGCCTGGCCCCCTAATTACCTAGAAAATTAATTCAACGGATCACAAATAAAATCGTAGATGAATGAAATGAAACGAAGAGAGTAGTAGTAGTAGTACCATAGCAGCAGGAGATGGATCGGAGACGGCGCTGTGCTGAGATCGGACGGCGGCGACGCCACCTAGGGCTCGGTTCTGGATCGAGATCGGACGGCGGAGGGAGAGCCGATCGATCGTGGAAGCGATCGGGAGGCGGAGAGATGGCCGATTCGATCGAAGAGAGGAGAAGAGGTTGGGGATTCTTGAAGCTACAGCAGCTGCAGCCGCTGTTGTTGTTGATTCCATGGTGGAGATTGGATCATCGACGACGAGGAGCCAAAATACAAAATTCCAAAATAAAAGCGACGCGATTAGAGATGGATTTGTAGAGAGAGAGAGAGAGAGCAGAGACACGTCAGCGTGGCGTGTGTTAGATGGAGTGGAGTGGATCTGCTGCGGCAGTTCGGTTTGAATACGGAACTCGAATTTGGGAAGCGGCGTCATCACCAACATCTTATCTATTTGATTAACTAATACAAAATTGGGTCATGCCGATGTACGCTACAAGCATTTTTTACCGAAACACTATTTTTGAAAGTTTCTTCCAGAATGCTCTTGCTGATTTTAGATGTAACCATGTTTTTTGCTTTTGGTTGAGCAAAAGCAAATTTGGAAAAAAGTTCTCAATAACTCCCATGTCGTTCATGAAAAGGATTTGTAAAATTCTTGAAAATAGTTTGCTCATTGTCTATAGTGTTAGTGCAATGGAGTTTTTCCCTTTATGATTCTTGGGTTTTATAGTCTATAATATTTGATAGGAATTTAGAAAAATATTTTTAAAAAGAAATAATAATATTTTGTATAAAAATAGTCACTAAAAATATCTTATATCAAATATGGCGAAACAATAATGTTTCAAATAACAATAGTTATTTTACATTTATTTATTAAAACTATATTTACTATAAAACTTTTGCTAAAATTTCACAACTTCAATAAGCAGGCAAGCAAGCAGACAGGTTGAGTGGATTCGTCGAAGTCTGGTTAGGAGGCAGGTGATGCCGATTGGACCATGGTTATTTAAAAATTTACTATGTAATGAATTCATTGAAAAATAATTTTTTAGCTAAAATAGCGACATAATTTACTATTTGCATTGGTTTATAGCCACTATATAACATAAACTTGACGTTCGTATTTGTAAATTGTAAACTGAAACACTAAAATATGGTATTTATTTAGATATGGTAATCATCGCTGGTATCTACTCAGAAGTCACTAAGCGGGTGTTAGTCATAAATCATTTAAAAATACTCCATTTCAAATCAAATGACGAGTCATTTGAAATAATTTGCTCTCATTTCAAATTGCTAATATTTTGATTTCTAAATTCATGTAGAATTTGAAATAAATCATATTATAATTAATGAATAAAGACTCGAAAACAATTGATGACGGTAAGAGAGAGTCATCATCGAGATCGATTGGCTGTGACGTTCGGTTGGTGTCCGGCTGCCGGCGGTTGGTCATGCCACTGGTCCCCAGCTGTTGGTTTTTGGTCCGTCGCCTGCGGTCTATCGGCGGTTTATCAGTTGCGGGTATCGCCAATGGTTGGTTGTCACCAGCTGTCACGATCCGGAAATTGGCACATGACCGGCACTTGAATCACGTGACCGGCACATGAATTACGTGAAATCTATACGACCCCACTGTAACCCAAATAAGCCGAAAGCTCAGAAATCTAAAACTTTTAGGAAAATAATGGAGGTGAAGTTTTGAAATGAATGTATAATGAAATCAAATTCTTTCTTTTTAAAGTACATATAAAGTTCGTTTGAAATACAAGTGAATTATATGCTATAATTTGAAACCGTTTTCGTCATTTGAAATTTGGGCAGCACCTCCTTTGTAAATTTTAATCCAAACCAGTATATAACAAGTATAATATAGGTATCCCTAAGTGAGAGCAGGTTTTTCGCCAATTAGCGGAATCACAACCACGTAATTAAGAATATACGACGCCCAAGGCGAAAATCAAATACAGAAAAGAAGGTAAAGAAAACCAATACATCATCAAACCTAAAATAAAGAAGGTATGCAATCTCATTGCAAATTTCAACACTTGAAATTCCCAATAATGGTTTTTACCCCTAGCGTCTTATGACCTTGACGCAGGCTAAACAACTCATAGAGCGCTAGTCAAGTTCAACCCGTTCATTTCTTGATTAAATTAAACCCACCCGTATGACCCTTAACGCGGGCCAAACAACGCCGTACGACTACCCTAATCCAATCGCATCACATGCTAGCAGATAAGCACTAATCAACTACCGCACCCTACGCCTTGACGCATGACAACAAACGTAGCATGAATACTAAAATAATACTTATATGAAATGATGGAGGGCTACGCAAGTTTTTAAGAAAACCATGAGCGTAACGAACTTGATATCGTTGTAGAATCTAGTCATTTGGAAAAGGAGTGTTTTTTAGGCTTTTTCTAGTTTCGCTAAAGAGGTCACTCCCGGTGAAGAGATCTCGGCTCTTTCCTCATCGAATGAGGTGCTGGATATTTATCAAGGAATACCACTATGCAAAGTAAGAACTAGAGAAGCTCTCAAAAGACAAAACCGAGTGGGTTGTAATATTTGCTGGTTTCGCTAAAGAGATCACTCCCGGTGAAGAGATCTCGACTCTTTTCTCATTGAATGAGGTGTTGGATATTCATCAAGGAATATCACTATCCAAAGCAAGAATTAAAGAAGCTCTCAAAAGACAAAACCGAGTGGGTTGTAGCATTTGCTAGTTTCACTAAAGAGATCACTCCCGGCGAAGGGATCTTGGCTCTTTCCTCATCGAATGAGGTGCTGGATATTCATCAACGAATACCACTATGCAAAACAAAAACTAGAGCTACTCTTTTTGAAAATTTGATTTTACAACATTTTTAGGTTTCTTTCTTTTCATTAATCTCATTAATAAGTCTCATCATTTAATATTTTCTAAATATCACAGAAAAGTGAAACGAAAATAGAACGTATGCTTATACCATCCGCATTCGTCACTGGGCCCCGTCATGCACCGTTAGGTTACTTAACTACCGGCAGAGCGGGGGCCGGACTAGCGCGGGTGCAAAACATAAGCAACGTTTATTATATATCATATACATAATATAACATTCGTCTCACGCAGTTATATGATCACATCACAGAACCAAACAGCAGAAGCAACATATGAAATATTGGATAGCTAGGATTTCCGTGTTTTAAATTTAGCCAGTAATGTAAAACATGGATTCCACGGGCGTGATGAATAGCCAAACCCACATCTCTAGACCCCTACGAGAGCGGCAAGTAACCCTACCAATTCTAGAGTTAGGAGATCCGGTTTCAACTCCTTGAGATGGTCTCCCACTGGACTTTAGAGCCTGGTTACTTATGCTCCCCGCCTTGGGTCTATCCTAATGCGGAAAAGTAAATAATATACATCAATGGAGACATCATCCTAAACCCGAAAGTATTAGTGTAATATGCCCTAGAGGCCATTATTGTATAGTACTAGTTTGTATATTACAGTTTAGATGTTTGGGATATATACACGGATTTATGGCAGTCTTGCTCAATATGATAATATGCTACTTAGTTTGTATCTATCTTAATATGTGTATATGTTTCTTTTTGTTGGGTATGCGGTATGCCAGCAGCTGGCCTTAGTGCAGATGTTGGGTATTCGATACGCCGATTACTGGCTTTTAGTGCAAGTGGGAGATTGTTGGATATATATGCCGCATAGGTCAGTATTGTATATGTATACATATGGATGCTAGAGATATGTATGTACAGGACAATCTTGCTCAGTTTTATAGTATATTGTTTGATTTGTCTTTATCAAGTTATGTGTATTTATTTATATTGTTGCTATATCTAGCTTGCACATATTGATAAAGACATGATACTGTAGTATACTATTATGGTTTGTCTTTATCTTAACATGGCATATTTCATACTCGTTATTACATATTGCGGTTACATGTTGATAAAACCCGTAGGATCTTGCTTGACTACCTGCGTTGTGATGGCGATCATACTTGTGGGAGCAGGGTAGTCCATAAGCACATCCTTAAAAGGGCCCTAGTCGCGTGAGTATCGAGACTGGGTATTGATACTCCAGAGTAGACTAGTGTATACATTTCTAGCCCCGTCGGGGGATGGTTGGTCCCGCAGCCATTGGTCTGATGCACCTAAGATCGTATACAGGTGCTCACTGGGTGTGAGTACACTGGACGGACTCACCGAGAACTTCCAGATGGTACTATACCTATCGTTAGATGGAAGTTCTCAGGTGACATGTATACAGGTTAGTCTTCGAACATGAGATCGTCATTTGTCTCGTGTGAGTTCCCACTGTGCTTTGATCACTACCCTACCACGGCTCTACTGAGTCGTGCAAACAGGTTTTGATCAGGTACAGTCCCGAACCACATGGAGGTAGTGAGCGATTGTTGGGGATTCGTCTCTCCCGATATTGGGAGTTGACATCGTACAGTGATCGATTGGTCAGGACTATAAGACCTTGGCTAAGGCAGTTGGGATTTACTGATAGGTTGATCAGTAGTTTCCCGGATTGGTCCTGAGCCGCATCAGCACGACTTATCGGGTTATTAGGGTCTGATGTTTACCACCCTCTAGACCTGATATGCGATACACTTAGACAAAGAGACCGGACTGTACGGATACTGTCACGGATAGGTTCAGTAGAAGTTCGGACGAGTTTGCTCGTCGGCCTTCCTTTTCGACAGGTACCTGGGCAGCCGTTACGTACAGCTAGTGCCGCTGACATGCTTGTGGTTAAACTCACCGCCGGCGTACTGTTGAGTCTTTAGATTCCCACACAGAGGGTTTCACTGCTTCGGGCGAAACGATGTAGAGGCCGTATGGTTTTACGGCAGGGTTCGATCATATATATACATTTATGCACGCATAATGTTCGGGCGGATGATACTAGCGAGCTTTGGTTTAAGCCGGATCCTAATATTATATTGATGGATTATTTTCGTCTCTTTGGTATTCGTATTTTTTGGAATACGGATACGGGTATGTATATACGGTAAGAGGCATTCTTGTAATTGTTGTAACAACTCCATTTTTAGTGTACAAAAATTTGCTTTAAAATTAATATATACTTGGGGTATTTACTTTTGCTGTTATTACTTTAAGTATTTAATTATAAGAAGGAGCTTGTAGCTCATTGGTAATATCTTGCACTGCTGAACCAGGCCATCAGAGTTCAAATCCCATACCCCACATTATTTTTAATATTATTTTGTTTTGAAATTTTTAGAATACCAACAGTCAACACGTGTTAACTTCCAAAAATCCCACTACCCTAGAAAAAGTAAATATACCAGTGAGATTACCAGACGACGATACACATCCCAAGTTCCCGACTCGGCCTGACTCGGCCGAGTCGGCCGGCCGGACTCAGCCGAGTCGTCAACAGCAAAGTCATGCCTCTTCGTCTTATCAACCCTCCTGCATACTTCATTTCCCCAGATCGGTTCCAGAGACCTTTGAAATCCCCATTTACTCCATATTTTAATGAATTTTAATATATTTTTTTACATCTTTTTCAATTTAAACTCTTCATCTACCCTAACCCTAGCCTAACCCTATAAATACCACCCCTACACTCTACCCCCTCACCCCAAAACTCTGAGTCAACTCTCAAGAAATCTCTAGAAAGCTTAGTGTGCAATCGAAGTGAGCGAAAGGCGAAGCTCCGGCGGATTTTCCGGCGACAACCGTAGGAACTCCCGGCGACGAAACGACGCACCGTCGACTCCTCTCGTCTCCCCTTCCTCTCTTTTAAAGTCCTAAACCCATAAGTCCCAATTTCTCTCCTTTACTCTTTTCTAAAAATACGAACTTCCAAAACCCGATGGAATCGGAACAAATCCGATTTTCGATTCGATTTCTTCCTAAAACCTCACTTTTCTTTAATACAATTATGCTAAAACCAATTCATGTTGACTATTAAATACTAACTTATCATATTGAACAAGTTCTATATCAAAAGTAATTGCTATTTCCATTTTACCGTATTTTTTCCATTAAAATACCATATAGTTTCTTTTCTACATTTAAACCATCAAAACATTGCTATACCTTTAAGTAGATCATGGGGTAATGACCTACCTCCTCACACACTCATATGCAACATAGCACAATATCCTCAGGAACATAGAATACGGGAAAACGACACCTTTTCATTTAAATACCTTTTAATAATAAAACCATTTTCTAAACGATTTAGTATTTATACAAATCTTTGCAAAGCGCCGCTACAACCCATTTGGGGAACCCGTTCAGGATGGTGTGGATTATCGCACATCCTCGGGCTCAGTAGTGCGAGATGCAGACCTCCGCAAGGAGCATTCGGTCTCGAAAGATTTAAAATACGAAAATCTAAAGAAAATGAGATTTCTAGAAATATTATATATATTAAAAATTATTTTCATATAAATATTGTTAGTTATATATATGCCCTAGAGGCCATTGTTGTACATATGATATATATTATAGTGGATGCTTGGATATATAGAGAGAGGAATTTCTTGCTCGACATGATAGTATGCTATTTGGTTTCACTTTGTCTTAACATGTTGACTTATATTAGTTTACTGTCTTGCTCTTACATGTTGATAAAGCCCTTAGGATATGTGCTCGACTACTGGGACTATGATGAGATCATATTAGTGGGGCCACGGTAGTCTATGAGTACATCCTATAATTGTTCCTAGTCGAGGGTGTATCGAGACAGGGCATCAATACACCAGAGTAGACTAGCGTATACGCATCTTGACCCATATGATGGGCGATGGATAATCCCATATCCATTGGTGTTTGACATCGAAGATGGTGTACGGGTGCTCAGTGGAGACTGGGTACACTGGATGGACTCACCGAGAACTTCCAGATGGTATTATACCTCACGTTAGATGGCAGTTCTCTGGTGATACTGGTACAGGTTGGTCTGTAGACCCGAGATCGTCATAGAGTCTTGTGTGATTCCCACTGTGCTTTGATTTCCACCTTACCACGTCCAAGAGAACATGCAAAACGGTGGCTTTTGGGTACATCCCGAATCACATGGAGGCAATGAGCGATAGAAGAGGATTCGTCTCTCCCGGTATAGGGAGTTGATGTTGTGCTGTGTTCGATTGGCTATAACTGGAAGTCCCTGGCCAGGGCTGATATAGAGTGCTACTGACAAGTGTTATCAGTAGTTTCTCGACCTGTTATGAGCCTCACATCGACACGACTTATCGGTTACTGGGGTCTGACGTATACCACCCCTAGACTGGATATGCGACATATCAGACGAAGAGACCGGACTGTACGGTAGTGTTACTGATCGGATTCACAGGAGAATGTACAGGCTTGCTTGTTGATCTTCTGATCGATCAATACCTGGGTGGCTGTTATGTTTAGCTGACCGCTTGCAGCTTGTGGGTGTTTGATATGATCATCACCTACTGCCGGCGTATTGACGATTCTTTAGAGTCCTACACAGAAGTTTCTTGACTCAGGAAAAACGGAGTAAGAGCACATATGTGATATGTGCGGGATCGAGAATATTACGATATGAGATACCATATTCTATTCTCACGATATTAGATATCGGCCGGCTATATGTGATATAACCGGGTCATCGGATCAAGTGTTGATTCGATGAACTGATACAGATTATATTAGTTGGTTATTTGAGAAATAGCCGGATTGTCGGATCAAGTGTTGATTCGATAATTTAATGTATAATTATATATGCGATATATTACTATACATTAACTGATATAAGCTCGCTTTATTGATTCATTTTCTCACCGGATAATACATTGATATATATGCGATATATGTTAATTGTATTATTTTCCTTTGTTATAAAAATATATTATATATATGATATATAATATTGCAACAAGTTATGATTACAAATGCAACATGATTAGTGGAGATTAAACATGGTTAGGGTTTGATTTGGGTTAGACTTTTCTTGAAGCTTCTAGAAGCTTTTTGTTTTGTTTTAAGCAAAGATATTATGTGTTGATATTTTGGAGATATTATTTAACCCAACCCAAACTCTTAACCCTAATCAACTCTGTACATGAGTTAATACTTGATATTATTAACTCAAGGTTCTTTTGTAAGCATAGTAACAATTTATTATTCATCACAAAACGTTTCATCTTCTTCTTTCTCCATGAAAAGCTTTCTAGCTTTTGATTTAGTGATGAATTAGTGTGAGAATTTGAAAATAAAAGAGAGCTAAATTCCTACTTCATCATCTTCATCTATTCTAGCCACTTAGATTAGGATGGGTGCTTGCCTATTTAAGGTAGACAACTTAACAACGGTGTTATCAATACGGTAATCGTCTTTGAAAAAGATATAAATCCTGCCACCCATGTGCAGCGGTTACCGATAATATCAAAACAATCAGGACTTCAATTTACTTTTCTAATTGTCTGACTCAGAGTGAGTCTCATTATAATCTGACTTGAATATGATTCAAGTACAATCTACAATCTACAATATTACAATTCAATATGAATCCATGAATCCATATATTCAATCTGTTCAAATTATTCAATCTGTATTGACTGAACCGAACCATAGATATACTTCCTTTTACATGATTCTCCAGTTACATCCATTTACATGATTCTCCAGTTACATCCGTTTACTGATATCATGGTTTCGGTCAGTCATCTAATTATACAATCTATACAGTTACAATACAAGACAAACAATACAATCAAAATACTACGGGGTTTAAGGGGTAGATTGGTACGGAAGGTGTTAGAAGTGGCATGAGACAGTAAAATTAAGACACCTAACCTATATTCCGTTGCTGTTGTACCGTGGCCCAACGGTTCCTTGTACATTCCGTTTGCCCTGGTCTCTAGCATATAGAGACCCCTCTCGTATATACTGGCATCTTTCTGTACCAAGCTACAAACAACAGCGTTAACACAATATTATAACAATATAATACAACTTTAAAAGATACCTTCTTACTCTGTCTATTCTATTTCTCCCTTATCTTTGGGATTTACTGAAATATCTGTTCGCTGACGACATTCTCTTTCTTTCTTCTTTGAATGTCGTCAGGTGACCTGGACACGTCAGAGATCGAGCCCACTGCTGAAGACTTGGACCAATTCAGCGAAGACCCCAAGCTCTAGTTCATTGTACACTTTCCATTCAGTACTTTTCATTTCTGTTATTCCATTGTTTAGGCATTGCTTTTTATCAGTTGTATTTACTTTCTATGTATTGTACAGAAAGAATGTGAATAAATAAAATTGCTGTTTTGATTATATCTTGTCTCTTGTGCATTTACTTTTATATTGCTTAGATACGCTTAGCGTATTTACTTCACAGTAAATACGTAGCGGCCTAGTCATGTCCTCTGCTCGTATACTGGGAAGTAGGGCGTGACAGGTTTTGTTGGTGGCCCATGCAGGTCTGAGCTGTATGGAACACTACCATGCAGTTCCGTTCTGCGTGAACAACCTAAGCAATATAACACAAGAACCAGCAACTAAAACATTCTTTACAATTCATGTTCCTTGAATCTTATCATTCCATATACTTTGAATCTGTCCTAACCTAAATCTTTTTTTCAAAAGTTATGGATTCCCCAAACAACACCAGCGCCAACTTTAACAACACTCCACCACCACTACCAATTGTACCTACTGTTCCTGCTCCACCTACCGAGCAAACAGTTCTGCTTGAGGCGATCCGCAGCCTCCTTGAGGGACAACAACAACTCTTGAACCGTCCCGAGACTGAAGCTCCTGGGGTAAAACAATTCAGGGCTTTACACCCTAAACAGTCTCAGGAAAGGGAAGCTCACTTGAAGCTGAGGAATGGGCATAAGGTATAGAGGATGATCTGGTAGCAGCACAAGTGCCAGACATAGCTTGGGTTCGTGTGGCAAAATTACAGCTCATGGACAATGCTCGCAGCTGGTGGAAGACAGAAGAAAGCCGTCTTCAACAGCCCATCGAATGGAAGACTTTCCGCGATAAGTTCGATGCGAAGTACTTCCCTGTGACTGCCAGGTTTGACATGGAACAGCAGTTTATTCATCTACAATAAGTTTCTATGTGGATCAAGTCGGTAGATGAGTATGACGCTGAGTTCACAATTCTCAGTCGGTAAGATATGTCACAATATTTCAAATTTTTAAATATCACATACTACACAGCTAACACAATCCTTTAAACAGATTCGCGGCACACTTGATACCGACGGACGAGATCAGAGCCCGTCGATCTCAACAAGGCTTGGACACGGAAATCCAGGCTGCACTAGCCACAGGGAAATTTCCAACTCATGAGGATGCTCTGGAAGCTGCCCGCGGTTATGAGGCAGTGATAAAGGCGAGAGGCAGACCTCAGACTGCAGGAGTTAAACACCCTGTCAACCAGATGACAGGAGGAGCCTCGTCTATGCCATCTTTTGTGCCAAGGCGACCGGGAGTACCGAATCATCGTCCCAGCCCAGCCTTTTGTACCTACTGCAAGAGACCTGGGCATATGATGCAAGACTGCCGGCGAGCCAACCGTCTTTGCTTAGTCTGTGGCTCAGCTGCTCATGACATTGGGTCTTGTCCTCATAGAAAAAATCCAATTGCTGCACCCAGGCCAGCAAACACTTACCCACAACGCCCAGCCATCCAAGCCCCTGCTCCAAGACTTGCACTACCTGCACCACCCAGAGGACCACAAGATGCACCACCTCCTCGTCAGTTCCATCAAGATCAAAGGAACATTCCGAGGATTGCTCCTCAAGCCAGGAGGAATGTACCAAGGCGCCAAGCTTTCACGATGATCGTGGAAGAAGCTGAGGCCACTGGCCAAGTTATCACTAGTAAATTTTTCTTCTCAAACCTTTCTTTTCAGTCTTGCTACTTATCTACATACATTTCCCTATACCTAAAACAAATCCCACATACTTAGGTACAATCTTAGTATCCTCAATATCTGCACTAGCACTGTTCGATACTAGAGCATCTCACTGCTTTATGTCGCAACGGTTCGTCCGGACCCATGCAATTCCAGTCACACCGCTTGTATCCAGCTGGAATGTCAGTTCAGGAAATGGTGTTCTAAAGGCAACAATGGGATACAGATTATGTCCAGTAGTCGTCTGCAGCAGAGAATTTTATGCCGATTTCAAAGTACTGGACAAAGGAGGGTAGTATTCGAGATTCCAGAGAACTTCGATGTGGTTCTAGGTATGGACTGGCTTGGAAATTTTTATGCTACCATCGACTGTCGTCAAAGGAGGGTAGTATTCAAGATTCCAGACCATCCGGTCTTCTATTTCAAAAGCGGAGACCGTACCCTGGAGCCAAGTACCTACAAAGCGAAGCCAAAGGAAGCAGTAGTTGCAGCAGCTCAAGTGGAGGAAGAATCAAGACCAGATATGGTTTGAAAGTTCGACGATGTGTTTCCTAACGATATATCAGGTTTTCCTTCCGATCGAGCTCTTGAATTCAGCATTGATTTAGTACCAGGAGCACAACCGGTGATCAAAGCACCTTATCGACTAAGTCCGGAAGGGTTGAAGGAAGTCCGAATACAGTTGGACGAATTACTGACGAAAGGATGGATTCATCCCAGCACTTCAAGTTGGGGATTACCTGTACTACTTGTAAAGAAGAAGGAAGGTTCATACAGAATGTGCATCGATTACAGAGCCTTGAACGAAGTCACTATAAAGAACAAGTATCCACTCCCGCGCATCGACGATTTATTCGATCAGCTAAGTGGATCTTGTGTTTTCTCTAAATTGGATCTTCGTTCAGGTTATCATCAGGTGAAGGTCAAAGAAGCTGATATTCATAAAACGGCTTTCAGAACTCGCAATGGACATTACGAATTTCTAGTGATGCCATTTGGAGTGACCAATGCACCAGCAATATTCATGAATCTAATGAATCAAGTTTTCCGGGAGTACTTAGACAGGTTTGTTGTCATCTTCATCGACGACATCCTGGTGTATTCTAAGAGTCGGAAAGAATATGCCGAGCACCTACGAATTGTCCTGAAAACTCTTCGACAACATCAGCGCTATACCAAGTACAGTAAGTGCGAGTTTTGGCTAAAGTAAGTTGGTTTTCTTGGACATATCGTATCAGGAGAAGGAATCTCTGTGGTTCCAGCGAAAGTTTCAGCAGTTAGCGAATGGCCGACGCCAAAGTCAGTGAAGGACATTCAGAGTTTTTTGGATTTAGCTGGATATTACAGAAGGTTCATTGAAGGCTTTTCAAAGATAGCAACACCTCTGACCAAGCTCATATGTAAAGATGAATATTTTGTGTGGTCAGAAGCATGCGAACAAGCTTTCGTAGAACTCAAGTCAAGGTTGACATTAGCACCTATTCTCGTCATATCGGATCAATCTGGAGGATTCGAAGTGCATTGTGATGCATCTGGTAAGGGATTATGATGTGTTCTACATCAGCACGGTAAGGTTGTAGCTTATGCTTTAAGACAGCTGAAAATTCATGAGCGCAATTATCCGACGCATGATCTGGAGTTGGCAGCAGTCATCTTTGCTCTCAAGATTTGGCGCCACTATCTATTTGGTGAACGAGTGAACATATACACAGATCACAAGAGCCTAAAATATGTGTTTACTTAGAAGGAGTTGAATATGCGGCAGAGAAGATGGTTAGAACTCATGGCGGGCTTTGACATCAACTTGCAATATCACCCAGGGAAGGTGAATGTGGCACCTGATGCTCTTAGTCGCCAACCTTTATCGATGAATCTCACCGCTCAGTGGAAGCTTCAACAAGACTTGCATCAGATGGAGATTGAAGTAGTTATACCAGGTAATGCTTCAAGTTTGATGAATTTACAAGTTCAATCAACTATTGTCAATCAAATCAAAGCAGCTCAAGCAAGTGATGCTAAGTTGCAAAAGATCAGAGAACAAGTAGAGAATGGACTCAGAACAGACTTCATCATCCATGAAGACGGATCTTTGAGATACGGCAGCAGATTATGTGTACCAAAAGGTCCTGTTCGGGAAGAGTTAATGAAAGAAGCTCACAGCTCTCCCTACTCAGTACACCCTGGAGGTACCAAAATGTACAAAGATCTACGTCAGAATTATTGGTGGCATGGAATGAAGCGTGAAGTAGCCAGAAGCGTCGCCAAATGCTTGGTGTGTCAGCAAGTAAAGGCTGAACATCACAGGACTGCTGGATTACTTCAACCGTTACCAATCCCAGAATGGAAGTGGCAACACATCACGATGGATTTTATGGCTGCTCTTCCTCACAGCACAAAGAGTAACGATGCCGTATGGGTCATTATGGACCGACTCACAAAGTCAGCCCACTTCATCCCATTTCGTGTTGGCCAATCTACTGAGATACTAGCAAAGAAGTACATGAAGGTAATAATCTACTTAAAGATTTAAACTCTTCATAATGTACTATCTCTGATACCCATGAACTCATGCAGGAAATTGTGAGATTTCATGGAGTACCGGTCTGCATTGTCTCCGATCATGACACCAGGTTCCGATCGCAATTTTGGCAGAGTCTGCAAGCAAGCTTGGGAACAAGTCTGAACTTCAGCACGGCTTATCATCCACAAACAGATGGTCAGTCTGAGCAAACTATTCAGATCTTGGAGGATATGCTCAGAGCATGTATGTTAGACTTCAAAGGATCATGGGAAAATCACCTACATCTTGTGGAGTTCTCGTACAACAACAGCTACTAAACAAGCATAGGAATGGCATCTTTTGCAGCACTGTATGAAAGGAAGTGTCGATCGCCATTAAATTGGGACAACATCGGAGATAGGGAACTTCTTGGACCAGAGATGATAGTAGCGACTATTGATGTGGTTCGTACTATCAGGGAAAGGATGCGCATAGCCCAAGATCGACAGAAGCACTGGGCTGATGCAAACAGACATCACTTGGAGTTCCAGCTAGGAGATCATGTGTTTTTAAAGATATCTCCGAATCGCGGAGTGATCCGATTTGGAAGGCGGGGTAAGTTAAGTCCAAGATATATTGGACCGTTCGACATACTCGAACGAGTCGGTGAAGTGGCATACCGCTTAGTGCTTCCACCTTCATTGGAAGGAGTGCATAATGTGTTCCACATATCTCAACTCAGAAGGTATGTGAGTGACCCCAGCCATGTTCTTGATCATTCCGAGCTCACTATACAGCCTGATTTATCTTGTGAGTAAGAACCTGTGGAGATCCTGGACAAGAAAGTGAAGACACTTCGGAACAAGGATGTCAACTTGGTCCGAGTGATGTGGAGGAAAGACACTCTAGGAGAGTCCACTTGGGAAAGGGAAGATAAAATGCATGCAAGATATCCACACCTCTTTGTAAACTAGTTCTCAAATAAAAGTTGTAAATTTTGAGGACGATATTTTGTAAGGAGGGTAGACTGTAACAACTCCATTTTTAGTGTACAAAAATTTGCTTTAAAATTAATGTATACTTGGGGTATTTACTTTTGTTGTTATTACTTTAAGTATTTAATTAACTCCTTAATTACAAGAAGGAGCTTGTAGCTCATTTGTAATACCTTGCACTGCTGAACCAAGCCACCAGAGTTCAAATCCCATACCCCACATTATTTTTAATATTATTTTGTTTTGAAATTTTTAGAATACCAACAGTCAACACGTGTTAACTCCTAAAAATCCCACTATCCTAGAAAAAGAAAATATACTAGTGAGATCACCAGACGACGATACACATCCCAAGCTCCCGACTCGGCCTGACTCGGCCGACGGACCGGCCGACTCGGGCCGGCGTCGCCGGCCGGACTCGGCCGGTCGGCCGAGTCATCAACAGCAAAGTCATGCCTCTTCGTCTTCTCAACCCTCCTGCACACTTCATTTCCCCAGATCGGTTCCAGAGACGTTTGAAATCCCCATTTACTCCATATTTTAATGAATTTTAATATATATTTTTTTACATTTTTTCAATTTAAACTCTTCATCTACCCTAACCCTAGCCTAACCGTATAAATACCACCCCTACACTCTACCCTCTCACCCTAAAACTCTAAGCCAACTCTCAAGAAATCTCTAGAAATCCTAGTGTGCAATCAAAGTGAGCGAAAGACGAAGCTCCGGTGGATTTTCCGGCGACAACCGTAGGAACTCCCGGCGACGAAATGACGCACCATCGACTCCTCTCGTCTCCCCTTCCTCTCTTTTAAAGTCCTAAACCTGTAAGTCCCAATTTCTCTCCTTTACTCTTTTCTAAAAATACGAACTTCCAAAACCTGACGGAATCGGAACAAATCCGATTTCCGATTCGATTTCTTCCTAAAACCTCACTTTTCTTTAATACAATTATGCTAAAACCAATTCATGTTGACTATTAAACACTAACTAATCATATTGAACAAGTTCTATATCAAAAGTAATTGATATTTCCATTTTACCGTATTTTTTCATTAAAATACCATATAGTTTCTTTTCTACATTTAAACCATCAAAACCTTGCTATGCCTTTAAGTAGATCACGAGGTAATGACCTAGCTCCTCACACACTCATATGCAACATAGCACAATACCCTCGGGAACATAGAATACGGGAAATTAACACCTTTTCATTTAAATACCTTTTAATAATAAAACCATTTTCTAAACGATTTAGTATTTATACAAATCTTTGCAAAGCGCCGCTACAACCCATTTGGGGAACCCGTTCGGGATGGTGTGTATTATCGCACATCCTCGGGCTTCGTAGTGCGAGATGCAGACCTCCGCAAGGAGCATTCGGTCTCGAAAGATTTAAAATACGAAAATCTAAAGAAAATGAGATTTCTAGAAATATTATATATATTAAAAATTATTTTCATATAAATATATGTATATATATCCTTAAAATATCTATTTTGTAATAATATAAATATTCCACATTTTTCTAAAAATATCACAAGAATCATTTTACACTAAAATACCATGAATTCCCTACAAATCAATATTACAAATAAATACCTTTATTTATGAAATTAGGATATTTTCACTAGAAATATCACAATATAAAATCTACATTCATTACAACTCTAAAGACGATAACTAAATACTTGGGGAGTATTTTGAAAAGTATATAATAGTATTTTTACATAAAACCCCCTCAAGTTCTATAAATTACCCTAAGGACCCTAATAAATATAGGTTTAAGCGGGACCAATCTCTTGAGCCTCAGGGAGCCAGAGAAGTGGATACTTGCCTATTTAAGGTAGACAACTTAACAACGGTGTTATCAATACGGTAATCGTTTTTGAAAAAGACACAAATCTTGCCGCCCATGTGCAGCGGTTACCGATAACATCAAACAATCAGGACTTCAATTTATTTTTCTAATTGTCTGACTCAAAGTGAGTCTCGTTATAATCTGACTTGATATGATTCAAGTACAATCTACAATTTACAATCTACAATTTACAATATTACAATTCAATATGAATCCATGAATCCATATATTCAATCTGTTCAAACTATTCAATCTGTATTGACTGAACCGAACCATGGATATACTTCCATTTACATGATTCTCCAGTTACATCCATTTACATGATTCTCCAGTTACATCCGTTTATTGATATCATGGTTTCGGTCAGTCATCTAATTATACAATCTATACAGTTATAATACAAGACAAACAATACAATCAAAACACTACGGGGTTTAAGGGGTAGATTGGTACGGAAGGTGTTAGAAGTGGCACGAGACAATAAGATTAAGACACCTAACATATATTCCGTTGCTGTTGTACCGTGGCCCAACAGTTCCTTGTATATTCCGTTTGCCCTGATCTCTAGCATATAGGGACCCCTCTGTAAGTCTACGGTAGCGCCCCGGCCGTCTACAGACGCCAAATGCGGAACAAAAACTTTTTATCTGGCGCTATCGTATACTTTAACCC
Source organism: Agapanthus africanus (assembly GCA_030015575.1). Taxonomy (NCBI): domain Eukaryota; kingdom Viridiplantae; phylum Streptophyta; class Magnoliopsida; order Asparagales; family Amaryllidaceae; genus Agapanthus; species Agapanthus africanus. The sequence continues at coordinate 636,577,746 of CM057337.1, forward strand.
GGATCTACCATTATTGCTAAACTAACAAACTGTAAAGAGTGTAGAAAGGTTATACCGAACGATCCGAGTCCTTCGTTCTTTAACCATCATCCCACGCTCCGTTGCGGCTGCTCCGATCTCTTCGATCTCCGATCTGCTCGTCCAGGTGGCACCACATCACTGATTCTTTAAACGGGCTCCCGCCTCTGACTCGAGGCAACTCGGTCGTCAAGTTTGCTAGAAGAGACGACCAAGAATGATGTAGAGAATGAGTGGATGACTTTGTCTCGTTCCGTCCAAAGCTATGGACGGACGGTTAATGAAGTTGCCGTGGGAATCGGGTGTTGGAATGAAATGAGCTGTGAAATTCCATACACTCCAAATGCTATCATAATCTTTTCACAAATGAAAACCTCAAGTGAGAGAGAGAGGAGGGGGGCCGACCACTTATAGAAGTGGGGGGGTGAGTGTAGGAGAGGGGAGAGTAACCTTAAGCAAAATATCATAATGTGAACACATGAAAATATCTTAAGGAAAACAAAACCTCATTGAAATCAAAGCATGAGTCATTAACCTTGTCATCAAATTCTAGAACCTTCTAGAACCATCTAGAAGCATGACTCACCCTCAACCAAGAAAAGATAAATCCGTCTTTAACCGAATGTTAAAAGACGGCTGATAGAAAACTGGAAACTGGCAACTTCCAAAAGTGATCCTGAAACGAATTTCAGGACAACCCCGTAACTGTATAAATATACCCGCATTTGTATTACGACCGAATACAAATGCAACTGAGACAAAGATATTATATCTACTCAATATAATACTCGGATCCGGCTTAAACCAAAGCCGACCAGTATCAACTGCCCGAAAACTGACACGTGCGTAAACGCACGTGCATTTTCCGAACCCTGCCATAAAACCATACGGCCTCTACAACGTTTCGCCCGAACTTGGGAAACTGTCTGTGGGGGACTCTAATGACTCGTCAGTACCCTGGCAGTGGGTTTAACCACAAACCGTCAGCGGCACTAGCTATGCGTAACGGCTGCCCAAGGACTGACCTCAAGGGAGGCCGATGAGCGAACTCAAGGGAGGCCGATGAGCGAACTCATCCGGAAACCCTACTGAGCTTAACAGTGATAATGTATATACAGTCCGGTCCGTTCGTCAATGAGTATCGCATATCCGCCTAGGGGGCTAGTAACGTCAGACCCCCAGAAGCAGTATAAGTCGTGTCGGAGTGTAGCCCAATAACACCCTGAGATACTACTGGAGTACCTACCAGTAAATCTCCTGCCATGGCCATGGACTATGTGTAATGGCTCTCCTAGACACAGCACGACCTCGCCCCCAATACCGGAAGAGACGAATCCCCTGCCGATCCGCTCACGTGCCTCCATATGGCTCGGGACTGTACCCAAAAACTACCTGTTTGCACGACTCCTTTGAGCCGTGGTAGGGTAGAAATCAAAGCACAGTGGGAACTCACACGAGACAAATGACGACCTCAGGTCGATGAACTAACCTGTACACACGTCACCAGGGAACTGCTATCTGACGATAGGTATAGTACTAACTAGCAGATTCCCGGCGAGTCCTGTCCGGTGTACTCATAACCCAATGAGCACCTGTATACATCTTAGGTGATCCAACTGACACCAGTGGCTTGTGAGACCGGCCACCGCCCCTCGTCGGGGTCTCGACTGTATACACTAGTCTACTCCGGAGTATCGATGCCCTGTCTCGAAACTCCCACGACTAGGGACCACAATTAAGGATATGCATATAAACTACCCAACTCTCACGTATATGATCGCCATCATACTGTTGGTAGTAAAGCAAGATCCTAAGGGCTCTATCAAAGTGGAACATGCAATCAGTCACCTGAACATGCACACAACTGATAAAGGCAAACCAGATAGCATACTATTATCTCGAGTAAGACTGTCCTACCGGTATAGGTCCTCCGCAATCATTGCAATCACGTACCTGCGATCCAATAATTGACTATGAGGGCACTATCTCCAACAATCTCCCACTTGCACTCAAGGCTAATTATTGCGATGTCGACTACTCACAGCCCGTGTGAAACCGAACATCCAACTCCTCTACTAATCAGTTTCACAAAGCCCGTTTGTAAAACTATTGTGTTCGAGAAATAGCCTCAGTGAGTGGATCCGCCTAGATGTTTCTTTCTATATCTCTCTAAATCTCAAGTTCGCGGAGAAAGCCATCTCCCGAATTGAGTAATACCTGTCTTAGAATATGTCTGGATACCTGATGGGACCTAGTTCATAAATGAACTCCAAATCTAAACTTCTTAGACTGTATCGATCACTGAACCAAATCAGTATCCGGCACCATGCCACCCACAGTATCCTCTTGGACCACCTGTCCATAATACTGTCCCTCTTCGTCAGAGGGAAAAACTAAAACTCTGACAATCACTCTGTCAACCATGTCACCTTTGAAGCCTGGAATGATGATCGTCTCCCGAAGGAGGCTGCCGTCATCAAATCCGTAGAACATCCACTTATGTTCTAAAACTGCTTCCTTATGTCTCTCCAGGATTGGATTAATACAAACTCATTGCATCTAGTGCAAAAACAATATCTGGTGTGGTACTTGACATCTCATGATTGACTCAATTGCCTAAGCAAGTGATCTGCCAATCATGCACTTCCCTCTCCCCTTTAGTCTATACGACACCTTTGGAGAGGGTGACTCCATCACCTGCAGGTACACCACCATGCTAGGAGTCATCTATTCTAAAAACCATTAGAATATCTGTCAAAGTACCCACATTGGGAAACTACCCAATTCTAGATCTAAAACCATAGATCTAGAAACCATAATGGCTGATATTATATCCATATCCTGTCTGGAGAAACAACTGTGTGACGTCCACAGTACAACCGATCGTAGTATAGGAATTTTACTTCCTACTTTGTGTATGTCATCCAAATACCATGACATCACACCCTACTACCTTCTTAACAGATCCATCCTCTATTCTGATTGAAGTCAAACCCATGACTGTCACATCAAAATTAGATGATCTATCTCCGCTATAACTGCTCAGGTCTATAAATAGACATAAGCTACTTGCCCACTAAACTTCCGCTGCTCCCACTGACTACGACAACCCTCCTACCGGGTCTCATATCCTGGAACAACAGTAGTGTCAAGTCTGGGTAGATAAGAACCTCCCTGTCACCGTCCTTGAGCCTACCGAAGTACCTTTCGGGTGTCTGAGGTTACCTACCATATCTGCGGAGTGGCTATTGGAATGTCAAACCTGATTGAATATATAGGTCCTATTAAATTTTCCGTAATCATTCGCGGTTCTGGAATCACTTCCAGTTCTACCATACTCCCACTACTGTTTTCTAAAAAAAGATCCATTTTACTAAAACTGTGGCGAGTCAAGAACAATATCACTATTGATCTTCCAAATGGTAGAATATCAACCCTCGTCATAGCCAGGGTCAACCCACAAACAGCCATTACAGAAACGTGCCCTGAGTTATCCAGAGTCTGGTTTTAAGCATAAGCCGGATAACTCCCCGTACCTTAACATCTTTTAAGGTACGATCCATTCTATATCCAATATAGAAACTTTGGCACTTATTTAATTGGAACCATATTCAAATCATGCGGCTGTCTCCAGTGCATATCACTTTAATGGAAAGAGGCTAATCAGCATTACTCAATCTTAGGAATCCATCCAATTATGAGTAACCTGAAAGAGAAACATGTTTCTCAAAACCATCACTATCATCTGAATACCAATCACAAGAATCTGCATCTTCGATCTCTTTGAAGAATCTTGTGACACCTGGTTCTCTACTTTATTCTTATACCCACAACTTCTCAAAACTTAGACCTTGTATTTCAACGAAACACTTGTCTAAAAACTAGAGAAGTCATAAGTGAACAGAACATAGTACGAGGACTAACCCCTTTGTCCAGATGGACACTGGACAACATACAATACTCTGTATAAGTCCGCTGAGTTTTAACAACTCAAAACCTGTGCGTCGTAGGTTGGAAACTGTACCCTGGCGATTTCCTCAAATATCACCAATTCCAACGAATTCCGATATAATGAGGATAATCACCTAATTCCCAATAACTTACTCCCACTCATCATCTGTAAAACCATACAGATATGAGAATGAAACCTGGTAAATACATACCCTTGGAGTAAGTGTCTAATCGGGAAAATAGTTTTTCTTTAACAATGCACTGAAACATGAAAATGTTTCGTAGGGGTATCCTGGTATTCATAGCAATGCCTCTTCCATAATCCAATTCATGACTTCAACCGTATATTTTATTGCCATCTCTCCAAAACCCTTTATTTGTCTTTAGTTGTTACCTTCTGTACACCATCGTTAGGCTAAATGGTTTTCTTCCTTCCCTACCGTTCGGCACCAGCCTATGGTTTGGAAGAAGACTATCCAGTAAGCATAATAGGTGTACCCTCCTAAACCAAGGAGTACTCGCATCTCAAGAGAAGGTGATGATAAAAGACAACTGAATAATACCTTATTCCTTTAAAGGTGAAATAGGAGTGGCGATGAAGTACGCGGTTTTGGTCGTGAATGATATCAGTCGCAATTTACTTTGCCCTCTTTCTAATCCCTTTATTTTGTCTTTACATATTACCTTCTGCACACCCTACTTAGGCTAATTGGTTTTCTTCATTCCCTACCTTTCGGCACCTGCCTATGGTTTGGAATAAGACTATCCAATAAGCGTAATAGGTGTACTCTCCTAAACCAAGGAGCCCTCGCAACCTGAGAGAAGGTGATAATAAAAGACAACTGAATAAACCAATTCTATTTCTCCTGAACCTGGATCCATCCTCGAAGAAGTCCCTTCGAGTTCGTACATAACCATACGATGGATCTATCCAATGGAAGTGGATATCCGTAGTGATACGGGTGTTCTGAGAAATTCAAAGGGTAAAAGAAGGAGTGGCAATGACTTATGCAACTCAGACAATCCAAAAGCCAGTATTTTAAGAAGGTTCGGTCAACCTGGTCACTGAGTCATAGTCTAGGGTCGGTCAAAGGTCGCTGCCAAAGAGAGAGAGAGAAAAGAAACACTCTGCGTGCACTCTAACCTAGATCAGAATGGTTATCACTTTATCTAATCCGGAAACCTCCCACTGTCCTGTCAAATTCTCCTCCAAACCTGAAAGAAGAATCAATCGGGATCACCCGAAGAGTAAACCAACTCATCAGTGGGAATCGGGATCCAACTCTCATTGCATGATAACGTGACGGAATCCACTCACGTTATCACACTCCAGAAGGTATGCGCATGCCTGGCAAGTTTCAGTTTCTTTAGAAACTCCCGATAAGATTTTTTACCCCATGTTCTTATGACCTTGGCGAAAGTCAACAAATCATAAGTCACATGTTAAGTTCTGCCCGTCATTATCTTGTTAATTTGAACCCACCCGTACATACCCTTGACGAAAGCCAACAAGGTAATACGACCGTCTCAAACCAACACATCTATCTATGCAACAAATGAATACCCCAGCAACTACCAAACACTATGCCTTGACGAAAGCCAACAAACATAGCTTGAATATTACTGACCATCCATAAGAAACGACGGAGGGCTACGGCTGGTTTTTGGCGAAAAACCTTTAGCGTAATGAACTTGATCTCGTTGAAGGAACCTGATAGCTTTTTTAAAATATAGTGGCGAAAACCTTTGCTAAAGAGGTCACTCCCGGTAAAGGGATCTCGGCTCTTTCCTCATGGAATGAGGTGCAGGATATTCCACTGAATACCGCTATGCAAAGCAACATGTAATCGGCTATAGTGAAGTTATTACCCTGACGCAAACTTCTGCCCAAGGGGTCAGTCCCGGTGAAGGGATATCGGCCCTTGCCCCGTCGAATGAGGTGCAGGATATTCCAACCGAATATCGCTATGCAAAACAAAAGGAAACGTCTTTGCAATAACACTTTTTAAATTTGTTCCAACAACATCAAAACAGGTTTGTTTTACTTTGCATTGATCAGAATCAACGCAGTCCCATCAATCAATCACACCAGAAAAGAACGAAAATAAAATGTACGTATATGCCATCCGCATTCGTCACTGGGTCCCGTCATCACCCGTTAGGTTACTTAACTAACGACAGAGCGGGGACTGGACTAGCGCGGGTGTAAAACATATACAACATCTAATAGTATATAAACCAATATACATAATCGCTCCAGGCGTGATAATATGCAACATTACAGAAAAGTAATAAGCATCACAGAACAATACAGATAATCTGGGATCCCCGGGTTTCACAGAGCCGCTGCTGAAACCCGACGTTCCCCTGTCGTGTGGATAGCCTGTGCAATGAAACCTAGACACCTACGGGTGCGGTAAGTTACCCGCCAAAACCTGAAGCGAGGCAGTCCCCACAACATAGTGAATGGAACACCCGGCACTTCACGGAATCCGGTAAATTGAGCACCCCTCCTTGGGTCAACCTGTACCCCCTACGAGTGCGGCGAATAGTCTGCCAATTTTAGAGTGGGGCCCCTCTGCCTCTCAAAGCCATGAGATGCGGACCCGTTGCCCTCCAGAACTCGGCTATCCGTGCACTCCGTCGTGGGGCAAAACCTAGTACAGTAATGAAAAATAGTACAACAGGTACATCGACCGCAACCTGGTCGTGCCCCAAAAGAATATTATACAACAGGCAGTGACGGCAGTCCACAAGTTGGATGCTCGCCCCGCAATATCAAATGTACAAATAAACTCAAACTGTACTACCATTGCACACTGCTATCCACCACGACAAATCCGCAACATCACAGCACAACGCAGAACATCAACGCGAATGTCACGTTCACAAACCCGTCTAAAAGAACTATAGCAATCGGACGCGGTTTACCGATCAAATGACATTCCCGGTCGGAGATATAATGTAAGCACTGTAAACTAACATGTTTAAATTTCGATCGACTAAATATCACAAAGTGGGCCCCACGCAAATCTGGAGAACAGTAACAAAACCTGGGCCCAAAAGATATATACCAAAAACCACAATTTCCAGAGGGGAACACACTGACCAAATTTGGGAGCATGATCTCACCAAGTGGCCGCGGATGCGCGGCCAAACCCGTTTCCGCGGCGGTTTGGTGGAATTACGTGCCCAAATTTTGTCGTCGTTCTTAGAAAACCCTGCACAGTTTTCGGAGATGTGTGAAATATTTTTAGGACACCGTTTAAAAACAATAGAAACTGTCAAGCTTGGATTTTGCAGTTTTTGATTTCCGGTTCGATCGATGTTTTAAACGCGTTAGCACAAGTTAGTATAGCAAAATGTGAGGCTCTGATACCACTGTAAGTCTACGGTAGCGCCCCGGCCGTCTACAGACGCCAAATGCGGAACAAAAACTTTTTATCTGGCGCTATCGTATACTTTAACCCGGATCTGCCATTATTGCTAAACTAACAAACTGTAAAGAGTGTAGAAAGGTTATACCGAACGATCCGAGTCCTTCGTTCTTTAACCATCATCCCACGCTCCGTTGCGGCTGCTCCGATCTCTTCGATCTCCGATCTGCTCGTCCAGGTGGCACCACATCACTGATTCTTTAAACGGGCTCCCGCCTCTGACTCGAGGCAACTCGGTCGTCAAGTTTGCTAGAAGAGACGACCAAGAATGATGTAGAGAATGAGTGGATGACTTTGTCTCGTTCCGTCCAAAGCTATGGACGGACGGTTAATGAAGTTGCCGTGGGAATCGGGTGTTGGAATGAAATGAGCTGTGAAATTCCATACACCCAAAATGCTATCATAATCTTTTCACAAATGAAAACCTCAAGTGAGAGAGAGAGGAGGGGGGCCGGCCACTTATAGAAGTGGGGGGGGGTGAGTGTAGGAGAGGGGAGAGTAACCTTAAGCAAAATATCATAATGTGAACACATGAAAATATCTTAAGGAAAACAAAACCTCATTGAAATCAAAGCATGAGTCATTAACCTTGTCATCAAATTCTAGAACCTTCTAGAACCTTCTAGAAGCATGACTCACCCTCAACCAAGAAAAGATAAATCTGTCTTTAACCGAATGTTAAAAGACGGCTGATAGAAAACTGGAAACTGGCAACTTCCAAAAGTGATCCTGAAACGAATTTCAGGACAACCCCGTAACTGTATAAATATACCCGCATTTGTATTACGACCGAATACAAATGCAACTGAGACAAAGATATTATATCTACTCAATATAATACTCGGATCCGGCTTAAACCAAAGCCGACCAGTATCAACTGCCCGAAAACTGACACGTGCGTAAACGCACGTGCATTTTCCGAACCCTGCCATAAAACCATACGGCCTCTACAACGTTTCGCCCGAACTTGGGAAACTGTCTGTGGGGGACTCTAATGACTCGTCAGTACCCTGGCAGTGGGTTTAACCACAAACCGTCAGCGGCACTAGCTATGCGTAACGGCTGCCCAAGGACTGACCTCAAGGGAGGCCGATGAGCGAACTCAAGGGACGCCGATGAGCGAACTCATCCGGAAACCCTACTGAGCCTAACAGTGACAATGTATATACAGTCCGGTCCGTTCGTCAATGAGTATCGCATATCCGCCTAGGGGGCTAGTAACGTCAGACCCCCAGAAGCAGTATAAGTCGTGTCGGAGTGCAGCCCAATAACACCCTGAGATACTACTGGAGTACCTACCAGTAAATCTCCTGCCATGGCCATGGACTATGTGTAATGGCTCTCCTAGACACAGCATGACCTCGCCCCCAATACCGGGAGAGACGAATCCCCTGCCGATCCGCTCACGTGCCTCCATATGGCTTGGGACTGTACCCAAAAACTACCTGTTTGCACGACTCCTTTGAGCCGTGGTAGGGTAGAAATCAAAGCACAGTGGGAACTCACACGAGACAAATGACGACCTCAGGTCGATGAACTAACCTGTACACACGTCACCAGGGAACTGCTATCTGACGATAGGTATAGTACTAACTAGCAGATTCCCGGCGAGTCCTGTCCGGTGTACTCATAACCCAATGAGCACCTGTATACATCTTATGTGATCCAACTGACACCAGTGGCTTGTGAGACCGGCCACCGCCCCTCGTCGGGGTCTCGACTGTATACACTAGTCTACTCCGGAGTATCGATGCCCTGTCTCGAAACTCCCACGACTAGGGACCACAATTAAGGATATGCATATAAACTACCCAACTCTCACGTATATGATGGCCATCATACTGTTGGTAGTAAAGCAAGATCCTAAGGGCTCTATCAAAGTGGAACATGCAATCAGTCACCTGAACATGCACACAACTGATAAAGGCAAACCAGATAGCATACTATCATCTCGAGTAAGACTGTCCTACCGGTATAGGTCCTCCGCAATCATTGCAATCACGTACCTGCGATCCAATAATTGACTATGAGGGCACTATCTCCAACACCCTCTCGTATACACTGGCATCCTTTTGTACCAAGCTACAAACAACAGCGTTAACATAATATTATAACAATATAATACAACTTTAAAAGATACCTTCTTACTCTGTCTATTCTATTTCACCCTTATCTTTGGGACTTACCGAGCGATCTGTTCGCTGACGACATTTTCTTTCTTTCTTCTTTGAATGTCGTCAGGTGATTTGGACATGTCAGAGATTGAGCCCACTGCTGAAGACTTGGACCAATTCAGTGAAGAACCTGAGCTCTAGTTCATTGTACACTTTCCATTCAGTACTTTTCATTTCTGTTATGCCATTGTTTAGGCATTGCTTTTTATCAGTTGTATTTACTTTCCATGTATTGTACAGAAAGAATGTGAATAAATAAAGTTGCTATTTTGATTATATCTTGTCTCTTATGTATTTACTTTTATATTGCTTAGATACGCTTAGCGTATTTACTTCACAGTAAATACGTAGTGGCCCAGTCGCGTCCTCTGCCCGTATACTGGAAAGTGGGGCGTGAAATTGTGCAAGATGCTTCTATAAGAAGACACCTCATCATTATGATTTACCATTTTTATTAATGGATTAATGAGGTGGAGAAATGAGGTGTGCAAGTTCATTAAATGAAGCATGGCTAAGGTTGTGGCTCATTGTTTTTTACTATTCTACCATGGTTGATATTTTGTGAAATTATCTAGATATTTGTGGAGATATTTTTTTGTGGCATGCATTATTATCTCATTCACTTAGCCATTCTTCATTTTTGGTTGAAGCTCACACTGCACTTTCATCTTCCCCTTGCTCTCTTCTTCTAAAACTATCTCTAATTGTCTCATGAGTTGAGAAATCTAGGGTTAGTAAGACAAAGTATTCCATAATCTACACACTCTAGTCTGCTTAGATTAGCAAGCTAAGTATTCTAGTTACCTCAATTAGGAGGTAGGAGCTCTTGGTAGGCACTCTCGGGTGGATCATCATTGACGTGAGGAGGCCGAAGTTCAAGCTTGATCATGTACACTACAAGGAGCATACCAAAGGAGTGGAGTGAAGACCCGAAGGACTTGAGCCTCTTGGTATAAACTCTTCTCATAGTAGATAGCTTCTTAGTTTGCTAGTTAGGTTTATGGTTAAGATCCGGGTTTAGTGTTATTCTAGCGCCAAGTTTCGTATCATTATAAAGTTTTTGTTTTGTATTTGGCTACGGGAGTTGGCTGGGGCGCTAGCGTAACCCTTCACTTTTGACGTATCGCTAATACATATTGGTAGAGCCCTTAGGATTTTTTCTTGACTACCAGCGTTGTAATGGCAGTCACACTAGTAGGGGCTGGGTAGTCTACAAGCACATTTTTATAAAGGTCCCTAGTCGTAGGATTATTGAAACAGGGTATCGATACTCCAGAGTAGATTAGTGTATATGCTTCTCATCCCAGCAGGAGAGATGGTCTGTCCTACAGCCATCAGTATGTCATACTGGAGATAGTATGCAGGTGCTCATTTGGTTATGAGTTACACTAGATGGACTCGTGGGGAACTACTGGTTGGTACTATTCCTATCGTCAGGTAGCAGTTCCCAGGTGACATGAGTACAACATAGTCCGCTGACTCGACACTGCTACTTCTCCTCAAGTGTGTTCCCACTATTCTTAGATTACTACCCCACCACGGCTCTATTGAGTCATGCAAACAAGTAGTAGTTGGGTGCAGTCCCGAAGCACTTGGAGGCAGTGGCGGTTAGATAGGATTCGTCTCTCCCGGTATTGGGGGTTGATATCGCGCTGTGTTCAGAAAGCCATTACATAAAGTCCCTGGCCAGGGCAAGCGAGATTTACCGGTAGGTACTCCAGTAGTTTCTCAGGGTGTTTTTGTGCTGCACTCCAACATGACTTATTGCGCTATTAGGGGTCTGATATTTACCGCCCCCTAGGCCCGATATGCAATACTCTTAGACGAACAGACCGGACTGTACGAAGATTGCTACAGACAAACTCAGTAGGAGTTCGGATGAGTTTGCTCGTTGGCCTTTTTATCGACAGATACCTGGGTAGCCGTTACGTGCAGCTAGTATAGCTGACGTGCTTTTGGTTAAACCCACTGCCAGCGTACTTTCGAGTCTTTAGAGTCCCACACAGAGGGTTTCCCTGTTTCGGGTGAAACGATGTAAAGGTCGTATGGTTTTACGACAGGGTTCGATCACATACGTGTACTAGTGCGCATATGATGTTTGGGCGGACAATACTAGTGGGCTTTGGATTAAGTCGGATCCTAGTATTTGATTATTGGATTAGTTTCGTCTCATTGTATTCGTATTTCTCGGTATACGGATGCGGGTATGTATATACGGTTGAGGGGGGCATTCTTATGATTTGATCAAGATTGTTTCTAGAAGTGAGACACTTCAATTAGGGTTTTTCTTTTTTGATTAAATCTTTTGTGAGGTGGAGGAATGAGGTGGGATACTTTGTGGTATTTTAGTGAAATATGAACATTGCTTCATGTTGACTTTCTTAGACTCATATGAGATTTGAAGACTTAGATATTTTGAGATATTTGTGTGAGATATTTTCATTTGCTTTAAAGTCTAAAAATGAGCCATTTTCATTGATTATTATCATATACAGATACTCTACTCTCTCTCATTCTCCTAAAACTCTCTTCTCACCTTTCAAACCCTAATTGTCTCATGAGTTGAGAATTCTAGGATTTGTGAGACAACTAGATCCCTAATCACTCTCTACACACTCTAGGCTACTTAGTTTGGCACACTAAGTGACCTAGTTCCCTCATCTTGGAGGTGAAAGCTCAAGGTAGACACTCTCGGGTGGATCTTCTTTGACTTGGAGAAACCGACAAGGGGGCGCGATCCATTCTCACTTCGAGGAGCTCACGACGAGGAGAAGGACAGTGAGGAGAAGAAGGACTTGTAACTTGAGGTATAACATTCTCATATAGTAGTTAAACCTCCGAGTTTGTATGTTAGTTAGGGTTTAGTATCGATCCTGGAGTTTAGTCGATGTTACGAAACACTTAAAAATCATTTTTTGCAAACTCCGCCTCCCCGCGAACACATGGGGTGCGTGGCATCGACTTACAGTGGTATCAGAGCCAACTAAACCATAACTAACAGATTAAATGACAAGTAAAACTATGAAACCGAAATAACCCTAAAACATCAAAACGTAGATCCTAGTTTCTGTTGATTTTTCACGAGGCTCTAAATTTTTTTTAAACAATTGCAGAGTTCTCATTTACTTGTAAAATGAACACACACAAAAAACGAGACATTTCCCTATGTATTGGACCGGACACAAAGCCAGAAAATCCGGCCTCACCGGTTTTGTAGTGGGGGAATGCTTTGTGTTTTGTTCTGTGGTCTTGTTACTTGGATCTAGGGTTTCAGGAGTTGTTTGTTTTTGCCGATTTTGAATATGTCGTCAATTCTTTACCGTGGCAATACGGGGTGTTCGAAGTCGCAGTTTTAACGTCGTTTAATGTTTCAAGTTGTGATATATATGTTCGTAAACTTCCGCTAATTGCTATATGTCGGTTAGTTGGGGGTTGCACATATCTGTGATGATTGGTTTGTATATATGAATATTGTTGGATCGTCGTGAATAAATAGCCGGGGATGTGAGATAAGAGTTTCTTTCATTCATATGTAAATTGTAATTTGTTGTAATATTTTTTGCGGGGCACATCCGGGTTGAGGTTGTAGCCACCGTTGTATTATTTCATTTACTGTTTTCTGCTCCTAGGATAGACCCAAGGTGGGGTGCACAAACTACCGAGTACTTTGAAGTGCCGAGTGGCCTACTCATTTTATTGAGGGAGGTTGCTTCACTTCGGGTATTTGGCGGATAGTTTGCCTCACCCGTAGGGGTCTAGGGTGGGGTTTTGGCTATTCATCACGACCGTGGAACCCGTCTTTCGTTACAGGCTTAAACGAAACGCGGAATTCCTAATATATCCAATATATTCATCTGTGATCTGGAATGCCTATTATTGCGTCTGATGAATGGATATATATATATATATATTATATAATAGACGTTACTTATGTTTTGCATCCGCGCTAGTCCAGCCCCCAGCTCCGGCGTTAGTTATCTAACCTAACTGTGTAAGACGGGGCCCAGCGGCGAATACGGATGGTATAAACGTACGTTGTATTTTCATCTTTTTCTGAAATGGTAGGTTAATTGATGGGACTGTATTACATTAATTCAAAGCAAATAAACCAAAGCTGAATCGTTGGAACAATTTTAAAACCACTCGGTTTTTTCAAAACAGCAAAACTTTTAAAAAGCGAAGCTTAAACCACTCCTTTTAAAACCTATCTGGTTCCTTCGATTATATCAAGTTCACTACGTTCACGGTTTCGCCAAAACCATTTGTAGCCCTCCATCATTTCAGTTGGGTATTCAGTAGTATTCAAGCTATGTATTTTGACCTTCACTAATGCATAGTGATTGGTAGCTACGAATATTCATCTGTAACATAGATAGATGCGTTGGTTTGGGACAGTCGTACTACTATTTTGGCCTTCGTCAAGGGTATGTACGGGTGGGTTCAAATTAACCTGGACAATGACGGGTAGAACTTGACATATGACTTATGATATGTTGGCCTTCGTCAAGGTCATAAGAGCATGGGGTAAAAATCCACATCGGAAGTTTCTAAAGAAACTAAAACTTGCTGGTGTTGCATACCATTTGGAGTGTGATAATTTTGGTAGGATTTCTTGGACTTTTTCACACGATAATATTTGGATCCCGATCCTACTGTAAGTATATACTACTTCTCGGGAGATTTTTTCACTGAAGGATCAATGTTATAAACCAAGTAGGTATCTAGAAAGGTGTTAGCGGGGCTATGCCTCCAGGGAAAAGAGGTTATTTAATTAAGGAACTTCGCAAAAGTGTCGTAAAACCTCCCTCGAAGTACCGACACTGGCCTGGCTGAAAGGTTAAGCAAGAATTGTACGGTGAGATTAATCCTGACTAATTCTTCTTTTATGGTTTGAGAAAGGATTCGAGAAACAGTGGAAGCTATCCTGTTTAGATAAATTAAAAACCAATCTAAACTTGCAAGAGCATCATGCTAAAGTGTTTCTTCTCTCTCTCCTAATTGCAGCAACCAAGATGACTGGCCTTAAGTTACTATTAGATAAAAACATATTGACGGGGCCAAACTATAAAGATTAGCTTAGGAATGTCAAGATGGCAATCACATATAACAAATTGGGCTATATTCTTACTACTAAAGCCCCCGCCGTCCCAGGTCCAGATTCCAGCGTCGCGGATAAGGAAATCCTTAAGACCTGGGAAATTGATAGCACGAAAGACAAGTGCTTCATTCTGGCCTCTATGGACAATGAACACCAGAGGCGGCACGAGAATATGGATCTTGAATCCATATTCCTTCATACTAAGGAATTATATGGAGAGCAATCTCGTATCGCAAGATACGAGACATCGAAGAAGCTATTTCAGGCGAGATTGGCTGTTAGGTCATCTGTAGGGGACCACGTCCTTAAGATGATCGGCTACATTGAGGAGCTCGCTGACCTGGGGACCACGTTGGAAAATGAGCTGTATACAGACTTGATTTGAAAGTCCCCCCTTCCACCTACGCCCAGTTTATTTTGAATTTTAATATTCATGGTAAAGAAGTTGAACTTCCGGAACTCCTCAACATGTTGAGGAGTGCTGAGGGCACCCTGCAGAAATCCAGGAAAACACCCGCTCTATTTGTTGGTGGAGCTTCCTCTTCTAGATCCAAGGTGAAAGCCAAGGGAAAGAAGAAGAAGACCCCCACCAAGCCGAGAGGCAGTGTTAGTAAGGTGGAAACGAAGGGCAAGGCAAAAGTGGCAGGGTCAACAGTAGAGAAGGAAGAATGCTTCTGCTGTCATAAGAAGGGCCATTAGAAGAAAGATTCCTGGGTATTGGATACCGGATCCGGATCTCATATCTGTAATTCTTTGCAGGCACTGAGAAGCCGTAGAGTTCTGAAGACCGGTGATATGACCCTCAGGGTTGCTAACAAAGCGAGCGTGGATGCCGTGTCCATAAGGGAATATCACTTTGGGTTGACAAGTGGACATATTTTGGTTTTGCGCAACTGTTTTTGTGTACCTAGTTTGACTTGTAATATCATTTCTGTATCTTTATTATCTAAAGAAGGTTCTGGTTTTACATTTGTAAGCGATGTCATAAACATCCACCTTAATCATGGTCTGATTGGGTCGGGTACTCTAAACAACGGTATATACGTATTAAACCAACTACAAGTTTTCAATGTTCAGAACACATATAAAAGAAAGGCTCCAGAATTAAATCAAGTTTTCTTATGGTATTGTAAACTGGATCACATCAATGAAACAAGGTTGACCAAGTTGCATAAAGAAGGATATTTGGATCCGTTCGAATATCAAACTTATGTAACTTGTCAATCATGTCTCAAAGGAAAGATGACAAAGACTCCGTTCACTAGACACGGAGTAAGAGCAAGCGAGCTCTTGGCACTCATACACAGCGACGTATGTGGTCCAATGTCTACACATGCAAGAAGTGGTTATTCCTATTTCATTACTTTTATGGATGATTTCTCTAGGTATGGACCTGTCTTCTTGATAAAACATAAATCTGAGGCCTTTGAGAAATTCCGAGAACATAAGAATGAAGTGGAAAAACAAACCGGCAAAAGTATCAAGGCACTGAGATCTGATCGAGGTGGTGAATACTTAAGTGCTGAGTTCCTGGATTACCTAAAAGAGAATGGAATTCTCTCTCAGCTTACTTCTCCATACACGCCACAACACAACGGTGTATCAGAGAGACGGAACCGAACCTTATTGGATATGGTACGTTTCATGATGAGTAACGTTGAGTTACCGCGATCATTCTGGGGCTATGCACTAGAATCTGCTGCATATCTTTTGAACAAGGTTCCTACCAAGACTGTGCCTACCACACTATGTCAGATGTGGAGTGGGAAGAAACCCTATCTTCAGTATCTGAAGATATGAGGATGTCCAGCTTTTGTTAAAAAGTAGCATGCGGACAAGCTCGAGGCATGCTCAGTACTGTGTAAGTTTGTGGGATACCTAAAGAACTCCAGGGGTATTTTTTCTATTACGCAGAGGAACAAAAGGTTTTTGTTTCTCGTCATGCACACTTTTTGGGAAATCAATTTTTAGAAAAAGAAGCTAGTGGGAGCGCAATAGAACTGGAAGAAATTCCAGAATCACAATCTATTACTGAAAGCATAGTGGAACCAGAGGTTTCAAAAAAACAGGACATTCCTGCGCCACTCCGTAGGAGTAATAGGCCGTCTCATCCGCCCGAGAGATACTACGGTTTTCTCATAGACGGGGACAGAGAGGATTGCATCATTGATAATGATGAGCCAACTAACTTCTAGCAAGTCATTCAGAGCACAGACTCAGTAAAATGGATAGATGCAATATGGACCGAGATGGAGTCCATATACACCAACAAAGTATGGACTTTGGACATTGCTCCAGAAGGGGTAAAACCCGTAGGCTGCAAATGGATCTTCAGAAAGAAGATTGGTGTAGATGGACATGTTGAAACCTATAAGGCCAGACTTGTTGCAAAAGGATTTCGTCAAAGACCTGGTTTGAACTATGATGAAACCTTTTCTCCAGTGGATATGCTCAAATCCATCTGGATCCTTCTTGCCATTGCTGCCTTCCTTGATTATGAGATTTGGCGGATGGACGTAAAGACCGCTTTTCTAAATGGAAATTTGGAAGAGTGCGTCTATATAAACCAGCCAGAGGGTTTCGTTCAGAGTGGGAGCAGCGGAAAAGTGTGCAAGTTGCGTAAGTCCATTTATAGACTAAAGCAGGCATCACGGAGTTGGAACATCTGTTTTGATGAGACGGTCAAAGAATTTGAGTTTATCAAAAATCCAGATGAACCATGCATCTATAGTAAGATTGTAGCAAGAACTGTTGTATTCCTCGTCTTGTACGTGGATGACATTCTTTTGATAGAAAATGACATTCCTATGCTATAATCTGTCAAAGGATTCTTGTCACAAAGGTTCTCTATGAAAGACCTGGGTGATTCCTCTTACATTCTGGGGATCCAGATCTATCGTGATAGATCTAAGAGGATATTGGGACTTTCACAGTCCTGGTACATCGACACCATACTGAAGAGATTCAGTATGGAAGATTCAAAGCGCGGTAATTTACCGGCTTATCACGGAATCACCCTCTCCAAAGAGATGTCTCCCAAGACTGATTTGGAAAGAGATCGCATGTCTATTATACCCTACGCTTCTGCAGTAGGCTCTATAATATATGCGATATTGTGTACAAGACCAGATGTTACTTACGCACTAAGCGTGGTAAGCCGGTATCAGTCAAACCTGGGGAGAAGCACTCGATAGTAGTAAAGAACATTCTCAAGTACCTAAGAAGGACTAAGGAAATGTTCTTGGTATACGGCGGAAAAGACCTCCAGATCGAGGCCTTTGCTGATTCCAGCTTCCAGAGTGACAAGGATGACTCCAAGTCCATGTCGGGTTATGTCTTTACCCTCAATGGAGAGGCGGTCTGTTGGAAGAGTTCCAAGCAGGACACTGTTGCTGACTCGACGATGGAAGCGGAGTATATCGCAGCTTCTGATGCCACAAAAGAAGTAGTCTGGATGAGGAAGTTCTTAATAAAACTTCAAGTGGTTCCGTCCATTGTTGATCCAATACCTCTGTATTGTGACAACAATGGGGCTATAGCTTTAGTAAAGGAACCCAGGTCCCGTCAGAAGTCCAGACACATCTTGAGGAGGTATCACCTGATCTAGGAGATCGTGGATCGTCGGGAGATCGAGGTGCGGATAGTTGCTACTGAGCACAACACTGCAGATCCATTCACAAAGACCATCTCTCAGACGCAATTCGAGAGTCTATTCGAGATGATAGGTCTGCGATATGCCAGCACATAGCTTAGTACAAGTGGGGGATTGTTAGTGTAATATGCCCTAGAGGCCATTATTGTATAGTAATAGTTTGTATATTACATTTTGGAAGCTTGGGATATATACACGGATTTATGACAGTCTTACTCAATATGGTAATATGCTACTTGGTTTGTATCTATCTTAATATGTGTATATGTTTCTTTTGACGTATCGCTAATACATATTGGTAGAACCCTTAGGATCTTTGCTTGACTACCAGCGTCGTGATGGCAGTCACACTAATGGGGGCTGGGTAGTCTACAAGCACATCCTTATAAAGATTCCTAGTCGTAGGATTATTGAAACAGGGCATCGATACTCCAGAGTAGACTAGTATATATGCTTCTCATTCCAGCAGGAGAGATGGTCTGTCCTACAGCCATCAGTACGTCGTACTGGAGATAGTATGCAGGTGCTCATTGGGTTATGAGTTACACTGGACAGACTCATGGGGAACTATTGGTTGGTACTATACCTATCGTCAGGTAGCAGTTCCCAGGTGATATGAGTACAACATAGTCCGTTGACTTGACACTGCTACTTCGCCTCAAGTGTGTTCCTACTGTTCTTAGATTACTACCCTACCACGGCTCTATTGAGACGTGAAAACAGATAGTAGTTGGGTGCAGTCCTGAAGCACTTGGAGGGAGTAGCGGTTAGATAGGATTCGTCTCTCCCGGTATTGGGGGTTGATATCGCGCTGTGTTCGGAAAGCCATTACATAAACTCCCTGGCCAGAGCAAGTGAGATTTGCTGGTAGGTACTCCAGTAGTTTCTCAAGGTGTTTTTGTGCTGCACTTCGACATGACTTATTGCGCTATTAGGGGTCTGACGTTTACCGACTCTAGACCCGATATGCGATACTCTTAGAGAAACAGACCAGATTGTACGGAGATTGTCACAGACAGACTCAGTAGGAGTTCGGATGAGTTTGCTCGTCGGCCTTCTTATCGACATATACCTGGGTAGCCGTTATGTGCAGCTAGTACCGCTGACGTGCTTGTTGTTAAATCTACTGCCGGCATACTGTGGAGTCTTTAGAGTCCCACACAGAGGGTTTCCCTGCTTCGGAAGAAACGATGTAAAGATCGTATGGTTTTACGACAGGGTTCTCGGAATACGGATGTGGGTATGTATATACGGTTGAGAGGGGCATTCTTGTGATTTGATCAAGATTGTTTCTGGAAGTGAGACACCTCAATTAGGGTTTTTCTTTTTTGATTAAATCTTTTGTGGGGTGGAGGAATGGGGTGGGATACTTTGTGGTATTTTAGTGAAATATGAACATGGCTTCATGTTGACTTTCTTGGACTCATATGAGATTTGAAGACTTAGATATTTTGAGATATTTGTGTGAGATATTTTCATTTGCTTTAAAGTCTAAAAATGAGCCATTTTCATTGATTATTATCATATATCAGATACTCTACTCTTTCTCATTCTCCTAAAGCTCTCTTCTCACCTCTCAAACCCTAATTGTCTCATGAGTTGAGAATCCTAGGGTTTGTGAGACAACTAGATCCATAATCACTCTCTACACACTCTAGGCTACTTAGTTTAGCACACCAAGTGACCTAGTTCCCTCATCTTGGAGGTGAAAACTCAAGGTAGACACTCTCGGGTGGATCTTCTTCGACTTGGAGAAACCGACGAGGGGGCGCGATCCATTCTCACTTCGAGGAGCTCACGATGAGGAGACGGACACCGAGGAGAAGAAGGACTTGTAACTTGAGATATAACATTCTCACATAGTAGTTAAACCTCCGAGTTTGTATGTTAGTTAGGGTTTAGTATCGATCCTGGAGTTTAGTCGATGTTACGAAGCACTTAAAAATCGTTTTTTGCAAACTCCGCCTCCCCGCGAACACGTGGGGTGCGTGGCATCGACTTACAGGAAGTGCCCCAATAAAAGAATATTACTTACAGATTTTACATGAATGAAAATATAAAAACTCTCATCTCACATAAAAAAACCCCGGTTATTCAATCACGACGATCCAATAAAACATATCACAGCAACACTTGATATTACATATCATCAACATAAGTAAATACGCGTATCCCGAATGTCATTGACATATAGCAACGAAATTCAGGATACCCCACATATTACACTTACGGTCATAAAAAAGAAATGGAAAACTACAATAATTAGAATCCGCAATATCCTTAGACATCATAAACCCGGAATATCACATATTCCGAATTTCATGCCTAACTTGTAAAACCTGCATTTTAGTCTCAAATTGAAAACTCTTTTCAATAAACTGTCGGATAATTCAACAAGATTCCCGACTAAGTAATCGCGTACTATACGCAATTGCGACGGAGTTTTGATCTGAATCAAAATTCCGTGGCAATCGATCAAATGAGACTAAACGGCTAGATTTACAATATACTAACTAGTTTTCACAAAACTAATCTATCCGGATTCTAACAATTGTATCACATATCATTATCATCTATATGACGCTAAATATTTCGATCGGTTTAACAAACACCCATAAAATCCAGAGACCTCAACAACTTGAGAACCATTAAAAACATTCAGAGAGTGCACGATATACTAATGGAGCAGCACAGAAAACCACAAGCCCTAAATCCCTAAATGTGCGGCGGAACCGCGGCCAAACTAGGGTTTGGGCCGCGGTTACGCGGTCGTTTATAGGAGTTAGGAGTTCAAATTTTTTGGGGCTCCATAAAAAAGCCTGCACGTTTTTCTGAATATTTTTAATCATGAAAATTTCGACATTTGAAAAATTCGATAGAAACATCACAAATCCGTGTTTTCGAAAACCAATCGAACACTTTAACATCGTACAAACCTACCCAAATATTCTAGCATGGCTCTGATACCATGAAAGTCTACCCTAGCACCACCATGAGGTTCTAGTGGCATCAAACGTGCTGAATTTTAAATTTTCTGGTACTACGTTAGAATTAACCAAGATCGTAACTAGAATTTTAGGGTTTAAACCTATGATGATATGTAAACTAAAAGAAGTGAAGATGGCTATATCCTCGTAGATCGAGACCTTCACTTCATATGCTCCATGTAGTAGTCCACGCGACTCCACTAGGCTCCACGGTTTGGGCGAGCTTCCTCCGATTACCTTCGTGCCGAAGATGATCCACGCAAAACCCGCTAGCTCAAGCTACCTCTTCACTAATCTCCTATTAGTGAAGTAAACACGCCGTACCAAAGTGCTAGTTTGGTGTGGGATGGTGAAGTAGGGGATATGAGGCTCACTAATATGTTCAAAATTCCAAGGTTCATATCACATGTGAGGGATTGGAATTTTGATGCATGAAGAGGTAGAAGAAGAAGAGAGCAAGAGAATGCGAGCTCAAGCCTTGAAAAAAATGAGCGAAGACTTGGAATGAATTGTGTGAAGCATGGCTACCTCTTTTTCTTTCCAATTATTGAAGCATCCATATTTTAACAATAATAAAATGAAGCCATGATTCAATAGTGAAAGAAAAAGAATAAACAAATAAAAGATCCATGCTTCTCACCATGCTTTTATTTTCCACCTCATTTCTATTTTTCCCAAAAATAGAAAATATACCATGCTTCATTATATATATATATACGTATACGCGTATACACGTATACGCGTATACGCGTATACACGTATACGTATATATATATATTAATACATATAAGAAAATATTTAGTGAGTTAATGATATTAGTTAAGATATAATTATATCAAATATAATACACATCACATTATTAAATCAACACTTTATTTAATAATCCGGTTATATTATATATAACCGACTAATATCATTTATCCGTGTATCACATTATCAAAACAACACTTGATTCGATAATCTGGTTATATCACATATAACATGACCGACATCAGATAACTGCCAGATTACAATAAGGTATCACATACACGTATTTAATCAAGCCCACACATATATCACATATGTGTCCTACTTCGTTTCGGTTGAACCAGGGAATTTCTGTGTGGGACTCTAAAGACTCGTCAATACGCCAGCAATAGGTGATGATCACATCAGTCACCTACAAGCCATCAGCGGTACTAGCTGGACGTAACGGCTATCCGGGTATTGAGCGATATGAAGATCAACAAGCAAGCTTGTCCATACTCTCTATGAAGCCTATCAGTAACACAACCGTACAGTCCGGTCTCTTCGTCTGATATGTCGCATATCATGTCTATGGGTGGTAAACGTCAGACCCCAGTAACGTGATAAGTCATGCCGATGTCTGGTCTATAACGGTTCGAGAAACTACTGATAACTTTTATCAGTAAATCTCAGCAGCAGTCCTGACCAGAGACTTCCAGTTATAGCCAATCGAGCATAGCGAAACATCAACCCTCAATACCGGGAGAGACGAAACCCCTCCTATCGCTCATTGTCTCCATATGACTCGGGATTGTACCTAAAATCCACCTGTTTGCATGACTCCTTTTAAGCGTGGTAGGGAAGAAATCAAAGCACAGTGGGAGCCACACAAGACTCTATGACGATCTCAGATCTACAGACTAACCTGTACCAGTGTCACCAGAGGACTGCTATCTGACGATAGGTATACTACCAACTAGGAGTTCTCGGCGAGTCCGTTCGGTGTACCTATTCTCTAATGAGCACCTGTGTACAATCTTTGATGTCACACACCAATGGTTGTGGGATCAACCATCGCCCTTCAAGGTACAAGAAACGTATACACTAGTCTACTCTGGAATATCGATGCCCTTATCTCGATATCCTCTCGACTAGGAACAGTTAAAGGATATACTTTTGGACCACCCTGGCCCCATTAGCATGATCTCATCATAGTACTGGTAGTCAAGTACATATCCTAAGGATTTTATCAACATGTGAGAGATAGACAATATAAAAATACCAGTCTACATATTAAGATAAAAGTAACCAGATAGCATACTATCATGTCGAGCGAGAAAGTCCTCTATATATATGTCCAAGTATCCACTATATCAATAATAATGGCCTCAAGGGCATACATATTCCTAACACGTCATTTGTCCCATGTGAGTTCCCACTGTGCTTTGATTACTACCTTACCACGGCTTAAAGGAGTCGTGCAATCAGGTTTTAGTTGGGTACAGTCCCGAGCCACATGGAGGTAGTGAACGGATCGTCGGGGATTCGTCTCTCCCGGTATTGGGGGTTGATGTCGCGAGGTGCACGGGTGGCCATCACCACAAATCCTTGGCTAAGGTAGACGAGAATTACGGATTTGGATCAGTAGTTTCTCAGTTGGTAATGGGCTTCATACCAACATGAAATATCGCATTATTAGGGGTCTGACTTTATCTACACCCCTAGACCCGATATGCGATACTCTTAGACGAACAGACCGGACTGTACGGAGATTGTTACGGACAGGCTCAGTAAGGGTTCGGATGAGTTTGCTCGTCGGCCTCCCTTTCGCTCAATACCTGGGTAGCCGTTACGTATAGCTAGTGCCACTGGTGTACTTGTGGTTAAACCCACTGCCAGCGTATTGATGAGTCTTTAGAGTCCCATACAGAGGGTTTCCCTGCTTCGGGCGAAATGATTTAAAGGTTGTATGGTATTACGGCAGGGTTCGATCATATATGTGCATTTGTGCATGTATCATGATTCGGACGGATTATACTAGTGGGCTTTGATTTAAGCCGGATTCTATTATATTGTTCGATTATTTTCGTCTTTTTGTAGTCTTATTTTTCGGAATACGGATACGGGTATGTATATACGGTGAGGGGTATTCTTGTAATTTTTACAAGGGTGCTTCTAGAAGAAGACACCTCATTTGTGTTTTAACCATTTAGAATAAATGGTTAAATGAGGTGGAGGATGTGAGGTGTTCTTTGCATTTAATGAAGTATGGCTCTCTTGGTGACTTATGGGGTGACTCATAGTTTACTATTGTTGTATGCTTGATTCATTTGTTGTGTGAATTATTGCTATGCTTCAATGCTACATAGCACTTAGCCATTCTTCAAAAAGAAATGCTCATGACAACACTCTCATCTCCTCGTGCTTGCTTCTTCTACCTCCACCTTAAAAGTCTCATGTGTTGAGAAACCTAGGATGTTATGAGACATATTAATCCATCATTAAACTCGACATCCTCTAGATTATCTAGTTTAGCGAACTAGGTACCCTAGTTACCTCGGTTTTGAGGTTGGAGCTCGAACTACAAATTCTCAGGTGGATCATCTTTGATGGAGGGAGACTGATGATCAAGCCTGATCATAGAGATCACTGGGAGCTTAGGAAGATGTTAAAAGACTGAAGGACTCGGATCATTCGGTATAACCATTCTAACTCCTCTTTAGTTTGCTAACTTATAGGTTTATGGTAGATCCGGATTATCGGGTTATTCTAACATCAGTTTATAAAATTTTTGTTCCGCAAACGATCACGGTAAATGGCCTGGGCGCTGGCATAACCCAACATGGTATCAAAGCCAGCCCATAAACCCATAACTAGCAGTTTAAACAATGTTTAATGTAATGAAACCGAAACAACTCCGAAACAATACGGACAATATTCCAGTTTCTGTCGAATTTTATTAGTC
Source organism: Agapanthus africanus (assembly GCA_030015575.1). Taxonomy (NCBI): domain Eukaryota; kingdom Viridiplantae; phylum Streptophyta; class Magnoliopsida; order Asparagales; family Amaryllidaceae; genus Agapanthus; species Agapanthus africanus. Next base: position 636,602,754 of record CM057337.1, read on the forward strand.
TTCTAAATTTTTTTTAAACAATTGCAGAAGGATATTCATTTAATAACTAGAACACTATAAAAACCCGAGCCCCAAATTCCAAAATATGACCGGCGAGATTGCTCTTTTAACCGGCCTGGACAGTCCTGTAGCTGTTCTGGGACTTGTAATTTTTGTAGTGTTCTACGCTCTTGAATATTGGTTTTCAGGTGTTGTTTGTTTTTGCCCAGATTACATATTCTGTCATCTCATGGTTTGGGGCAATACAGAGTATTTCGAAGTCGCTATTTTTAACACCGTTTATAAGTTTTCAGTACATACATTACTATCTGCGATCGTGAATGTCATTAGAGTGGTATAACTCGTCTAACTGCTATACGTCCTTTTAGACGGGTTTGTGAACATGATATTCACGTTGATGTTCTGTGTTGTGCTGAGGTTGTGGTTGGATTGTCGTGGTGGATAGCTTGCGGTGCAATGGTAGTAGTACAGTTCAGTTTCATTTGTACATTTGATATTGTAGGGCGAGCGTTCGACATGTGGACTGCTGTCTCTGCCAGTTTATATATTATTTGTTTGGGGCACGACCGGGTTGAGGTCGATGTCACCCTTGTACATATATTTTCATTTTCTGTACTAGGATTATCCCATGAAGGAGTGCTCGAATTGTCGAGTTCCAGAGGGCAACGGGCCCGCATCTCATGGCGTTGAGACGAAGGGGGCTTACTCTAGAATTGGGGGGCTATTCGCTGCACTTATAGGGGGTATATGATGTCCCACGGAGGGGTGCTCAAGTTACTGGATTCCGTGAATTGCTGGGTGACCTATTCACTTTGTTGATTGGGTTGCCTTATTTCTGGGATTGGCGGGTAACTTTCCGCACTCGCAGGGGTCCAGGTTTTCATTGCACAGGCTATCCACACGACAGGGAACGTCGGGTCTCATTTGCGGCTCAAATGAAACCCGAGACTCCAAGATTATCCACCATTCTGTGTTGCTTGCTGAGATTCTGTGATGTTGCTTATATCATGCCTTGGACGAATGTTATATAAATTTATATATATACTAGTAGATATTGTATATGTTTTGTATCCGAGCTGGTCCAGCCCCCGCTCTGCCGTTGGTTAAGTAACCTAACGGTGCATGATGGGACCCCGTGGAGAATGCGGATGGCATATACGTACATTGTATTTTTGTTATTTTCTGGTGTGATATGGATTAATTGATGGGATTGCATTAATTCTGATTAATGCAAAGAAAACAAACCTATATGATGTTGTTGGAACCAATTTTTGAAAACTGTTATTACAGACGTTTCTTTTTGCTTTGCACAGCGGTACTCAGTTATGAATATCCAGCACCTCATTCAACGGGGCAAGAGCCAAGATCCCTTCATAGGGAATGACCTCTTGGGCAAAAGTTTACGTTAGTGTAATAACTTCATTATAGTCAATTCTTTTGCTTTGCATCGTGGTATTCAGTTAGGAATATCCTGCACCTCGTTCGATGAGGAAAGAGCCGAGATCCCTTCACAAGGAGTGACCTCTTAAGCAAAAGTTTGCGCCACTATATAATTGTAAAACTGCTCGGCTTCCTTCAACGATATCAAGTTCATTACGTTAAAGGTTTTTCGCCAAAAACCAGCCATAACCCTCCATCATTTCAGATTAGTATTGCTTAGTATTCGTGCTACGTATGTCGTGCTCAGCCGAGGCGTAGTGTTCGGTAGATATGTAGTGCTTTTCTGTTACATGGTGATGCGATTGGTTAGGACAGTCGTACGGTCATTTTGGCTCAGTCAAGGACTCGTGCAGGTGGGTCTAATTGAATCAAGATAATGATGGGTTGAACTTGACTAGGACCCTTTGATATGTTGGCTCAGTCAAGGTCACTTGGGTCTTAGGGCTAAAAACCACACATGGAGTTTCAAATATACAGGAAACTTGCTAGGCATGCGCATACCTTCTAGAGTGTGGTGACTTGAGTGGTTTCCATCAAGTTATCATGCGGTAATAGTTGGATCCCTATTCCCACTGATGAGTAAGTGTTACTTCTCGGGTGATTTTAGATGATCTTGACTAATTCTCCTTTTAAGGTTTGAAGGAGAATTTGAGGAAACGGTGGGAGCTATCCTGATTAGATGAAGTGATTAACTAATCTAATTTAGGTTAGAGTGCATGCTGAGTGTTTCTTTTCTCTCTCTCTTTGGCAGCGACCATGGCCTGACCTTAAAAACTCATGAACCAAGTTAACCGAACCTTCTTAAAACACTTTGGCTTTTGGATTGTCATTTAGTCGCATATATCATTGCCGCTCTTATATCACCTTTGCATTTCTCCAGAACACTCCGTATCACTATGAAGATCCATATTTCTTGGATATTCCATTGTATAGTTATATACAAACTCGAAGAAACTTGTTTCAGTAAAAGGATGGCTTCCGGTTCTGGAGAAATAGAATAGGATGATTCAGTTGACTTTTATCTTTACCTTCTTTCAGATTGCGAGGGCTCCTGGTATTAGGAGAGTACACCTATTGCGCTTATTGGATAGTCTTCTTCCATACCATAGGCAGGTGCCGAAAGATAGGGAAGGAAGAAAACCAATTAGCATAAGTGTGGTGTGTAGAAGGTAATAAGTAAAGACATATAAAGGGATTAGAATAAAGAGTAAAGGAAATTACGACTGCTATCATTCACGATGAAATATCGTATACCCCTGCCACTCCTATATCACCTTTGCATTTCTCCAGAACACTCCGTATCACTACGAAGATCCACATTTCTTGGATATTCCATCGTATAGTTACATACGAACTCAAAGGAACTTGTTCCAGTTCGAGGATAGTTTCTGGTTCTGGAGAAATAGAATAAGGATTATTCAATTGTCTTTTCTCTTTACCTTCTCTCAGGTTGCGAGAGCTCCTAGTATTAGGAGAGTACACCTATTGCTCTTATTGGATAGTCTTTTTCCAAACCTTAGGCTGGTGCCGAAGGGTAGGGAAGGAAGAAAATCAATTAGCCTAATTGCGGTGTACAGAAGATAATAAGTAAAGACATATAAAGGGACTGGAGTGAGGGCAAGGAAATATACGGTTACATCTGTATAGTGGAAGAGGCATTACTAGGAATACTCGGCCACCCTTCAAAACATTTTCATGTTTCAGTTTTACTGTGCGGTGTTAATTGAAAACTGTTTTCCTAATTAGATTCTAACTCTAGGGTATGTATTTACCAGATTTGATTCTCACATCTGTATGGTATTACAGATGGTGGGTGGGAGTAAGATATTGGGAATTGGGTGATTAGATTCTCTATATATCGGAATTCTTTGTAATTGGTGATATTTGAAAAAATCACCTGGGTTTTGCCTGACGACAATTATTTGGTTTTGAATATCCATCATTATGCACCAATTTCAAACTGATATATTTGTACGTTTATTTTATAAAGTGAGATATAACCTTTTGAAATTATGTCTATGATATTTACCTATATCAGTTGATGGTTAGGTAAGATACATTCAACAACGGTGTAATTATTCTTAACCATAGTACAGTTTTTCAACCTTCGACGCGCAGGGTTTGAGTTATTAAACTCAGTAGACTTATACAAAGTATTGTATGTTGTCCAATGTCCGTTAGGACAAAGGGGTTGGTACTCGTACTATTTTCTGTTTACTCATGACTTCTCTAGTTTTAGACAAGTATTTCGTTGACATACAAGGTCCAGATATTAAGAAGATATAGGTATAAGAATGAAGTAGAGAACCATATGTTGCAAGTATCAAGATTCTTTAAGGTGATCAAACATGTAGATACTTGTGTTAGGTATTCCGTTGTAAGTAATAGTTTTGAGAAATTCCTTCTCTTTCAGGGTACTCATACGTGGATGTATTCCAGGATGAGTAATACTGTATAGCCTTCTTCCATTTGGTTGATATGCACTGGAAACAGCTGCATGATTTTTGAATTTCCTTCCAATTAAATTAGTGCCTTTGTTTCTATATTGAATATATAGAATGGATTCATATCTTAACAATGTTAAGGTATATGGAGTTTTCCGGCTGATGCTTAAAACCAGAATCTGGACAAACTAAAGGCACGTTTCAGTAATGGCAGTTTGTAGGTTTTCCTGGGCTTTGACGAGGGTTAACATTCTACCATCGGGAAGATCAATAATTATATTGTTCTTGATTCGCCACAGTTTTAGTAAAATGATTTTTTTTCCAGAAAACATTAGTTGGAGTATGGTAGAACTGGAATTGATTCCAGAACCACAAACGGTTACTGAAAATTTAATAAAACCTGAGGATTCAATTGGTTTTGACCATCCATTAGCCACTCCGCAGATTTGGTGGGTAACCTTAGGCACCTGAGAGGTACTTCAGTCTCTTTAAAGACGGTGACAGAGAGGTTTTTGATTAGCCAAACTTACCACTACTGCTGTTTTAGACTATGAAATCTGACAGAAGGATGAATATAATATCGTTCTAAATTAGTTTTAGAAGTGCACGTGTATATGACTCTGCTAGAAGGTTGTTGTAGTCAGTGAGAGCAACAGAAGCATAGTGGCCAAGTAGCTTATGTCTAATTATAGACTAAAGCAGGTATAGCGGGGATAGATCATCTAGTTTTGATGTGACAGTCATAGAGTTTGACTTCATCAGAATAACAGATAGACCTGGTAAGAAAGTAGTAGGGAGTGATGTCCTGGTATTTGGATGACATGCACTTGATAGGAAGAGATCTTCCTATACTACGATCGGTTTTATTTTGGTTATCACAAGGTGTTTCTCCACATAAGGTATGGATAAAATATCAGGGATTTTGGTAACTAGATTTATGGTTTTAGATCTAGATTTAGGAATTGTTCCAATTTGGGTACTTGACACTATTCTAAAGTGTTTTAGAATGGACGACTCCTGGCATAGTGGTGTACCCGCAGGTGATGGAGTCACCCTCTCTAAAGAGATGTCTTCTAGACTGACAAGGAGAGGGATTTGCATGATTGACATCTCACTTGCTTAGGCAATTGGGTCAATCATGAGATGTCAAGTATCACACCAGATATTGTTTTTGCACTAGATGCAATAAGTATATATTAATCTAATCCTGGAGCAACGTTGGGAAGCAGTTATGAACATAAGTGGATGTTCCTGGTATATGGTAACGATAGCCTCCTTCGAGAGGTGGTTATCATTTTAGTCTTCCAAGGTGGCCTGGGATGACAGAGTGGTTGTCAGAGTTATTGTTTTTCCTCTTTTGAGGGGCAGTATATAGGACAGGTGGTTCAAGTGGATACTGTGGAATGCATGGCGCAGGATACTGATTAAATTCAGTGCATGATACAGTCTAAGAAGTTTGTTGGATTTGAAGTTCATATGTGAACTGGGTCCCATCAGATATCCAGACAAATTCTAAGACATGTATTGCTCATTTCGGGAGATAGTTTTTCTCCGCGAAGTTGAGATATAGAGAGAGATAAAGATAGAAACATTGGAGCGGATCCACTCACTGAGGCTATTTCTCGAACACAATAGTTTCACAAACATGCTTTGCGAGACTGATTAGTAGAGAAGTTGGGTGTTCAGTATCACACAAGCTGTGAGTATGCGACACCGCAATAATTATCCTTAAGTGCAAGTGGGAGATTGTTGGCTATAGTGCCCTCAAGGAAAGTATTGTAATCACAGGCAGGTGATTATGATGATTAAGGGAGGACCTATACGGATAGAACAGTCTTACTCAAAATGATAGTATGCTATCTGGTTTTCCTTTATCATCATGTACATGCATTATGTAGTATTACAGATCACTATAATATGTTGATAGAGCCCATAGGATTCTTGCTTGACTGCCAACATTATGATGGCGATCATATACGTGGGAACTGGGTGGTCTATAAGCACATCCTTAAATGTCTCTAGTTGAGGGAGTATCGAAACTGGGCATCGATACTCCGGAGTAGACTAGTGTATACTTATCGAAATCCCGACAAGGGGCGGTGGCCGGTCTCATAAGCCATTGGTGTCAGTTAGTCACCTAAGATAGTATACAGGTGCTCATTGGGTTATGAGTACACTGGACGGATTCGCCGGGAAGATACTAGATGGTATTATACCTATTGTCAGATAGCAGTTCTCAAGTGACATGTGTACAGGTTAGTCTGTCGACCTAGGATCATCATTTGTCTCGTGTGAGTTCCCACTGTGCTTTGATTACTACCTTACCACGGCTCAAAGGAGTCGTGCAAACAGATTTTAGTTGGGTACAGTCCCGAGCCATATGGAGGCAGTGAGCGGACCGTCGGGGATTCGTCTCTCCCGGTATTGGGGGTTGATGTCGCGAGGTGCATGGGTGGCAATCACCAGAAATCCTTGGCCAAGGTAGATAAGGATTACTGATTTGGATCAGTAGTTTCTCAGTTGATGATGGGCTTCACACCGATACGAAATATAGCGTTATTAGGGGTCTGACTTTATCTACTCCCTTAGACTCGATATGCGATACTCTTAGACGAACAGACTGGACTGTACATAGATTGTCACAGACAGGCTCAGTAGGGGTTTGGATGAGTTTGCTCGTCGGCCTCCCTTTCGCTCAATACCTAGGTAGCCATTACATATAGCTAGTGCCGCTGACGTGCTTGTGGTTAAACCCACTGCCAGTGTATTGACGAGTCTTTAGAGTCCCACACAGAGGGTTTCCCTATTTTGGGCAAAACGATGTAGAGGCCGTATGGTATTATGGCAATGTTCGATCATATACGTGCATTTGTGCACGTATCATGATTCGGACGGATTATACTAGTGGGCTTTGGTTTAAGCCGGATTCTAGTATTATATTGTTGGATTATTTTCGTCTCTTTGTATTCGTTTTTTTTGGAATACGGATACGGGTATGTATATACGGTGATGGGTATTCTTTTAATTTTTACAAGGGTGCTTCTAGAAGAAAACACCTCATTTGTGTTTTAACCATTTAGAATAAATGGTTAAATGAGATGGAGGATATGAGGTGTTCTTTGCATTTAATGAAGCATGGCTCTCTTGGTGACTCATGAGGTGACTCATGGTTTACTATTGTTGTATACTTGATTCATTTGTTGTGTGAATTATTGCTATGCTTCAATGCTACACAACACCTAGCCATTCTTCAAAAAGAAATGCTCATGACAACACTCTCATCTTCTCATGCTTTCTTCTTCTACCTCCACCCTAAAAGTCTTATGTGTTGAGAAACCTAGGGTGTTATGAGACATATTAATCCATCATTAGACTCTACATCCTCTAAGTTATCTAGTTTAGCGAACTAGGTACCATAGTTACCTCGGCTTTGAGGTTGGAGCTCGAACTACAAATCCTCAGGTGGATCATCTTCGATGGAGGGAGACTGACGATCAAGCTTGATCATGGAGACCACTAGGATCTTAGGAAGATGGTAAAAGACCGAAGGACTTGGATCATTCGGTATAACCATTCTAACTCCTTTTTAGTTTGCTAGCTTATAGGTTTATAGTAGATCCGGGTTATCGGGTTGTTCTAGCGTCAGTTTATAAAATTTTTGTTCCGCAAACGGTCACGGTAGATGACCAGGGCGCTGGCATAACCCAACAGGTACCATATCATCTGTGTCACACACATACGTATCATCCAACGTGTGTCCATCAATAACACATCAAAATCATCATAAAATCCTGAGTGTCTAGTATCGACACTCGAGATCATCATAAAATTCGTGCCCAGCATCGACACATAAATCCTCATATCATAGGCGCCGTCTCATCGGATCGGCCTTTATATCCATCTGTCTCATATTACGCCAGTCGGTATCCTCGGGATATCCGCCGAGTCCAGTACTGTCACCGGTAGATAGTGTTCCCCTGCTGGGTTCAACGCATTTCTATATGATGTTCTTACCCCGGTGTATCATACCGAGTCCACCATATACCCGCAGACGGTGACTCCTCACTCCTCGAATCGGGTAATCATCATAGCTCAGCATTGAGAAAACTCATGGTGGACGTCGAAATATTATATCAAGAGAAACCACATTTTTAAAACAATCATAAGTTTTTAAAATGTATCTACGGTTTCTCAAATTTAGAAATCTCGTGAAAACAGAATCTCATAAACATGCAACAATGATGAAATAATATGTACAGGCACAGGACAATACTGTAAAGTATAGCAAGTGTGTTCATATGAGCGTGTCGTGTAACTAGATAAGGAAGTGAAATATCTAAACTAGTCTGTGTGGCAGTGGGTACTAAACAATAACTAAAATTCTACAGGTTATAAGGCGATACAGTGACATAACGATTTCTAATGTATACGTGGCATGGTAATTACTGATAATGTGTGTGTGAGCCGGCGAGTATGTGTACGTGCAACATGTGCATCATCGGTAATGGTGCGTGTGTCCTAGCAGATGAAGTCATATAAAGATAAGTACATGAAACGTAGTATATATGTCATAAATGAAATAATACGAGCGTATGCAGAAAAAAGAAAACGTAAACGCGAACAGTATAAAATACGTAATCCACATATGAGCCATACAGTTATAGTTTAAAATAGTAGGAATCGTTGTTTTTGAAGATAGGGGCTACAATGTTTTTGAAACAAAGATACCATTTGAAAACCCATAACGTCCCTTGAAGTTATCATTTAAAAGCGCATAATGATTCGTTAGTTTGAAAATTTGTATGACTCTAAGTATATCCTAATATCTACTTAAGTAATTTAAAAACAATATTTCTCGAGTCGATATATACATAAGTCGGCGATCTATCCTCATCATATCACGTACAGTATAATCCATTGTACGATATCATCAAATCAATAGTTCGGATCTATAGTCGCGTACATCATCAACTCATATCATTATATGTCATATTGTATCATGTTATGCCATCTCATATCATATCATATAACATCGCCCCATATCATCATATCTAATCATATCGACTCATGTCATCATAGCATATCATATCCTCATCTCATTATGTTGTATCGTAATTATCCTCAAACACACACACACACACACACACAGCTCAAGGCTAAGAAAACTAGAACAAAGGATAAACCTTCTATAAGTATACTACTATTGCTCATAGTATCCTAGAAACATATTAGCTAGGTATACATATCTAATATCTACGTAAATATATGTATAAATATATATCCTAATTCTATGGTTGCGGAGGTGCTATACGCCATCCACCCAAATTCCTCCATAGATATACATCTACTCACTTACAACTCCTTACTCAAGTCAATCCCGACGGATGCCTTGCCCTCCTTCGTCGTCCCGGTAGTCCACGCGCTTATACCTACAAATCAAAGCATATCATATCACATCAAAATCAAATTCGAAAACCGATACGACAAGCAAAGCACACATAGGTTAGAACCTATGGTCAACGCACGCTAAAATAACAAACTATCTGATGTCGACATGCGAACGTCAAACGACCAAGTCACATCAAGAAATCTAAAAATCCAAGTTTCAAATATTGGAAAACATTGTCGAAACCAACTCAAAATGCTCCCAGATTTTGGCACAAGTAGTATGGGAAAAAACTAACAATATAGTGGCTAAGTTATAAAGAGTGTGAGCTACATGCCAAACCCCGACATCCAATTCCAAAATTTGGCCGCCAGAAAGTGCTATAGTAACCGCTGACGGCGGGCGAATTTTGGAATTTGGGTCTCATTCTTCTGTGGTGGTCTCCTAGCGGTCCGGCTAGATCAATGTAGTTGTTTGTTTTTCTTATAAATACACCGAGTTGCTCCAGAATTCATTTGGACATCAAAACTCAATGAAAATCGACATCGGAAAAATTCTACACTCAATATACATCAAGGATTCATGCACCAATAGGCCCTTATCTATCACTTAAAGAGGTTACAGTCACTAACTAGATCTCTACTACACCACCACTACTCATATCATCCACCAAAGCTCACTTTAAAATTATCAAGTTAGGAAAGCATGCACTTAAGATTCTAAAATTAATTCTAATAAGTTTATGAGGTGAAGAAAGCTAAAAATTTGATAAGAAGTGAAAGTTTTACCTCATTAGGGCAACTCAAGATAGTTCTAAGATAGCCAAAGCTCCCCAAAATGAAATCTTGAACATGTCATGTTGCATGTAATGAACCAAGGAACATTTTTTGTGAAAGTTATGCAAGATTTTGTGGTGGTTTTGAGGGTGTTTTCAAGGTGATAGAGAGGAGGGTGGAGGTGATGAAGAAACATGAAGGAGAGGAAGAAAAAGAATGAGGAAATGAAGGAAAAAGTGTATGGTTAATGCTACTATACCTCTCTCTCTCCTTCTCACTCTCTCCCATACTTCCTTGTCCCCCTTCTTTTCTTATTCTTTTCTTTTCATTTCCCCCCTTATATTCTTTTCTTTTTTAATAAAACATAAAAACCATGACAAATAAAAGAATAAGAAAAGATGTAAATATTATGTCATGCACACAAGCATGGTTAACTAAATCAATTTGGTTTAGTGCATAATTAGTGAAATACTAATTATGTATAATATCATACTAGTATCTAAATAATAATCATATATATTAATTATAAAAAGCACATATTAAATAAATGTTTTCATAAATAATAATTCATTTTAATTTCTAATTATTTTCCAAATTATATGTATATAATTATACTATTTTACTAAAACTCATTTCCATACTTATATAATATTCATAAAATTTATTATTTTATTATTTAAATTCAAAAATAATATTTTATATTTTCTGAAATGTTACAGTCTTCCCCCGTTAAATAAATTCGGTTCCCGAATTTAAATTTAAACCCCGCAAATATTAAAATATTTCAGCAATTCAATCAAATCAACAGGGCTCCGAAATCACGAATACATGAGAATTGTCACAGCGCAACGTGTGCATATGAAAACGAGTGCAAAGCTCAATAACCAAAACTCCGTCAAGCGTCATGCAAATCATGCGAGTTATGATGGATATGCAAGTTTTGAAATCTACTGTTTAAATCAAGTACAATATATATAACACGCATCCTTGCCGATAATAATTGAATAAAAATATATGCAAAATCCTTTTCAAATCACCGTGTGATGCATATATCACGGCACAAGTAGCGGGCGTTCATTTGTGAAGATATATATATATATATATATATATATATATATATATATATAGGTTTCATTTAAGACATACATCTCACCCTTTTTGAAAATAATTTAGAAGGGTTTTCTTGTAAAAGTTCATGTCACTCATGGACACATAGGAAAATGGTGATACTATAGCTCCTTTTTGAAAAACTCTTCAGTAAATATCAATACATGTAAAAACACTGACGGTCCTCAGACTCGTCTTGCTCTGCTATTATATAATATAGTATATATCATAAAAACGTGATGTTCGGAAGAAAATCAATCTCAATAAGTGTACATGAAGACCAATCCACATGCGTCTGATGCGCACGAAAATCGAATTCAAATCCAAGTACCATGAATGTGCACGGAAACGAAAATTGAGTGCAATGGGTATGCACTAAAGTATCTATCAAGTGCAATGGGTGTGCATAACAACAACATCAAGTGCATCTAGAGTTAATGAAAATCTCAATCATGTGCAATTGGTGTGCACGAACAACCTCAAATGCATCAAATACGCACAAAACTACATCAAGTGCGCCGAGTGTGCGTGAAAATCTAAATCAAGTGCATCGAGTCTGCACAAAAGCAATCTAGTGCAGTAGGGTGCACGAAAACAAATATCAAGTGTACACGGTGCACAAAAACATAAATCTAGTGCAATAGGATGCATGAGAACAAATATCAAGTGCACTAGGTGCACGAAAACGAATATCAAGTGTGCATGGTGCAAGAAAATATAAATCTAGTGCAATAGGGTGCACAAAAACAAATATCAAGTGCACTAGGTGCATGGAAACTCATCAATGCATCGAAAGTGCATAGGAACAACATCGAGTGTATGAATCAAAATCCGCGGTATACAACATGCACGAAATCAAAATCGAGTATACCGAAGTGTATGAAATCATAAATATGTGCAACTGCGTGTACAAAACAGAATCGAGTGCAATGGATATGCACAAAAACAAAAATCAAGTATAACTGGTGTATAAAAATATGAATCAAGTGCAACTGTTGTGCACAAAGGAAATATCCATCAAGTGCAGCTATGGTGCACGAAAATATCAACCATGAAACTAGATCATCAAAACTCAAAGGTCCAAAACAATAAAAGCGTGATATTTGGATCACTAAAATACAAATCATAAATAAATGACATTGACATACACCTCCTTCAATGTCGAAAGGTGCCGTTGCATCCAAAGCTGGCAAAGCAAGAACTCCTTCTTGCTTTTTGCCCACGGCCTGGTGTCTTTTGTTTCTGGGTCCTTGTTTTCTTTGTGGATCACCAATACCATGATCTCTCAGCTTGACAGCCTGCTTAGGAGTAGCGACGGAAACAGTCCCACTCTGACACCTCTCTGAACATCTCCTGGCCAATTAACATGTCCACTCGTAAGGTAGCACGTCAATGATGGCGGCCTCTGGCCCTTTGAGTGCATGCTATACAACCGATCCTAGGTCTAAATCATTATCGTTGAAGTATTCCGGAAAGAACCTGCCATGGTATCTTCCAATATCATCCCTATCGAACTGCCCAGATGTTAGCTCTCTTAATTTAATCTGTTCATGTTTTGAATAGTTGCAATCTCATCATGACTTTCCTTTGGAAATGTGGTCGTATCCCACGCCTTTGTGTACGTATCAAACCTCTGGCATCAACGGAGAGGAACAACAACTCGTTAAGATCTCTCACGAACCTCTTATTTCACTTTCCTTCATTATCGTCCAATTCGGGGTCGTATCTTGATGGCTGTGTAGACTATAATTCAATATTCGGCTACGGTCATATCCGGAGTCTCTTGCATAGGATCAAGCTATGAACTCAGGCATCTCCAATACTTAGTGGAAGAAATCTATTGGGGTTCCTAGCGCCCTGGCTGTCGGCTGCGGCCGTTGCGGAGCGAAAATTTTTGGTGTTTAAAAACTTGGCGCTAGAAACAACTACCTAGAATCGAAACCAAACATGAAACTAGTAAGCTACAAAAATGTTATCTACTGTGATAGAGTTGTTTTACCAAAAGATCCGTGTCCTTCGGTCTTCTATCCTCTTCCTTAGCTCCTTGAGGTAGAGCTTGACAGCCGGACTTCCTTCGTCGAAGATGATCCACGCGAGTGATATGGTTCATGGCTCTAGCTCCACACTAAAAATCTAGTGGGGCAACTAGGTGTTAGGAATATGTATGCCCTAGAGGCTATTATTATATGATATAATGGATGCTTGGACATATATATAGAGGACTTTCTTACTCGATATGATAGTATGCTATCTGGTTGCTCTTTATCTTAACATGTACACTAGTATTCTTATACTGTCTCTCTGATACATATTGATAAAGTACTTAGGATGTTTGCTTGACTACTTGGACTATGATGCGGATCATACTATTGGGACTTGTGTAGTCCACAAGCACATCCTTTAATTGTTCCTAGTCGAGGGGATATCGAGACAGGGCATTGATATTTCAGAGTGGACTAGTGTGTACATTTCTTGACCCTGTAGGGGGCGATGGTTGATCCCATAACCATTGGTGTTTGACATCAAAGATTGTACACATGTGCTCATTAGAGAATGGGTACACTGAACAGGACTCGCCGAGAACTCTTAGTTGGTACTATACCTATCGTTAGATAGCAGTTCTCTGGTGATACTGGTACAGGTTAGTCTGTAGACCCGAGATCGTTATAGTGTCTTGTGTGGCTCCCATTGTTCTTTGATTTCTTCACTACCACGGCTCAAAGGAGTTATGCAAATAGGTGGATTTTGGATACAGTCCCGAGTCATATGGAGGCAATGAACGATACGAGGGGTTTCGTCTCTCCCAGTATAGGGAGTTGATGTTGCGCTATGCTCAATTAGCTATAACAGTAAGTCCCTAACCATGGCTGATAGATTTACTGGTAAGTGTTATCAGTAGTTTCTCTAACCGTTATGAGCCATACATCGGTATGACTTATCAAGTTACTGGGGTCTGACGATTCCACCCTTAGACTCGATATGCGACATATCAGACGGAGAGACATGACTGTATGGTAAGTGTTACTTATAGGCTTTATAGGATTTTGGACAAGCTTGCTTGTTGATCTTCTATTCGATCAATACCTGGGTAGCCATTACGTCCAGCTAATACTGCTGATGGTTTGTGGGTAACTGATGTGATTATTACCTACTGCTGGCGTATTGACGAGTCTTTAGAGCCCCACACAGAAGTTTCCTAGTTCAGGCAAAACGAAGTAGGGCACATATGCTAATATGTGCGGGGGCCTGATTAAATACGAGTATGTGATACCATATTATAATCTGGCGGTTATTTGATATCAGTTAGGTTATATGTGATATAACCGGATTATTGAATCAAGTGTTGATCTGATAATATGATATACAGATAAATGATATTAGTAGGTTATATGTGATATAATCGAATTATTGAATCAAGTGTTGGTTTAATAATATGATATATATTTATATTTGATATAATTATATATTAACTAATATTATTGCTCACTAATTATTTTCTTCATAATATATATATATATATATATATATATATATATATATATATATATATATATATATATATAATGAAGCATGGCATGGATTTTCTATTTTGGGAAAATAGAAAATGAGGTGGAAAAATGGGGAGATTTTTTGGGAATGGGTGAAGCATGGAACATATCATTAGTTTATTACTCTTGACTCACTATTCAAGTATGGTTGCAATTTATTATTGCAATTTATTCCTTTCTTAAATAAGTGAGGTCAAGTGTGTATCCATTCTACACTTATTGATACTTCACTCACTTGAGTTCATATGATGAGCTCTCCTCTCTAGCTCTCTCCATCTCTTTCATCTCTAAGCTCAATCTCTCACATGAGATGTAAAATCTTGAGCTTGTGAGAACCCTAGTGAGTTTTGAACCCCTACTTTACCATCCTAGTTTGAATTAGCAATTTGAACTAGTGTGTTTCCTTCACTAAAGAGTTTAGCGAAGAGGTAGCTTGGATTAGCGGAGTTTCGGGTGGATCATCTTCGGCACGAAGATCGCAAAGGAAGCTCGATCCAACTTCAAGTGGAGCCTAGTGGAGTCATAGGGACTACTACCCGAAGCATTTGAAGTGAAGCACATGGTTTACAAAGGTTGTTGCCTCCTTTCTCTTAGTGTAAAGTTTATGATATCAACATATAAACCCTAATCATCTAGTTTGATCCTTAGTTAGTATAGCTTAGCACCCCAAATTTTTAAATATAGCATGCTAGATGCTTATGAAAACCTCATGGTGGTTTTAGGGTAGAATTTCATGGTATCAGAGCCAAGCTAGAAGATTAGACGATATTTGTAAAACTACGAAATCGAAACAACTCTGAAACTGTAACTCGAAACCCCAAGTTTCTGTCGAATTTTTAAAGGCCTCTGAAAATTTTTAAACAAGTGCAGAAGCTTACATGTGATGTAACTAGAAGACCAGAGAAATTCGAGACCCTAACTCTAAAATCTCACCGACCACATAGCCTATTTGGCCGGCCTGGCCGGTCCTCCTTGCCCCAAAAAAGTCTCATATTTTTTTGGTGTTCTGGCCTATGGAATTTAGGGTTTCAGGTTATGTTTGATTAGCCCAGTTTGCATGTGATGTTAACTTTTTCATTGGGGCTATTCGAAGTGTTTCATAGTCGTAATTTTAACGTCGTTTTGGGTTTATGTTTGATATGTGATACAGTAGTTGGAATCCACATACAATTAGTTTTGTGAAAACTAGCTGGTAAGTGTAAATCTAGCATGTTAGTCTCTGTTGATCGATTGCCACGAATTTTTGATTTGGATCAAAACTCCATCGCAATCATGTATGGTACACGATCACTTAATCGGGAATCTTGTTGAATTATCCGACAGTTTATTGAAAAGAGTTTTCAGTTTGAGACTAAAATGCAAGATTTATAGATTAGGCATGAAATTCAGAATATGAGATATTCCGGGTTTATGATGTCTAAGGAAATGTGGATTCTAATTATTGTAGTTTTTCATTTCTTTTCTGCGACCGTAAGTGTAATATGTGTGGTATCCCCGATCTCGTTGCTATATATTAACGACATTCGGAATACGCATATTTACTTACGTTGATGACATGTGATGTTATGTGTTGCTGTGATATGTAATATTGGATCGTCGTGATTGAATAGCCGGGTTTTTTTTATATGAGATGGGAGTTTTTCAATTTTCATTCATGTAAAATTGTATGTAATATTCTTTTATTAGGACACTTCCGGGTTGAGAATGATATCACCATTGATGTATATTATTTACTTTTCCGTATTAGGATAGACCCAAGGCGGGGAGCACAAGCAACCGGGTTCTGGAGTCCAGTGGAAGACCATCTCGAGGAGTCGAGACCGGGTCTTCTAACTCTAGAATTGGCAGGGTTGCTTGCCGCTCTCGTAGGGGGTCTAAGGATGTGGATTTGGCTATTCATTATGAGCATGGAATCCGTGTTTTTCATTACTGGCTGAATTTAAAACACGGACCTCCTAGTATATCCATTATTTCATATGTTGAATTCCGCTGCTTGGTTTTGTGATGTAATCATATAACTGCGTGAGACGGATGCTATATATATATATGATATATATAATAAATGTTGCTTATGTTTTGCACCCGCGCTAGTCCAGCCCCCGCTCTGCCGTTAGTTAAGTAACCTAACGGTGGATGACGGGACCCCATGACGAATGCGGATAGTATAAGCGTACGTTCTATTTTCGTCTCTTTTTCGTGATATTTAGGGAAACATTAAATGATGGGATTTCGTTAATGAGATTAATGAAAAGCTAATAAACCTAAAGATATTGTGCAATCAAATTTTTCAAAAAGGTGGCTCTAGTTTTGCTTTGCATAGTGGTATTCCTTGATGGATATCCAGCACCTCATTTGATGAGGAAAGAGACGTGATCCCTTCACCGGGAGTGACCTCTTTAGCAAAACTAGCAAATGCTACAACCCACTTAGTTTAGTTTGATAGCTTCTCTAGTTCTTGCTTTGCATAGTGGTATTCCTTGATGAATATCCAGCATCTCATTCGATGAGAAAGGAGCCGAGATCCCTTCACCGGGAGTGACATCTTTAGCAAATCTAGCAAATACTACCACTCACTCGGTTTGTTTTGAAAACTACTCGATTTTAAAAGCGGAGCTTAAACCACTTCTTTTCAAAATCACTAGATTCTACAAATGATATCAAGTTCATTACGCTAATGGTTTTCTTACAAACCAACGTAACCCTCCGTCATTTAAAATAAATGCTATTTAGTATTCGTGCTATGTTTGTTGGCCTTCGTCAAGGCGTAGTGTGCGGTAGCTGATTCGTGCTTATCTGCAGCATGTGATGCGGTTGGATTAGGGTAGTCGTGCGACTTTGTTGGCCTTCGTCAAGGGTTGTGCGGGTGGGTTTAATTCAATCAAGAAATGAACGGGTTAAACTTGACTAGCGGCCTATGATTTGTTGGACTTCGTCAAGGTCATAGGACGTTAGGGGTAAAAACAATTGTTGGGAATTTTAAGTGTTGAAATTTGCAATGAAATTGCATACCTTCTATGAGATAGTTGGATCCCGATACCTACTGCGAGTAAGAGGTACTCCTGGGAGAGTTTTCCACTTTACAATTAGCTGATCCAGTAGTGGCATTCCTGATACCACTTGATTGACTTGATTGTCTTGATTGACACGACATGTACCTGCTCATTCTAGAATTGGCATTAGGTAAAGATTATATCGATACCTGACATGAAACATAAAACCTGGGGATAAGGGGAAATCAAGAAATAGAATCCAAACCGTAATTCAACAGCTCTTAGATTGTTAGAGACAGATCAATTGATACGGGCCACTGTTCTCCGGAGTGATGAGCTGACATCATTCTTCCAGGCTTGACATTATAGGATTTACTGTCTAGCGGCGCGTCTTGGGATTCAACCCAAGAATCATAACACCGTGGTCCCGGTCACGTACGGGATACTATTGAGTTACAAAAAGGATTTTGTTTATGGATTTTAAATACTTTTAGGATAGATAACCACTAGTGGCATAGACAATTAGGTTCACATGATATGATTGTTTCACCTGCCTTGCATGGTATATTACATGTTGATCACCGCGATTGTTACTGTATGCTCACATGACATTAAGTTCTTGTATAATGATATATTACATCGCACATCCGGTTATTGTCGTGATTATATTATCTTTGACGCTTTGACGTCTGGATTTTGTATGGCCCAGATCTCTTGTCATTAGAACCGCAAGACCAAGAGTACTTTGCGAAGGTAGCCGAGCAGCGAAGAGTATTTATTTATCTAGTTATTGATGGTTTAGGTTTCTTTCCATCACTGAATTATTTTATTGGATTTCATTTGTGAGCCCATAAGGGACTAGTATTATCTATTTTTGTCATTTATTTATTAGATCTGTTCAGACTTGATATTTCTGTTTTCTTCCGCCGTTGTTATTTACTATGGAAATGGACATGCGTTAGATATTCTTATATTATTGTATTGATTGATTATTGCATGACAACCTTAATATGACTATAGAAGGATGATTCCTTATCGTAGATAGTATGGCTGGCCGAGTTACGTCCCGTATTTTATGTATCTTGGGAAGCGGGTTGCGACAATTTTATAGGTGGATATATCCAATGGGGCCTACACTATAGTCAAGTGTAGAAATCAACACTAAGGGGGGGATAATAATTATATTGCCACCCAATGGTTGGTTAGGGACCGACCATATAGTGGGGGTCATACCGAGTGCCCCCATTCGGGTGCCTTCGCCATCGGGTGGGGGTCTTATTAGGTGCCTCCACCATCAAGTGGGGTCTTGGTAATCATATTGGGTCCCAGTTATTGAGTGGGCTCTCAAAATTCGTGTGAGGGTTCCGCCCCTTGTTTGATAAGAAGGGAGCACTTCTCTTTCAATATCCAAATTTGTTTTGAAGGACATAGAATTTACTCTATGTTCAAAGTTTATTTCACGAACATAAATTTTATTATTTTATGTCTATGCATGGTCTTGTTTCAAAACTTAATGAGTTATCTTTTACATTCTTCGAATAGATCAAGATTTGAGTCTCTCAGGTGAGAGTTATGGCGGTTTTGCTCAGATGTGTCGGAGCAGGCAGATTCAATCGGAGAATCAGATATCTTTTTGAGATATCATAAAATCTATTATTTTAAAACCATTTATCTTCATTTATGGTTTGTTTCGAAACTTAATGAATTATCTTTAATTTTATTCGAACGGATCATGATTTGGGGCTCTCGAGTGAGAGTTATGGTCGTTTTCCTTAGATGTGACGGCGTAGGCGAATTCAACCCGAAAATCTATTTTGAAAATTTGGGCAGAGTTTCCCCTTGTATTTTTCATTTTGTTTATGAAAAAATATAAACATTTAGTGTCTACGTTCTTATATATGTGGAAGAATAGGGTTTCACCTAATTTCCTTTGCTCATAGAAAAATGGAATAATAAGGTTTCCCCCACTTTCCTATTTTCATAGAACATAGGGTTTCTCCTATTTCTAATTGTTTTGTAGAGAACATAGGGTGACATATGTTTCTATTTATTTTATAGAAAACATAGGTTTGCCTATGTTTCTACTTATTTTATGAACAACATAGGATGCCTATCTTTTAAATATGGAAGAAAATAAGAAAGAAAATAGGGTTTTCCTTATTTTCAAGTTCTACTTTCTTTACTTCTTCTTAGTCTTCCAAGGGGGGGGGGAGATGAGAGAGAATGATAGAAAAATAGATCATCCCCTTCTCTTTCTTTCAGGAATTATATATACCTCCCTTCACTCATTTAAGTGGAGTGGAGGTAGTTATCAAAACTCCTCCCTTCACTCTCCGTTTTGAAAAGAAAATGGGGGGAAGAAAGTAATTCCCCTTTTCTATTTTTAAGAGAATTAAATAGGTTGTTGGGTATTTCATTAGACATACCCATTTCTGTCTTTGAAGTAGTGGAATATTCGACCCGAAATACCAGATTTAAGGCATCCGAAATTCGAAACTGGCCGCACATGGTTCAATGATCTGATCATAGCTTTCTCTAGAAAAGCCTAAACGACCCGCCGTTTGATTTTCTGGAAACTAGACTCATTGGACTTTCAAATGAGTACTTAATTTCCCCATGTTTACCGCCGAAAATGGAGATGAAACCGGGATGGGTCATCTTGCCTGAATTTGGGGGCAGATGCTATTTGGATTTATCTGTCCACCTCTCCGAAAATGCCAGGTTGATTTATGGCATCGTGTATCGGAGGTTTGGATGAATGCGGCCGTTGTAGCAGACTTTGCTATATTCCCCCTTATTTGTGAAGGGTTTTTGATTGTGGGGACGCTCTTCCCTACAGGCGCAAGTCCCTGCAGTTAATTACGTTATCGCATCGCGATAACCATTTTCTCCTGCTCCAGAAGTTCACTTCATGTCGTGTGTGTTTCTTTTATTTTTGGTTGCCCATGGATTGTATACGAAGACTAATTTATGTCGTCGCCCATAGGGCGTGGATTAGTCCAAATCCGTATATCTTAGATTTGGGTTTGGGTTGATTTAAGGATCATTAATCACGTTTGAGATTAAGATCAACTTAAATTTTTGTTAAGGATACGTTAGTCCAATTTGAGACTAAGATCTACTTAACAGGGTTTTAGGATCTCTCAGATCAAACAAAAGAGCATTTGGACTCTATTGTTTTAATTTAAGGACGTTACAGTCTGTTGTTAGTTTAAGAATGTTTCGGTCCGTAGATCACCATTTTTTAGGTGATCCGTAGATTACCTTTTTTGAGGTGAGGATTTAGTTTAAAGGTATTTCGGTCTGTAGTAGTTTGAGAATGTTACGGTCTGTAGATCACACTTTTTGAGGTGAGGGTTTAGTTTAAGGACGTTTCGGTCCGTAGTAGTTTGAGGACGTTACGGTCCATAGAGTTTAGGTTAAGGACGTTACAGTCCGTAGATCACCATTTTGGAGATGAAGTTGTAGTTTGAGGACATTTCGGTCTGTAGATCATCTTGCGTGCATGTGTATTTGTTACGTGTCGGGATGAGCAACGATGATATGGGAGACACCCAGCTTGGGGTGTGGTTTGATCCGGGGTATGCATGTCAGTTTGGGAAGTGCACCGAAGAGCAGTTGGTTGTCGGGACCCGCCACCTCTTTGCAAACGTTGAGAAATTATAACGACATGTATCAGAGGTGTGGAGAGATGTACTCTTGAACCAATTTCCTTATTCGAGGGAAAATGAAGTTGGTGGTTAACGCCGAAATCATTAGTCGTATTTTGAGACTAAGATTTCCTTGGGGGAATGTGAGATGAATATCGTTTTGGATATCATCAGTTGAGTGGTCATCAGTCATGTTTGAGACTGAGATTAGTTTCGGAAAATTTGAGCACAGAGGCTCGGTTGACTTGGAGATCAAAGAAGTTTTGACCTCATGAAGACTTAGCCAATTTGAGGCTGAAGTCTGATTTCCCAAAAATGCTAAGCACTGGTATATGTTCAGCACTCACGTGTTCCTACGTGAGGCTCAATGTTAAACACTGCACTTTGGAAGCGCTCACGTAAGGGCACGTGAGGCGCCCTAAAGTGGGAATTATTTTCTGGGTTCTATTCCGCCTTTTTTTTTATATAGAAGTGTTAAACACTTGACTCACGTGCGAGCACGTGAGGCGATTTTGTGTGTTTCCCCTTTTCATTAATCAGAAACGCTCGCGTGGAGCACGTGAGATCCTATTGAATGTTTGGAGATTTTGATCTCATGCTAGGATTTTGGAGGATCTCATGCCTCTCTTTTTTTATAAGAATTAAATTCTTATTGTAGGGTTAAGTCTTGATTTTCAGAGGAATTAAATTCCCATAAATTTTTGTAAGAATTAAATTCTTTGAACTCAGTTTTTTCCCCTAGGTTTTGAATCTGAATGACAGAATCTCTCCGATGAGAATTAAATTCTCAACTTATGGAGAGGTCTGCTTCTACAGATCTCAACCAGAGGAAGAACTAAGTTCTTATGCGAAAGGTTAAACCCTTAGAAAGGTCAAGATAGAACAATCTCTATGTATTTCTTTTTTCTTTTACCTAGAATGTTCTGATGAAGATAGTCTTTTTTTTCGAGACTTAAATTCTCTTCTTCCTCTTTTGCTCTGTATGTTTCACTCTCTTCTCTCTCTTCTTCTCTCTTCTATTGTATGTTTCTCTCTCTTCTTTCTCTTGTTCCTTCTTTTATTTTTCTTTTTGTTTGCTTCTATTTATAGGAGAAGAAAAAGAATCAATTTGTTAAGCAAATCCCTCATTGAGAGATCATGATTGATTTCATAATCAATCCAATTGTTCTGGTGATTTTTATTCACAATTAGATTTATAATCTAAAGGCTCTCTGTTTAACAGAGAAGATTTCTTATTTGTTTTTAACCAGATTAGAAAATATTTTCCTAAGATAGAATTTTATTCTATCAGACGATCACCGTTGGATCTTTGATCCAAAGGTCCTTCGTCTAACAAAGAAAATCTTTCTAGTTTAAGGAAGATCAGGGAAATATTTCCCACATATATAGAATTTAATTCTATCAGATACTTTAAAAAGATTTAAGAAGATTTCTTCCCAATAGAGTTTTCATCTTTTTATTTAGAATTTAATTCTATCCGCTTGGAAAGTGTTTAGGAATACTCACGTGTAGCATGTGACCCCAATAGAATTAATCTTGTTCACTTATGTGCAACAGCATAAGAGGGTATCACGTGTTAACACGTGAGCCTCCTTTTTTTTCCTGCTATCTGTTTAAATGTAGCGCCTATATGCTTTGCATATAGGCGCTCACATGCTAACACGTGAGGCTCAATTTTGGCCAATCAATTACTTAAATGCAACGGCTATATGCTTTGCATATAGCCGCTCACGTATGGGCACGTGAGACCTGCACAGTGGGGAATTTTTTTTCCTTTTTCTTTCTATATATATATATATATATATATATATATATATTTATAAGGGAACAAATTCCCCCCAGCGTTGTTCTTATGTGGTTCGCACGTGAGTGCAATGCTGTCACTTTTTCCATTGTTGGATTGCTTAGGGGAACAGGAAGATGAACCGCCCCCCATCATGTCTTATAAATGCAGGGCTTTTGCCTCTGGGAAAACCACTGTTCTTTCATCTTCTTCCTTACTTATTTTCCTTGAGAATTTAATTCTCTTCTTCAGAGCTTAGTTCTCTGCCCGCTGAGATCTCAGAATTAAACTCTGTTAAAACTTTTCTTTAGTAAGGATCATGAACGGGACCCCTTCCCTTTTTTGCTTTTTTTTGTGGTGGATTTTAAATCCGGGGACAGAGCGTTGCTATTTTCTTGAACCGATTTCTTAAATATCCAAAGCACACATTTTTTTGTAGATTTTGAAGTCTTGAATCAATAGGGATTGTTAATCCTTCTCTTAAGGTTTTACCCTGTCACCGATCTTTAAGATTCTTGGAATTTAATTCCATTTTCTTTGCCTCCTTGCCATGGAGGTTTTTCTGGGATTTAATCCCTTTATTAAAGGAATTTAATTCCTTGTTCACAGAGCTTAGCTCTGGGGGAGAGACTCAGTTATTTCTCGGAATTTTATTCCTTAATGCTCTCGAATATTTGAGGGTTTTAATGCCCCTAAAGTAGATTTGAATCTGTTATGCTTTTTTGCAGAACTCGCTTCAAGAGTCGTTTAAACATTACTGTTTTCTTGATGAGAAACCTTTTTGATTCTCTCAATGATTATTTTGCATCATCATTGGTGAGCCGTTATTTAGATTTTGTGGGGACCATAGGTTTTGCAGGCAGTGATCCCGCCACATCACGATTTTCTGTTATTTCATTTTATATTACCTTATTATTTATTATTATTATTATTTTTAAATGGTTTTATTATTATTATTATTTTATTTTAGGAACGATGGCTTCGTTTCCCGACCTCCCTTACACTCGCTCAGAAGCGGCTTTTCCGCAGTCGCCATCGGACGAGGAAGCTATGACGATGATCAGGGCGTATGACAGGGACCGTACTAGTCTTCTTTTATGGGGAAAGTGGTACGGTCATATCATTGGGGGCCGCCGCAGTTTTACCTACGAAGAACCGATATAACCCATCCGCTCTATATCATTGACGGAATGCCCACGGACTGCTTATGCGATGGAGGCGACTAACTAGACTCCTGCGGGCTGACTCGAGCCATCAACGATAGGGATACCCAACCAACCTATGGTGTCCATCGACATTCTGGAGCGCCAAATATGTCAGGGTGAAGCCCGACCTTGGGGGCAGATTTATAAGGTAGGCGTTATCCCCCGCCATCAAGTGGGCTATCTTCCTTGGGCTCGGTACATTCTCTCTACCCAACACGCACGTCTGCAGAAGGTCGGGTTGTACCGGGCAGTGTATGCTTCGTTGTTCTATTACCACGCCCCTTACGTCTGGTGAGTTAAAACTTTATTGAATCAATGGAACCTTCCCACCAATATGTTCTTGCTAGGGGATCGAGAGGTCTCAATTTCATTGGAAGAGTTTCGCGAGATCTCCAGATTGCCGATCAGGGAGGAGCATTATGAAGAATTACTTCCTCCCGATGAATATGTGTTTGATACGGTGCCTGCTATGCTCGACGGCCTATCAACTGAGAACGTTGTACGTCACAAGTACCTAAGTCTAATCAGGGTCCTGGGTATCTTTGAAAAGCTGTTCATGACATTGGAAAGGCAGGGTGTCACCTTTGACACTTTCCTTGCTTGTTTTCTTCGAGAGGACGTCATATCTAAAAAGGCTCCGAAATTTGCAAAAATTGAAGACCCTTTTGGATTAGGGTTAAGGAAATTGCCGGCCAAGGAGGAAGACCTGCCGCATTTCTATATTCCGAACTCGTCAACCGTAGGTTTTGACGCGATTGCGGCCCCTGGCATGGATTTAGTGACCTTCTTCGTTGGTTTTATCAGTCTTTGGCTAAGCTGGTTTGCCATGCCGATGCATCGCCGCTTTATGAGAGCCTCCATTTTTTTTATCCTGCTCACCGCATAGCTGGTGGAGCACGGCTAGCTATTAGCGTCGCGGGGTTAACACATCTATATCACGGATTAAGCATTGCGGCTAATACTTTAAACTCAGGTGCGGAGACCGTGAATTCCCCCCTCCACTACTTCATGTCATGGATCGAGATGCATGTGCTAGGAGCGTTCGCTGCACACCAGCGGACAAATTTTTATGATTCATACAACTTCCCGCGAATTATGAGGTTAATTGATGCCTCCGCTCCCGATCCGACCTAAGTAGGGGCTCTTCGCGTACTGCTGAACCCGTACTCAAATGAAGGCGGAATGGTGTTCAGCGATCGAGTCCTTTCCGCTCCAGCGGAGCCTATTCAACAATTGTTTGATTTATCGAAGGGTGGGGTCTCGGCTTTGAAACTAAAAGTGGTCATGCACCTATACTCGATTAGGCCAGGGTATCTGGTGTTCCGCCGGAATAATGTTGTCCTTTTTATGCAGTATAGTCCGCACCGCTTTACTCAGCAGTTGGGCTATGACCAGGGCATCCCTCTCAAGGAATTTATAGTCGAGCCCGCTCTCTCCTTAGAGGTTACTCGCGACGTCATCCACCATTTCATGCGGCTAAACAACGGCTCCCGTTTCATGATCCCAGAGTCTGACTACCTCCGAGACCTGTAGGGTCCTTTAAGGGTTGGTATCGTCATCGGGTCGGCCCTGTCATTACAGAGGAGAGAAGGGTGCTTTTCGAGGGTAGAGCTCCCATTCCAGCTCAGGCCACCAATGCCCCATTACGGCCGCGGTCAGTGGTTCACCTTCCACTGAGGGATAGCGGTTTGGTACTTATCCCCAAATCCGCAGAAATAGAATCGACCCCTCGCACTGCTGGTATGCCAGTGTGCACTAGAGCCAAAGAAAATGCTTCTAATGAAGCACCAGTAGTAGTGTCACCAGCAGCGGTGTCATCAGCGATGGTGTCACCAAAGGGGGATACCGAAAGTGAAGTTGGGCAACGTCGCGCCAAAGCGCCAAGGGGGAGGAAGCGTTCTTCCGCCGGTGTTAGCACAAGTTCCAAGAGGAGGAATAAATCGGTTGCCGATCTACTCGACACTCTGCTTGAGTCTGAGCCATTTATTCAAGACGAACCGATAGCTATGGAGGAGTCGGATGCCGGTCTTATCTTTCCTGGCTCGACTGCCCAGAAGACCGCGCAACTGGCTGAGGTTTTGAGGCGCTCACAAGATGAGACCGAGAACGTGTGCACCCCGAAAAAGGCTTACCCCCCCGTTTCATTCTATGATGTCGAACCATCATTACGGAGGGTGCACATGGGTCCTCTATTAATGGAAGAAGAACGGACCCTTAAACAGCCCATCTCAGATGCTTCCGAAGACGAGCTTGCACTAAAGACAGGTAGTCATTCATTTGCGCTTGAAGCCCGACGAACGTATTTAATGAGAAAAGAACGACGGCTCGAAAAAGCCATACTTCAAGCTCCATGGTGTATTGTATGCGTATTTTTCGCGTTCTTCCTTTGGCTACAAATTTGTATTACTTTTATGTCCTCTTATTTTTGCGCAATCTTTGCAGAGACTTCTGCAGCGGAAGCGGGTTTGTGTCCGGATTGGGTCATCATTGTGGATTTCGTGAATATCTCCTATGATGCACCGGTTGGTGTAGAGGGGATTACTGAAGCAGCTACCCTTACTGTGGAGCTTCCGGTGGCGGCTGGTGTCTCTTCCATGTCTACTCCCTTAGCAGAGATGACGTCATCGGTCATAGATCCCATGAACATCCCTAGAGACGTACCGGAGAGTATATAGGAGATTGTTGAAGCCGTTATCCCTGCCTTGGAGCCTTCAGCGGCGGCTTTTGTCCCTCTATTGGAGACTACCATGCCAGCCATAGGTTTTACAAATATCTCCAGTGATGCACCTGAAGGTGTGGAGGAGACCGCTGAGGCTGCCATCCCCCAGCTCAGGGCGGGTGAAGCATTGAAGGTAATCTCATGTACATATACATTTTGTTTAATGACCCTTCTATCATCTTATCCTTTCTTTCCTTCAGAATTGCAGGAATTGGCAGCTTCCATCGTGGATCTCTCTCTGAGAAAAACCTTCCAGCGCTTGCTCGACATGGCTTCCCCACAAGCAATACCCCCACAAAGTATAGTTCTTTCCTTAGGCCAAGGTTGGTATGCTTTGTCCTTCTAGTTTTATATTTTCATGGTGATGCTGATATGCCCTTTATTTTAAATCACAGTCCTGGAGGCTGACGACGAAGTCGAGATTCTTGACGGACTCGGGGATCTTTCAAACCCGCCTTGCATGATTGTGGGTAAGTGACGCTTTATTTCAAGAATCGTTTTGTTTACTCCATGTTTGAAAACACAACTGACTGCACCTGAATCTTCATAGCTTTGCCAACCCTGACCCCGCTAGAGTCTCGGATCCCCATGCCACCAGGCCCTTATGCCCGACGTGCATCTGAAAGGATGGAAAACAAAGCATTTACTCCCTGGCGGCTCTTGTTGAAGACTTTCGTTCTAGTACCTCTGTCACGGCCGAAGAATTCGCTGCTGAAGCCAACGCTTCCTTGTCGGTTTTCGCCACCTATCCTGACGAAGCATTAGTGAATATTTGGGTTGAGTACTGTCGCCGAGTGGAGGCCTGCCTACACTGGCTCGATTTCATATGCCTTCCCTCCAACATCTTAACTGTAAAAACGAGCCTCCGAGGATGGATCGAACGGTGTGCAGCCAATCTTCAGTCATGCGAGAAGAGGCTCAACCAAAAGTTTTCAGAGAGGGAGTTGGCCTTAAACGCTTTGGGGGAAATTCAGGCCCGGCTTACTGCCAAGACCACCCGTGTGTACGAAATCTGGCGGGTACTTCAAGAAGCTATTACTGAGGTGGTTGTAGGGTTCCTAGGCACTCTAATGAGGTTTCACAAGGCATCAACCATGCCAATTTCAAATTTTATGGGTGCCGAGAAACCCTAATACGGATCGTTGGCTAGAAGTTTAGGCGACAAAGCAACTAGTTAACTACTTTAACTAAGAGTACGGAAATACAACCTTTGTAGATCCGGTCCTCCACCTCCACGGCTCCGTGATGAAGTCCTCTCCGCTGTCCAAATCAAAATCCGGGCTCTAGCGTCGGCTTCATCGGAGAAATGGGCGGGCAAGGTCGTCGGTTTCGTGCCGAAGATGATCTACGTCGAAGCATCACAAGATCAAGCTCCCACTTCACCAAGTCATGAAACTTGTGAAGAAAACACACTCTACTACTTGGCAAGAGGTAGAGGATGAAGAAATAGGAAGTGGGTAGACTTTAGAATTGGATTTCTCACTCTTTTTCATCAATCACCATTGATGGTATACGGTTTTCTTCTTTTAAGAAGATGAAGAAGAAGAAGATGATATTATGATAAGTTATCTTAAAAAAAAAGAAAGGAAAATGAATTCTTATCATAATTGTAACCATGGTAAAGTGTAGAGAGCTAACTATAGTTAAATGAATGGTTAGGGTTAATGAGATGAAGACGAAAGGGTTTCTTTGGTCAAAGCTTCATGAAGCTTCAACAAGCTTCATGAAAGAAACCCTTTTGTTTTTCTTTTCTCTTTTCATTTCTTTTAATCCAAATTAAAAGATAAATGAAAGAATAAATGAAAACCCTAAACATTAACTAACCATGGTTTAATCTTTACACTTGACCAAGTTAACATGTATCATCAAACATGATACAATCAAGTGCACAAAATATATCACATATACAATGTGCACATCCGAGTGAGAAAATCCATCTTAAGTGAACCGATACTAGTTAATGCAAAGTAATATATCAAATATATAATTATGCATTAAATCATTAAATCAACACTTGATTTAATGATCCGGTCATATCGCATATAACCGACTAATATCCAATGTATCGATTTATCGAATCAATCCTTGATTCGATAACTAGGTTATATCGCATAAAACCATTCGATACATTTATCGCGAGAATGGAATACGGTATCACATACACGCATTATTCTCGGTCCCGCACATATCTCATATGCGCTCCTATTTCGTTTCGCTTGAGCCAGGAAACCTCTGTGTAGGACTCTAAAGACTCGTCAATACGCCGGCAGCAGGTGATGATCATATCAAACACCCACAAGCCGCAAGCGGTCTGCTAAACGTAACGGCTACCCGGGTATTGAGCGATCAGAAGATCGACGAGCAAGCCCGCTCACACTCCAGTGAATCCAACCAGTAACACTACCGTACAGTCCGGTCTGATCGTCTGATATGTCGCATATCTCGCCTAAAGGTGGTAAACGTCAGACCTCAATAGCTCGATAAGTCGTGTCGATATGAGGTCTATAACAGTTCGAGAAACTACTGGTAACACTTACCAGTAAATCTCAGCAACCCTGGCTAGGGATTTCCGGTTATAGCCAATCGAACACAGCGCAACATCAACTCCCTATACCGGGAGAGACGAATCCCCTCCTATCGCTCATTGCCTCCATGTGACTCGGGACTGTACCCAAAAACCACCGTTTTGCATGCCCTCTTGGACGTGGTAAGATGGAAATCAAAGCACAGTGGGAACCACACAAGACTCTATGACGATCTCGGGTCAACAGACTACTCTGTACCAGTGTCACCAGAGAACTGCCATCTGACGTAAGGTATAATACCATCTGGGAGTTCTCGGCGAGTCCGTCCAGTGTACCCAGTCTCCACTGAGCACCCGTATATCATCTCTGATGTCAAACACCAATGGATATGGGATCATCCATCGCCAATCTATATGGGTCGAGAAGGTATACGCTAGTCTACTCTGGTATATCGATGCCCCGTCTCGATACACCCACGACTAGGGACTTTGAAGGATGTACTTATGGACTACCATGTCCCCACTAGTATGATCCGCATCATAGTCTAGGTAGTCAAGTACACATCCTAAGGGCTTTACCAACATGTAACAGAGAGACAATTAGTATACACGTTAAGGTAAAGATCAACCAGATAGCATACTATCATGTCGAGCAAGAAAGTCCTCCCTATATATGTCCAAGCATCCACTACAATATACATCCTATGTATAGTAATGGCCTCTAGGGCATACATATAACTAACAATCTCCCACTTGCACTAGGGCCATCTGATAGCAGTGGTTGTAGTATCTCATACTCAACCATCCCATAAAAATCTCTCTCTGGGAAAATGCCTTTGTGAGTGGATCCGCCATGTTGTCCTCTGAGTCTACTCTCCTAACCTCGATCACCCTGGAGATCAACCATCTCCATGATCAGGTGATACTGTCTTAGAATATGTCTGGATCACTGATGGGATGGGTGTTCCTAGGCATAAGCCACAACTCCATTGTCACACAATGAGAGGAACTTAGTTCATCTCATGAACTAGTATACACCCAGACAGCCTCTTTAGTAGCATCTTAAGTAGCGATGTATTCAGCCTTTATCGTCTAGTTAGCCACGGTATCTAGCTTGGAACTCTTCCAACATACCGTCCCTTTACTTGGGTAAAGACAATGCCTGTGACTGACATTCAGTCGTCTTTATCATCCTGGAACCCTTCCAGTGATTCTCCCCAGGATCGATTGATACCATCTCACTACAACTACTGAGAATCCTAACATCCATTTAGATCTATCTCATAGATCCAAAACCCAGGATTTAGGAGGTATCACTTTGATCCTATATGGAGAATCATTGTGATAAGCGGAGATTGACCGGGCGTAGCATAGGAAACTCCTTCCCTATCAAGAGTATGCCATCCACGTACTCTACGAGGATCGTCACCATACTCCCTACTACCTTTTTGTTTATACAAGGTTCATCTACCATTTTGATGATGTCAAACTCTTTGACTACCACATCAAAACAGATGTTCCAACTCCGCGATGCCTGCTTTATCCTATAAAACATCTTGCACACGTTTCCGCTGCTCCCACTGTCTACGAGGCCCTCTGGCTGTGTACTTATAGACTCCCTCTTCTAAAACATCATTTAGAAAAGCTGTCATGACACCCAACCACCAGATATCATAGTCATGGTATGTAGCCGTGGCAAGTAGAATCTGGATGGACTTAAGCATAGATACTGGAAAAAGGTTTCATCATTATCCACGCCTGGTCAATGACGAAAACCTTTAACAAGTCTATCTTTGAAAGTCTCAACTTTTCCATCTACACCAAGTAATCTTCTCAAGATATACTTGCTCCTGATGGGGATTTAACCCTTCAGATATAGCAACCAAAGTCCATACTTTGTTGGTGTACATGGATTCCATCTCAGATCGCTAAGCATCCAGCCATTCTTACAGAGTCCTACTCCTGATGGCCAGCTCGAAACTAGTTGGGTCATCATCTCATGATGCAATCCTCGCTCCCACTGTCATAGAGAAACCGAAATATCTCTCAGGTGGGTGAGGAACCCTACTAGATCGGCGGAGAGGCTGAGGTTCGTTGGAATCTACTGAATCCTTCGGTTCTACCAAATCATCATTTGCAGTTTGTATAGTTGGAACCTTTCCAGTTCTACATAACTTACATTGCCTCGAGCTTGTCCGGATTTTGCTTTCAGGCATAGGCCGGACAACCCCAAATCTTAACCAACTTAAGACATGGGCTCTTCCCTTTCCATATCACATATGAAATGGTAGGCAACTGATTTGACTGGAACCCTATTCAATAGGTATGCAACTTCATAAGTGCATAACTCCCAAAAGGAAAAAGGTAACTCAGCAGTACTCATCATAGAGCACACCATATCAAATAGGGTGTATCTGCTCCGCCCCGATATACCATCGTGCTATGGTGTATTTGGAGGAGTAATGCTGAGAGAGAATCTCATTCTCCTTTAGAATAGACCAGGAATTCCGTGCTCAAGTATTCTCCTCCTTGATCTCATCATAGGACATAATACTTATACCCTTATTTAGGTTCTCTACTTCTAACTTATATTCTGTGAATATCTCAAAAGGTTCGGACTTATGTTTCAACAGGAACATAGGTCTGAATCTCGAAAGATCATCAGAGAATGTAATGAAGTACAAAGAACCAGTCTTGGCATGTGTAGACAGGGGACCTTACATACATCAACATGTATCATCCCAAGAGTTCATTAACTCTTTCTCTGTTTCCAGTAAACGGAGCTGTGGTCATCTTATCTTTGTGACATGACTGGCGAGTTTCACAAGATGCAAATTCAAACTCATTTAAATATGCATCTTTATGTAACTTCAGCTAGTCGGGTCGCATTGATATGACCTAGTCTACAATACCTCAAGAAGGATTCGTTCATTTCTGAACTCTTCCTCTTGTGTGTATTCCGTATATTAAAGAACTGTAGTTTGATTTAGAACATCAACGCTTTTAGATAACGTGCCTGAACCGATCAACTTTTGATATAGGAAATGTTCAAAACATTATCCAACAATACAAAATTTTATCATTTCTTTGCTAATAAAGAGACTGATATGATTTTGTATATCAGGTTCGGTATCTAATAACATTCGTTCAGAATCAATGTATTTGGAATACAGGGTGACAGTGACTAACAGACTTGGCTGCAACACTTGCCCCGTTTTCTGCCTCATGAAACTTATCACCCGTTCTCAGTCCTCTACCTTTCTGTAGCCCTATGTAACAGATTACATATCTGGGATCCTGATCTGGTATCACATACCCAGGACGTAGAGGATACAGAGAAACGGTTCTTTGTAATGAACACACCCGAAGATGATGCATCAGCATGCACTCTCTTCGTTTGGGCGGCATGGGAATTCTGGTAATCCCTAATTTTCTGCTCTGTCTTCTAACAATTATATGTTGGAGCGGGACCAACGTTCCCCAGCTCAGTATAACAAGCGGGTTCGGTCAATAATCCGTATTATTATCTTGATTAAGGCGTGACATGGTCGCTACCAGGAGAGAGAGAGAAGAAAACACTCAGCGTATGCTCTTGCAAGATCAGATTGGTTATTATTTTATCTAATCAGGATGGCTCCCACTGCTTTTTATCAAATCTTCCTTCAAACCCTAAAAGGAAAGACTAGCCGGGATTAATTACACACTACAAGTTCGCCAATCTTTCAGCTAGGCCAGTGTCGGTACTTTGAGGGAGGTCCCCCGTGCTTTCGCACGAACCTAATTAATGTAAACCTCATTTTCCCAGAGGCGTAACCTCGTTGACACCTTTCTAGACACCTACTTGATCGGCTAATTGTAATGTATAAAACTCTCCCAGGAGTAACTCTTACTCGCAGCGGGTATCGGGATCCAACTATCTCATAGAAGGTATGCAATCTCATCGCAAATTTCAACACTTGAAATTCCCGATAATATTTTGCCCCTAACCTCCTATGACCTTGACAAAGGCCAACAAACCATAGGATGCTAGTCAAGTTCAACCCGTCATTTCCTGATTGAATTAAACCCACCCGTACGGCCCTTGACAAAGGCCAACAAGGTCGCACGACTACCCTAATCCAATCTGCATCATATGCATAAGCAGATAAGCACCAGTTAGCTACCGCACACTGCGCCTTGACAAAGGCCAACAAACGCAGCACGAATACTAACTACTACTTATCTGAAATGACGGAGGGCTACGACAGGTTTTTCTGAAAACCTATTGCGTAATGAACTTGATATCGTTGTAGAATCAAATGATTTTAAAATGGAGTGCTTTTGAGGCTTTTCTAGTTTTGCTAAAGGAGTCACTCCCGGTGGAGGGATCGTCGGTCCTTTCCTCGTCGAATGAGGTGCGGGATATATCATATATATCACTGTGCAAAGCAAAAACACTTAAAAGCAATCAAAAGACAAACCGAGTGTGTAGCATCTGCCAGTTATTGCTAAAGGAGTCACTCCCGGTGAAGGGATCTCGGTCTTTTCCTCATCGAATAAGATGCAGGATATATCATATACACCGCTGTGCAAAGCAAGAACTGTAGCTACCATTTTTATTTTGAAATTCGATTCTGCAACATCTTAGGTTTCTTTTATTTCATTAATCACATTAATGAAGTCCCATCATTTAAATACCTAAACATCACAGATAAATATGACGTACACTTATGCCATCCGCATTCGCCTCGATGTCCCCTCGTGCACCGTTAGGTTAGGTAACTAACGGCAGAGCGGAGCAGGGCTAGCGCGGGTGTAAAACATAAGCAACGCCTATATAATATATCATATATACTATATACAGTATCTATCACAGAACATCACATGATCACATCACAGATATCGCAGCAGAAGAAAGATATGAAATATTGGATATACTAGGACGTCCGTGTTTTCAATACGAGCCAGTATAAAACACGGATTCCACGGTCGCGATGAATAGCCAAACCCACACCCCTATACCCCTACGAGAGCGGCAAGCAACCCTACCAATTCTAGAGTTAGGAGACCCAGACTCGACTCCTCGAGTTGGTCTCCCACTGGACTCCAGAACCCGGTTACTTGTGCTCCCCTCCTTGGGTCTATTCTAGTGCGGAAAAGTAAATAATATACATCAACGGTGACAACTTCCGCAACCTGGAAGCGCCCCAATAAAAGAATATTACATACAAGTTTTTACATGAATGAAAATGAAAAACACTCATCTCACATAAAACCCCCCGGCTATTCAAACACGACGATCCAATATAACATATCCAGCAACACATAACATCACATGTCATCAACGTAAGTAAATATGCGCATCCCAATTGTCGTTGACATATAGCAACGAAACCGGCGATATCACATATTATACTTACGGTCACAGAAAAGAAAGTGTAAAACTACAACAGTTGGAATCCGCAACCTGCTTAGACATCGCATGCCTAAACCAATGAATTCCTTAGACATCACATGCCTAACAATTATAAACCCCGCATTTTAGTCTCATTATCGAAAAATCTTTTCAATATAAAGTCGGGGAATTCAACAGGATTCCCGAAAATTTTGATCGAATGCTCGTCGCAAACTTTACTAGACGGCCGCACCCCCGATGCCATCGACGAAGTGCACTAAGGCGGAACACCGCTACCGCGAGCACCCGGACGGATGCTTTCGGCGACGGGGTTCTCCTACAGTCACTTTGTCGGGGCTATGGAGCGAGGCTGTCTATTAAGTTTACCCGGCGAGTATCCGCGTACGCTACGTGATTGCGACGGACTTTTGATCACATCAAAATTCCATAGCAACCGATCAAGTGAGACTAAATTGCTAGATTTATAACATTCATTCAGTTATCTCATAACTACTTGTGAATTCCAATTATTGTATCCCATTCCGGATAAATAGAAAATTTTAAACTTTCCGATCGAGCAATCGAATACCCAAGTTTTCCCAAAACAGATCAACATATGAAACAAGTTTAAAAACATCCAGTTCATGCCTCAGTACCAACGGTCCAGCCGTAGAAGGGTCAAGCCAACGCCTCATATGTGGCACGCCGTACTGCCCCAAACCCTAAGGTTCAAAGGGCAGTTCAAGACGGTCACATAATCGAGTTAAGGTTTGTTGTCTTCTAGAGGGACCATCGCGTTACTTGCACTACTTAGAACGTCTTTAAACCACGGAAAAATCCAACACTTGGAAATTTCCCGACAGGGGAAAAGGTGGGTATTTATATCCGGTCGAACTTTTTAACATATTCAAAAATTACCCGGAAAGCCACAAAGACAAAGTCTGACAATCCGATCGAATAATCGATTCCCAAAGCAACCCCAGAAAATTCAACTCTTGAATTAAAATTAAAAATTCCCAGAAAAACCAGCATAATTAAATAGGAATTACTGTGCAAAGTAGGAGTGCTGACGTCATCATTAGGCCGCGGAACCGCCGCCTAAGCAGGCTTAGGCTGCGGTTCCGCCGCGCAATAGAGGGTTCAGGAGAAAAATTTTGCGTCGTAATTCTTATAATTCCCTGCTGAATTTTTTAAGCATTTTTAATCTGGAAAAATCCTAGTTTTTAGAAAAAGTCCAGAGAGCATTTTTCGGGTTAGGTTTTCGGTTCGATCGGGTTTCAAACGTCGTCTAGACTTCGCCTAAGGCTCTAGCTAGGTTCTGATACCACTGTAGGGTTCCTAGGCACTCTAATGAGGTCTCACAAGGTATCAACCATGCCAATTTCAAATTTTATGGGTGCCGAGAAACCCTAATACGGATCGTTGGCTAGAAGTTTAGGCGACAAAGCAACTAGTTAACTACTTTAACTAAGAGTACGGAAATACAACCTTTGTAGATCCGGTCCTCCACCTCCATGGCTCCGTGATGAAGTCCTCTCCGCTGTCCAAATCAAAATCCGGGCTCTAGCGTCGGCTTCATCGGAGAAATGGGCGGGCAAGGTCGTCGGTTTCGTGCCGAAGATGATCTACGTCGAAGCATCACAAGATCAAGCTCCCACTTCACCAAGTCATGAAACTTGTGAAGAAAACACACTCTACTACTTGGCAAGAGGTAGAGGATGAAGAAATAGGAAGTGGGTAGACTTTAGAATTGGATTTCTCACTCTTTTTCATCAATCACCATTGATGGTCCAAGGTTTTCTTCTTTTAAGAAGATGAAGAAGAAGAAGATGATATTATGATAAGTTATCTTAAAAAAAAGAAAGGAAAATGAATTCTTATCATAATTGTAACCATGGTAAAGTGTAGAGAGCTAACTATAGTTAAATGAATGGTTAGGGTTAATGAGATGAAGACAAAAGGGTTTCTTTGGTCAAAGCTTCATGAAGCTTCAACAAGCTACATGAAAGAAACCCTTTTGTTTTTCTTTTCTCTTTTCATTTCTTTTAATCCAAATTAAAAGATAAATGAAAGAATAAATGAAAACCCTAACCATTAACTAACCATGGTTTAATCTTTACACTTGACCAAGTTAACATGTATCATCAAACATGATACAATCATGTGCACAAAATATATCACATATACAATGTGCACATCCGAGTGAGAAATCCATCTTAAGTGAACCGATACTAGTTAATGCAAAGTAATATATCAAATATATATAATTATGCATTAAATCATTAAATCAACACTTGATTTAATGATCCGGTCATATCGCATATAACCGACTAATATCCAATGTATCGATTTATCGAATCAATCCTTGATTCGATAACTAGGTTATATCGCATAAAACCATTCGATACATTTATCGCGAGAATGAAATATGGTATCACATACACGCATTATTCTCGGTCCCGCACATATATCATATGCGCTCCTATTTCGTTTCGCTTGAGCCAGGAAACCTTTGTGTAGGACTCTAAAGACTCGTCAATACGCCGGCAGCAGGTGATGATCATATCAAACACCCACAAGCCGCAAGCGGTCTGCTAAACGTAACGGCCACCCGTGTATTGAGCGATTAGAAGATCGACGAGCAAGCCCGCTCACACTCCAGTGAATCCAACCAGTAACACTACCGTACAGTCCGGTCTGATCGTCTGATATGTCGCATATCTCGCCTAGGGGTGGTAAACGTCAGACCCCAATAGCTCGATAAGTCGTGTCGATATGAGGTCTATAACAGTTCGAGAAACTACTGGTAACACTTACCAGTAAAT
The DNA here is from genome assembly GCA_030015575.1 of Agapanthus africanus. NCBI lineage: Eukaryota > Viridiplantae > Streptophyta > Magnoliopsida > Asparagales > Amaryllidaceae > Agapanthus > Agapanthus africanus. The sequence goes on from CM057337.1 coordinate 636,640,525, forward strand.
CTCAGCAACCCTTGCCAGGGATTTCCGGTTATAGCCAATCGAACACAGCGCAACATCAACTCCCTATACCGGGAGAGACGAATCCCCTCCTATCGCTCATTGCCTCCATGTGACTCGGGACTGTACCCAAAAACCACCGTTTTGCACGCCCTCTTGGACGTGGTAAGATGGAAATCAAAGCACAGTGGGAACCACACAAGACTCTATGACGATCTCGGGTCAACAGACTACTCTGTACCAGTGTCACCAGAGAACTGCCATCTGACGTAAGGTATAATACCATCTGGGAGTTCTCGGCGAGTCCGTCCAGTGTACCCAGTCTCCACTGAGCACCCGTATATCATCTCTGATGTCAAACACCAATGGATATGGGATCATCCATCGCCCATCTATATGGGTCGAGAAGGTATACGCTAGTCTACTCTGGTATATCGATGCCCCGTCTCGATACACCCACGACTAGGGACTTTGAAGGATGTACTTATGGACTACCATGTCCCTACTAGTATGATCCGCATCATAGTCTAGGTAGTCAAGTACACATCCTAAGGGCTTTACCAACATGTAACAGAGAGACAATTAGTATACACGTTAAGGTAAAGATCAACCAGATAGCATACTATCATGTCGAGCAAGAAAGTCCTCCCTATATATGTCCAAGCATCCACTACAATATACATCCTATGTATAGTAATGGCCTCTAGGGCATACATATAACTAACAGTGGTGACTCTTGACAAAGCCGTTATCTTTACTCGCGAGATGGTTGAAGCCCATAAGGTTGCCGAAAATGAGCTTGAGAGTCAGTTTGGTTCATATCAAAATCAACAGACCCAGACAGGGACTCGTCTTGCAGCACTGGTGCAGCTTGAAGCCGAAGTCCAGCGGAAGAACAATGAACCGGTTGGCCTGTTGAATCGTTCACCGACTTGAAACATTTTTGTCGCTGTATATTCTCCTTCTTGTTTTCTTTGTATTCATTTACTAGTAAGAGTGTCTTTTATTCATTTTGATTCATGAATAAAAGATATATTTCATTTCATACTAGCGCTTTCCTTTTTTCTGCTGTCTTGACTTGGTATAAAGTCGTTTATATACTCATTGCGGAGTTTGTAGTTTATGAGCTCATTTCGGAGCTTGTAGTTTATTCATTCATCCTGGAGTCTCTAGTTTATGGACTCATTTCGGAGTTTGTTTAGTTTGCATTCCTTGGGATTGTAGGCAAACTTGTCCTAACATCACAGTTAACTCCTGCTCTTTACGACAAAGCTCCATTAGGGTCTGTGATACTAGGGTTTTGTCCGTCGTACCGTTACGTTGGTTGATGCATTCCCTGATATGAAGACTTTACGCTGTTTTTCGAGTAGCCCTATGACTGTCATGTCTCTGATCCATTTGGGGTTGGATAAAACGTCTTCAATTAATCTCCTTAGGTCATATTACCGTTGAGAGAGTAAGAGGTAGGAATTTTGCCATGCCGCTTTTTAATTGAGGTTAGGCTCAGTTTGGGAGCCCGATGAGTCATAACCACTCCGCACTGGTATGGGATGATCTCCGATAGTTTTTCAGATTTTATTTGAGTTGCCGTCAAGACCCTAAAGCCAGGAATTTGGCCTTCGCTTCCTTTGTTGACATCGTGTCTGCTGTAATTGAGGTGAATATCGAGGTGATCTCTAGGTTGTTTGTGAACCGTCGAGACTTGGAACTAGGGACTTTTCCATGGCTCCGCTTTGTTGACTTCGCGTCTGCTATAACGAGACGCATGTCGAGGTGGTCTCTAAGTTGTCTGTAAACCGTCGAGATTTAGAACTAGGGACTTTGCCGTGGCTCTGTTTTGTTGACGTCGCGTCTGCATCCTGTTGGAGTGAGAAGAAACGCCGTTGTTGATCTCTAGACTGCCTGTGAACCGTCGAGCTTTAGAACTAGGGACTTTGTCATGGCTCTGTTTTGTTGACATCGCGTCAGCATCTTGTTGGAGTGAGAAGAAACGCCGTTGTTGATCTCTAGGCTGTCTGTGAACCGTCGAGACTTGGCACTCCTTTTGACGGAGTCAGGTGGGAAAATATGGTTCCCTTTTTATTTGTGCCCATGGATTGTATACAGGGGTCGGTGTAGGCTCAACTGCAGGGCAAAAGTTTCATCATTTTTTTTGTTTCCGCGATGCTCCATCATTTCATCTTTTTATATCGCAAAAGTCACAATTGCCCAATCATTTCAGATTTTTATCGCGGTGCCCAATCATTTCGGCTATTCTTTTCTTTTTACTCGCTGTTTTTTATTGCGAGTTGCCCAAACATTTCGGCTGTTTTTATATGCATATATTTTGCTCGCTGATTTTTTTTGCAAGTTTCCCCATCATTTCATATGCATTTATTTTTTCTCGCTGATTTTCGTTGCGAGTATGGAACTTGAGATCTGATACCAATCTTGGTATCAGCACCGCTGCGACTGGAATGTTGCCAGGAGCGAATCATCATTTGCTGTGAAAGGACTTGGAATTTGATACCGATTGAGGCATCAGCATCGCTACAACTAGGATATTGCAAAGAGCGAATCATCATTTTCCTTTGTCGATTTGAACAAAGGTGGCTTAGCAAACAGTGTTAGGATCTTGTCGACTGAGGCTTTTTGACTTTACGAGCCGTAAGGGTCTCATAAAGGTATTTCTCCCTACGAGTCGTGAGGATCTCGTAGGTATATATTCTCCTTAGAAGTCGTGAGGACTTCTAAGTGGTGTTTTCTCTTATAAGTCGTAAGAATCTCGTAAAAGTATTTCCTCCTTATAAGTCGAGAGGACTTAGAAGTGTCGTTCAACATATGAGGACATTCCTCGTGATTGGTGGAACTTGTTTGGGGAAACGTTTATTTGTGCCCGTGGATTGTATAAAAGGGCTAATATCGGACAGCCTATAGGGCAACTTGGGGGATACGACGGCTTAAGAATAGGTTTAGGTCCCTGTAGCTTAAGGCTTTGAATCCTATGAGCCATAAGGGTCTCATAAGAGGAGTTCTCCTTATGAGTCGAGAGGATCTCGTAAGTGAAAATTTTACAAAATTGCGCCCTTTCGGGTTTTCACAAACTCGCTGGTAGCCCTGCTGTTTTTACTAACGGCGCCTTTTCGGGATTTCATCCGTGCCCATTTCTCTTGTGGACGTGCCTTTTTTTGGCGAGATTTCGCCCTTTCAGGTTTTCACAAGCTCGCAGATAGCCCTGCTGTTTTTACTCATGGCGCCCTTTCGGGTTTTCATCCATGCCCATTTCTCTTGTGGACGTGCCATTTTTTACTACTTGGGTTGCAGTTTTTGCCACTGGAGCTTTGATTGCAACATAGATCCCAAGCGAAGATATCGCCTTATTTGAGGCGATGCGCCATGTTTGTGGCGGAGCACTAGTTTAGGGACATTTCGGTCCATTGCCAGTTTAAATACGTAGTGGTCCATTGTTAGTTTAGGGACATCTCGGTCCCTTGCCGCCGTGTTTGGAGGCGGAAAATCTACTGGATACTTCTTTAGAGTTTTGACTCAGGAAGATAGCGAGCGGACACGAGCGTTGTCATCTATCATTAACCTGAGTCATGACTTGTCAAGCGTAGTGTTTCTTAAGGAATTGGCCGTTTATTGGCCGAAAGGGTCTTTCTCCATGCATATCCATGAGCAAGTAGGCCCCACCTTGGTAGACCTTGTCTATGATGTACAGGCCCTCATAGTTTGGCTCGAATTTTCCTCGCTTTACTCGGTTGGGGATCATAGGTCTTTTAACGACTAGCACGAGTTTGCTTTGGCGGAATGTTCTTGGCCTGGTTAGTCTATCGTATGAGCACGTCATCCTTACTTTGTAAGCTTCCAGGTTTTGCTGCGCCATGAGACGAGTTTCATCGAGGGCATCGAGCTCCTCAAGCCGAAGATGGGCATTTTCTTCATCCGTCAGCTCGTATCGAACTGCCACTCGTAGAGAGGGTAGCTCTATTTCCAAGGGAAGTACCGCTTCCGTGCAGAATACCAACGCGTAGGGCGTTTATTCGTGGCCGTTTTGAACGTGGTTCGATAAGCCCAGAGAGCTTTATGCAGTCTCTCGTGCCTGTCCTTTTTATTTCTGGACACCGTTTTCTTTATGATCTTCATCAAGGTTTTGTTGAAAGCCTCAGCTAGACCGTTAGCTCGGGGATTATAGACTGAAGAGTATCTCCAGTCTATATTATGCTGTTGTGCGAAACGGCTGATCTTATGGCTCCAGTAGGCTGGCCCATTATCCAAGATTATCCGTTGCGGAGTACCGACCCGGTAGATGACATGTGTCCTGAAGAAATGGAGGATGTTCTCCGTCTTCACTTCCCTTAGCAGTAATGCCTCTGCCCACTTAGAGAACTAATCGGTTGTTACTAATATGAACCGATGTCTTTTGGATGATACTGGTTCGATGGGCCCGATTATATCGGTTCCTTACATTTCGAACGGCCAACTAGCCAACGTTGGGTGTAGCGGATTTGGATGCTGGTGGATGAAGTCACTGTGAATTTGGCATGAGTGACACTGCTTCGCATGTTCGAGACAGTCCTGAATCATTGTGGGCCAATAGTAACTCATTCTCTTGAACTTCAGCTTCATCTTTGGTCCGGCTTGATGAGAACCGCAGAGTCCGTCGTGAGTTTCTTAGACGAACCTTTTTGCTTCTTCTGAACCCAGGAACCTGTAGGGTTCCTAGGCACTCTAATGAGGTCTCACAAGGCATCAACCATGCCCATTTCAAATTTTAACGGTGCCGAGAAACCCGATTACGGATCGTTGGCTAGAAAACTAGGCGAAACAAAACTAGTTAACAACTTAACTAAGGTTTATACGGAAATACAACCTTTGTAGATCCGGTGCTCCACCTCCATAGCTCCGCAACGAAGTCCCCTTGCTGTCCAAATGAATTCCTGGGCTCTAGCGTCGGCTTCGTCGGAGAAATGGCGAGCTAGGTCGTCGATGTCCATGCCGAAGATGATCTACGTCGAGGCATCGCTAGATCAAGCTCCACCTTCACCAAGCCATGAAAACTTGTGAAGGAAACACACTCTACTACTTGGCAAGAGGTAGAGGATGAAGAAATAGGAAGTGGGTTCACTTTAGAATTGGATTTCTCACTCTTTATCATCACTTGCCATTAATGGAGCAAGCTTTCTTCCATGAAGAAATGAAGAAGAAGAAGAAGAATGTTATGATAAGAATTAATTAAAATAGAAAAGAAAATCCATTCTTATCATAACTCTTACCATGGTTAAGCGTAGAGAGAGAACTATAGTTAAGTGGAGTGGTTGGGTTTTAACATGAGACAAAATGGTGACTTAATGAAAGCTTCATGAAGCTTCATATACAAACAAAGAAAAGCCACCATTTTCTCACTCTTTTTCTTTTTCCAAATGAATAACTAAATAAAATAAATGAATAAGAAAATAATAAACCCTAACCACTCATAAAACCATGGTTCAATCTTTACACAAACCCAAGTTTGCATGCATCATCAAACATGATACAAGCAAGTGCACAAAATCATATCGCATATGCAATGCGCACATCCGAGCGAGAAAATCCATTTAAAGTGAACCGATACTAGTTAATGCAAAGTAATATATCAAATATATAATTATGCATTAAATCATTAAATCAATACTTGATTTAACGATCCGGTCATATCGTATATAACCGACCAGTATCCTATGTACCGGTTTATTGAATCAATCCTTGATTCGATAATTAGGGTATATCGCATATAACCTAATCGATACATTTATCGCGAGAATGTAATACGGTATCACATACACGCATTACTCTCGGTCCCGCACATATCTCATATGCGCTCTTATTTCGTTTCGCTTGAGCCAGGAAACCTCTGTGTAGGACTCTAAAGTCTCGTTAATACGCCGGCAGCAGGTGATGATCATATCAAACACCCACAAGACGCAAGCGGTCTGCTAAACGTAACGGCCACCCGGGTATTGAGCGATCTGAAGATCGACGAGCAAGCCCACTCACACTCTAATGAATCCAACCAGTAACACTAACGTACAGTCCGGTCTGATCGTCTGATATGTCGCATATCTCGCCTAGGGGTGGTAAACGTCAGACCCCAATAGCTCGATAAGTCGTGTCGATATGAGGTCTATAACAATTCGAGAAACTACTGGTAACACTTACCAGTAAATCTCAGCAACTCTGGCCAGGGATTTCCGGTTATAGCCAATCGAACACAGCGCAACATCAACTCCCTATACCGGGAGAGACGAATCCCCTCCTATCGCTCATTGCCTCCATGTGATTCGGGACTGTACCCAAAAACCACCGTTTTGCACGCCCTCTTGGACGTGGTAAGATGGAAATCAAAGCACAGTGGGAACCACACAAGACTCTATGACGATCTCGGGTCAACAGACTTCTCTGTACCAGTGTCACCTGAGAACTGCCATCTGACGTAAGGTATAATACCATCTGGGAGTTCTCGGCGAGTCCGTCCAGTGTACCCAGTCTCCACTGAGCACCCGTATATCATCTCTGATGTCAAACACCAATGGATATGGGATCATCCATCGCCCATCTGTATGGGTCGAGAAGGTATACGCTAGTCTACACTGGTATATCGATACCCCGTCTCGATACACCCACGACTAGGGACTTTGAAGGATGTACTTATAGACTACCATGTCCCCACTAGTATGATCCGCATCATAATCCAGGTAGTCAAGTACACATCCTAAGGGCTTTACCAACATGTAACAGAGAGACAATCAGTATACACGTTAAGGTAAAGAGTAACCAGATAGCATACTATCATGTTGAGCAAGAAAGTCCTCCCTATATATGTCCCAGCATCCACTACAATATACATCCAATGTACAGTAATGGCCTCTAGGGCATACATATAACTAACAATCTCCCACTTGCACTAGGGCCATCTGATAGCAGTGGTTGTAGTATCTCATACTCAACCATCCCATAAAAGTCTCTCTCTGGGAACAGGCCTTTGTGAGTGGATCCGCTGTGTTGTCCTCTGAGTCTACTCTCCTAACCTCGATCCCTTGGAGATCAAGCATCTCCATGATCAGGTGACACTGCCTTAGAATATGTCTGGATCACTGATGGGACCGGCGTTCCTTGGCATAAGCCACAACTCCATTGTCTCACAATGGTTGGAACGTAGTTCATCTCATGAACCAATATACACCCAAACATCCTCCTTGGTAGCATCTTGAGTAGCGATGTATCCAGCCTTTATCGTCTAGTGTGTCACGGTATCTTGTTTGGAACTCTTTCAACATACCGTCCCTTTACTGAGGGTAAAGACAATGCCTGTGACTGACATTCAGTCGTCTTTATCACCCTGGAACCATTCCAGTGATTCTCCCCAGGGTCGATTGATACCATCTCACTACAGCTAGTGAGTATCCTAACATCCATTTAGATCTATCTCATAGATCCAAAATCCAGGATTTAGGAGGTATCACTTTGATCCTATATGGAGAATTTTGGTGATAAGCGGAGATTGACCGAGCGTAGCATAGGAAACTCCTTCCCCATCAAGAGTATGTCATCCACGTACTCTACGAGGATCGTCACCATACTCCCTACTACCTTTTGTTTATACAAGGTTCATCTACCATTTTGATGATGTCAAACTCTTTGACTAATTCATCAAAACAGATGTTCCAACTCCGCGATGCCTGCTTTATCCTATAAAGCATCTTGCACACGTTTCCGCTGCTCCCACTGTCTACGAAGCCCTCTGGCTGTGTACTTATAGACGCTCTCTTCCAAAATATCATTTAGAAAAGCAGTCATGACACCCAACCACCAGATATCATAGTCATGGTATGTAGCCGTGGTAAGTAGGATCTGGATGGACTTAAGCATAGATACTTGAAAAGGTTTTATCATTATCCACACCTGGTCAATGATGCAAACCTTTAACAAGTCTAGCTTTGAAAGTCTCAACTTTTCCATCTACACCAAGTAATCTTCTCAAGATATACTTGCTCCTGATGGGAATTTAACCCTTCAGATATAGCAACCAAAGTCCATACTTTGTTGGTGTATAAGGATTCCATCTCAGATCGATAAACATCCAGCCATTCTTACAGAGTCTTACTCTCGATGGCCAGCTCGAAACTAGTTGGGTCATCATCTCATGATGCAATCCTCGCTCCCACTGTCATAGAGAAACCGAAATATCTCTCAGGTGGGTGAGGAACTCTACTAGATCGGCGGAGAGGCCGAGGTTCGTTGGAATCTACTGAATCCTTTGGTTCTACCAAATCATCTGCTGTAGTTTGTATAGCTGGAACCTTTCCAGTTCTACATTACAGACTTTGCCTCGAGCTTGTCCAGATTTTGCTTTTAGACATAGGCCGGACAACCCCAAATCTTAACTAGCTTAAGACATGGGCTCTTTTCATATCATATCTCATATGGAGCGGTAGGCAACTGATTTGATTGGAACCCTATTCAATAGGTATGCAGCTTCTCAAGTGCATAACTCCCAAAAGGAAACAGGTAACTCAGTATTACTCATCATCGAGCACACCTTATCATATAGGGTGTGATTGTTCCGCCCCGATATACCATCGTGCTATGGTGTATACGGAGGAGTAATGCTGAGAGAGAATCTCATTCTCCTTTAGAATAGTCCAGGATTTCCGTGCTCAAGTATTCTCCTCCTTGATCTCATCAAAGGACATAGTACTTATACCCGTATTGGTTCTCTACTTCTAACTTATATTCTGTGAATATCTCAAAAGGTTCAGACTTGTGTTTCAACAGGAACATATGTCTGAATCTTGAGAGATTATCAGAGAATGTAATGAAGTACAAAGAACCGGTCTTGGCATGTGTAGACAGGGGACCTTTATACATCAACATGTATCATCCCAAGAGTTCACTAACTCTTTCTCCGTTTCCAATAAACGGAGCTATGGTCATCTTATCTCTGTGACATGACTGGCAAGTTTCACAAGATGTAAATTCAAACTGATTGAAATATGCATCTAAATGTAACTTAGCTAGTCGGGTCGCATTGATATGACCTAGTCTACAATACCTTAAGAAGAATTCGTTCATTTCTGAACTCTTCCTCTTGTGTATGATCCGTATACTAAGAACTGTAGTTTGATTTAGAACATCAACGCTTTTAGATAACGTGCCTGAACCGATCAACTTTTGATATAGGAAATGTTCAAAACATTATCCAACAATACAAAATTTTACCGTTTCTTTACTAATAAAGAGACAGATATGATTTTGTATATCAGGTTCGGTATCTAATAACATTCGTTCAGAATCAATGTATTGGTAATACAGGGTGACAGTGACCAACAGACTTGGCTGCAACACTTGCCCCGTTTTCTGTCTCATGAAACTTATCACCCGTTCTCAGTTCTCTACCTAGCTGTAGCCCTATGTAATAGATTACATATCTGGGATCCTGATCTGGTATCTCATACCCAGGACGTAGAGGATACAGAGAAACAGTTCTTTGTAACGAACACACCCGAAGATGATGCATCAGCATGCACTCTCTTCGTTTGGGCGGTACGGGAATTCTGGTAATCCCCAATTTCCTGCTCTGTCTTATAACAATTATAAGTTGGAGCGGGACCAACGTTCCCCAGCTCAGCATAACAAGCGGGTTCGGTCAATAATCCGTATTATTATCTTGATTAAGGCGTGATATGGTCGCTACCTGGAGAGAGAGAGAGAAGAAAACACTCAGCGTGCGCTCTTGCAAGAATAGATTGGTTTTTATTTTATCTAATCAGGATGGCTCCCACTGCTTTTTATCAAATCTTCCTTCAAACCCTAAAAGGAAAGACTAGCCGGGATTAATTACACACTACAAGTTCGCCAATCTTTCAGCCAGGCCAGTGTCGGTATTTTGAGGGAGGTCCCCCGTGCTTTCGCACGAACCTAATTAATGTAAACCTCGTTTTCCCAGAGGCGTAACCCCGTTGACACCTTTCTAGACACCTACTTGATCGGCTAATTGTAATGTATAAAACTCTCCCAGGAGTAACTCTTACTCGCAGCGGGTATCGGGATCCAACTATCTCATAGAAGGTATGCAATCTCATTTCAAATTTCAACACTTGAAATTCCCGATAATATTTTTGCCCCTAACGTGCTATGACCTTGACGAAAGCCAACAAACCATAGCCCGCTAGTCAAGTTCAACCTGTACATTTCTTGATTGAATTAAACCCACCCGCACGACCCTTGACGAAAGCCAACAAAGCCGCATGACTACCCTAATCCAATCGCATCGTATGCAGCAGATAAGCAGCATATAGCTACCGCACACTGCACCTTGACGAAAGCCAACAAATGCAGCACGAATACTATATACAACTTATCTGACGGAGGGCTACGACAGGTTTTTCTGAAAACCTATTGCGTAATGAACTTGATATCGTTGTAGAATCAAATGATTTTAAAATGGAGTGCTTTTGAGGCTTTTCTAGTTTTGCTAAAGGAGTCACTCCCGGTGAAGGGATCGTCGGTCCTTTCCTCGTCGAATGAGGTGCGGGATATATCATATATATCACAATGCAAAGCAAAAACACTTAAAAGCAATCAAAAGACAAACCGAGTGTGTAGCATCTGCCAGTTATTGCTAAAGGAGTCACTCCCGGTGAAGGGATCTCGGTCCTTTCCTCATCGAATAAGGTGCAGGATATATCACATATACCTCTGTGCAAAGCAAAAACTGTAGCTACCTGTTTTATTTTGAAATTCGATTCTACAACATCTTAGGTTTCTTTTATTTTCATTAATCACATTAATGAATTCCCATCATTTAATGTACCTAAACATCACAGATAAATACGACGTACACTTATGCCATCCGCATTCGCCTCGATGTCCCCTCGTGCACCATTAGGTTAGGTAACTAACGGCAGAGCAGGGAAGGGCTAGCGCGGGTGTAAAACATAAGTAACATCTATATAATATATCATATATACTATATAAAGTATCCATCACAGAACATATCACATGATCACATCACAGATATCGCAGCAGAAGAATCATATGAAATATTGGATATACTAGGACGTCCGTGTTTTCAATACGAGCCAGTATAAAACACGGATTCCACGGTCGCGATGAATAGCCAAACCCACACCCCTAGACCCCTACGAGAGCGACAAGCAACCCTACCAATTCTGGAGTTAGGAGACCCGGACTCGACTCCTCGAGTTGGTCTCCCACTGGACTCCAGAACCCGGTTACTTGTGCTCCCCTCCTTGGGTCTATCCTAGTGCGGAAAAGTAAATAATATACAAAAGGTGACATCTTCCGCAACCTGGAAGTGCCCCAATAAAAGAATATTACATACAAGTTTTTACATGAATGAAAATGAAAAACACTCATCTCACATAAAAACCCCAGCTATTCAAACACGACGATCCAATATAACATATCCAGCAACACATAACATCACATGTCATCAACGTAAGTAAATATGTCCATCCCAATTGTCGTTGACATATAGCAACGAAACCGGCGATATCACATATTACACTTACGGTCACAGAAAAGAAAGTGTAAAACTACAACAGTTGGAATCCGCAACCTGCATAGACATCGCATGCCTAATCAAATGAATTCTTTAGACATCGCATGCCTAACAATTATAAACCCCGCAATTTAGTCTCATTATCGAAAACACTTTTCAATATCAAGTCGGGCAATTCAACAAGATTCCCGACATCCTGATCGAATGCTCGTCGCAAACTTCAGTAGACGGCCGCACCCCCGATACCGTCGACGAAGTGCACCAAGGCGGAACACCGCTACCGCGAGCACCCGAACGGATGCTTTCGGCGACGGGGTTCTCCTACAGTCACTTGGTCGGGGCTATGGGGCGAGGCTGTCTATTAAGTTTACCCGGCGAGTATCCGCGTACGCTACGTGATTGCGACGGACTTTTGATCACATCAAAATTCCGTGGCAACCGATCAAGTGAGACTAAACTGCTATGTTTATAACATTCATTCAGTTATCTCATAACTATCTGTGAATTCCAATTGTTGTATCACATTCCAGATAAATAGAAAATGTTAAACTTTCCGATCGAGCATTCAAACACCCAAGTTTTCCCGATACAGATCAACACATGAAACAAGTCTAAAAACATTCAGTTCGTGCCTCAGTACCAACGGTCCAGCCGTAGAAGGGTCAAGCCAACGCCTCACATGTGGCACGCCGTACTGCCCCAAACCCGAAGGTTCAAAGGGCAGTTCAAGACGGTCACATAATCGAGTTAAGGTTTGTTGTCTTCTAGAGGGTCCATCGCGTTACTTGCACTACTTAGAACGTCTTTAAACTACGGAAAAATCCAACTCTTGGAAATTTCCCGACAGGGGAAAAGTTGGGTATTTATATCCGGTCGAACTTTTTAACATATTCTAAAATTTATCCGGAAATCCACACAGACAAAATTTGATACTCTGATCGAAACACCGAATCCCCAAAAACAACCTAGAAAATAAAACTCTGGAATAAATATTAAAATATTCCCAGGAAAACCAGCACCGACCATTATTGATTATGGTGCAAATTTCGATGAACAATACGACAAAACGGCCGCGGATCCGCCGCACGAGCCATGCTCGTGCCGCAGATCCGTGGCGTAATGATGGAATTAGGTCATCAAAATTCACCGTAACTTTTAGATATCCCTGCTGGTTTAATTTGGAAAAAACCACGATTTTAGAAAAAGTACAGAGAGCATTTTCCGGGTTGGGTTTTCGGTTCGATCGGGTTTCAAACATCGTCTGGACTTCGCCTAAGGCTCTAGCTAGGCTCTGATACCACTGTAGGGTTCCTAGGCACTCTAATGAGGTCTCACAAGGCATCAACCATGCCCATTTCAAATTTTAACGGTGCCGAGAAACCCGACTACGGATCGTTGGCTAGAAAACTAGGCGAAACAAAACTAGTTAACAACTTAACTAAGGTTTATACGGAAATACAACCTTTGTAGATCCGATGCTCCACCTCCATAGCTCCGCAACGAAGTCCCCTTGCTGTCCAAATGAATTCCCGGGCTCTAGCGTCGGCTTCGTCGGAGAAATGGCGAGCTAGGTCGTCGATGTCCATGCCGAAGATGATCTACGTCGAGGCATCGCTAGATCAAGCTCCACCTTCACCAAGCCATGAAAACTTGTGAAGGAAACACACTCTACTACTTGGCAAGAGGTAGAGGATGAAGAAATAGGAAGTGGGTTCACTTTAGAATTGGATTTCTCACTCTTTATCATCACTTGCCATTAATGGAGCAAGCTTTCTTCCATGAAGAAATGAAGAAGAAGAAGAAGAATGTTATGATAAGAATTAATTAAAATAGAAAAGAAAATCCATTCTTATCATAACTCTTACCATGGTTAAGTGTAGAGAGAGAACTATAGTTAAGTGGAGTGGTTAGGTTTTAACATGAGACAAAATGGTGACTTAATGAAAGCTTCATGAAGCTTCATATACAAACAAAGAAAAGCCACCATTTTCTCACTCTTTTTCTTTTTACAAATGAATAACTAAATAAAATAAATGAATAAGAAAATAATAAACCCTAACCACTCATAAAACCATGGTTCAATCTTTACACAAACCCAAGTTTGCATGCATCATCAAACATGATACAAGCAAGTGCACAAAATCATATCGCATATGCAATGCGCACATCCGAGCGAGAAAATCCATTTAAAGTGAACCGATACTAGTTAATGCAAAGTAATATATCAAATATATAATTATGCATTAAATCATTAAATCAACACTTGATTTAACGATCCGGTCATATCGTATATAACCGACTAGTATCCTATGTACCGGTTTATTGAATCAATTCTTGATTCGATAATTAGGGTATATCGCATATAACCTAATCGATACATTTATCGCGAGAATGTAATACGATATCACATACACGCATTACTCTCAGTCCCGCACATATCTCATATGCGCTCTTATTTCGTTTCGCTTGAGCCAGGAAACCTCTGTGTAGGACTCTAAAGACTCGTCAATACGCCGGCAGCAGGTGATGATCATATCAAACACCCACAAGCCGCAAGCGGTCTGCTAAACGTAACGGCCACCCGGGTATTGAGCGATCTGAAGATCGACGAGCAAGTCCGCTCACACTCTAGTGAATCCAACCAGTAACACTACCGTACAGTCCGGTCTGATCGTCTGATATGTTGCATATCTCGCCTAGGGGTGGTAAACGTCAGACCCCAATAGCTCGATAAGTCATGTCGATATGAGGTCTATAACAGTTCGAGAAACTACTGGTAACACTTACCAGTAAATCTCAGCAATCCTGGCCAGGGATTTCCGGTTATAGCCAATCGAACACAGCGCAACATCAACTCCCTATACCGGGAGAGACGAATCCCCTCCTATCGCTCATTGCCTCCATGTGATTCGGGACTGTACCCAAAAACCACCGTTTTGCACGCCCTCTTGGATGTGGTAAGATGGAAATCAAAGCACAGTGGGAACCACACAAGACTCTATGACGATCTCGGGTCAACAGACTTCTCTGTACCAGTGTCACCTGAGAACTGCCATCTGACGTAAGGTATAATACCATCTGGGAGTTCTCGGCGAGTCCGTCCAGTGTACCCAGTCTCCACTGAGCACCCGTATATCATCTCTGATGTCAAACACCAATGGATATGGGATCATCCATCGCCCATCTGTATGGGTCGAGAAGGTATACGCTAGTCTACACTGGTATATCGATGCCCCGTCTCGATACACCCACGACTAGGGACTTTGGAGGATGTACTTATAGACTACCATGTCCCCACTAGTATGATCCGCATCATAATCCAGGTAGTCAAGTACACATCCTAAGGGCTTTACCAACATGTAACAGAGAGACAATCAGTATACACGTTAAGGTAAAGAGTAACCAGATAGCATACTATCATGTTGAGCAAGAAAGTCCTCCCTATATATGTCCCAGCATCCACTACAATATACATCCAATGTACAGTAATGGCCTCTAGGGCATACATATAACTAACAGAACCTTAGCCACAAACTGTCGAACGATCTCTTATATAGAGTATCATTGACGAAGGCAAAAGACAGAGCTCGTTTCATGAGCTGATGTCTTGAAGATGCGTTTTCGGGCGTTCGATGAGATTTGAAGTAGTTTATGAAGACTTCCTTCCAATCCTTAGCCTTTTCTTCATCCTCTATTTGGAAGACTGCTTGTTCAGCCACTTCCTTTCTTTTAGACGACTCCGAAGATATTTCTGCTAGCGTGAGAATCCAGCGGCTTTGTACAATGATCCTTACATCATCGAGGTTTTCGTCGGTCGGTTCTTTAGCGAGCTTGGCTAACGCATCCGCCTTGCTATTTTCCGCTCGCGGTATGCTTTCTAGGATGTAGGATGGAAATTGAGTCAGCAGTTGCTGCACTCTTTCGCCATATTTTACCAACTCTGGTTTACACGTTTGATAGTCGCTATTTACTTGGCTAACGACTAGCCGGGGGTCTCCATATATAAGGAGGTTTTTTATACCTATGTCAACAGCAATCTCAAGACCCGCTATCAAAACTTCGTACTCAGCCTCATTGTTTGTCCTTGGCTCTATTAAGGAAAGGGAAAAATGCATTATCCCTCCTTGCGGAGTCACGAAGATAAGGCCCACTCCAGCATTGATTATGGGGGTGCTTTGCATTCGCTTCTTCAAGGAATATGCTTCGTCGAAGTATAGTTCCCATTGGGCATTATTTCCTTCCTTCTCCCCTTTGATTGTGTCGAACGCGTGTTCTTCTGGCAATTCGCAATTTAAAGGAGAGTCGGACGGTATTGGATGCTCAGCGAGAAAGTCGGTGATGGCCTGACCTTTCACTGCCTTGAGGGGTCGATACGTTATCGAGAACTCCATCAAGAGAAGGGCCTATTTGGCAAGCCTTCCTGTTAGTATGGCTCTCGACATCAAGTATTTGAGAGGATCCACCTTTGATATGAGATGGACCTCATGTGCCAAGGCATAATATCGAAGCTTCGTTATCGCGAAGATCAGTGCCAGGCAATGCTTTTCGATGGGGGAGTAGTTATTTTCTGCCCCCATAAGAACTCGACTCAAATAGTAGAGAGCTCTCTCCTTCCTCTGGTCGCTCTCTTATGCCCATAGCGCGTCTAAAGAACCTTCAATGGCTGTTGTATACAGGATGAGGGGCTTTCCCTTGATTGGAGTGGTTAGTACCGGCGAGTTCTGCAGATATTGCTTGATTTCGTCTAGTGCACTTTGGCATTTACGATCCCAAACGAATGCGGTCCACTTCTTCATTAGATGGCTGTAGGGGCGGCATTTGCCGGAGAGGTTAGCTATGAACCGTCGGATATACGCAAGCTTTCCTTGAAGAGACCGCAGTTGTTTGAGAGTTCTTGGCGCGGGCATTTTCATAATTGCCTTGATCTTTGATGGGTCTATTTCGATGCCTCGGTGTCGTATGATGAATCCTAGGAATTTGCCTTAGGAAACTCTAAACGCACATTTCAGAGGATTCATCTTCAGATTGTACTTTCGAAGACACTGGAACACTATGTTCAAATGCTCCCAGTGTTCCTCGTACGATTTACTTTTCACCACAAGGTCGTCGATATAAAATTCGACAATCTCATGTATGAGTTCATCGAAGATCTTCGTCATGGCCCTCTGGTAGGTAGCTCCAGCGTTCTTCAGGCCGAAGGACATCACTTTATAGCAGAATATGCCCAGCAGAGTCCGGAAGGCAATATGCTTTTGGTCTTCGGGATACATTTTTATTTGATTATAGCTTGAAGATCCATCCATGAAGGAGAAGACATCATGAGTGGACGTGTTATCGATCATTATCTCAGTAACAGGCATTGGAAAGTCATCTTTCGGACAAGCTTTGTTGAGATCCCGAAAGTCCACGCAGATGCGCACTGTTCCATTTTTCTTCATCACTGGAACAATGTTGGCAATCCAGTCGGGATATTGAACTTCTTGGATGAAGCCAGAGTCAATTAGTTTCTTGACTTCGACATTGATACTCATCTCAAGTTCGAGCCGCATTCTTCTTGGCGCTTGCTTGACTGGCTTAACGTCTGACGATATAGCCAGTTTATGTACCGCTATTTCTGGATCTAGTCCCGGCATCTCGGAATAGTTCCATGAGAAGCAGTTTTTATATTGCATAAGCACGTCCTTTAGTGTGGCCACCTATTTTTTAGACAACAGCTCGCTGACGAACGTTGGCCTTAAATCGTTTTCTATCCCTAAGTCATTTTTTCTTAAATTGTCCGTCGTGGTGTGTATTCCATCCTCCAGCTCTTTTGGCGCCAGTGGAAACTATGAGATCATCTCGTTCTCATTCTCATTTGTGAAGCACTGGGAGATGTCATCCATATTCTCGTGCTCCCCCTCCTGTAAGAATGTTATCACGTGGTAGGTATGATTTCATTTCCAAGCTCGATGTTGATCTAGACTTACCCTCGCAATGTAGGTTTCTTTTGGCTCATGCTTTCGTGGTGGGGTTACCCTCCAACTGTCGGATAGAGCAAACCTGCCTTGCTGATACTGGCTTCCGACCCAGTCTTTGAAGGTGAAGCAGTCTTCAAGAGGATGTCCTACTGCTCGGTGGTAGGAGCAATAAGCCGGGTGATGGACCTCGTTTATTTGTTCGGGGTGCCGAGACTCCGATAGCGTCATCATTTGATATTTAATGAAAAGGTAAAATATTTTTCTTATCTTGCCTTGAGGGAAAGAGTATTCCCGACCCATCTTCCTGATAAAAGATGGATTCCAGCTGACTTTTTCTCGATCGCGTGGCTTCTTGAATCCGCTTTGCTGTTTTCGAACGTCATTCTCGTTCTTCACCTTGTTGTTGCGTTTGAGTCGAGCTTTTTCCTTTCCATAAGAGCACACAGTGGGCTGAGGGTGAAGAGTATCGTAGTCTTCTCTTTCCGCATACTGCTGTGTAAGACGCTGCGTCCTGGCTATCTCATAAATAGCCATTTCGCGGCTGTGGTCATCCCGAACCTTTTGACCTGCTTCCCTTATTAGCTTGTCAATCTATTCTTTGAATGATATATTTGGCATTCTTACGGCGGGATCTCGCTCTGGTTCAATATCAGCGCTACCTGGAAAAGCATTCCCTTCTTCACCGAAGTTATTTATGACACGACAGCCATGGAATCGCTCCCGTTTCTTGGACCGAACGTATCCTAGTCCAATTGTCTCCAACTTCCCGTTGGACATCTTTCGCTGAGTCCTGGGAATGTCCCAAATCTTATTACAGAACTGGGCTTGTAGAGCGGTTTGTTTGAAGGGTATGCCTTGGCATCTTAATAGCCTTTTCAGTCCCTCTGTGTAGTATCTGGGCAGACGGATTGGTTGAAGCCCGTCAAGCGCAAGTTCGGCACCATGTCAGACTTCTTTTTCCACTTTAGTCTCCGTAGATTGGTAGAAGAGGATCGTCTTTGCACCTCTTCGCCTAGGAGGGACGTAGAAGGTCTGTAGCTCTTGCACGCTGTATGTATCGAGCGCATCAAATTCCCTGTAATGCCACTGCGGAACCATGGTAATTTGTAAATCCTGATCATCTCCCGTGAAGGTCTGTATTGACGGGCGGACGGAGAACACTGTGTTGGCTTCGTTCTCAGTGTCACTGCCGAGAACCAAAATAGGGGTAGATGGTCCGGGCCTGTTATCTTGGGATTGCCCCAAGTAGACTATCTTTTCATCTTCCTCAGTATCGCTCCCAAAGACCGGGATAGTGGCGACAGCTTTTTGTTGGTTCTTCGGTTTACGACATCTTTCCGTGTCTTCGAAGTTTGGTAGGAAGTACTTGGCGTCTTCATATTTGCGGACTTCATTTACGGAGAACGGGTTTAGCTCCCCTGTAACTGTGTACTTGAGGCTGTCTTTGAAATAGTTCATACACCGATGTTGTGTAGAAGGGATGATGTTGTACTCATGTAACCAAGGCCGTTCGAGCAGGGCGTTGTAGCAGGTCTTGGCGTCAATGACATGAAATTTGATGTCGGTGACTAGCATCCCAAAGCGTAATGTCAATATCACGGACCCAAGCATCCGTGATGACTGCAAGTCGAACCGGGAGATGGTAATTTTGTCCCGAGCCAGGTGCTGAACATTCATGCAAATCTCCTTAAACACCTTCACGTTGAGAAGGTTGACGGAGGACTTGTTGTCAACCAGGATCTTCCCTATCTTAATGTCATGGTAGTACCCGGTGACATATAAAGGACGGTTGTGCTCGCACGTACCAAGGAGGAGATCTTCATCGCCGATTGTGATGTCGGCTGTATGAACCTCTGCCAGCTCGTCTTTCATTTTTTCTTCTACAAGAAAAGCTTGGAACTGATTAGGCTCTCGTAATGCCTTGATCAGAGAATCTCGTGCCTCTTTGGACAGGAGGAGAGCATCCACTATACTCAGTTGTGAGGGTATCTTTCTCAAATGTGCCAGAACATTGTAATCCACCTTGTTTTTCTTAGGTGGGTCCTTGGCCGCGAGCTCTTTGACGACTCTATCATTGAGGGCAATTTCCTTAGGGACTTTTTCTTTCCCCCTGTCTCTTTTGCTCGAACCTTTGTTTGTAGGCCCGAGGTTCTTTTCAAGCAATGTCCGATTATACAGCTGAATGTTCTTGCCGTTCTTCTCCTCTTCTTCTTTTCTAGAAGTGGATTCTTTGAAGAGAGGGCTGAGGGTTATTTTTTCTTCAGAATCGCTCCCGAATGTAAGAACTTGAGATTTTCCTATTGTCGAACCGGTATCAACCATATGACAGTTGTCAGCCGTTCCTTCATGCTCGTCTGTCGTGCTTCTTTGTTGTCGACGGGTTTTGCGTTTCATCCACTTGAAGTGTTGCCGGTGAGTAACGTATCCTTGCCACTACTTCTTAAACGCATTGCACTCTTCGGTAGGGTGCGTGACCCTCTGATGGTATAAGCAATAGTTTGGATGTACATCCACTTCGTCGAGGCATGTACTCCTGGGAGTGTTTCCAATGAGAGGAGGCAACTTCATTCCCAATGATAGGGCTTTGGCGAACTGCTTCTCTATTTTGATCCTGCCCTTGTTTGTAGTAGGTATGCTTTGGCATAGGTGGAGTATTTTACGACTCATCCTTACCGCAGCTTCTTCATCCCGACGCCGACACTTGGCCTTTTCGTATATAGCCGTTTCACATTCTCGGTCAGCTTTACTCTTTTGAAGGGCTTCGTTCAGCAGCCTGTCAATTGGGTCTTCTGATAGTTCTAGAGATTCTGGCGTCGGTCTTTTCCCCAGTTCCACTGCGTTGCTTTCCGACGCCGAGGGAGTTTCTTCGTCTTTTAACGACGAGTGAGAGACCAAGTGGCAACTCGCTACATAATCCTCGGGTTCTTCTGACGAGTTATTTCCCTCGTCAATGTCACTATCTCCATTCTCAAGTATGTGGTTGAGAAAATCTTTGAGTGTGACTGGGGTTCACGCCTTTTGGTTGTATTCCTCCAGTGCGTCGATGTATTATTGCAAGTCCGTACGATTGTCGTCGGGCTACACGGGTTTCTTGATCTTCTTCTTTTTCTTCGAAGACTTCGAAGGCTTGGCCTGGAGGTCTTGCCCATCGTTAGTAGTGTTCGGTGTTGGGCATGGTTTAAGCATTCCCTCAATGATCCTGGCCTCCAGCGGGCTGTTAGTGATATATGCCCTAGAGGTCATTATTGTATCATACTGGATTGTATATTACGTAATGGGAGCTTGGGATATACACGGATATAGTAACAGTCTTTCTCAAAATGGTAGTATGCTACCTGGTTTGTTTCTATCTCAATATGTGCATGTGTTTCTTTTAGCATATCGCTTATACATATTGGTAGATTCCTTAGGATCTTTGCTTGATTACCAGCGTTGTGATGACAGTCACACTAGTGGGGGCTGGGTAATCTATAAGCACATCCTTATACAGGTTCCTAGTTATAGGATTATCGAGATGGGACATCGATACTCCGGA
This sequence comes from Agapanthus africanus, assembly GCA_030015575.1. Lineage (NCBI taxonomy): Eukaryota > Viridiplantae > Streptophyta > Magnoliopsida > Asparagales > Amaryllidaceae > Agapanthus > Agapanthus africanus. The sequence goes on from CM057337.1 coordinate 636,661,556, forward strand.
GTAGACAAGTGTATACGCTTCTCATCCCAGCAAGGGAGATGGTCTGTCCCACAGCCATTAGTACGTCGTACTGGAGATAGTATGCAGGTGTTCATTATGTTATGAGTACACTGGACAGGACTCGTCGGGAACAGTTGGTGGGTATTATACCTGTCGTCGGGTAGCAGTTCCCAGGTGACATGAGTACAGTTCAGTCCGTCGACTTGACACTGCTACTTCGTCTCGAGTGTGTTCCTACTGTACTTTGATTACTACCCTACCACGGCTCAAAGGAGTCGTGCAAACAGGTAGTAGTTGAGTGCAGTCCCGAAGCACTTGGAGGCAGTGGCAGTTAGACAGGATTCGTCTCTCCCGGTATTGGGGGTTGATATCGCGCTGTGTTTGGAGAGCCATTACACAAAGTCCCTGGCCAGGGCAAGTGAGATTTACGGGTGGGTGTTCCAGTAGTTTCTCAGGGTGTTCTGGGCTACACTTCGACACGACTTATACGGCTATTAGGGGTCTGAAGTTTACCACCCCTAAGCCCGTTATGCGATACTCTTAGACGAACAGACCGGACTATACTGAGATTGTCACATTCAGGCCCAGTAGGAGTTCGGATGGGTTTTCCTCATCGGACTAGTTATCGACATCTACCTGGGGACCGTTACGTACAGCTAGTACCGCTTGCGACATATGGTTAAACCCAATGCCAGCGTAGTGTCGATTCTTTAGAGTCCCACACAGAGAGTTTCCCTGCACTGGGCAAAGGGTGTAGAGGCCGTATGGTTTTACGGCAGAGCTTCGATCACTTACGTGCACTTGTGCGTATATGATGTTCGAGCGGATAATACTAGTGGGCTTTAGTTTAAGCCGGATCCTAGTATTATATTGATGGATCAGTTTCATTGTATTCGTATTCTTCGGAATGCGGATGCGGGTGTGTATGCACGGATGAGAGGGGCATAGAAGGAGACACCTCATTAGGGCTTTGACCATAGACTTGATTAAAACAATTATGAGGTGGAGTAAAGTATTTGTTATTTTTGTAAATGATAAATGTGGCATGGCTACTTAGATTGACTACTTGACTTGGTTTGACCATTTGACTAGGTTTGACCACTTGACTTGGTTTGACTCTTTGACTAGATATTTTGTGGCACTAGATATTTTTGGGTGAGATATTTTCTTGACATGAGAGTAGTCAAGTCAAGGTAGCCATCATATTTTCATTGGGGATTATCATTTGTAAAAATACTTTCTCTTTTCTCAAGTGAGCTCTCATGCTAGCTCTTCTTCTTCTTCCTCACTAGAAAACCTTCAAGGTCTCATGGGTTGAGTAAATGAGGGTTTCAAGAGACAAATAAATCCATCTTCATACTCTACATCACCTAGGCCATCAAGTTTAGCAAGCTTGTTGCCCTAATTACCTCGGTTTTGAGGTGAAGCTCGGATTATAGACTCTCGGGTGGATCGTCTTCTACTCGAGGAGGCCGTGGAGGTTACTACGATCCGGATCAATCCTTGGAGCCTACGTAGATGAGGAGGACATCTATGAAGACCCGAAGGATAAGTATCGTGAGATGTAACTTCGTATCCGAGTAGTCAAACCTCAAGTAGTTTGCTAGCTAAGGTTTATGTTTGATCCTTGATTCTAGTCGGTGTTGCGAAGCCCGTAAAAATCATTTTTTTTGCAAATTCCGTCTCCTCGCGAACACGTGGGGTGCGCAACACAGACTTACTGTGGTATCATAGCCTCTTATAAACCTTAGATAGCTTGTAACGATGTTAGAATTCCGCCGTTTTTGTCACCGGAAAACTGTCGACAGAAAAAGTTTTGAAAAGTGAGGTTTTGAGTTGTTTGCACACCCCGTGTGCTCACAGTTTGAACTGAGAAGCCACGGGGTGAAGTGTGCGCACCCCTGGGACACCCCTGGGGGGCCAACGGCCAGGAACACCCCCATGACCACCAATTGGTGGCCTTGGGGGCTGCTGACCTGAGAGAACCAGAAACTGGTGCTCTCGGGTCCGTCCTCCTTTGGGGGCCACCTCATGGTGGCCCCAAGGGGTGGGAACCCTCCCGAGCCCCCCCACTCAACGTATTTTCATGAATCTTCGCCTCTATGAAGATTCGGGCAGGTTTCGAGTTCTTTTCGACTCCCGGATTAGCTCAAAACTTTCAGTTTTTGAAATTCAGCTCACTGGATTTTTGTGTCTTGGAAAATTGTTTGAGTTTGTTAATTGCGTGCGGAATTCTAATGTCGTGGTTACTTTATAAGCTCTGTGATGTATATATGTGTTTGGAAATGTCGACTAATTGCTATACGTCGATTAGTCAGGGTTGCACATATCTGTGATGTTGATGTGATGGTTTGTATATATAAACTTGTTGGATCGTCGTGATGAATAGACGGGGATGTGAGATGAGAGTTTTCATTCTTTCATTCGATGTAAATTTGTAAAATTATGTAATATTATTTTTGCGGGGCACATCCGGGTTGAGCTTGTAGCCACCGTTGTATTATTTCTTTTACTGTTTTTTCTCCTAAGATAGACCCAAGGTGGGGTGCACAAACTACCGGGTACTTTGAAGTGCCGAGTGGCCTACTTACTTTGTTGAGAGAGGTTGCTTCATTTTAGGTATTTGGCGGGTAGTTTGCCGCACCCGTAGGGGTCTAGGGTGGGGTTTGACTATTCATCACGACCGTGGAATCCGTGTTTCGTTACAGGCTCAAACGAAATGCGGAATTCCTAGTATATTCAATGTGTTCATCTGTGATCTGGAATGCCTATCATTGCGTCTGACGAATGGATATTATTATATATGTATTATATAATAGACGTTGCATATGTATTGCATCCGCGCTAGTCCAATACCCGCTCTGTCGTTTGTTAAGTAACCTAACGGGTGATGACGGGGCCCCGTGGCGAATGTGGATGGCATAAGCGTACGTTGTATTTTCGTTGTTTTCTGCAATGGTAGGTTAATTGATGGGACTGCATTACATTAATGCAAAGCAAACAACCAAAGCTGAATCGTTGGAACAAATTTTAAAACCACTCGGTTATTTTAAAATAGCTGACTTTTAAATGCGGAGCTTAAACCACTCCTTTTAAAAGCTATCAGGTTCCTTCGATTATATCAAGTTCACTACGTTCACGGTTTCTCCAAAACCATTCGTAGCCCTCCGTCATTTCATATGAATAGTCAGTAGTATTCAAGCTATGTATGTTGGCCTTCGTCAAGGCATAGTGATTGGTAGCTGCTGGATATTCATCTGTATCATAGATAGATGCGTTGGTTTGGGACATTCGTACTACTATTTTGGCCTTCGTCAAGGGTATGTACGGGTGGATTCAAATTAACCTGGACAATGACAGGTAGAACTTGACATGTGACTTATGATATGTTGGCCTTCGTCAAGGTCATAAGAGCATGGGGCAAAAATCCACATTGGGAGTTTCTAAAGAAACTGAAACTTGCTAGTGTTGCATACCATTTGGAATGTGATAATTTTGGTAGGATTCCTTCGATTTTATCACACGATGATATTTGGATCCCGATCCTACTATGAGTATATGCTACTCCTTGGGAGATTTTTTCACTTAAAGATCAATGTTGTAAACCAAGTAGGTGTCTAAAAAGGTGTTAGCGGGGCTACGCCTCCAGGGAAAAGAGGTTATTTAATTAAGGAACTTCGTGAAAGCGTCGTAAAACCCCCCTCAAAGTACCGACACTAGCCTGGCTGAACGGTTAAGCAAGTATTGTACGATGAGAATAAATCCTGACTAATTCTTCTTTTATGGTTTGAGGAAGGATTCGAGAAACAGTGGGAGCCATCCTGTTTAGATAAATTAAAAACCAATCTAAATTTGCAAGATCATCATGCTGAGTGTTTTCTTCTCTCTCTCCTAAATGCAGCAGCAAGATAACCAGATTAGGTTACAGATAGATAATAAAACGACTGAGTTATACTATTATGACTGTCAAAGGTTTGTCCAGATATCCATTACTCATGACAATCTGGACCACCTCATTAATACTCAAGCCCCCGCCGTCCCAGGTCCAGTTTCTACCGTCGCGGATAAGGGTATCCGTAAGATAAGGGAAAAGATTGTGCGAATGCCAAGTGTCTCGTGTTGGCCTCAGTGGATGGTGTAAACCAGAGGCAACACGAGAAGATGGACTTAGCTTCCTTCTTCCATAACAAAGATTTATATAGAGAGCAATCTCATATCGCAAGATATAAGACCTCGAAGGAATTGCTTCAAGCGAGGTTGGCTGTCGGGTCATTTGTAAAGGACAACGTTCTTACGATGACTAGCTATATTGTTGAGCTCACGGACCTGGAGAGCACGTTGGGAAATAGGTCATATGCTGACTTATTTCTACTGTCCCTACCCTCTACTTACACCCTGAAGGAAACCAGAGAGACACCCGCTCTGCTTATTGGGGAATCCTCCTCTTCTGCATCCGAGGCGAAAGCAAAGGGTGAGAAGAAGAAGACCTCCACAAAGCCGATATGTAATGTCAGAAAGGTAGAAGGAAAGGGAAGGGAAAAAGTTTTGGGACTAACAGTGGGGAAGGAGGGACGTTCCTATTGTTACGGGAAAGGACATTGACAGAAGGGATGCAGGGCTTGGAAATCCAGAATCCAGGATCTGAAGCATGTTGTGGTTTTAACTTCGGGTGTGTTTGTGATTGAAAATAGTCTGTCAATTAACTCTACTTCCTGAGTACAAGATACCGGATAGGCATCTCATATCTGTAATTCATTACAGGCTTTGAGAAACCGTAGAGTTATCAGGACAGGTGATATGACTCTCAGGGTTGCTAACGGAATGAGCGTGGATGCTGTATCCGTAGGGTATATCACCTAAGATTGACAAGTGGGCAGATATTGATTCTACGTATTTTTTTGTGTGTACCAAGTCTAATTTGTAAGCGATGTGGTTCACATCCACCTAAATCAAAGTTTGATTGGGTCAGGTACACTAGAGGACAATATATATTGAATCAAGCTCAGGTTTTCAAACGTCCAGAACACACTTAAAAGAAAGTCTCCAGAATTAAACAAAACTTTCTTGTGGCATTGTAGACAGGGTCACATCAATGAAACACGGTTGTCGAAGTTATATAGAGAGGGATATTTGGATCTGTTCGAATATCAGTTTTATGCAACTTGTCAATATTGTCTCATAGGAAAGATGACAAAGACTCTGTTCACTGGACACGGAGTAAGAGCGAGCGAGCTCTTGGGACTCATACACAGCAACGTGTATAGTCCAATATCTACAGATGCACGATGTGGTTATTCCTATTTCATTACTTTTACGGATAATTTCTTTAGGTTAGGATATGTCTTCTAGATGAAGCATAAATCCGAGACCCTTTGAAAAATTCTGAGAATATAAGAATGATATGGAAAAAAAAACAGGCAAAAGTATCAAGACAGTGAGATCTGATCGATGTGGTGAATACTTAAATTGCCGAGTTTCTGGATTACTCAAAAGGGAATGGAATTCTCTCTCAGCTTACTCTTCCATACACACCACAACACAAAGGTGTATAGGAAAGGCGGAACAGAACCTTATTAGATATTGTTCGTTCTATGATGAGTAATGCCGAGTTTCCGTGATCCTTCTAAAGTTATGCACTAGAATATGCTGCATATCTTTTGAATGAGGTTCCTACCAAGATTGTGCCTACCACACACCATATTAGATATGGAGTGGGAAGAAACCCTATCATCAGTATCTGAAAATATAGGGATGTCCAGCTTTTGTTGAAAAGCAATATGCGGACAAGATCGAGGCACGCTCTGTACTGTGTAAGTTTGTGGGATACCCAAAGAACTCCAGGGGGTATCTTTTCTATTACGCAGAGAAACAAATGGTTTTTTGTTCCTCGTCATTCCCACTTTTTAGAAAATCAATTTTTGTAAAAGGAAATAGTGGGAGCGCAGTAGAACTGGAAGAAATTCTAGAACCACAAACTATTACTGAAAGTATGGAAGAACCAGAGGTTTCTAAAGAACCGGATATCCCTACGCCAATCCGCAGGACTAGTAGACAGTCTCATCCGCCCGAGAGATACTACGGTTTTTCTCATAGACGAGGATCGAGAGGATTGCATCACTGAAAATGATGAGCCAACTACCTTCCAGTAAGCTATTCAGAGTGGTGACTCGGTAAAATGGCTGGATGCAATACGGACCGAAATGGAGTCCATGTACACCAACAAAGTATGCACTTTGAACATTACTCCAGAAGGGGTAAAACCCGTAGGCTGCAAATGGATCTTCAGAAAGAAGATTGGTGTAGATGGATAGGTTGAAACTTATAAGGCTAGACTTGTTGCAAAAGGTTTTCGTCAAAGACCTAGTTTGGACCAAGATGAAACATTTTCTCCAGTGTCTATTCTCAAATCCATTTGGATCCTTCTTACCATTGCTGTCTTCCAAGATTTTGAGATCCAGCAGATAAACGTAGAGACGGCTTTTCTAAATAGTTATTTGGAATAGTGGGTCTATATGGATCAGCCAGAGAGTTTCAATCAGAATGGGAGCAGCGGGACAATGCGCATGTTGCTTAAGTCCATTTATGGACTAAAGCAGGTATCGCGGAGTTGGAACATCTGTTTTATTGAGACAGTCAAAGAATTCGACTTTATCAAAAATACAGATGAACCATGCATTTATAGTAAGATTGTAGCAAGAACTGTGGAATTCCTCGTTGAGTACATGTAACATTTCAAAAAAATAAAATATTATTTTTGGGAATTTTCATAATTTAATATTAATTTTTAACGAATATTTTAATAGCCGGTATAATTAAATACCGATAAGTGGTGAAAATTCCAGAGAAAATTTTGGAAATTCTAAAATAGGTGATTTTGTGGAAATATGCCATTTTACAGTGTTTATGATGGATTATATGTTATTTTGGTGTTAACCGCGATTAAAAATCGCTAAGTTGTATTTTTGGCTTTTTGGTGTAAATTGTGCACATAACATTTCCTACACTTGCATACTTGTCTCATGTTTTGGACCCATGTTGAGCTTAGGGTTGAACCATGCTTAGGTGACCATGGTGGGTGAACCATTTGATTAGGGTAATTGGGTTAATTGGTGTTTTGGTTAGGTTAATGAGGTTTGATTTGTGATGGGTTGACCTTGTGTAGGAGAGAGAGAGAGAGAGGTGGCTAGAGTGTGCATGGTCCCTCTTAACCTTCATTACCCCTTGTGTCTTTCATACTACCTCTCCCTCTCACACACTACATCATACCCCCCATTATACATCAACAACCATCAGCCCCCTTTTTACCCATCAGCTGAAACAATAATCAGCCCCATATCAAGCATTATCATCATCACTTCAGCCACCCCATTACACCAGCATTAGCCCAGCAGCCCCTTGTAACCAACAGCAGCACAGCTGAAACCCCAAACAGCAGCATAACAGCCACCAAAACCTGCAACAGCAGCCCCTTTACATCAGCCAATACCAGCACATCAGCCCCCACATCCACCCATCAGCACACTTCAGCCCTCAACATCAACACACCACCCCAACACTTCAGCTACATCAGCACTTTTCAGCTCCCTGCATCAGCAGCAGCTAAACCTGCAACTGCAACAAAACTGCTTCAGCCCCCCTTTACATCCTCAGTACAGCCACAGCAAGAGAACTGCTACAGCCACACTCACATCCCTCTCACATTCACACCACACCATCTTATACCCCCCTAATCCATCAGCTGCAGCCACTGCTGCTGTACCAACAGCAACACAAACATTAACAACAGCAAAGAAACAAAGGGATTTGCAAGCTGCAGCTGAAACCAACAGCAACACCAGCAACACAAGAGATCAGCCACAAGCAGGAGCTTAGCAGCAGCAACCCACCCCTCCTCCTTCCTTCATCTTCCCTTCTCCTTCATTTAAGATCCCATGAGGTATAATCTTGCAACCCAACTCCTTTTTATCAAGTTATGGTTAGTTAAAACTGAAAGTTACTGTTATATCCATTTTTTAGTGCTAGTTTAGGCAAAACTTGAGTGAGACTTGACCAAGTGTGATTTTGATCGTTAGTATAACCTAAATAGGTGTAGTAGAGACCAGTTAACCCTAGAATATCCCAAATTTCCAGTAAGTTACCAGAGTTGCTCGACTTGGCGTATTTTGGCATTTTTGTCGATTTTTGAGACCTTTCTGAGACCTGCTTTCACCCGGGACCTTATAGGGAAAAATAGGCATGTCAGTGAGCTGTGCAGGCACCCTGGAACCACTACCTAAAGCCCTAGCCACCAATTCCAAATCCCGGCCGCAAATTTAATCCTCCTGGCCGCAATTTGCGGCCAGAGCAGTATAAAACTGCCTCGTTTTGCGTGCACAGCCCCTTTTCATGTAAAAATTGACCCCCGGTATGTCTAGTTTTGACGGTTTCCTGTTAGGGTAAAATCTGGGTTCATTTTCATGAGTTGGCGTATGATTTATGACTCGTTTTCGTATGGATTTTGATATTCGATGATTCGTATCTGTCGGGTGGCGTTTGGACGTCAACGACAGCGGATATTGGCTGTTTTTGCACACAAGGTCACTGGTTTTTACCAATGGGCGTAGTGTGCACCATTTTGGTTTCCGACATGGTTTTCATGAGTTTTAGTGTGTGATATCCTTGTAGGTACCCTACGTGGCGTCGAGGCGTTGGAGATGCAAATGGCGATATCGGCACCGGCACACATAACAAGGTGAGTAGATTTATATCTACGGGGAGAAGTCGGGTGGATGGCGTATAGCACCCCCGCAGTCCGTGGTGATGTATACGGATGCGTATACACACCAACAATCTATTATTTATTGTTGGGATTATTATTGAAGTTAAATGGATATTGGTGTATTGGATTGGGGAAAGGTTACGAAACCATAGGGTAGTGGGTGCACTACACATACATACACACATACATGCTTGCATGCATCCATATTTCATATGTGGTTACGGGATCCTATATAGATATGTGGTCACATGGGTTGGGAGTATGTGTTCACATACGGATTTGAGGATGACACATGGGATTGATATGAGTCGATGAGTTTGATCTGAGATTATGATATATGTGATATGATAAAATTCCTGATTGAGATACACCTTGATACTTTAGAGGATTTTGAGAGTGATAATGCCATAGTAATAGTGACATATATATTATGTGATCGACATGTGATTATGATATACGATGGGATATGATATAATAGGATATGTTAGGATACTTATGATAGGCCGCCTTGGGCGATGTATACTCTTGTAATGATATATGATGATAATATCGATTTATATTAAACTGTTGATCAGTAGTCAGAGCTTGAACATAGTAATGATATTAGCATTGTACTAGACTTAGGTCAGTACCCAGATAATGATATTTGATACAGAAAATACCATATGAATGATATGACGGATGTGATATTGACCCGTACCCGGATTTGGGGATGCCGTACGACGGATTTAAGTACGAGCTATATTTTGATGTTTGATCCGCCTACTGGACTTGGGAATAATCGATTATAGAGATATGGTATCGGATGTGATATGATCGAGGCGGGATCATCGACTATATATGTATATATATGTATCGACTCAGAGGTTAGGCGGTTTCCCTTACCTACTGTTAGCTTTAGCTCAGCCTTTTAGTGGTATAGCAATATGACTCATTATGACATTAGATGCAGTTTAGTGATCATGGTGTTCAATATTTCAGTTCTCGCACATTATTATTGTTGCTCTGCATCGCATACTGTTGTGACTCATATTCTATTATTGATATCCTGCTGCTAGGACACCAGCACCATTACCGATGATGCGTATGTACCACGTACACTTATTCGCTGTCGCACACACATCTTCATCGGTAATTGCCATGTCACGTACACTTAGAAAATATTATTGCCTGATTTAGCTTGTTAGCTAGTAGTGACATGATATTAGTGCATTGCCTCATATGCCAGCTTGACATTGTAGCTATTACTTGCCACTGCATGCATACTGTTATTCATTATATTCTGCATTCATGGATTCTCATGCTCATATTCATGATTTCACATGCTATTGATGATTTGGATTCGGGTTTCCATGATGTTTTCTGGATTTGGAGGAAAACCGCAAAACATACATATAAACTGCTTTCTCTTTTTAATAAAAATGCGGTTTTTCCATGATGTATGAGTCGTCCACCATGAGTTTGCTGATGTATTTCGAGACCCGATTCGAGGAGTGGAGGAACCGTTTCGGGTACATGGTGGGCCCGGTGCGGTACCCCGGGGCAAGAAGATCGCAGGAGATGGCGCTGAGCCTGGCAGGGGAGCACGACCGACCGGTGACATTACCCGACACGTCGGATATCCGGAGGATACCGTCGTAGTCATGAGATGGATGGTAGGGGCCGATCTGGACTGACGGTGCCCTGGATATTATGATTGAGACATTGAGATTTGAGATACTGAGGTACAGAGATTGTGATACAGAGATATCGAGATATTGAGATTTATGTTTTGTGCCGATGCTAGGCACTGTTTTATGCTGATTTCATTATGATACCTCATTTTAAAAAAATACAGAAATCTCACAAAGTTATGAAAGCAGTTTTCTTCAGTACATGCATTCTATTTCATGCATTCATACAGCATTCATATGATATATTGTCACCTGACGCACTGACATGTACACATGGGTTTACACTTGGGTTAGATATTTACCCTAGACATGGTTGGAGATTGCTGGTTATATATTTGAGGATTATATATATATATTGATCGTATGACCTAGGATTGCGTCATACATGCGATTTCTGTTCGTAGATCTTTTTCTACTCACGAGTTGGCAACTCACCCCCGTTGTGCCCCAGTTTCTTGCAGGTGTTGCCGTACGGATTTCATTACGGCTTGTGGGCACTGTACCTTTCGGGTGACTTGCTAGTAGGTGGGTTATTGTATCTTACCCATCATTATACATTGTATATTGTATTCAGTTGTATCTAGAAGTTCCATCAACCAAACATATATTTATTTGAGATAGAGACCAGTGATATTTATTCTTTCGACCTTAGATTCGCGTGTTATATTTCCTTGGGTTCTTGCTGGTTGAGCTTCATTTCTGTTGTGATCCTCGCCTTTAGGCGTTGTATATTATGTTGCATACAGGTTGATTTAATATGGATCTTCCTATTCTCTACTACTTCTCTTGGTTTGGATTTCTGGGTTTCGGCTTACTTAGCATACGTACGTCTTGAGACGTTCGTAGTCTAAGTGCCGGTCATGTTCCGTACTTTCGGGTCGTGACAAAGTTGGTATCAGAGCGTTAGGTTTTACCTTCGGAGTATAGAATGACCCTTGGTTGATGGAATAGGTGACTAAAGTAGAGTGACGTACCGTGGTATGTCCGCGGCATATTTACGATACGCCACTCCACTTAAGGAGCCTTAGGATGTACATTTCTTTGTTCAGTATCATATTCATTTCTGATCTAGCCTCATCGGTACCAGTTTTGGGTTGCTGCCATGATTACGGGCAGAGAGAGCTACGGCTAGAGTTGCGGTCAGCACGAGCTCGTTACGAACGAGGACTGACCAGGGCGAAATTCCGGCGACACACGATTGCGGAGATATGTCTTCTTATGATGTTTTCACGCCACGAGTATTGGATGGATCGCTGTATGAGAGTACTCGGACGTGCAGATCAGCACCAGAGGATTGAGCCACTGACAGAGGCCGGCCAGATTTTGATGACCGTTGATGTATTGCTCATTCATGATGATTGAGGCACGATTCAGCGTGCAGACAAGTGAGCCAGTTATTGCTGCGAACGACGAGCCATTACCCCAGGTGTTGGAGCTATTGCAATACAAGATTGTACTAAGAGATGATAGAAGGTCGCTAGTCACCAAGGATAAATGACTAGGACTTGTGGATTGTTCGCTACCCCGATGCGAGGTCATCAGATAGATTGATTCCAGCTAGAGACGACTTCATGCGGAGACGTTGAGAGTCGACAGAGATGATCGAATGTCAGTAACCTATTACTCCAAGTTTAAAGTATTCGGAAAGACATGCAGGCAATTCTATGGTCCCTCTAGAAGAATGAAACCCTAACTCGACTTAATGACCGTATGAAAGCCTTTGAACCTTCGGGTTTGCGGCGGTTCTGCGGCGCCATTAGTGAGGCTTGGGTTTGCCCTTCTACGGCTGGACCAATGATGCTGTAGTATGTACTCGATACTATTATACTGTACCCAAGATATTGAGCTCTTGGGGGATTATGAGGTTTGACGACTCGATCGGATGGCTCGACTTAATTCGGATGCTAGGTGGCGAGATGCATTTGTAGGGAGACTCAAGATACAAGGATAGCCATCGGAGCTCAGTCCATGCAGCCACGACGAGACGAGTCCGAAGCAGTCGACATTAGAGGGAAGTGGCATAAGAGGTTCGTACCAGATCTAGAGGTGATGACGTTCTACTCCGCCGACATCAAAGATGCGGTGCGCATACCGAGACATTGTAATTGGATATACCTTCCAGAAGAAGTCGCGATGAGTATGCAGCCATTCCAGAGCAAGAAGCAGATTTGGTAAAGGACGATAACTTAAGGACGATAACTTCCGGACAATTGGCAGAGATGAGACTTGGAAGAGACCTTGAGCAGGATTCCTCCCAGAACACTGCTGCAATGATGTTTGCACCCAGGATCAGATACGTCACGTACATTTAGAGAGCCGGAGGCCGACGCCAGTGACATGCTGCTTAAGAGTGGTCGCGATGATTGACCGAGAAATGACCAGAGAAGTGCCAGAACGAAATCGACCCCGTTAGCATACCTGACAGGGCCGATGAGCCGATGGATCATGAGATTGATAATTCACAGAGAAGACTTGGACCCAGGAGTGGTCAATGTTACGCACACCGGCAGGTCAGAGTCCAGGATCATCGATGGGATATGCTACAAGTAACTACGACAGTTGGCCGGAGATTCTTGGAGGCTGTGATTGAGCGGAACTACTCCGCCATACTTGGTTTCAGTATTGTTGGGCGATTTATTCGCATGATTTGGTTTTGATGATTGGGGATTTACGATTTTCACGCAGTCGTTGCACTTGATATCGTTTTCATGCTTTGGTTTCACATGTTTGTGATTTTATGGGGTTTAGACATTGGAGTTGATTTTGTGCGTATGCACGCACACGATTTGGTTCCTGCACTCTGTATAGTTTATATATGCTTGCAGTGCAGTGACATGTATTTTGTGCACTTGGATGCACTGGATTTCGATTTCGAGGGTGATGCTCGACATTTGTTTGTGCACTTTACGCACCTGATTGGTTTTTGCGCATGTTTGGCGCTTGATATTGGATTTCATGATTTCGTGCATAGTGGATGCACCGGATTTGGACAGTTAGCGCATGTTGGGCGCATGCTAGGAGATGCGATTTGGTGCATACCAGGTGCACTAAATCGGGATTTTCGTGCATGTCAGATGCACCTGATTTTGCTGTCAGGCACACACGCTGCCTAGGACAGATGCTGTGTGCACAACCGTTGCACCTTGATGTTGTTTTTGTGCACCTGCATTTCACATGTAGGGATTTTGATTTTCGTGCGCACCAGACGCACGTAGCATTTATATGCACTTTTTTTGGATTGATTCTATGGGGCAGTACATTTTTATAATATTGCGATTGATTTTCGTACTGAGCAGGACTGATCAGATGACAGTGCCTGGATATATTTTGCATGCATTGATAGATTTCAAAAGGATTTCCAAAGGCGAGCTATAGTCTTATTATTTACATACGTGTCTGATATGACACGAAACGTTTAAAACGAGGAAACCCTTCAAATTGTTTTCAAAACGGCGGGACGTGCATATTAAACAAAAAATATATACACATATGATTATTTTCTTATAGAGACGTCCGCCACTGTGCAGTGTTATGCGCATTGCACATCGATTTTAAAGAAAGTTGGCATGCATTTCCTTCATATATTTACACGCATAGTTCCGATTTTTGCATATCGGCTTTGCCTTGGATTTGGCATTCGTGTTTTACCTTGACTCCGATGATTGCGAGATGCTTGACGGAGTTTGTTTTCGAGTTATCTGCTCATTATGCATGAGCATGTATTGCGCTATGATGCGTTCTATGGATTGATGATTTCGGAGCCCCGTTGACTTGGACATTTTATTGAAATGTTTTAGAATTTGGGGGGTTTAAATTTAAATTCGGGGACCGAATTTCTTTAAGGGGGGAAGACTGTAACATTTCAAAAAAATAAAATATTATTTTTGGGAATTTTCATAATTTAATATTAATTTTTAACGAATATTTTAATAGTCGGTATAATTAAATACCGATAAGTGGTGAAAATTCCAGAGAAAATTTTGGAAATTCTAAAATAGGTGATTTTGTGGAAATATGCCATTTTACAGTGTTTATGATGGATATATGTTATTTTGGTGTTAACCGCGATTAAAAATCGCTAAGTTGTATTTTTGGCTTTTTGGTGTAAATTGTGCACATAACATTTCCTACACTTGCATACTTGTCTCATGTTTTGGACCCATGTTGAGCTTAGGGTTGAACCATGCTTAGGTGACCATGGTGGGTGAACCATTTGATTAGGGTAATTGGGTTAATTGGTGTTTTGGTTAGGTTAATGAGGTTTGATTTGTGATGGGTTGACCTTGTGTAGGAGAGAGAGAGAGAGAGGTGGCTAGAGTGTGCATGGTCCCTCTCAACCTTCATTACCCCTTGTGTCTTTCATACTACCTCTCCCTCTCACACACTACAACATACCCCCCAATATACATCAACAACCATCAGCCCCCTTTTTACCCATCAGCTGAAACAATAATCAGCCCCATATCAAGCATTATCATCATCACTTCAGCCACCCCATTACACCAGCATTAGCCCAGCAGCCCCTTGTAACCAACAGCAGAACAGCTGAAACCCCAAACAGCAGCATAACAGCCACCAAAACCTGCAACAGCAGCCCCTTTACATCAGCCAATACCAGCACATCAGCCCCCACATCCACCCATCAGCACACTTCAGCCCTCAACATCAACACACCACCCCAACACTTCAGCTACATCAGCACTTTTCAGCTCCCTGCATCAGCAGCAGCTAAACCTGCAACTGCAACAAAACTGCTTCAGCCCCCCTTTACATCCTCAGTTCAGCCACAGCAAGAGAACTGCTACAGCCACACTCACATCCCTCTCACATTCACACCACACCATCTTATACCCCCCTAATCCATCAGCTGCAGCCACTGCTGCTGTAACAACAGCAACACAAACATTAACAACAGCAAAGAAACAAAGGGATTTGCAAGCTGCAGCTGAAACCAACAGCAACACCAGCAACACAAGAGATCAGCCACAAGCAGGAGCTTGGCAGCAGCAACCCACCCCTCCTCCTTCCTTCATCTTCCCTTCTCCTTCATTTAAGATCCCATGAGGTATAATCTTGCAACCTAACTCCTTTTTATCAAGTTATGGTTAGTTAAAACTGAAAGTTACTGTTATATCCATTTTTTAGTGCTAGTTTAGGAAAAACTTGAGTGAGACTTGACCAAGTGTGATTTTGATCGTTAGTATAACCTAAATAGGTGTAGTAGAGACCAGTTAACCCTAGAATACCCCAAATTTCCAGTAAGTTACCAGAGTTGCTCGACTTGGCGTATTTTGGCATTTTTGTCGATTTTTGAGACCTTTCTGAGACCTGCTTTCACCCGGGACCTTATAGGGAAAAATAGGCATGTCAGTGAGCTGTGCAGGCACCCTGGAACCACTACCCAAAGCCCTAGCCACCAATTCCAAATCCCGGCCGCAAATTTAATCCTCCTGGCCGCAATTTGCGGCCAGAGCAGTATAAAACTGCCTCGTTTTGCGTGCACAGCCCCTTTTCATGTAAAAATTGACCCCCGGTATGTCTAGTTTTGACTGTTTCCTGTTAGGGTAAAATCTGGGTTCATTTTCATGAGTTGGCGTATGATTTACGACTCGTTTTCGTATGGATTTTGATATTCGATGATTCGTATCTGTCGGGTGGCGTTTGGACGTCAACGACAGCGGATATTGGCTGTTTTTGCACACAAGGTCACTGGTTTTTACCAATGGGCGTAGTGTGCACCATTTTAGTTTCCGACATGGTTTTCATGAGTTTTAGTGTGTGATATCCTTGTAGGTACCCTACGTGGCGTTGAGGCGTTGGAGATGCAAATGGCGATATCGGCACCGGCATACATAACAAGGTGAGTAGATTTATATCTACGGGGAGAAGTCGGGTGGATGGCGTATAGCACCCCCGCAGTCCGTAGTGATGTATACGGATGCGTATACACACCAACAATCTATTATTTATTGTTAGGATTATTATTGAAGTTAAATGGATATTGGTGTATTGGATTGGGGAAAGGTTACGAAACCATAGAGTAGTGGGTGCACTACACATACATACACACATACATGCTTGCATGCATCCATATTTCATATATGGTTACGGGATCCTATATAGATATGTGGTCACATGGGTTGGGAGTATGTGTTCACATACGGATTTGAGGATGACACATGGGATTGATATGAGTCGATGAGTTTGATCTGAGATTATGATATATGTGATATGATAAAATTCCTGATTGAGATACACCTTGATACTTTAGAGGATTTTGGGAGTGATAATGCCATAGTAATAGTGACATATATATTATGTGATCGACATGTGATTATGATATACGATGGGATATGATATAATAGGATATGTCAGGATACTTATGATAGGCCGCCTTGGGCGATGTATACTCTTGTGATGATATATGATGATAATATCGATTTATATTAAACTGTTGATCAGTAGTCAGAGCTTGAACATAGTAATGATATTAGCATTGTACTAGACTTAGGTCAGTACCCAGATAATGATATTTGATACAGAAAATACCAGATGAATGATATGACGGATGTGATATTGTCCCGTTCTCGGATTTGGGGATGCCGTACGACGGATTTAAGTACGAGCTATATTTTGATGTTTGATCCGCCTACTGGACTTGGGAATAATCGATTATAGAGATATGGTATCGGATGTGATATGATCGAGGCGGGATCACCGACTATATATGTATATATATGTATCGACTCAGAGGTTAGGCGGTTTCCCTTACCTACTGTTAGCTTTAGCTCAGCCTTTTAGTGGTATAGCAATATGACTCATTATGACATTAGATGCAGTTTAGTGATCATGGTGTTCAATATTTCAGTTCTCGCACATTATTATTGTTGCTCTGCATCGCATACTGTTGTGACTCATATTCTATTATTGATATCCTGCTGCTAGGACACCAGCACCATTACCGATGATGCGTATGTACCACGTACACTTATTCACTGTCGCACACACATCTTCATCGGTAATTGCCATGTCACGTACACTTAGAAAATATTATTGCCTGATTTAGCTTGTTAGCTAGTAGTGACATGATATTAGTGCATTGCCTCATATGCCAGCTTGACATTGTAGCTATTACTTGCCACTGCATGCATACTGTTATTCATTATATTCTGCATTCATGGATTCTCATGCTCATATTCATGATTTCACATGCTATTGATGATTTGGATTCGGGTTTCCATGATGTTTTCTGGATTTGGAAGAAAACCGCAAAACATACATATAAACTGCTTTCTCTTTTTAATAAAAATGCGGTTTTTCCATGATGTATGAGTCGTCCACCATGAGTTTGCTGATGTATTTCGAGACCCGATTCGAGGAGTGGAGGAACCGTTTCGGGTACATGGTGGGCCCGGTGCGGTACCCCGGGGCAAGAAGATCGCAGGAGATGGCGTTGAGCCTGGCAGGGGAGCACGACCGACCGGTGACATTACCCGACACGTCGGATATCCGGAGGATACCGTCGTAGTCATGAGATGGATGGTAGGGGCCGATCTGGACTGACGGCGCCCTGGATATTATGATTGAGACATTGAGATTTGAGATACTGAGGTACAGAGATTGTGATACAGAGATATCGAGATATCGAGATTTATGTTTTGTGCCGATGCTAGGCACTGTTTTATGCTGATTTCATTATGATACCTCATTTTTAAAAAATACAGAAATCTCACAAAGTTATGAAAGTAGTTTTCTTCAGTACATGCATTCTGTTTCATGCATTCATACAGCATTCATATGATATATTGTCACCTGACGCACTGACATGTACACATGGGTTTACACTTGGGTTAGATATTTACCCTAGACATGGTTAGAGATTGCTGGTTATATATTTGAGGATTATATATATATATTGATCGTATGACCTAGGATTGCGTCATACATGCGATTTCTGTTCGTAGATCTTTTTCTACTCACGAGTTGGCAACTCACCCCCGTTGTGCCCCAGTTTCTTGCAGGTGTTGCCGTACGGATTTTATTACGGCTTGTGGGCACTGTACCTTTCGGGTGACTTGCTAGTAGGTGGGTTATTGTATCTTACCCATCATTATACATTGTATATTGTATTCAGTTGTATCTAGAAGTTCCATCAACCAAACATATATTTATTTGAGATAGAGACCAGTGATATTTATTCTTTCGACCTTAGAGTCGCGTGTTATATTTCCTTGGGTTCTTGCTGGTTGAGCTTCATTTCTGTTGTGATCCTCGCCTTTAGGCGTTGTATATTATGTTGCATACAGGTTGATTTGATATGGATCTTCTTATTCTCTACTACTTCTCTTGGTTTGGATTTCTGGGTTTCGGCTTACTTAGCATACGTACGCCTTGAGACGTTCGTAGTCTAAGTGCCGGTCATGTTCCGTACTTTCGGGTCGTGACAGTACATGGATGGCATTCTCTTGATAGGAAATGACATTCCTATACTACAATTAGTCAAAGGATTCTTGTCACAGAGGTTCTCCATGAAAAACCTGGGTGATACCAACTACATTCTGGAAATCCAGATCTATCGTGATAGATCAAAAAGGATGGTGGAACTTTTACAGTCAAGGTACAACAACACCATACTGAAAATACTTAGTATGGACGATTCTAAGTGCGACAGTCTACCGGTTTGTCACGGAATCACCCTCTCCAAAGAGATGTCTTTCAAGACTGATTTGGAAAGGGCTCGCACATCGATTATACCCTACGCTTTTGCGGTAGGCTCTATAATGTATGTGATGTTGTGTACCAGACCAGATGTAGCTTACGCACTGATGGTGATAAGCTGGTATCAGTCAAACTCAGAGGAGAAGCATTGGGAAGCAGTAAAGAACATTCTCATGTACCTGAGAAGGACTAAGGAGTTGTTCTTGGTGTATGGCGGAAAAGGGACCTCCAGATTGAGGCATTTGCTAAACTCCAGCTTCCATAGTGATAAGAATGACTCCAAATCCATGTCAGGTTACGGCTTTACCCTCAGTGGAGGGGTAGTCTATTGGAAGATCTCCAAGCAGAACACCGTTGCAAACTCGACGTTGGAAATGGAGTTGTTTGCTGCATAAGACGCCGCAAAAGAGGCAGTCTGGATATGGAAGTTCTTAATTGAACTTCAGATGGTTCCTTCCATTTGTTGGTCCAATACTTTAGTATTGTGACAACATACGACACTGTTCCCCTCCGAACACAGAGACGCGACCGCGTAGGTCCATCTTGCCTGAAATTCGGGGCAGATGCTAATTGGTGCTATCCGTCCACCTTTCCGAAGTTGCCAAGTTGAATTATGGCACCATGTATCGAAGTTTTAAACGGATGCGGCCGATGTAGCAGACTTCGTCAGATTTCCCCTCATCTGAAGGGTTTTTTATTGTGGGGAAGCTCTTCCCTGCAGACGCAAGCCTCTGCAGTTAATTACGCTACCGCATCGCGAAAACAACTTTCTCCTTCTCCAGATGGTCACTTCGTATCGTGGGTGTTTGTTTTGTTTGTGGTTGCCCGTGGATTGTATACGGAGACTAAGTTATGTTGTCTCCCGTAGGGTGTGGACTAGTCCAAATCCATATCTTCTTAGATTTGGGTTTGGGGGGTTTGGGTTTAAGGATACGTTAGCCTCATTTGAGACTAAGATCAACATAAACGTTTGTTAAGGATACGTTAGTCTAATTTTAGACTAAGATCAACTTAACGGGTCCGTTTAGATCCGACAAGAGAGCAACTGGGCTCTATTGTTTAGTTTAGTGACATTGTGGTCGATAATTAGTTTAAAGACATTACGGTCCATTGTTAGTTCAGGGACATCTCGGTTCAATGTTAGTTTAAAGACATCACGGTCGAAGTTAAGGACATCATAGTCCGTGAGTTTAAGGACCCCACAGTCCATTGTTTAGTTTAAAGACATCACGGTCGAGATTAAGGACATCATAGTCCGCGAGTTTAAGAACCTCATAGTCAAGGTTAAGGACATCGTAGTCCATGGGCTTAAGGACCCCATAGTCTAATGTTAGTTTAAAGACATTACAGTCGAGGTTAAGGGCATCATAGTCCATGAGTTTAAGGACCCCACAGTCCAGTTTAGAGACGTCATAGTTTGTGAAATATGTGGTTGTCGGGACCCGTCACCTCTTTCAAGACGTTGAGGAGTTACAACGACGAATATCAAAGGAGTGAAGAAATGTACCCTTGAACCAAGATGAGTTGGTTGAAAGAGCAGATGTGCTCATTTCAAAAGCAGTTGAGGACTTATGGACAAAATTTGGCTAAGTCCAATTAAAATGTTTAACATTTTATTTTTGTTCTGGCTATTAAGTCTTTATTTGGGTTCTGTCCTTTTAATAATGCTAAGCATTGGTCTCTGACATTTTTGTCTTATATTGAATGCATAGCATTTATCAGAAATAAAGTTTGTTCTGACAGTGCGCCACGTGGCGCGCCAGGCGCGTTGCGCCAGTCAAAGAGCGCATTGCGCTTCTGTCGGGTAGCGCACACGAAGAAGACACGTGTCGCGCTTAGCGCTAAGCGCTAGTTTGTTAGCGTATTGCGCTTTTAATTTATGAGCGCATTGCGCTAGTCTGTTGGCGCACCAGTGAGTGACACGTGGCGCGCTTGGCGCTGAGCGCCAGCCCATGAGTGCAGTGCTCTATTTTAGAAGCGTAAAGCGCAGATTGTGCCTCTGGTTGACACGTGGCAGGTTTTGGCGTTGAGTGCCGGTCCAATGAGCGCAAGGGCGCAATTCATAAGTGCAAGGCACTTTTCAATAGCGCAAAACGCATTTGATAAATTTTAAGATCAAAGAACAAATTTATGTTCTTCAAAGGAGGCTTTTTCTTCAAGATCCAAGAATAAAAGTTCTTGTTTTTATAAAAGGCTCTGCTTTTATATATCAAAAGATCTGTGAATGAAGTAAAATACTTCTTTTAGTCTTTTTATGATTAGATCATTTTGATCTTTTCTTTATTAAAGACCCCGGTCTTTTTCTTAGATCTGTGATTTTTTTAGAAGATGGTTCTTCTTTTTACGAGATGGTTTCATCTCTATTATTCAAGAACATAGTTCTTTTTACCTTGAAGATGAAGAAAAAATCTTCTTTTTTCTAAAAGTTTTCTCTTCTTTTGTAGAGGGTTTTTCTCTCTCTTTTCTCTATTCTGTATATTTTAGACTTGAAGTCTAGGGTTCTTTATATAGGGCCAAATGATTTGTTAAATCAGTTTTGAGAGATCTTTCTCTGATTGATTTGGTAATATTTCCCACCGTTGGATCTTTGATCCTAAGCCTTCTGTTTTACAGAAAATAATCTTCTTTTTTTAATAAGATTGAAAAATCTTTCCATAACAGAATTTTAGTTCTTGATTAATTAATAATTTATTATTAGTAGATCTTTTGATCTGACGGTGGGGGAATTTTTAATTCCAGCGCTGGCGCACCTTGCGCTAGCGCACCTACGTTCGACACGTGGCGCGCAGCGCAGAGTGCAGCGCAACTGCGCTAGCGCACCTACGTTCGACACGTGGCGCGCAGCGCAGAGCGCTGGATATGAATCGTTGCTTCAATTTAAATTTTGAATTTTGAAGCAGAGCTTCGCTCTGATTGGGGGTGCGCTGCCTAGGGCGCAGCGCTCCTGGCGTTGGCGTGTCTGCTTTTGACACGTGGCGCGCAGCGTGCAGAATCTGAAGCGTTGCTTCAATTTAAATTTTGAATTTTCAATATAGAGCTTTGCTCTTATTGGGGGACAGGAAGCGTCGCTTCATTTCAAATCTTGGAATTTGAACAGAGCTTTGCTCTGATTGGGGAAGCAGAAGCATCGCTTCATTTTAAATCTTAGAATTTGAACAGAGCTTTGCTCTGATTGGGGAAACAGACGCTATAGCTTTAGGGAAAGAACCCAGGTCCCATCACAGATCCAGACATATCTTGAGGCGGTACTACCTGATCAGGGAGATCGTTGATCCCTAGGGGATCGAGGTGAGGAGGGTAGATACAGAAAACAACGCTGCAGATCCATTCACAGAGGCCATCCCTCAGACAGTGTTCGAGAGGCTATTCGAGACCTTCGGTCTGCGATATGCCAGTATATGGTCTTAGTGCAAGTGGGAGATTGTTAGTGATATATGCCCTAGAGGCTATTATTGTATCATACTGGATTGTATATTACGTAATGGGAGCTTGGGATATACACGGATATAGTAACAGTCTAGCTCAAAATGGTAGTATGCTGCCTGGTTTGTTTCTACCTCAATATGTGCATGTGTTTCTTTTAGCATATCGCTTATACGTATTGGTAGAGCGTTTAGGATCTTTGCTTGATTACCAGCATTGTGATGGCAGTCACACTAATGGGGGCTGGGTAATCTACAAGCACATCCTTATACAGGTCCCCAGTCTTAAGATTATCGAGCTGGGACATCGATACTCTAGAGTTGACTAGTGTATACGCTTCTCTTTCCAGTAAGTCTGTCCCATAGCCATTAGTACGTCGTACTGGAGATAGTATGTAGGTGCTCATTAGGTTATGAGTACACTGGACAATACTCGTCGGGAACAGTTGGTGTGTATTATACCTGTCGTCGTGTGACATAAGTACAGCTTAGTCCGTTGACTTGACACTGCTACTTCGCCTCGAGTGTGTTCCTACTGTACTTTGATTACTACCCTACCACGGCTCAAAAGAGTCGTGCAAACAGGTAGTAGTTGGGTGCAGTCCCGAAGCACTTGGAGGCAGTGGTGGTTAGACAGGATTCGTCTCTCCCGGTATTAGGGGTTGATATCGCGCTGTGTTAGGAGAGCCATTACACAAAGTCCCTGGCCAGGGAAAGTGAGATTTACTGGTAGGTGTTCCAGTAGTTTCTCAGGGTATTCTGGGCTACACTCCGACACGACTTATACCGCTATTAGGGGTCTGACGTTTACCACCCCCTAGGCCCGTTATTCGATACTCTTAGACGAACAGACCGGACTGTACTGAGATTGTCACATTCCGGCCCAGTAGGAGTTAGCATGGGTTTTCCTCATCGGCCTTCTTATCGACATCTACCTAGGGACCGTTACGTACAGCTAGTACCGCTTGCGGCCTGTGGTTAAACCCACTGCCAGCGTAGTGTCGATTCTTTAGAGTCCCACACAGAGAGTTTCCCTGCACTGGGCAAAAGGTGTAGAGGCCGTATGGTTTTACGGCAGGGCTTCGATTACTTAGGTGCACATGTGCGCGTATGATGTTCGGACGGATAATACTAGTGGGCTTTAGTTTAAGCTGGATCCTAGTATTATATTGATGGATCGGTTTCATTGTATTCGTATTCTTCGGAATGCGGATGCGGGTGTGTATGCACGGATGAGAGGGGC
Organism: Agapanthus africanus; assembly: GCA_030015575.1. NCBI lineage: Eukaryota > Viridiplantae > Streptophyta > Magnoliopsida > Asparagales > Amaryllidaceae > Agapanthus > Agapanthus africanus. The sequence continues at coordinate 636,685,370 of CM057337.1, forward strand.
ATAGAAGGAGACACCTCATTAGGGACTTGACCATGGACTTGAATAAAACAATTATGAGGTGGAGGAAAGTATTTGTTATTTTTGTAAATGATAAATGTGGCATGGCTACTTGGATTGACTACATGACTTGGTTTGACCATTTGACTAGATTTGACCACTTGACTTGGTTTGACTCTTTGACTATAGATATTTTGTGGCACTAGATATTTTTGGGTGAGATATTTTCTTGACATGAGAGTAGTCAAGTCAAGATAGCCATCATATTTTCGTTGGGGATTATCATTTGTAAAAATACTTTCTCTTTCCTCAAGTGAGCTCTCAAGCTAGCTCTTCATCTTTTTCCTCACTAGAAAACCTTCAAGGTCTCATGAGTTGAGTAAATGTGGGTTTCAAGAGACAAATAAATCCATCTTCATACTCTACATCACCTAGGCCATCAAGTTTAGCAAGCTTGTTGCCCTAGTTACCTCGGTTTTGAGGTGAAGCTCGGACTATAGACTCTCGGGTGGATCGTCTTCTACTCGAGGAGGCCGTGGAGGTTACTACGATCCGGATCGATCCTTGGAGCCTACGTAGATGAGGAGGACATCTATGAAGACTCGAAGGATAAGTATCGTGAGATATAATTTCGTATCCGAGTAGTTAAACCTCAAGTAGTTTGCTAGCTAAGGTTTATGTTCGATCCTTGATTCTCGTCGGTGTTGCGAAGCCCGTAAAAATCATTTTTTTGCAAATTCCGCCTCCTCACGAACACGTGGGGTGCGCTACACAGACTTACAGTGGTATCATAACCTCTCATAAACCTTAGATAGATTGTAACAATGTTAGAATTCCGCCGTTTTTGTCGCAGGAAAACTGTCGACAGAAACAGTTTTGAAAAGTGAGGTTTTGAGTTGTTTGCACACCCCGTGGGCTCACAGTTTGAACCGAGAACCCACGGGGTGAAGGGTGCGCACCCTTGGGACACCCTCGGGGGGCCAACAGCCAGGAACACCCCTATGACCACCAATTGGTGGCCTTGGGGGCTGCTGACCTGAGAGCACCAGAAACTGGTGCTCTCGGGTCTGTCCTCCTTTGAGGGCCACCTCATGGTGGCCCCCAGGGGTGGGCACCCTCCCGAGGCCCCCCACTCAATGTGTTTTCATGTATCTTCGCCTCTACGAAGATTCGGGCAGGTTTCGAGTTCTTTTCGACTCCCGGATTAGCTCAAAACTTTCAGTTTTTGAAATTCAGCTCACTGGATTTTCGTGTCTTAGAAAATTGTTTGAGTTTGCTAATTGCGTGCGGAATTCTAATGTCGTAGTTACTTTACAAGCTCTGTGATGTATATATGTGTTTGGAAATGTCGACTAATTTCTATTCGTCGATTAGTCAGGGTTGCACATATCTGTGATGTTGATGTGATGGTTTGTATATAAACTTGTTGGATCGTCGTGATGAATAGCCGGGGATGTGAGATGAGGGTTTTCATTCATTCATTCGATATAAATTTGTAAAATGATGTAATATTATTTTTGCGGGGCACATCCGGGTTGAGGTTGTAGCCATCGTTGTATTATTTCTTTTACTGGTTTTTCTCCTAAGATAGACCCAAGGTGGGGTGCACAAACTACCGGGTACTTTGAAGTGCCGAGTGGCCTACTTACTTTGTTGAGAGAGGTTGCTTCATTTCGGGTATTTAGCGGGTAGTTTGCCGCACCCTTAGAGGTCTAGGGTGGGTTTTGACTATTCATCACGACCGTGGAATTCGTCTTTCGTTACAAGCTCAAACGAAATGCGGAATTCCTAGTATATTCAATGTGTTCATCTGTGATTTGGAATGCCTATCATTGCGTCTGACGAATGGATATTATTATATAATAGACGTTGCTTATGTATTGCATCCATGCTAGTCCGGTACCCGCTCCGTCGTTAGTTAAGTAACCTAACGGGTGATAACGGGGCCCCGTGGCGAATATGGATGGCATAAGTATACGTTGTATTTTTGTTGTTTTCTGCAATGGTAGGTTAATTGATGGGACTGCATTACATTAATGCAAAGGAAACAAACCAAACCTGAATCGTTGGAACAAATTTTAAAACCACTCGGTTATTTTAAAATAGCTGACTTTTAAATGCGGAGCTTAAACCACTCCTTTTAAATGCTATCAGGTTCCTTCGATTATATCAAGTTCACTACGTTCACGGTTTCGTCAAAACCATTTGTAGCCCTCCGTCATTTCATATGAATAGTCAGTAGTATTCAAGCTATGTATGTTGGCCGTCGTCAAGGCATAGTGATTGGTAGCTGCTGGATATTCATCTGTAGCATAGATAGATGCGTTGGTTTGGGACAGCCGTACTACTATTTTAGCCTTCGTCAAGGGTATGTGCGGGTGGGTTCAAATTAACCTGGACAATGACGGGTAGAACTTGACATGTGACTTATGATATGTGGGCCTTCGACAAGGTCATAAGTGCATTGGGCAAAAATCCACATCGGGAGTTTCTAAAGAAACTGAAACTTGCTAGTGTTGCATAGCATTTGGAATGTGATAATTTTGGTAGGATTCCTTCGATTTTATCACACGATGATATTTGGATCCCGATCCTACTGTGAGTATATGCTACCCCTTGGGAGATTTTTTCACTTAACGATCAATGCTGTAAACCAAGTAGGTGTCTAAAAAGGTGTTAGCGGGGCTACGCCTCCTCGGAAAAGAGGTTATTTAATTAAGGAACTTCGCGAAAGCATCGTAAACCTCCTTCAAAGTATCAACACTAGCCTGGCTGAACGGTTAAGCAAGTATTGTACGATGAGATTAAATCCCGACTAATTCTTCTTTTATGGTTTGAGGAAGGATTCGAGAAACAGTGGGAGCCATCCTGTTTAGATAAGTTAAAAACCAATCTAAATTTGCAAGAGCATCATGCTGAGTGTTTTCTTCTCTCTCTCCTAAATGCAGCAGCAAGATAACCAGATTAGGTTACAGATAGATAATAAAACGACTGAGTTATACTATTATGACTGTCAAAGATTTGTCCAGATGTCCATTACTTATGACAAGCTGGACCACCTCATTAATACTCAAGCCCCCGCCGTCCCAGGTCCAGTTCCCACCGTCACGGATAAGGGTATCCGTAAGATAAGGGAAAAGATTGTGCGAATGCCAAGTGTCTCGTGTTGGCCTCAGTAGATGGTGTAAACCAGAGGCAACACGAGAAGATGGACTTAGCTTCCTTCCTCCATAACAAAGATTTATATGGAGAGCAATCTCATATCGCAAGATATGAGACCTCGAAAGAATTGTTTCAAGCGAGGTTGGCTGTCGGGTCATCTGTAAGGGACAACGTCCTTACGATGACTAGCTAAATTGTTGAGCTCACGGACCTGGGGAGCACGTTGGGAAATAGATCATATGCTGACTTATTTCTACAGTCCCTACCCTCTAATTACACCCTGAAGGAAACCAGAGAGACACCCGCTCTGCTTATTGGGGAATCCTGCTCTTTTGCATCCGAGGCGAAAGCAAAGGGTGAGAAGAAGAATACATCCACAAAGCAGATATGTAATGTCAGAAAGGTAGAAGGAAAGGGAAGGGAAAAAGTTTCGGGACTAACAGTGGGGAAGGAGGGACGTTCCTATTGTTACGGGAAAGGACATTGACAGAAGGGATGGAGGGCTTGGAATTGCAGAATCCAGGATCCGAAGCATGTTGTGGCTTTGACTTCGGGTGTGTTTGTGATTGAAAACAGTCTGTCAATTAACTCTACTTCCTGAGTATAAGATACCGGATAGGGATCTCATATCTGTAATTCATTACAGGCTTTGAGAAACCATAGAGTTATCACGACATGTGATATGACTCTCATGGTTGCTAACGGATTAAGCGTGGACGCTGTATCCGTAGGGTATATCTCCTAGGATTGACAAGTGGGCAGATATTGATTCTACGTATTTTTTTGTGTGTACCAAGTCTAGTTTGTAAGCGATCTGTTTCACATCCACCTAAATCAAAGTTTGATTGGGTCAGGTACACTAGAGGACAATTTATATTGAATCAAGCTCAGGTTTTCAAACGTCCAGAACACACTTAAAAGAAAGACTCCAGAATTAAACAAAAATTTCTTGTGGCATTGTAGACAGGGTCACATCAATGAAACACGGTTGTCGAAGTTATATAGAGAGGGATATTTGGATCTGTTCGAATATCAGTCTTATGCAACTTGTCAATATTGTCTCAAAGGAAAGATGACAAAGACTCTGTTCACTGGACACGGAGTAAGAGCGAGCGAGCACTTGGGACTCATACACAGCAATGTGTGTAGTCCAATATCTACAGATGCACGATGTGGTTATTCCTATTTCATTACTTTTACGGATAATTTCTTTAGGTTAGGATATGTATTCTAGATGAAGCATAAATCCGAGACCCTTTGAAAAATTCTGAGAATATAAGAATGATATGGAAAAACAAACAGGCAAAAGTATCAAGACACTGAGATCTGATCGATGTGGTGAATACTTAAATTGCCGAGTTCCTGGATTACTCAAAAGAGAATGGAATTCTCTCTCAGCTTACTCTTCCATACACACCACAACACAAAGGTGTATAGGAAAGGCGGAACAGAACCCTATTAGATATTGTTCGTTCTAAAGTTATGCACTGGAATATGCTGCTTATCTTTTGAATGAGATTCCTACCAAGACTGTGCCTACCACACCATATTAGATGTGGAGTGGGAAGAAACCCTATCATCAGTATCTGAAAATATAGGGATGTCCAGCTTTTGTTGAAAAGAAATATGCGGACAAGATCAAGGCACGCTCTGTACTGTGTAAATTTGTGGAATACCCAAAGAACTCCAGGGGGTATCTTTTCTATTACGCAGAGAAACAAATGGTTTTTTGTTCCTCGTCATGCCCACTTTTTAGAAAATCAATTTTTGTAAAAGGAAATAGTGGGAGCTTAATAGAACTGGAAGAAATTCTAGAACCACAAACTATTACTGAAAGTATGGTAGAACCAGAGGTTTCAAAAGAACCGGATATCCCTACGCCAATCCGCATGACAAGTAGGAATTCTCATCCGCCCAAGAGATACAACGGTTTTTCTTATAGACGGGGATCGAGAGGATTGCATCATTGACAATGATGAGCCAACTAGCTTCCAGTAAGCCATTCAGAGTGGTGACTCGGTAAAATGGCTGGATGCAATATGGACTGAAATGGAGTCCATGTACACCAACAAAGTATACACTTTGAACATTACTCCAGATGGGGTAAAACCCGTAGGCTGCAAATGGATCTTCAGAAAGAAGATTGGTGTAGATTGATAGGTTGAAACCTATAAGGCTAGACTTGTTGCAAAAGGTTTTCGTCAAAGACCTGGTTTGGATCATGATGAAACATTTTCTCCAGTGTCTATGCTCAAATCCATTTGGATCCTTTTTGCCATTGCTGTCTTCCAAGATTTTGAGATCCGGCAGATAGACGTAGAGACGGCTTTTCCAAATGGTTATTTAGAAGAGTGCGTCTATATGGATCAGCCAGAGTGTTTCAATCAGAGTGGGAGCAGCGGGACAATGCGCAAGTGGCTTAAGTCCATTTATGGACTAACGCAGGTATCGCGGAGTTGGAACATCTGTTTTATTGAAATAGTCAAAGAATTCGACTTTATCAAAAATCCAGATGAACCATGCATTTATAGGAAGATTGTAGCAAGAACTGTGGAATTCCTCGTTGAGTACGTGGATGACATTCTCTTGATAAGAAATGACATTCCTATACTACAATCAGTCAAAGGATTCTTGTCACAGAGGTTCTCCATGAAAAACCTGGGTGATACCAACTACATTCTGGGAATCCAGATCTATCGTGATAGATAAAAAAGGATGGTAGGGCTTTTACAGTCAAGGTACAACAACACCATACTGAAAATATTTAGTATGGACGATTCTAAGTGCGACAGTTTTCCGACTTGTCACGGAATCACCCTCTCCAAAGAGATGTCTTTCAAGACTGATTTGGAAAGGGCTCGCACATCGATTATACCCTACGCTTTTGCGGTAGGCTCTATAATGTATGTGATATTGTGTACCAGACCAGATGTAGCTTAGGCACTGTGCGTGATAAACGGGTATCAGTCAAACTCAGAGGAGAAGCATTGGGAAGCAGTAAAGAACATTCTCATGTACCTGAAAAGGACTAAGGAGTTGTTCTTGGTGTATGGCGGAAAAGGGACCTCCAGATCGAGGCATTTGCTAAACTCCAGCTTCCACTGTGATAAGAATGACTCCAAGTCCATGTCAGGTTATGGATTTACCCTCAGTGGAGGGGTGGTCTATTGGAAGATCTCCAAGCAGAACACCGTTGCAAACTCGACGTTGGAAATGGAGTAGTTTGCTGCATAAGACGCCGCAAAAGAGGCAATCTGGATATGGAAGTTCTTAATTGAACTTCAGGTGGTTGCTTCCATTTGTTGGTCCAATACTTTAGTATTGTGACAATATATGACGCTGTTCCCCTCCGAACACAGAGACGCGACCGCGTAGGTTCGTCTTGCCTGAAATTCGGGGCAGATGCTAATTGGTGCTATCCGTCCACCTCTCCGAAGATGCCAAGTTGATTTATGGCACCATGTATCGAAGGTTTAAACAGATGAGGCCGATGTAGCAGACTTCGTCAGATTCCCCCTCATCTGAAGGGTTTTTGATTATGGGGACGCTCTTCCCTGCAGGCGCAAGCTCCCACAGTTAATTACGCTACCGCATCGCGATAACAACTTTCTCTTTCTCCAGATGGTCACTCGTGTCGTGGGTGTTTATTTTGTTTGTGGTTGCCCGTGGATTGTATACGGAGACTAAGTTATGTTGTCGCCCGTAGGGCGTGGACTAGTCCAAATCCGTATCTTCTTAGATTTGGGTTTGGGGGGTTTGGGTTTAAGGATGCGTTAGCCTCATTTGAGACTAAGATCAACTTAAATGTTTGTTAAGGATACGTTAGTCTAATTTTACACTAAGATCAACTTATAGGGACCGTTTAGATCCGACAAGAGAGCAACTGGGCTCTATTGTTTAGTTTAGTGACATTGCGGTCGATAAATTAGTTTAAGGACATTACGGTCCATTGTTAGTTCAGGGACATCTCGGTCCAATATTAGTTTAAAGACATCGCGGTCGAGATTAAGGACATCATAGTCCGTGATTTTAAAGACCCCACAGTCCAATATTTAGTTTAAAGACATCACAGTCGAGGTTAAGGACATCATTGTCCGTGAGTTTAAGGACCCACAGTCAAGGTTAAGGACATCATAGTTGATGGGCTTAAGGACCCCACAGTCCAATGTTAGTTTAAAGACATTACGGTCGAGGTTAAGGACATCATAGTCCATGAGTTTAAGGACCCCACAGTCCAGTTTAGAGACGTCATAGTCTGTGAAATATATGGTTGTCGGGACCCGTCACCTCTTTGAAGACGTTGAGGAGTTACAACGATGAATATCAAAGGAGTGAAGAGATATACCCTTGAACCAAGGTGAGTTGGTTGAAAGAGCAGATGTGCTCAATTCAAAACAAGTTGAGGACTTATGGCCAAAATTGTGCTAAGTCTAATTAAAATGTTTAACATTTTATTTTTGTTCTGACTATTAAGCCTTTATTTGGGCTCGGCCCTTTTAATAATGCTAAGCATTGGGCTCTGACATTTTTGTCTTGTATTGAATGCATAGCATTTATCAGAAACAAAGTTTGTTTTGACAGCGCGCCAGGCGCGTTGCGCCAGTCAAAGAGCGCATTGCGCTTCTGTCGGGTAGCGCACACGAAGAAGACACGTGTCGTGCTTAGCGCTAAGCACGAGTTTGTTAGCGCACTGCGCTTTTAATTTATGAGCGCATTGCGCTAGTCTGTTGGCGCACCAGTGAGTGACACGTGGCGCGCTTGGCGCTGAGCGCCAGCCCATGAGCGCATTGCTCTATTTTAGAAGCGCAAAGCGCAGATTGTGCCTCTGGTTGACACGTGGCAGGTTTTGGCACTGAGCGCCGGTCCAATGAGCGCAAGGGCGCAATTCATGAGTGCAAGGCACTTTTCAATAGCGCAATGCGCATTTGATCAATTTTAAGATCAAAGAACAAATTTATGCTCTTCAAAGGAGGCTTTTTCCTCAAGATCCAAGAACAAAAGTTCTTGTTTTTATAAAAGGCTATGCTTTTATAGATCAAAAGATCTGTGAATGAAGTAAAATACTTCTTTTAGTTTTTTTATGATTAGATCTTTTTGATCTTTTCTTTATTAAAGACCCTGGTCTTTTTCTTAGATCTCTGATCTTTTTAGAAGATGGTTCTTCTTTTTACGAGATGGTTTCATCTCTATTATTCAAGAACATAGTTATTTTTACCTTGAAAATGAAGAAAAAATCTTCTTTTTTCTAAGAGTTTTCTCTTCTTTTGCAGAGGGTTTTTCTCTCTCTTTTCTGTATTCTGTATATTTTAGACTTGAAGTCTAGGGTCCTTTATAAAGGGCCAAATGATTTGTTAAATCAGTTTTGAGAGATCTTTCTCTGATTGATTTGGGAATATTTCCCATCGTTGGATCTTTGATTCTAAGGCTTCTGTTTTACAGAAGATAATCTTCTTATTTTAATAAGATTGAAAAATCTTTCCATAACAGAATTTTAGTTCTTGATTAATTAATAATTTATTATTCGTAGATCTTTTGATCTGACGGTGGGGGAATTTTTAATTCCAGCGCTGGCGCACCTTGCGCGAGCGCACCTACGTTCGACACGTGGCGTGCAGCGCAGAGTGCAGCGCAACTGCGCTAGTGCACCCGTGTTTGACACGTGGCGCGCAGCGCAGAGCGCTGGATCTGAAGCTTTGCTTCAATTTAAATTTTGAAGTTTGAAGCAGAGCTTCGCTCTGATTGGGGGTGCGCTGCCTAGGGCGCAGCGCTCCTGGCGCTGGCGTATCTGCTTTTGACACGCGGCGCGCAGCACGCAGCGCGCAGAATTTAAAGAGTTGCTTCAATTTAAATTTTGAATTTTCAATATAGAGCTTTGCTCTTATTAGGGGACAGGAAGCGTCGCTTCATTTCAAATCTTGGAATTTGAATAGAGCTTTGCTCTGATTGGGGAAGCAGAAGCGTCGCTTCATTTTAAATCTTGGAATTTGAACAGAGCTTTGCTCTGATTGGGGAAATAGACGCTATAGCTTTAGGGAAAGAACCCAGGTCCCATCACAGATCCAGACATATCTTGAGGCGGTACCACCTAATCAGGGAGATCGTTGATCCCTAGCGGATCGAGGTGAGGAGAGTAGATACGGAAAACAACGCTGCAGATCCACTCACAGAGGGCATCCCTCAGACAGTGTTCGAGAAGCTATTCGAGACCTTCGGTCTGCGATATGCCAGTATATGGCCTTAGTGCAAGTGGGAGATTGTTAGTGATATATTCCCTAGACGCCATTATTGTATCATACTGAATTGTATATTACATAATGGGAGCTTGGGATATACACGGATATAGTAACAGTCTTGCTCAAAATGGTAGTATGCTGCCTGGTTTGTTTCTACCTCAATATATGCATGTGTTTCTTTTAGCATATCGCTTATACATATTGGTAGAGCTTTTAGGATCTTTGCTTGATTACCAGCGTTGTGATGGCAGTCACACTAGTGGAGGCTGGGTAATCTATAAGCACATCCTTATACAGGTCGCTAGTCTTAGGATTATCGAGCTGGGACATCGATACTCTGGAGTAGACTAGTGTATACGCTTCTCATCCCAGTAAGGGAGATGGTCTGTCCTACAGCCATTAGTACGTCGTACTGGAGATAGTATGCAGGTGCTCATTAGGTTATGAGTACACTGGACATGACTCGTCGGGAACAGTTGGTGGGTATTATACATGTCGTCGTGTGACATGAGTACAGCTTAGTCCATCGACTTGACACTGCTACTTCGTCTCTAGTGTGTTCCTACTGTACTTTGATTACTACCCTACCACGGCTCAAAAGAGTCGTGCAAACAGGTAGTAGTTGGGTGCAGTCCCGAAGCACTTGGAGGCAGTGGCGGTTAGACAGGATTCGTCTCTCCCGAAATTGGGGGTTGATATCGCGCTGTGTTTGGAGACCCATTACACAAAGTCCCTGACCAGGACAAGTGAGATTTACTGGTAGGTGTTCCAGTAGTTTCTCAGGGTGTTCTAGGCTACACTCCGACACGATTTATACCGCTATTAGGGGTCTGACGTTTACCACCTCTAGGCCCGTTATGCGATACTCTTAGACGAACAGACCGGACTGTACTGAGATTGTCGCATTCAGGCTCAGTAGGAGTTCGGATGGATTTTCCTCATCGGTCTTCTTATCGACATCTACCTGGGGACCGTTACGTACAGCTAGTACCGCTTGCGGCCAGTGGTTAAACCCACTGCCAGCATAGTGTCGATTCTTTAGAGTCCCACACAGAGAGTTTCCCTGCGCTGGGCAAAAGGTGTACAGGCCGTATGGTTTTACGGCAGGGCTTCGATCACTTACGTGCACTTGTGCGCGTATGATGTTCGGGCGAATAATACTAGTGGGATTTAGTATAAGCCGGATCCTAGTATTATATTGATGGATCAGTTTCATTGTATTCGTATTCTTCGGAATGCGGATGCGGGTGTGTATGCACTGATGAGAGGGGCATAGAATGAGACACCTCATTAGGGCTTTGACCATGGACTTGATTAAAACAATTATGAGGTGGAGGAAAGTATTTGTTAATTTTGTAAATGATAATTGTGGCATGGCTACTTGAATTGACTACTTGACTTGGTTTGACCATTTGACTAGGTTTGACCACTTGACTTGGTTTGACTCTTTGACTAGATATTTTGTGGCACTAGATATTTTTGGGTGAGATATTTTCTTGACATGAGAGTAGTCAAATCAAGGTAGCCATCATATTTTCATTGGGGATTATTATTTGTAAAAATACTTTTTCTTTCCTCAAGTGAGCTCTCATGTTAGCTCTTCTTCTTCTTCCTCACTAGAAAACCTTCAAGGTCTCATGAGTTGAGTAAATGTGGGTTTCAAGAGACAAATAAATCCATCTTCATACTCTACATCACCTAGGCTATAAAGTTTAGCAAGCTTGTTGCCCTAGTTACCTCGGTTTTGAGGTGAAGCTCGAACTATAGACTCTCGGGTGGATCGTCTTCTACTCGAGGAGGCCGTGGAGGTTACTATGATCCGGATCGATCCTAGAAGCCTACGTAGATGACGAGGACATCTATGAAGACCCGAAGGATAAGTATCGTGAGATATAACTTCGTATCCGAGTAGTTAAAGCTCAAGTAGTTTGCTAGCTAAGGTTTATGTTCGATCCTTGATTCTAGTCGGTGTTGAGAAACCCGTAAAAATCATTTTTTTGCAAATTCTGCCTCCTCGCGAACACGTGGGGTGCGCAACACAGACTTACAGTGGTATCATAGCCTCTCATAAACCTTAGATAGCTTGTAACGATGTTAGAATTCCGCCGTTTTTGTCGCCGGAAAACTGTCGACAGAAACAGTTTTGAAAAGTGAGGTTTTGGGTTGTTTGCACACCTCGCGGGCTCACAGTTTGAACCGAGAAGCCACGGGGTGAAGTTTTCGCACCCCTGAGACACCCCCTAGTGGCCAACGGCCAGGAACACCCCCATGACCACCAATTGGTGGCCTTCGGGGCTGCTGACCTTAGAGCTCCAGAAACTGGTGCTCTCGGGTCTGTCCTCCTTTGGGGGCCACCTCATGGTGGCCCCCAGGGGTGGGCACCCCTCTGAGGCCCCCCACTCAACGTATTTTCTTGTATCTTCTCCTCCATGAAGATTCAGGCAGGTTTCGAGTTCTTTTCAACTCCCGGATTAGCTCAAAACTTTCAGTTTTGAAATTCAGCTCACTGGATTTTCGTGTCTTGGAAAATTGTTTGAGTTTTCTAATTGCGTGCGGAATTCTAATATCGTAGTTACTGTACAAGCTCTATGATGTATATATGTGTTTTGAAATGTCGACTAATTGCTATACGTCGATTAGTCAGCGTTGCACATATCTGTGATGTTGATGTGATGGTTTGTATATATAAACTTGTTGGATCGTCGTGATGAATAGCCGGGGATGTGAGATGAGGGCTTTCATTCTTTCATTCGATGTAAATGTGTAAAATGATGTAATATTATTTTTGTGGGGCACATCCGGGTTGAGATTGTAGCCACCGTTGTATTATTTCTTTTACTGTTTTTTCTCCTAAGATAGACCCAAAGTGGGGTGCACAAACTACCGGGTACTTTGAAGTGCCGAGTGGCCTACTTAATTTGTTGAGGGAGGTTACTTCATTTCGGGTATTTTGCGGGTAGTTTGCCGCACCCGTAGGGGTCTAGGGTGGGGTTTGACTATTCATCACGACCGTGGAATCCGTCTTTCGTTACAGGCTCAAACGAAATGCAGAATTCCTAGTATATTCAATGTGTTTATCTGTGATCTGGAATGCCTATCATTGCGTCTGACGAATGGATATTATTATATATGTATTATATAATAGACGGTGCTTATGTATTGCATCCGCGCTAGTCCAGTCCCCGCTCTGTCGTTAGTTAAGTAACCTAACGGGTGATGACGGGCCCCGTGGCGAATGTGGATGGCATAAGCGTACGTTGCATTTTCGTTGTTTTCTGCAATGGTAGGTTAATTGATAGGACTGCATTACATTAATGCAAAGCAAACAAACCAAAGCTGAATCGTTGGAACAAATTTTAAAACCACTCGGTTATTTTAAAATAGCTGACTTTTAAATGCGGAGCTTAAACCACTCCTTTTAAAAGCTATCAGGTTCCTTCAATTATATCAAGTTCACTACGTTCACGGTTTCGCCAAAACCATTCGTAGCCCTCCGTCATTTCATATGAATAGTCAGTAGTATTCAAGCTATGTATGTTGGCCTTTGTCAAGGCATAGTGATTGGTAGCTGCTGGATATTCATCTGTAGTATAGATAGATGTGTTGGTTTGGGACAGTCGTACTACTGGTTTGGCTTTCGTCAAGGGTATGTGCAGGTGGGTTTAAATTAACCTGGATAATGAAGAGTAGAGCTTGACATGTGACTTATGATATATTGGCCTTCGTCAAGGTCATAAGAGCATGGGGCAAAAATCCACATCGGGAGTTTCTAAAGAAACTGAAACTTGCTAGTGTTGCATACCATTTGGAATGTGATAATTTTGGTAGGATTCCTTCGACTTTATCACACGATGATATTTGGATCCCGATCCTACTATGAGTATATGCTACTCCTTGGGAGATTTTTTCACTTAACGATCAATGCTGTAAACCAAGTAGATGTCTAAAAAGGTGTTAGCGGGGCTACGCCTCAAGGGAAAAGAGATTATTTAATTAAGGAACTTCGCGAAAGCGTCGTAAAACCTTCCTCAAAGTACCGACACTAGCCTGGCTGAACGGTTAAGCAAGTATTGTACGATGAGATTAAATCCTGACTAATTCTTCTTTTATGGTTTGAGGAAGGATTCGAGAAACAGTGGGAGCCATCCTGTTTAGATAAATTAAAAACCAATCTAAACTTGCAAGAGCATCATGCTGAGTGTTTTCTTCTCTCTCTCCTAAATGCAGCAACAAGATAACCAGATTAGGTTATAGATAGATAATAAAACGACTGAGTTATACTATTATGACTGTCAAAGGTTTGTCCAGATGTCCATTACTTATGACAAGCTGGACCACCTCATTAGTACTCAAGCCCCCGCCATCCCAGGTCCAGTTTCCACCGTCGCGGATAAGGATATCCGTAAGGCAAGGGAAAAAGATTGTGCGAATGCCAAGTGTCTCGTGTTGGCCTCAGTGGATGGTGTAAACCAGAGGTAACACGAGAAGATGGACTTAGCTTCCTTCCTCCATAACAAAGATTTATATGGAGAGCAATCTCAAATTGCAAGATATAAGACCTTGAAGGAATTGCTTCAAGTGAGGTTGGCTGTCGGGTCATCTGTGAGGGACCACGTCCTTACGATGACTAGCTATATTGATGAGCTCACGGACCTGGAGAGCACGTTGGGAAATAGGTCATATGCTGACTTATTTCTACAGTCCCTACCCTCTACTTACACCCTGAAGGAAACCAGAGAGACACCCACTCTGCTTATTGGGGAATCCTCCTCTTCGGCATCCGAGGCGAAAGCAAAGTGTGAGAAGAAGAAGACCTCCACAAAGCCGATATGTAATGTCAGTAAGGTAGAAGGAAAGGAAAAGGAAAAAGTTTCGGGACTAACAGTGGGGAAGGAGGGACGTTCCTATTGTTACGGGAAAGGACATTGACAGAAGGGATGGAGGGCTTGGAAAGCCAGAATCCTGGATCCGAAGCATGTTGTGGCTTTGACTTCGGGTGTGTTTGTGATTGGAAACAGTCTGTCAATTAACTCTTCTTCATGAGTACAAGATACCGGATAGGGATATCATATCCGTAGTTCATTACAGGCTTTGAGAAACCGTAGATTTATCAGGATAGGTGATATGACTCTTAGGGTTGCTAACGGAATGAGCGTGGACGCTGTATCCGTAGGGTATATCACCTAGGATTGACAAGTGGGAAGATATTGATTCTACATATTTTTTTGTGTGTACTAAGTCTAGTTTGTAAGCGATGTGGTTCACATCCACCTAAATCAAAGTTTGATTGGGTCAGGTACACTAGAGGACAATATATATTGAATCAAGCTTAGGTTTTCAAACGTCCAGAACACACTTAAAAGAAAGTCTCCAGAATTAAACAAAACTTTCTTATGGCATTGTAGACAGGGTCACATCAATGAAACACGGTTGTGGAAGTTATATAGAGAGGGATATTTGGATCTGTTCGAATATCAGTCTTATGCAACTTGTTAATATTATCTCATAGGAAAGATGACAAAGACTCTGTTCGCTGGACACGGAGTAAGAGCGAGTGAGCTCTTGGGACTCATACACAGCAACGTGTGTACTCGAATATCTACAGATGCACGATGTGGTTATTCCTATTTCATTACTTTTACGGATAATTTCTCTAGGTTAGGATATGTCTTCTAGGTGAAGCATAAATCCGAGACCCTTTGAAAAATTCTGAGAATATAAGAATGATATGGAAAAACAAACAGGCAAAAGTATCAAGACACTGAGATCTGATCGATGTGCTGAATACTTAAATTGCCGAGTTCCTGGATTACTCAAAAGAGAATGGAATTCTTTCTCAGCTTACACTTCCATACACACCACAACACAATGGTGTATAGGAAAGGCGGAACAGAACCCTATTAGATATTGTTCGTTCTATGATGAGTAATGCTGAGTTTCCGCGATCCTTCTAAAGTTATGCACTAGAATATGCTGCATATCTTTTGAATGAGGTTCCTACCAAGACTGTGCCTACCACACCATATTAGATGTGGAGTGGGAAGAAACCCTATCATCAGTATCTGAAAATATAGGGATGTCCAGCTTTTGTTGAAAAGCAATATGCGGACAAGATCGAGGCACGCTCTGTACTGTGTAAGTTTGTGGGATACCCAAAGAACTCCAGGGGGTATCTTTTCTATTACGCAGAGAAACAAATGGTTTTTTGTTCCTCATAATGCCCACTTTTTAGAAAATCAATTTTTGTAAAAGGAAATAGTGGGAGCGCAGTAGAACTGGGAGAAATTCTAGTACCACAAACTATTACTGAAAGTATGGTAGAACCAGAGGTTTCAAAAGAACCGGATATCCCTACGCCAATCCGCAGGACTAGTAGGCAGTCTCATCCGCCCGAGAGATACTACGGTTTTTCTCATAGACGGAGATTGAGAGGATTGCATCATTGACAATGATGAGCCAACTACCTTCCAGTAAGCCATTCAGAGTGGTGACTCGGTAAAATGGCTGGATGCAATACGGACTGAAATGGAGTCCATGTACACTAACAAAGTATGCACTTTGAACATTACTCCAGAAGGGGTAAAACCCGTAGGCTGCAAATGGATCTTCAGAAAGAAGATTGGTGTAGATGGATAGGTTGAAACCTATAAGGCTAGACTTGTTGCAAAAGGTTTTCGTCAAAGACCTGGTTTGGGCCATGATGAAAAATTTTCTCCAGTATCTATGCTCAAATCCATTTGGATCTTTCTTGCCATTGCTGTCTTCCAAGATTTTGAGATCCGGCAGATAGACGTAGAGACGGCTTTTCTAAATGGTTATTTGGAAGAGTGCGTCTATATGGATCAGCCAGAGAGCTTCAATCAGAGTGGGAGCAGCGGGACAATGCGCAAGTTGCTTAAGTCCATTTATGGACTAAAGTAGGTATCGCGGAGTTGGAACATCTGTTTTATTGAGACAGTCAAAGAATTCGACTTTATCAAAAATCCAGATGAACCATGCATTTATAGCAAGATTGTAGTAAGAACTATGGAATTCCTCGTTGAGTACGTGGATGACATTCTCTTGATAAGAAATGACATTCCTATGCTACAATCAGTCAAATGATTCTTGTGACAGAGGTTCTCCATGAAAAACCTGAGTGATACCAACTACATTCTGGGAATCCAGATCTATCGTGATAGATCAAAGAGGATGGTGGGACTTTTACAGTCAAGGTACAACAACACCATACTGAAAATATTTAGTATGGACGATTCTAAGTGCGACAGTCTACCGGCTTGTCACGGAATCACCCTCTCCAAAGAGATATCTTTCAAGACTGATTTAGAAAGGGCTCCTACATCGATTATACCCTACGCTTTTGCGGTAGGCTCTATAATGTATGCGATGTTGTGTACCAGACCAGATGTAGCTTACGTACTGAGCGTGATAAGCTGATATCAGTCAAACTCAGAGGAGAAGCATTGGGAAGCAGTAAAGAACATTCTCATGTACCTGAGAAGGACTAAGGAGTTGTTCTTGGTGTATGGTGGAAAAGGGACCTCCAGATCGAGGCATTTGCTAAACTCCAGCTTCCACAGTGATAAGAATGACTCTAAGTCCATATCAGGTTATGGCTTTGCCCTCAGTGGAGGGGTGGTCTATTGGAAGATCTCCAAGCAGAACACTGTTGCAAACACGACGTTGGTTATGGAGTAGTTTGCTGCATAAGACGCCGCAAAAGAGGCAGTCTGGATATGGAAGTTCTTAATTGAACTTCAGGTGGTTCCTTTCATTTGTTGGTCCAATACTTTAGTATTGTGACAACATACGACGCTGTTCCCCTCCGAACACAGAGACGCGACCGCGTAGGTCCGTCTTGCCTGAAATTCGGGGCAGATGCTAATTGGTGCTATCCGTCCACCTCTCCGAAGATGCCAAGTTGATTTATGGCACCATGTATCGAAGGTTTAAACGGATGCAGCCGATATAGCAGACTTCGTCAGATTCCCCCTCATCTGAGGGGTTTTTGATTGTGGGACGCTCTTCCCTGCAGGCCCAAGCCCCTGCAGTTAATTACGCTACCGCATCGCGATAACAACTTTCTCCTTCTCCAGATGGTCACTTCGTGTCGTGGGTGTTTGTTTTGTTTGTGGTTGTCCGTGGATTGTATAGGGAGACTAAGTTATGTTGTCGCCCGTAGGGCGTGGACTAGTCCAAATCTGTATCTTCTTAGATTTGGGTTTGGGGGGTTTGGGTTTAAGGATACGTTAGCCTCATTTGAGACTAAGATCAACTTAAACGTTTGTTAAGGATACGTTAGTCTAATTTTAGACTAAGATCAACTTAACAGGACCGTTTAGATCCGACAAGAGAGCAACTGGGCTCTATTGTTTAGTTTAGTGACATTACGGTCCATTGTTAGCTCAGGGACATCTCGGTCCATTGTTTGTTCAGGGACATCTCGGTCCAATGTTAGTTTAAAGACATCGCGGTCGAGATTAAGGACATCATAGTCCGTGAGTTTAAGGACCCCACAGTCCAATATTTAGTTTAAAGACATCACGGTCGAGGTTAAGGACATCATAGTCCGTGAGTTTAAGGACCTCACAGTCAAGGTTAAGGACATCATAGTCGATGGGCTTAAGGACCCCACAGTCCAATGTTAGTTTAAAGACATTACGGTCGAGGTTAAGGACATCATAGTCTTTGAGTTTAAGGACCCCACAGTCCAGTTTAGAGACGTCATAGTCTGTGAAATATGTGGTTATCGGGACCCGTTACCTCTTTGAAGACGTTGAGGAGTTACAACAATGAATATCAAAGGAGTGAAGAGATGTACCCTTGAACCAAGTTAAGTTGGTTGAAAGAGCAGATGTGCTCAATTCAAAACAAGTTGAGGACTTATGGCCAAAATTGGGCTAAGTCCAATTAAAATGTTTAACATTTTATTTTTGTTCTGGCTATTAAACCTTTATTTGGGCTCGACCCTTTTAATAATGCTAAGCATTGGGTCGACGTTGGAAATGGAGTAGTTTGCTGCATAAGACGCCGCAAAAGAGGCATTCTGGATATGGAAGTTCTTAATTGAACTTCAGGTGGTTCCTTCCATTTGTTGGTCCAATACTTTAGTATTGTGACAACATACGACGCTATAGCTTTAGGGAAAGAACCCAGGTCCCATCAGAGATCCAGACATATCTTGAGGCGGTACCACCTGATCAGGGAGATCGTTGATCCCTAAGGGATCGAGGTGAGGAGAGTAGATACGGAAAACAACGCTACAGATCCACTCACAAAGGCCATCCCTCAGACAGTGTTCGAGAGGCTATTCGAGACCTTCGGTCTGCGATATGCCAGTATATGGCTTTAGTGCAAGTGGGAGATTGTTAGTGATATATGCCCTAGAGGCCATTATTGTATCATACTGGATTGTATATTACGTAATGGGAGCTTGGGATATACACGGATATAGTAACAGTCTTGCTCAAAATGGTAGTATGCTGCCTGGTTTGTTTCTACCTCAATATGTGCATGTGTTTCTTTTAGCATATCGCTTATACATATTGGTAGAGCCTTTTAGATCTTTGCTTGATTACCAGCTTGTGATGGCAGTCACACTAGTGGGGGCTGGGTAATCTACAAGCACATCTTTATACAGGTCCCTAGTGTTAGGAATATCGAGCTGGGACATCGATACTCCGGAGTAGACTAGTGTATACGCTTCTCATCCCAAGAAGGGAGATGGTGTGTCCCACAGCCATTAGTACGTCGTACTGGAAATAGTATGCATGTGCTCATTAGGTTATGAGTACACTGGACAGGACTCGTCGGGAACAGTTGGTGGGTATTATACCTGTCGTCGGGTAGCAGTTCCCCTGTGACATGAGTACAGCTTAGTCCGTCGACTTGACACTGCTACTTCGCCTCGAGTGTGTTCCTACTGTACTTTGATTACTACCATACCATGGCTCAAAGGAGTCGTGCAAACAGGTAGTAGTTAGGTGCAGTCCCGAAGTACTTGGAGGCAGTGGCAGTTAAACAGGATTCGTCTCTCCCGGTATTGGGGGTTGATATTGCGCTGTGTTTGGAGAGCCATTACATAAAGTCCCTGGACAGGGCAAGTGAGATTTACTGGTAGGTGTTCCATTAGTTTCTCAGGGTGTTTTGGGCTACACTCCGACATGACTTGTACTGCTATTAGGGGTCTGACGTTTCCACCCCCTAGACCCGATATGCGAAGCTCTTAGACGAACAGACTGGACAGTACTGAGATTGTCACATTCTGGCTCAGTAGGAGTTCGGATGGGTTTTCCTCATCGGCTTTCTTATCGACATTTACCTGGGGACCGTTACGTACAGCTAGTACCGCTTGTGGCCTGTAGTTAAACCCACTGCCAGCGTAGTGTCGAGTCTTTAGAGTCGCACACATAGAGTTTCCCTGCACTGGGCAAAATGTGTAGAGGCTGTATGGTTTTACGGCAGGGCTTCGATCACTTACGTGCTCTTGTGCGCGTATGATGTTCGGGCGGATAATACTAGTGGACTTTAGTTTAAGCTGAATCTAGTATTATATTGATGGATCGGTTTCATTGTATTCGTATTCTTCGGAATGCGGATGCGGGTGTGTATGCACAGATAAGAGGGGCATAGAAGGAGACACCTCATTAGGGTTTTGACCATGGACATGATTAAAACAATTATGAGGTGAAGGAAAGTATTTGTTATTTTTGTAAATGATAAATGTGGTATGGCCACTTGGATTGACTACTTGACTTGGTTTGACCATTTGACTAGGTTTGACCACTTGACTTGGTTTGACTCTTTGACTAGATATTTTGTGGCACTAGATATTTTTGGGTGAGATATTTTCTTGACATGAGAGTAGTCAAGTCAAGGTAGCCATCATATTTTCATTGGGGATTATCATTTGTAAAAATACTTTCTCTTTCCTCAAGTGAGCTCTCATGCTAGCTCTTCTTCTTCTTCCTCACTAGAAAACCTTCAAGGTCTCATGAGTTGAGTAAATGAGGGTTTCAAGAGACAAATAAATCCATCTTCATACTCTACATCACCTAGGCCATCAAGTTTAGCAAGCTTGTTGCCCTAGTTATCTCGGTTTTGAGGTGAAGCTCGGACTATAGACTCTCGGGTGGATCGTCTTCTACTCGAGGTGGCCGTGGAGATTACTACGATCTGGATCGATTCTTAGAGCCTATGTAGATGAGGAGGACATCTATGAAGACCCGAAGGACAAGTATCGTGAGATATAATTTCGTATCCGAGTAGATAAACCTCAAGTAGTTTGCTAGCTAAGGTTTATGTTCGATCCTTGATTCTAGTCGGTGTTGCGAAGCCCGTAAAAATCATTTTTTGCAAATTCCGCCTCCCCACGAACACGTGAGGTGCGCAACACAAACTTACACAGGCTTTTCCACCTAATCGCCGGATATGCTTGAAGGTCCTTCAGCATTCTTTTAGTTTTAGCTGAAAGGACAACTTCCCACGGAGCTTCCTCTACAAACGAGCATGATGCCCCTGGTGTGTCTACCTTTTTAGGAGTGTGCTTCGGTGGTGGGTTCATCCTCCAGTTTTCGGACAGCGCAAATTTCTCTTGTTGTTATTGGTCCTCAACCCAGTTTTTGAAAACGTACCAATCCTCAATTGGGTGGCCCACTACTTTGTGGTAGGAGCAGTAGTTGGGACTGTTGGCGTCACCAGACTGCAGTGGACATCTCGGATCTGGCAGAGTGATGAGTTTGTTGCGCATTCCCAGTTCGAACAGTCTTCTCGTTTTATCACGGGGGAATGAGTAAGCACGTACTAGCTTCTCTTCCAGGGATTGGCGCGGGCACGCGCTGTTTTGACGAGCAACTGGTTTCAGGTCACCTGGTTGTTGTTGAGTGTTGGCAACGAAGGCCGCTTTCCCTTTACCCTTTGCATTCCGAGCGTTCATTTTTGAAGAGGGGGCTCGTGCCCTATCTGGTCCATTTGGGCCAGCTTGTCGATCAAAACTTGGAAGGTGGTCGTCTTAAAGAATGTCATGAACTGGGATATAGTCACTTGAGAATCGAGGGTCCCTATGAACAGGCCCACGGAAGGAGCTTCTTTTATGCGTTGTTTATATTTTGACCATAGGTTCCGCCACCGGATTGCGTATTGAACCTAGGTCTCTCCTGCCTTCACCCTGGTATTGATTAATACCGTGATCGGGGTGCGCTCGCTTGCGCTGGTGAACCGCTGTGTGAATAGCATCTCCATTTCTGTGAATGTTTTGATGGAGTCATTTGGGAGCTCCGAATACCCTTCAAATGCCATCTCTGACAAGCTGCCAACGAACCGGCGAAGCAGCAATTTGTCATCGCCTCCAGTATTGCCGTATAATGCTCTGAACTGGGCGACGTGCTGATGCGGGTTTCCTGTCCCCTTGTACACGTGGAACTTGGGGATCGTATATCTCGGCGGGTACTTGATTTGATCGTACCAGCCTGGGTAAGGTCGCCCGGTTTTGACGACTTGGCCAGCCGCTTCGTTTGCCTAATAAGCTCGTATTTGCTGAGCTATGTAGTCATCGAGGGCAGCTTTGGAGATCGTTTCCTCCCTGGCTGCTGATAAAGCCGGAAGAGGGTTTGATGTTTACCCTCTGTCGTCCTCGATGATTATCGGTGGATCTTCGGCTGGGGTTCTGGTTGGATCATCATTTGTCACGACCCGCAGGGTACGGAACGTGACTGGCACTTAAGTTTACAAAACGTCTCAAGACGTCCGTAAAATAAGTAAGCCAAAGCCCAGAAAACCAAAACCACAAAGCAGAAGAGTGAAGAAAACCCAATCAATTGAAAGCGAGTTTATCAAATAAGTCATATAAAACCCTTTTTAAAAACAATATCAATTTTTCCGAAAATTTCGGCAGAGTCTCCTTTGTAAATACTGGCCCCCAAAATGGGTACAACAAGAATATAAATGAATCCAACAAATATGGCATCCCCAAGCGGGAGCTAGCTCTTCGCCACAGGGCGGTCACAAATCCCACACAATGTAAAGCAACAGCATGCGAAATAATCATAAGGAAGCATGAGAAAAACAGCATGTCGACTCAAGTGAGCTCGACCCCAAAATACAGCATAAAAAGTCCACAAATCTCACAGTCTCATCTCTAGGTCAATATACAACAATACTGGTAGATACAGTAGATGGAGTACACTAGATACAAAGAATATACAAGGTGGTAAAAAAATAATAATATAACCCACCTAAGAGCAAAACCTCGAGTCCAGGCAAAAGAGGCAAAAGAAGCAAGTGCACCCGCCGCTACTGTACTGACGGAGCGGACCTGCAAAAGGCTGTGGCACAACGGAGGTGAGTTGCCAACTCGTGAGTAATAAATAACATCTACACAGGCTATCGTATGCATGCACACAAGCATCCTAGCATCTAAATACAGGTAAGGCAGGACATAATGGCAAGTATGTATGCAATATGAATATACTAGCAGGTATGAATGCAATGCGAGTCAACTCGTGATCTGAATGTGTAAGTATAAGAAATCATGTTTTTCCCTTTAAGAATCTCTTTTGAAATACCAGCACAATACCAATAGAATCAACAAGAACCTGTGTCCAACAACGACACCTCAAAACTATCATAAATCTCATATATCCATGTCATAGTATCTCTGGCCTCAGCCATCCGGCTGACCCAGCTCAATATCAAAATCTCATCATCTCGCGGCCACGGTCGGTATCCTCTGGATATCCGCCGTACCAAACAGTCACCGGTAGGTAATCCGTCCCCTGCCAGGCTCAACGTCAACACCACATTCATCTTGCCCCGGGGTACCATACCGGGCCCACCATATACCCGTGACGGTTCCTCCACTCCTCGACACGGATCTCGAAAACCACAGCAAACTCATGGTGGACGACACTTTACATCACTAGAAAACCGCAATTACATATTTTAAAAACATAATAAGTTTAGAAATTTTTGCGGCTTTCCCCCGAAATCCAGAAATATCATAAAATCTCAAGAAATCCTCATAAGTGCATATATCAATGGTGATGAATGCATATGGTATCAATAATTAAGCTACGATGTATGATTAATAGACTAGGCATGAACAAATAATATGATGAGGTACATGCACATGAATAGCAATCCTACGATTTCATTTTAAGGAATTAAAGGCAATAGCACAGGTTTAAGCATCAATTAGTAAAAGGTTTCAAATTATAGGTTATCTAGTGTGGTGGCATGGCAATTACCAGGGCGTGTGTGTAAGCATGAATAGTGCTCGTGCTGCATATAAAAACCCTGGCAATGGTGCAGGTGTCCTATAAAATGGGTTCGCATATGTATGTCAATATAAGGCATGGGTGCAGCAAATAATCATATAAGTATTACACCCCTAATTACTAACATCACTAAGAATCTTTTAAGTTACTAAAACTATCGGGCGACTTGCGCCATCCAACGATAGTCCCCCGTAGATGTTACATCTACTCACCGGAATCCCTAGCTAGCTGTGTCCAATCACCGCTTTCCCCTTTCGAGCCGCGTCTGACGTCTCCGCGACCGAACCTGGAATTTACATCAATACCAAACATAAGGTTACATATCAAGAATGACGCAAACCCCAAACGAAAATACTAACGTTCACAAGCTAGGTACAACATGCACAAAGTGCGCGGAACACACACGAAAATCGCAAAAACTGCAAAAATTGCCGATTTGGTCGCCCGGCCAAACTAAAACCCGACTACTCAAAAATCCGCACTCACGCATCCTAAATGTCATAGGATATGCCAACAATATAATCTAGATATCGCAATTAATTCGCCACAATAATATAATAAAAACCTAGTAAGCTAAAAGTTTTAAAATTTAGTGCAAACATCGACAATTAGCGACAAAGTTAACACAATCCAACACAACAATCCAAACTAACCCACTAGCTAGCCATTACACTAATTTTAAACCATTAACTATGCTAAAAAACCTAATTCCCATAAACAAAACCTTTCTTGATTTTCATAATTAGCAATTTCAATCCAAAACTAAACATGACAATACCAAATTAACACTAATTTGAAGCCCACACAAATAAAGTAACCTCATTAACCTAGATTAGAAAACAACTAGATAGCTAATTAGCTTTAATTAACTAAATAATGGTTTCAAGAAACCCTAGTTAACTCAACCATTAACTTTAAACAAAACTAGAATGAAAATAGCACTAAATTAACACTAAACAACTAGATTAAAGAATTCTAACCATATTAACTTAAAAGAGTAGAAATTATACCTCAAATTTTCAATCCTAAGCTTGCTCAAGCCTCCCAAGACACCTCCTTTCTCCTTGATTTGAACCAAATTAGGTTGGAGAAGAGATGGAATATGGTTTTGTGTTGAATTTGTGAAGGAAATTGTGGATTTTGTTGAATTTTTGAGATGAAAATGAAGCAAAAGAGAAGAAGAAATGGGGAAAATATTTGGGGCTGTTGGTGTAGGATTTCTGAGCTGAGGAGGGAGTGGGGAAGTGGTGTGGGGTGTGGGAAAGTCACTGTCAACCCACACCAAACAAGTAAAGACCCATACCTAATAAAAAAATCCAAAATCCTTAAAAAAAACACCTCTTTTCTACATAAAAATGAAGTCAAAGAGGCAAGCACTTTTTTTTTTCTTGGGTTGCTGGTAATGGGCCGGCCTAGGGATGAGGGAAGAGAGAGAGGGGTTTTACAAAAGAAATTTTATGCAAAAAGACCCCCTACAAGTCCAAAATTGCAAGTTTAAGCTTAAATTCAATATATTTCGTTTTCTATAATAAAAATTAGTTAAAAATCAAAATAAAATACTAAAAATTTATGTCACAACTAGATTTTAATTAACATAATTTTAAAGATTAAAATTAGCCCAGAAAAATTTGTATTTATCGCTAATTTAATGCATTTTCTTACCGGCTTAAAATAATATTAAAAATTTGAAAAATTAGGGAAAATTTTTAAACGACCAGAATTTCATAAGTAACTCATTAGCTACTAAAAACAAGCAATTACCTATCCATTTTAGGTATAATTAGTCCTAAACTGCAAAATAACAAAAAAGACGGTTTTCGGAAAAATACCGAATTTTCACCGATTTTCAGGAAAACACCAAAACGACTTTTCAAGGCGTTACATCATTCCTACCATATCTTGGAATTGGAGCGCCATCTGTTTTATATTAGCCGCTTGTTCTGCGGCCTTCTTATCCTTTCTCTCTAGCACCCTTCGCAAGAACTCCGTATCTATCTCCTGCTCTTGGTGCTGTTCAGACACTGCTTCCGGGCTTTCTTTCTGCCCGGTGAGTACAGCCATTTTCTTCAGCATCTCCTGGAACTTTTGTTGCTGCTCCTGAGCTTTCATCAACGACCGAGTTTGCGGCCGATGAGCCATGGAAGCACGACTCTCCTTTTTTCCGGAAGCCATGTACGCAGTGTACACGATCATGCCCCCAGACTTGGGGCGTTTTGATCCATGACCCCTAGGATTTGCCACCGGCGGTAGGAGATTCTCCGGCCTTCTCTTTTTGTGAGAAGTCGAAGTTGAAGGAGCTATTATAACTGGCGCCTGAGAAGTCCCTCGCTGCATGCTAGAGGGGCGATTGACCTCTTGTCGAACCTTCATTTTCTCTGGTTAACGAGAGTAGTTATTGTTGATCACAGAATCCTGGACTTTCTGCCAGACTCTGTGGATTCAGAAGGACAGCCGCTGTGGGGGATGCTCCGGCTTCACCTGTATTATGTTTTCATTAGGTGGGGGAGATTTCTTCAGCACCGTGGTCGGAGAGTTTTTTCGCACCCTCCTTAGCGGTTCAAAGCTATTCCCAGTTGGAACAACAGCGTCAACTTCCACTATTGGAGCTGGTGGAGTAAGTCCAGAGGGGGAGTTGCCCCCAGCTTCCTCACTCGGCGCCAGTGGATACGTCGAGCATGTCTTGCGGATGGGACCACCTCAGTTATGGAAGCTGCTCCGTCGTGCCCCCTGCTTTGGTTAGGGGCTACTGCTGGGGCCAGCCTGTTGAAGACCGACATCCAATGAGATGGAACGACCAATCTTGCGAAGCCCAACTTTCTGGTAGGGAAAGCTCCTTTAACGACTTCATCCGTAGCAGGAGTTGGAATGACCAATCTTGCGAAGACCGATCCTTTAGTAGGAGAAGGCCCTTTGACGACTTTATCCGTCGGAGCTGGAACGGCTATCTGCTTCGGGATAACCCCTTCATATATTGCGAGCCTCTTTGCAGGCCCACTGGAGCTTTGGCTCATTCTGTTGAAGATTGAGATGGAAGACTTGGACGACCCGTCGAGAGGGGCCGTGGTGGCTGCAAGTCGATCGATGACCGACTTCTTTAGAGCTTCCTGTGATGGCACCAGGGCGCTGAAGCTTGTTGGCGGGAGCATGGTCCTGAAGAACAATCTAGTAGTGGCTCGAGTCACCTATTTCACTGGCATTGAAAATATGCAGGCCGCATTTGGCCCGTATGTCACTCCTCCAGCAGGGACGGAGTGGGAGTTGCTGTTGCAGGTACATTTGGAAGCTATTGATCTTCTTTTCTTTGCATAGATGCAAGACACCAAATCTTAGTACCTCGAATCTAGGGGAAACCATAGTAAATGGAGATTTGTTCGTGAACACGATACATGAAGTGTGGAGTGGAAAGAGGAAAAGGTCCCACCGGGCGTGCCAGAATCTGTTTACCATCGAAAATAGAGATGAAACCGGGATGGATCGTCTTGCCTGAATTTGGGGGCAGATGCTATTTGGATTTATCTATCCACCTCTCTGAAGATGCCAAGTTGATTTATAGTATCGTGTATCGGAGGTTTGGACGGATGCGTCCGTTGTAGCAGACTTCGTCAGATTCCCCCTCGTTTGTGAGGGGTTTTTGATTGTGGGGATGCTCTTCCCTACAGGCGCAAGCTCCTGCAATTAATTACGTTATCGCATCGCAATAACCACTTTCTCCTGCTCCAGACGTTCACTTCATGTCGTGTGTGTTTGTTTTATTTTTGGTTGCTCGTGGATTGTATACGGAGACTAATTTATGTTGTTGCCCGTAGGGCGTAGATTCTTCCAAATCCGTATATGTTAAATTTGGGTTTGGGTTGATTTAAGGATCATTAATCACGTTTGAGATTAAGATCAACTTAAATTTTTGTTAAGGATACGTTAGTCCAATTTAAGACTAAGATCTACTTAACATGGTTTTAGGATCATTCAACAAAAGAGGATTTGAGCTCTGTGTTTTAGTTTAAGGACGTTACGGTCCGTTGTTAGTTTAAGGACATTTCGGTCCATAGATCACCATTTTTGAGGTGGTCCGTAGATCACCCTTTTTGAGGTGAGGGTTTAGTTTAAGGACATTTCGGTCTGTAGTGGTTTGAGGACGTTACGGTCCGTAAATCACCCTTTTTGAGGTGAGGGTTTAGTTTAAGGACATTTCGGTCCGTAGTAGTTTGAGAACGTTACGGTCCGTAGAGTTTAGTTCAAGGACATTACGGTCCGTAGATCACCATTTTGGAGATGAAGTTGTAGTTTGAGGATATTTCGGTCTGTAGATCATCCTGCGCGCACGTGTATTTGTTACGTGTCGGGATGAGCAACGATGATATGGGAGACACCCATCTTGGGGTGTGGTTTGATCTGTGGTGTGCACGTCAGTTTGGGAAGTGCACCGAAGAGTAGTTGGTTGTCGCGACCCGTCACCTCTCTGAAGATGTTGAGAAATTACAACAACAAGTATCAGAGGTGTAGAGAGATGTACCCTTAAACCAATTTCCCTATCCGAGGGAAAATGAAGTTGGTGGTCAACCCCGAAATCATTAGTCGTATTTTGAGACTAAGATTTTCTCGGGGGAATGTAGGATGAATATTATTTTGGATATCATCAGTTGAGTGGTCATCAGTCATGTTTGAGACTAAGATTAGTTTGGGAAAACATGAGTAAAGAGTCTCGGTTGACTTGGAGATCAAAGAGGTTTTGACCTCAGGAAGACTTAGCCAATTTAAGGCCAAAGTCTGATTTCCCAAAAATGCTAAGCACTGGTATATGTTCAGCACTCACGTGTTCCCACATGAGGCTCCGAATCAATGTTAAACACTGCACTTTGGAAGCGCTCACGTGTGGGCACGTGAGGCGCCCTAAAGTGGGAATTGTTTTCTAGGTTCTATTCCCCCTTTCCTTTTTTTTATATAGAAGTGTTAAACACTTGAATCACGTGCGAGCACGTGAGGCGATTTTGTGTGTTTCCCCTTTTCATTCATCAGAAATGCTCGCGTGGAGCACGTGAGATCCTATTGAGTGTTTGGAGATTTTGATCTCATGCTGGGATTTTGGAAGATCTCATGCCTATCTTTTTTTTGTAAGAATTAAATTCTTATTGTAGGGTTAAGCCTTGATTTTCAGAGGAATTAAATTCCCATATGTTTCTGTAAGAATTAAATTCTTTGAACTCAGTTCTTTCCCCTAGGTTTTGAATCTGCATGACAGAATCTCCTCGATGAGAATTGAATTCTCAACTTATGGGGACATCTATTTCTACAGATCTCAACCAGAGGAAGAACTAAGTTCTTATGCGAAGAGTTAAACCCTTAGAAAGGTCAAGATAGAACAATCTCTGTGTATTTCTTTTTTTTTTTACTTAGAATGTTCTGATGAAGCAAGTCTTTTTTTCGAGACTTAAATTCTCTTCTTCCTCTTTTTCTCTGTATGTTTCTCTCTCTTCTCCCTCTTCTTCTGTATGTTTCTCTCTCTTCTCTCTCTTGTTCCTTCTTCTTTTTTTCTTCTTTTTGTTTGCTCCTATTTATAGGAGACGAAAAAGAATCAATTTTTAAGTAAATCCCTCATTGAGAGATCATGATTGATTTCATAATCAATCCAATTGTTCTGGTGAATTTTATTCACCGTTGGATTTTTAATCTAAAGGCTATCTGTTTAACAGAGAAGATTTCTTATTTGTTTTTAACCAGACTAGGAAATATTTTCCTAAGATAGAATTTTATTCTATCAGACGATCACCGTTGGATCTTTGATCTAAAGGTCCTACGTCTAACAAAGAAAATCTTTCTAGTTTAAGAAAGATCAGGGATATATTTCCCATATATATAGAATTTAATTCTATCAGATAGTTTAAAAAGATTTAAGAAGATGTCTTCCCAATAGAGTTTTGATCCTTTTATTTAAAATTTAATTCTATCAATTTGGAAAATGTTTAGGAATACTCACGTATAGCACGTGACCCCAATAGAATTAATCTTGTTCACTTATGTGCAACAGCATAAGAGGGTATCACGTGTTAACATGTGAGCCTCCTTTTTTTTGCCTGCTATCTGTTTGAATGTAGTGCCTATATACTTTGTATATAGGCGCTCACGTGCTTACACGTGAGACTCAATTTTGGCTTATCAATTGCTTAAATGCAGCGGCTATATCATTGGGGAATATTTTTTTCTTTTTTCATTCTATATATATATTTTTTATAAGGGAACACCCCAATTGTCTAAGTGTAATAGTATCTATAGGTATTTGAATCAAACCTATATGCAAATTCATAAATATCCGATTTAAATACTTTTGGACGGTCAATATCATTGACTCGAACAAATGCACTATCATCAAATGGATGCATACAACTTTTATATAAGTTGGACGTATGAGATTCAAATTCTATTTTTTGTTTTAACACATTTGAGTTGATTAACTGCTAGTTTTTAGTACTTCTTTATGCTACTATTTTTGGTTTATGCTTAGTGGATACTTCGGATTGTATCGTTTCATGTCATGCAAAATTATGTAGTTCGACTTCCTAAATGTTGTATTTACATGAATCATATAGTTATATGTATTGTATGCTTGATACAAATCAGACTCGAACCATGAATACGTGTATACATGAATACTTCAATACATGAATAAATGAACATGCGAACTTAACATGAACTTGCAACACTTTCGATGTATTCATGGATTCGTGTTAGGACTTGTGTCAAACTCTAGAAATTTAATATACGATGATGCGAGGAAGGAGTAGTTTGGTAATGAATGTACTTTGTGTCACGAGAGTCCACTTCATTTACTAACTATTCATGAATCTCTTGTGCCGTTATTTCGTAGGTTTGACGGAGCGCTAACATCATCATCTGTTGTTGGTCCGTGGGTTAAACGGACTATTCTCGTTACATGTATATTTTCATTATTAGAACTACAATAACACACATAACCGTAGAATTGCTATGTTTACATAGTTTACCTTGATCAATTGCCTTGCCATGCTTATTTGCTACATCATGCTATTCATTGCACCACTATGCATTACTCATACCTACTTACATGTTTCATCGTTAAATTATTATGCTTATAATACTTTTAAACTTGGGGACTTACCGAGCGCAAGATCACTGACGGACATTCCATTTTTGTTTCTTCTTTTGGAAATATTCGTCAGATGACTTAGAGGCAGGCGAGGAAATAAGAGAAGGGGTCGAACCCTCGGAGGAGGATTACTTGCAGATGTCCTCTCAGGCGGGTTACTAGTAGTTTATCAGTTTTTATCTTTTCAGTACGCCTACTTGTTAAGGCTTTCGTTTATTTCTATTTTTCAGTTGTATTGGATATTCAGACCGGTTGTCATTTGCTTTGAATATTGTGGAATTTGAAATGTAATAATGTAGTTGGATTTTGTTTCTTTCTAAATTCTTGTTGCAATTAAACTGCTTAGTTTAACGCTTAACGTATTTATTTCAAAAAAGATCCTTTCTCGGTATAAGTACGTCGCTGGCCTAGTATCTGCTACCGCCTTTGGGAAGCGCGGCGTGACAATATATGGATTGAAACAATTGTTCACGAAATGGTATTTTCAATTCCATCAGACCTTATTGGGTTATGGTTTTCAGATGATCGATCAAGAAAAATATATTTACTTTAAAAGGTGTGAAAAATATTTTGAGATCTTGTCATTGTATATCAACAACATACTACTGGATAGAAATAATATGAAGACCATTAAAGCAACCAGAGGTTTAGTTGTACTCAAACTTCAAGATGAAGGATATACGAGATGCGAGTTTCATGCTTCGGATATAGATCCGTTGAAACCGTTCAAAGAGAATTCTAGTTTTTCCTAGGAAATATACATACGGAAAGTCTAAGAACAGATCGGGATGCATAAATGAAAACTTATTAGGACTCCGATTGGTAAAAGTCATATGCTTAGTCTTGACCAATGTCCAATAACATATAAGGACATCGAGCAGATGTGCATGGTTTCTTACCTTTAGCGCAATCGGTAGTTCATGTATGCTATGATGTGTACGAGGCCCGATAATCCTTTGCGGTAAAACTGATTAGTCATTATTAATCAAATCCAAGCATTATACACTTGAGGGGATAAAGAGAATCTTTAGGTATTTAAGTGGAGCGCCCAACTATTCCTTGTGCTATGGGGATCAGACTTGTGATTGCGTGTGTAGGGTGCTTTTCATCATCCTATTAAGATGGATGTGCCGTGCTTCAGGTGTATATAGATTCCTCCTGCCTATTACAGGCAGGGATTTAATGATCATGAGGATTATAATCTCCAACAGCTGCGGATAAAACCGTAGTTAATTACCTTTCATTTTGACACAAGAACACCTCCGATTAATAGGTCATAAGTATCATACGAACTCATTCTATTGTATTTGCTTTTGTGGAATTGCATTTGAGAACCCTTTTGATTGTGCTTTGAACATTACGGGGGACTAACTACGACAGTGTTGGATATGTATACCCTAGATGCCATTATTGTATATGTATACATATGGATGCTTGGACATATGTATGTATATGACAATTTTGCTCGATATGATAGTATGTTATCTGGTTTTTCTTTATCTTAACATGTGCGTATGTTTTACTTGTTATTACACATCATTTATACATGTTAATAAATCCTGTAGGATCATTGCTTGACTACCTGCGTTGTGATGGCGATCATACTTGTAGGAGTAGGGTAGTCGATAAGCACATCCTTAAAAGGTCCCTAGTCGTGGGAGTATCGAGACTGGGTATCGATATTCCAGAGTAAACTGGTGTATACGTTTCTAGACCTCGACGAGTGATGATTGTCGGTTCCGCAGCCATTGGTCTTTTGCACCTAAGATCGTATACAGGTGCTCACTGGGGGTGAGTACACCGGACGGACTCGCTGAGAACTTATATATGGTACTATACCTATCGTCAAATAACAGTTATCAGGTGACATGAGTACAGGGTAGTCTTTAGACCTGAGATCATTATTTTTCTCATGTGAGTTCCCACTGTGCTTTGATCACTACCCTACCACGGCTTTACTGAGTCGTGCAAACAGGTTTTGGTTGGGTACAGTCCTGAACCACATGGAGGCAGTGAGTGATTGTTGGGGATTCATCTCTCCGGGCATAGGGAGTCGGTATCGTACTGTGTTCGATTAGTCAGGACCATAAAAACTTGGCCAAGATAGTTGGGATTTACTGATAGGTTGCTCAGTAGTTTCCCGGATTGGTCCTAAGCCGAATCAACACGAATTATCGGGTTATTAGGGTCTGACGTTTACCACCTCTAGACCCGGTATACTATACTCTCAGATGAAGAGACCGGACTGTACGGAGATTGTCACGGATAGGCTCAGTAGGGATCCGGATGAGTTTGCTCGTCGGCCTTCTTTTTCGACAGATACCCGGGTAGCCGTTACGTGCAGCTCGTGCCGCTAACGTGCTTGTGATTATGGATTTATCCAGTAACTCACTGCCAGCATACTATTGAGTCTTTAGAGTCCCACACAGAAGGTTTCCCTGATTCAGGAGAAATGATATAGTACCCGTATTGGATATGTGCAGGGTTCCAATTGATTGATGGTACTATGTACCCGGACTTTTTATCGAACAGTTGATAATACTAACCGGCAAGGGATTTGAGCCGGATTGTTAAATCAGGTATTGATTTAATAATTTACATATATATATATATATTTCGATATGTATATTCTAGTATTATGTTCTTTGTGTTATTCTATCTCGTCGGGCATTCGTGTTTTTGTGCAAATGCAGGTATGTTTATACAATAGACTGTAATCCGTATTTCATTACGGAAAACATTCTAGAAGGTGGACAGCTCATCATGGCTTTTTCCATTTATTCTTTAAATGGAAATGAGGTATAAAATAAATGTAAGGGGAGTATGGTGAGAACCATGCCTCAATAGTTGATAAATGAATTCTTAATTCATTTATGGCAACTATTGAAGTATGGTTGATACTTTTTTATTGAAAAAATCATTTTACAAAACTAAAGTGAGGATTTTTTCTCTCATATGGATGCTTCATTCTTTAGCTCACCATTTGCTTTGCTCGCCCTCTCCTTTGTTCTTGAGCTCCTCCACCTTCAAGTTCAACCCCCTCTCTACCTTTTCATGAGTTGAGAATCAAGAGAGGAGAGGAGATAGAAACACACTTAGAACCCTAGACTACATCCTAGAGTTCTTAGACTAGCAATCCAAGTTCTCTAGTTGCTCCATTTGAAACTTAGTTTGTACCTAGAGCCATGGACTACATCCCTCGGGTGAATCATCTTCGACGGAGAGAGACGGACGATCAAGCTCGATCATGGACGCCACTAGGAGCTAAAGAAGAGAAGAGAAGATCGAAGGACATTGATCTTTTGGTGAGACCCCTCTATCATAGTAGATAGCTCCTCATAGTTTGCTAGTTAGGTTTATGGTAGATCCGGTGTAATGAGTTATTCTAGCGCTAGTTTTAAACTCTAGCAAAATTTTTGTTCCGCAAACGGCCACAGTAGATGGCCAGGGCATTAGTATAACCCAACATGGTATCAGAGCGAGCCCATAAACCTATACTAACTAGTTTAGACATGTTTGAAATATCGATGGACCGAAATTTTCAAAACCGCAATTCCATTTTCGCACTTTCTGTCGATTTTTAAATGTGTTCAAATATTATTTTCAATGAGCTTAAAAATACATCCAGGGTATTTTAGAAACACAGAAAAAATTTGGGCACAAGAACTCTTCATTCCACCGCGGAACCGCCGCGAAACGTGATCGTTTGCTGCGGTTCCGCGGTCGGAGTGGGGCCACTGTGCTCAAAATTTCTTCTGGGGTTCTATTGTTTGGAATTGTGATTTTTGGGATGTATATTTTTGGCCCAGATTTGTTTGAGTACTGGTTAGCACTTGGGGCCTATACGGAAAAATTTTAGTCGATCGAAATTTTAAATACGTGTGTTTCAGTGCATACATTACTATCTGCGACCGTGAATGTCATTGAGCGGTATAACCCATCTAACTGCTATATGTTCTATTAGACAAGTTTGCGAACATGACATTCACGTTGATGTTCTGTGATTGTGCTGATATTGTGGTTGGATTGTCATGGTGGATAGCCGATGTTACAATGGTAGTAGTATAGTTCGGATTCATTTGTATATTTGTTATTGCAGGGCGAGCGTCCGACATGTGGACTGTCGTTTCTACCGTGTTGTATATTATTTTATTGGGGCATGACCGGGTTAAGGTCGATATCAACATTGTACATATATTTTCCTTTTCTATACTAGGATTACCCCCTGGTGGAGTGCTCGAATAGCTGGGTTCTAGAAGGACGCATCTCATGGCGTTGAGACGGAGGAGGCTTCGCTCTAGAATTGGCAGGCTATTCATCGAACTTGTAGGGGGTATAGGTTGACCCACTGTCATGCCCTGCTTCCCAAAAGAAGGTGAAGGATGACGTGGCATGATCCGCAACCTAACTGTATTGAAGGTGGTCTATTCAATACAGCTATGTTAAGCGTATGAATATCTAACATGCAGGATGTGTACCAAAACAAAAATAATAAAAGCGAAAGGCATTTATTTCCATTAACCAAACTTTATTACATCTCAAGAGAAAGAGTAAAATAAACTATGTAGTTTAATTACATCGAAGGAGAAACAAAAGCTCTAATCATGTGGGCAACAACAAAAACTGAAACTAGCTAATCTTCCGTCCTCAAGTCTGTGTAATCTTCATTTGTTGGCTCCACACCTTGATCCTCGTCATAAAACTCTTTCTCATCTAACAGACATTCTAAAGATAGAGAGAGAAAAGGAAAGTCCGTCAGCGAGTTACACTCGGGTAGGATTGGCTCATAAGGAAGTAAAGTTATAGAAACGAACGGGTGTATATAAATATAATGTATATGATGTACATGGGTATAAAGGTATGAGGGGTATACAATTAAGACATGTTGACCGAGATATATGTGAATATGAGTATGTTGTATGAGATGTATGCGAGTAAATTTCAAGTCAAGTCAATCGAGTAT
This sequence comes from Agapanthus africanus, assembly GCA_030015575.1. Lineage (NCBI taxonomy): Eukaryota > Viridiplantae > Streptophyta > Magnoliopsida > Asparagales > Amaryllidaceae > Agapanthus > Agapanthus africanus. The sequence continues at coordinate 636,721,115 of CM057337.1, forward strand.
TCAGTCTGAGAGTTAGATCAAGTTAAACAAGCTGTGTATTGACGGAATTGACTGGTGGATGTACTCGTATCCTTGAGGTATCCCATAACTAACTGGAAGCAGTATGAGCTGGCGTTCGTGCCTGGGGTGGCAATTAATGCGGTAGCGTGAACATCCGCGAAAAGTGTCCCATGACTACGATGGAGCTTTGTCTAGCGTGAATATCACTCAAGTGTACAGGTATTTCCACCCTTCAGTTCAATAATAAACAAGTCTAAACTGGTAAAATATCCACATCCAAGATACTAATTAATTCCGGTCTTATAAAGAAAGGTAGATAAAGTAACATGTGGGTATAGCACATGATATTATGTGAGTTTAGTGGTGAGCATCAATATGTATCTACTAAGTATTGTAATCGTTTTAGTTTGTCAAACAAGGGTCCGGATACTCGCGATTATTCCGTTGTGGCCATGGAGCAACAGCTGGGGAAGTGAAATGTACGGTTTCACTTCCCGGGATCATGATCGAGTAGTAGGGGAATCCGAGTTCTGCATCTCCTTGCCTAACCAAACTACCCATCCCCGTGGTTCAGTATAAAGGTTTTGACGAATTAGAGTTAGTGCGTATACATCTAGGCATGGAATTTCCACATTGTATGTCAGCCACATATTGGATCATTCGCCATCAAGTAGAGTTAGTATTCGCCCGAATATCGGGTTAGTATTTGTCCACATATTATACCATTCACCCCCAAAGTGGGGTTAGTATTCGCCCAAATATCGGGTTTGTAGTTGTCCACACATTGGACTGTTCACCCTGCCTCCAGGGATCCTCATATATAAGTATCATACCTAGGTCCGCGCATTCTAACCCTAACCGTATCATGTGTCATGTATGTCATAAACTTGTAATCAAACAGTTGATCTCTTTTAATATGGCCTTCCACAACCACTCATTTTATCTTATTATCTTTTTAAGTTTGTAAGGTGCTTCATATCATTTTATAGAATGCTTAGTTAATAAAAGATGATAACGTTTAATGATATTTATTGTTTATAAGAAAACCATGATATTTGGAATATTTATCATTTTGAAACCCATAGTATTTTACTGAGAAAATATCCTTTTAATAAAAGGTTAGGATATTTATTTGAAAATTTTCTTTTAATAAAGTTTTAGATAATCTTTTTGAAAAATATCGTTATAAAGATTATGGTTTTTTTTGGAAATAGCCTTTTAGTAAAGGTCAAGGTATTTAAATGAAATTATATCTTTTTAGAATGGATTGGGATATTTTATTATAATTAATAATTTTTATAAACTTATGGTGTTTTAAATTTGAGGTAACATTTTAGAAAATACGTTCGTGTTGACAACCGCTGCACATAGGTGGCAGAATTTGTGTCCTTTTCAGAGACGATTGCCTATCAACCACGAGATATTTACGTAAAACATTACCCTATTTAATTAGGGTATTTTATTATAGGTGATATTCTACAAAAATAACTCCGCGTTGACAACCGCTGCACATGGGCGACAGGATTTGTGTCCTTTTCAGGGATGATTGTCTAGTAGCCATGGGGTGATTCAGGTAAAACATTCCCCTATTAAGGTATCTTATTAAACTGTAGTTAATAGGCTGAGAAAATTATAATAAAAACATTCTCTTCTAAGTGAAAGGGGTTAAGTTGAAAAACTATAGCACAAGTATTTATATTAGCGTTATCCCCTCTTAAAAAGGTAGGGGATTTTAACAAAACCGAGGTAAATTAGTGGATAAGAGTGCAAGTAAAAATATCTCGCTTCAGTGTCTAAAATTATTTATTCAAAACAATCTTATCTCATATGGGTATTTTAAATATATATAACATTTTAATAAAATGAGGGTATTTTGTGGAAGTAACCTATTTCGGGATCTCATAGGTAGTATGGGTAAGTGTGGATATAAGGGGTGAATTGATACCCCATAAGTTATAAATTTAAGCATATCATATTCTATGTAGGATGAGGATACAATATTCATGCATATAGAGGTAATTAAAGAAGGCATTTTAAACAGGGGTTAAAATTATTATCATTAAGAGGTACCAAAATAGGCATGTAGAATATTTTTAACATAATTTTAATATGAGGTTGGGGATTAGGACTTGTAACTAAGATCATTATAAGAAAGAAGGTGACAGACAAGTTTAGAGAGGCGGATCCTATCTTTGGTTAGAGTTGGATGTTGATGAGTCGAAAATCTAAGCTCGTACTAAATCCTCAATAGCTTTGCGTTTGGATTTTTCCTCGATATTTGGGTGTAACCACAGCGTCGGCGTCGTCGATACGAAGGCATGTGTATTTTTTTCAGAATTTTCGGAGTTCTGAGGTGTGAGAAATCAGTGTTTGAAGATCACTATTTACAGGGTCTTTTCCCCAACCATAAAATCCAAAAATCTGTTAAAATCCTCAAAGATTCCGCGCCCAATGATTGCCCATGATTCTGCTGATGATTGCGCCATCGCCAGCCTCTCACAGCCGTTGGATCTTGATCCAACAGCCCAAAGGCCGCCGCCACGCGCCACGCGTCCGTATGTGGAAACCACGCGTTTTCCCGTGGTCCCCACCAAGTGGGTGCCACCGGTGATTCTGGGCCGTTGGATCTTGTATCCAACGGTCCAGGATCAAGGGGATTATATATTTTTTAAGAAAAATTAAAATCTATACTGTTTATTATTTTTAAAACCGCATTTGTTTTCAAAAATTGTTAAAAATAGTTTAAAATACGGGAAAATTATGGAAAAAAATTCAGAAAATATATTTTATTGTTATATTTAGTATAAAAATGATTTTGGGTTAAAACTAAACAATATTTCCATATCTATGATTTTTGTTAATTAGCATAATTATTTAAAAAATTATTTTATCCTTGGAAATATTTTAATTACGAAATAATTATGCTAATTGATAATAAAAATATGCAAATTATTTTAAGACATTATAAAATTTTATTAAAACATTTTGAGCCTAGAAAAATATAAATAGATTTTAGAAAATTCCTTTAATTATATTTCAATGCTTTGAAAATTACTAACATTACTTTTTAAAAAAATAAAAAATATTTTTCTATTAACGAAACACGTAAATAACTACTTGATACTAGAAAATTAAATAAAAAATATTTTATTAGGTATTAGAAATCACGGTCGTTACAATGTACCCTCCTTAAAAGAATTTCTTCCTCGTAATTTCAGAAGGTAGGTCAAGAAAAAAATCACCAAGAAGGTATTATCGTGGTTAATAATTTTGGGTCTTGCCTTCTCGTCCCGTTTCCTCGCTTCCGTGTATGTCCGCCTAGTAGTTCTTTCTTCTCATAACTCTTGCCTTTTGGATTGTCTTGTCCCTCAAGATTTCATCCTCCTAGTATCCCGACCGGTTGCTGCTCGTGGGTTACGCCAACCCTTCCGTGATCTCGGAACGATCAAAAGTATGACTAAGGTCGCCAACATACCCTCTTAGCTGTGAGATATAAAAGCATTATGCATGCCCTCCAAAGAAAATAGCTAAACTAGGCTATACACAAACCCACCGTCTCCTTTCAAGATGTTAAACGGCCGATGAGTCGTGGGCTGAGCTTTCCACACTTTCTTCATTGTATCAGCATCTCCACTTTTTCTATAATTATCTCAATCTTACAAATTCTCCATCTTCAGGATCGTCCCAACTGATTGGCACTTCTCATATATAAAACTTGATCCCTCTCATTCGCTTCATGTGTTTCGACCATCCGTGTCCATACGTTCTTCTTATAGTATGTCTCTATATCTTCAAGATGAACATCACAATTGCCCGTTCTAGATCTGGACAGGATAGTTGCGTCCACAAGTCGTTAGTTGTCTTGACGCATATACAACTATATCGCCGTGCCGATACATCGCACCACTAAGTCCCTTCCCCGCGAACATCGTAATAGATGTTAAAACTTCCGGGTCTATTAGGAATGGTAAGAATGGGTGCGATAGTTACAATCTATCCTTCTTAGAATAATTTCATATTTGAAATTTACAAAGGAGTAGCCACTACTAGGCACGAAAATCAGTAATGCTGTTAAGAATCCTCTTTGCTGCATGTGTCGCTCCTGAGAGTCGGTGTATCACTTGATGTATGGAAAGTATATGAAGGATTTAGGTATAAAGAATCGGAAAATGTAAAATCAGTAGTTGCTTCAGGATAGAAAGTTTGGAAGTTTAAGGAAGGTTGTGAATTGATGGAAAACTTGAGAGATATAAAGACAACTAGTCGAAATTATGGAAACCAGAGGAATTATGGTGAGTTTAACTAAGATTTGCATCGAAAGATAAATAAGCATGGTATCGAAAGAAAGGTTGAAAAAAATGAGGAAAGAGTACCTCTGCTGTCTTGCCATGTGGCATCAGCCTTCTCGGCTGTCATGGTGAAGGTCTGGAGTTTGGGTCCATTCCGCTGCGCTTGCTGAAAGACACGCTCCTGTGATGGCAAGGGTGGTCCCTTGGGTGATGCCTCTTGACCTGTTGGTTTAGTGGCGGAAAGTGGACGGTTTCCTTATGTTGGTGCCCCATAGTTAGCCGGCTTCTTGACGGGGCCTACTTGTCTCATTCTCTTAGGACAGTCCCCAATAGCATGATCTGGAGACCCACAAAGTATGTAGAGTTTGTTCAAAATGCGACAGTCTCTCATAGAGTGTCCGGCTCTACCGCAATGTTGCATATGACCGCTGGTTTTCTGAAGATAGTTGGTCCTGCTGGTCTCTTGGGTTGTTGTCTCCCGTTGAATCTGGAAGATGATCCTCCAAGAATTTGATTGGCTGGTCGCTTAATGCCAGACAAACAGTCATCCTTCCTCATGTGTCACTGAAGGTCTTCAAAGTTTCGCGCCGCCTCTAAGATTTCATTATAAGTCGAAAGTGTAGCAGAAGACATGGAGGACTGTGTTTTCATATCCAACCCTTGTCGGAATCTCGTAGCATAAAGTTCTGGGGTTGCCACCAGATGATGTGCGAACCGACTTAACCTTGCGAACTCCGAAGCGTACTTGTCCACCGACTTATCCCACATGCTCCCTTGTTGGAATTGTATAAACTCCTTTTTCCATCTTTAAGTGTGCCACGACTGGAAATTATTGAGTATGAAAACATTGTTTGAACGTTTCCCAGTCGATGGGTTCCTTCAGTTTACTTTCCTCTGCCTCCCACCATATTCTGGCATTATCCGTAAGTTGTAGTTTAGCGATATTTACCCACGCATCATTCGGAATTTGAGCGACACTGAGATCATTGACTGTTCCTTTGAGCCATTCTTCAGTTTCTAAGGGAGTTTCCTTCTCCGAAAAAGTCTTAGGGTGGAGTGATCTGAACTGCTTCACTCCCGCCGAACCTTGAGGAACTGGGGCTAGTGCCTTACTTAAAATCTTTGCTTGTTGCTGTCTACTTTCTCGCAGCTCCTGATGAAGGGCAGCTGTCTGCTGCTATTGTTGCTCCAGTAGTTATTGCATCATTTGTAGCATAGCTGCTTGTTGAGCAGCGGCTTCATTAACTCCATTTCCCCTTCGGTTGCGGTTATGGTGTCGTCCGGCCATGATGATCTAAATCAGAATATGTTAGGTTACAAACAGACTGAGGGGTGAGACAAGATAATAACTTGCATGAAGGAACAACCATTAATGCAAGAGGAAAACTAATAAGAAGAAGAGCAAGAGACATAAGAGAGATTTTTGCTCGAAACTAAGATTTTATTATCTAACTTCAATAAGGAGAGTACAACTAAAATGTTAGGACAAGCCCCTACTGCTCTACATTGTTTTATTCAGCCAAAAGAAAAATAAAAAGTATTATTAATCTCGATTATGGGAGTTCAACAAGTTGCGATAGGCTCTCACACTAAGAAGGGTACGACCATTCCCACAGTGTCTTGCGGGGACAACTGCTTGAGTTTCTTCGGCCTCAAGTTCCTCCTCACTCGAAGTTTCGTCTTTCGACTCATCCATGGCAGGAGCCTCGTTCTTGGATTCCACCTCTATAGGGTCTTCTTCTTCTGCAAGAGCCTCCCCATCAAGATCATATTCTATAGGATTCTCTTCCGCCGCAGGAGCCTCTTTTTCTGACCCTTCCTTTATATGCTCATCTTCCATAGGATCTTCTTCTTCATCTTCGGAGTCATTGGCCATCATAGGCCCCGGAGTTGCAGCATCGACTTCTTCGTCTTTCGAGTTGCTGTCAGAAATAACCGCCTGAGAGTCTACGACTTTGTCGTCTGAATCTCTAAATGTAGCTTCAAAAGTAATATATGACATGCCATCCCCGTCGGAAAGATTTGCCATGACCTGAAAGGAAGGCCATGATCAGGGTACAGAATGTCAAGAAAGGGACAAGGGACATAGGAAAATTATGAAATAGGTATAAATGGATGAGATTCACAAATATAATAAGTTAGTCAACGGTTTTATTTTAGTACAAAAGAGGACCTGCATGGGCCACCACTAAAACCTGTCATGCCCCGCTTCCCAAAAGAAAGTGAAGGATGACGTGGTATGGTCCGCAACTTAACTGTATTGAAGGTGGTATATTCAATACAGCTGCGTTAAGCGTATGAATATCTAACATGCATGATGTGTACCAAAACAAAAATAGTAAAAGCGAAAGGCATTTGTTTCCATTAACCAAACTTTATCACATCCCAAGAGAAAGAGTAAAATAAACTAAGTAGTTTAATTATATCGAAGGAGAAACAAAAGCTCTAAACATGTGGGCAACAACAAAAATTGAAACTAACTAATCTTCCGTCGTCAAGTCTGTGTAATCTTCATTTGTTGGCTCCACACCTTGATCCTCATCATAAAACTCGTTCTCATCTAACAGACATTTCAAAGATAGAAGAGAGAAAAGGAAAGTCCGTCAGCGAGTTATAGTCGGGCAGGATTGCCTCATAAGGAAGTAAAGGTATAGAAACAAACGGGTGTATATAAATATAATGTATATGATGTACATAGGTATAAAGGTATGAGGCGTATACAATTAAGACATGTTGACAGACATATATATGAATATGAGTATGTTGTATGAGGTGTGTGTGAGTAAAGTTCAAGTCAGGTCAATCGGGTATTCATTCTAAGAGTTAGATCAAGTTAAACAATGTGTGTATTGATGGAATTGACTGTTGGATGTACTCGTATCCTTGAGGTATCCCATAACTAGCTGGAAGCAGTATGAGCTGGCACTCATGCCTGAGGTGGTAATCAATGCGATAGCGTGAACATCCCCGAAAGGTGTCCCATGACTACGATAGAGCTTTGTCTAGCGTGAATATCACTCAGGTGTACAGCTATTTCCACCCTTCAGTTCCATAATAAACAACAAGTCTAAACTGGTAAAATATTCACATTCAAGATACTAAATAATTCCGGTCTCATAAAGAAAGGTAGATAAAGTAACATGTGGGTATAACATATGATATTATGTAAGTTTAGTGGTGAGCATCAATATGTATCTACTAAGTATTGTAATCGTTTTAGTTTGTCAAATAAGGGTCCGGATACTCGCGATTATTCCGTTGTGGCCACGGAACAACAACTGGGGATGTGAATGTATGGTTTCACTTTCCAGGATGATGATCGAGTAGTAGGGGAATCCGAGTTCTGCATCTCCTTGCCTAATCAAACTTCCCATCCTCGTGGTTCAGTATAAAGGTTTTGACGAATTAGAGTTAATGCGTATACATCTAGGTATGGAATTTCCATATTGTATGTCATCCACATATTGGATCATTCGCCCTCAAGTAGGGTTAGTATTCGCTCGAATATCGGGTTAGTATTTGTCCACATATTGGACTATTCACCCCCAAAGTGGGGTTAGTATTCGTCCGAAGATCGGGTTAGTAGTTGTCCACACATTGGACTGTTCACCCTGACTGCAGGGATCCTCATATATAAGTATTCTATACCTACGTCTGCGCATTCTAATCTTAACCGTATCATGTGTCATGTATGTTATAAACTTGTAATCAAACAGTTGATCTCTTTTAATATGGCTTTCCACAACCACTCATTTTATCTTGTTATCTTTTTAAGTTTGTAAGGTGTTTCATATCATTTTATAGAATGCTTAATTAATAAAAAATGATAACGTTTAATGATATATATTGTTTATAAGAAAACCATGATATTTGAAATATTTATCATTTTGAAACCCATAGTATTTTCCTAAGAAAATATCATTTTAATAAAAGGTTAGGGTATTTATTTAAAAAATTTCTTTTAATAAAGTTGTAGATAATCTTTTTGAAAAATATCGTTATAAGGGTTATGGTTTTTTGTTGGAAATAGCTTTTTAGTAAAGATCAAGATATTTAAATGAAATTATATCTTTTTAGGATGGATTGAGATATTTTATTGTAATTAATAATTTTTATAAACTTATGTTGTTTTAAATTTGAGGTAACATTTTAGAAAATACGTTCGTGTTGGCAACCGCTGCACATGGACGGTAGAATTTGTGTCATTTACAGGGACGATTGCCTATCAACCACGAGGTATTTATGTAAAACATTACCCTGTTTAATTAGGGTATTTTATTATAGGTGATATTCTACGAGAATAACCCCGCGTTAACAACCGCTGCACATGGGCGGCAGGATTTGTATCCTTTTCAGGGACGATTGTCTAGTAACCACGGGGTGATTCAGGTAAAACATTTCCCTATTAGGGTATCTTATTAAACTTTGGTTAATATGCTGAGAAAATTATACTAAAAACATTCTCTTCTAAGTGAAAGGGGTTAAGTTGGAAAACGATAGCATAAGTATTTAGATTAGTGTTATCCCCTCTTAAAAAGGTAGGGTATTTTAACAAAACTGAGGTAAATTAGTGGATAAGAGTGCAAGTAAAAATATCTCGCTTCAGTGTCAAATTATTTATTCAAAACAATCTTATCTCATATGGGTATTTTAAATATATACAACATTTTAATAAAACGAGGGTATTTTGTGGAAGTAACCTATTTCGGGATCTCATAGGTAGTATGGGTAAGTGTGGGTATGTAAGGGGTGAATTGATGCCCCATGAGTTATAACTTTAAGCATATCATATTTCATGTAGGATGAGGGTGCAATATTCATGCATATAGATGTAATTAAAGAAGCCATTTTAAACTGGGGTTAAAATTATTATCATTAAAAGGTACCAAAATAGGCATGCAGAAATATTTTTAACATCATTCTAATTTGAGGTTGAGGATTTGGACTTGAAACTAAGATCATTATAAGAAAAAAGGTGACAAGTGGAGAGAGGGGGATCCTACCTTTGGTTAGAGTTGGATGTCGATAAGTCGAAAACGTAGGCTCGTACTAAATCCTTAATAGCTCAGCGCTCAGATTTTTCCTCGATTCTTGGTTGGAACCACAGCGTCAGCGTCGTCGATACGAAGGCGTGGGTAATTTTTTTTAGAATTTTCGGAATTCTGAGGAGAGAGAAATTAGTATCTGAAGGTCTCTATATATAGGGTCTTTTCCCCAACCATAAAATCCAAAAATCTGTTAAAATCCTCACAAAATCCATACCCAATGATTGCCTATGATTCTGCTGATGATTGCGCCGCCGCTAGTCTCTCCCAGTCGTTGGATCTTGATCCAACAGCCTAGAGGCCACCACCACGCGTCTGCATGTGGAAACCAGGCGTTTTCACGTGGTCCCCACCATGTGGGCGCCGCCGGTGATTCTGGGCCGTTGGATCTTCTATCCAATGGTCCAGGATCAAGGAGATTATATATATATATATATATATATATATATATATATATTAAAATTAAAATCTATATTGTTTATTATTTTTAAAACCACATTTATTTCCAAAAATTATTAAAAATAGTTTAAAATATGGAAAAATTATGGAAAAATTTCAGAAAATATATTTTATTATTATTTTTAGTATAAAAATGATTTTGGGTTAAAACTAAACAATATTTCCATATCTAAGATTTTTGTTAATTATCATAATTATTTAAAAAACTATTTTATCCTTGGAAATATTTTAATTACGAAATAATTATGTTAAGTGATAATAAAAATATGAAAATTATTTTAAGACATTATAAAATTTTATTATAACTTTTTGAGCCTAGAAAAATATAAATAGATTTTAGAAAATTCCTTTAATTATATTTCAATGCTTTGAAAATTACTAACATTACTTTTATAAAAAAATAAAAAAATATTTTTTTATCAACGAAACACGTAAATAACTACTTGATACTAGAAAATTAAATAAAAGATATTTTATTAGGTATTAGAAAACACGGTCGTTACACCCACGGAGGGGCGCTTAAGTTACCGGATCCCGTGAAATGATGGGTGGCCCATTCACTTTGTTGATTGGGGTTGCCTCATTTTTGGGATTGGCGGGTAACTTGCCGCACTTGTAGGGGCCCAGGTTTTCACTGCACGGGCTATCCACACGACCGGGAACGTTGGGCTTTATTTGTGGCTCAAATGAAATCTAAGGCTCCAAGATTATCCACCATTCTATTTTGCTTGTTGATTGATCTGTGATGTTGATTATATCATGCTTGAGACGAATGTTATATAAATTTATATATATACTAGTAGATGTTGTATATGTTTTGCACCCGCGCTAGTCCAACCCCCGCTCTACCGTTAGTTAAGTAACTTAACGTTAGAGAGATAAGATAGAAACACTGGAGCGGATCTACTCACTGAGGCTATTTCTCGAACACAATAGTTTCACAAACAAGCTTTGCGAAACTGCTTAGTAGAGAAGTTGGGTGTTTGGTATCACACGAGTTGTGAGTATGCGATACCGCAATAATTGGCCTTAAGTGCAAGTAGGAGATTATTGGTTATAATGCCCTCAAGACAATTATCGTAGTCACAGGCTTTGAGGGAGGACCTATACCGGTAGAACAATCTTACTCGAGATGATAGTATGCTATCTGGTTTGTCTTTATCATCACTATTACATGTTGATATAGCCCATAGGATTCTTACTTGACTATCAGCATTATGATGGCGATCATATATGTTGGAGCTGGGGGTCTATAAGAAAATCCTTAAATGTCCCTACTCGTGGGAGTTTCGAGACTGGGCATTGATACTCCAGTATAGACTAGTGTATACTAATTGAGACCCCGACGAGGGGCGGTGGCCAGGTCTCACAAGCCATTGGTGTTAGTTTGTTCACCTTAGATAGTATATAGGTGCTCATTGTGTTATGATTATACTGGACGGACTTGTTGGGAACCTGCTAGAGGGTATTATACCTATTGTCAGATGGCAATTCCTAGGTGGCATGTGTACAGGTTAGTCTGTCGACCTGAGATCATCATTTGTATCGTGTGAGTTCCCACTGTGCTTTGATTACTACCCTACCACGGCTCAAAAGAGTCGTGCAAACATGTTTTAGTTGGGTACAGTCCCGAGCCACATGGAGGCAGTGAGCGGATCGTCGGGGATTCGCCTCTCCCGGTATTGGGGGTTGATGTCGCATTGTGCACGGGTAGCCATCACCAGAAATCCTTGGCCGGGGTAGATGAGAATTACCGATCCAGTATTGATAGTTTCTGAGGTGGTGATGGGTTTCATTCCGACACTAAATGTCGCGTTATTAATGGTCTGACTTTATCCACCCCCTAGACTCGTTATGCGATATTCTTAGACGAACAGATCGGACTGTACGAATATTGTCACTGTATGGCTCAGTAGGGGTTTGGATGAGTTTGCTCGTCGGCCTTCCTTTTGCTCAATACCTGGGTAGCTGTTACGTACAGCCAGTGCCGCTGACGTGCTTGTGGTTAAACCCACTGCCAGCGTATTGATGAGTCTTTAGAGTCCCACACAGAGGGTTTTCACGGCTCAGGCGATATGGTGTAGATGACGTATGTTGGTACATACAGATATCCGATTAAATGTGTACAGGCTGCACAGACTTTAATCGAACGGTTGATAATACTAGCGGCTTAGGATTAAGCCGGATTATTAAATCATGTTTTGATTTAATAATTTATATATATGTATTTATATATATATGTATTTTAGTATTATTGTTCACTATTCATTTTCTCTCTTGGCTATTCATATTTTTGTACGAATACGCGTATATGTATTTCGATACGTATACTGGGAAGTATTCCGTATTTATACGGAATAACTTCTAGAATATTTGACACCTCATTATTTTATTTTCTTTTTAGAAAATCATTTTTTTACAAATGAGGTGGAGGGTGAGTTGGCATGAGCATGGACTTGGCATGTAGAGAGGTATGGCACACATTTGTTTATTGGAAAAATGAGATGAGATATTTTTGTGTGCATGAGAGAGAGAGGCAGCCACATTCTTTACATGGCCATGTTTTAGTTTTTCATGACTTGCTTCATTCATTCATTCTCAGTTGGAGAAAACACTTAGCCATTTTTCTTTAGTTACTCATGCCATTCGTTTCCTTACCTCCTCTTGATCTTCTATGGTTGCTCATGGAGCATTTGTGATGAGAGAAAAATTATAGTGACACATTCCAACACCTCCACTCTCCATTGCTAGCAACCTTGGAGCGCCGGTTGCCTCGCTTTGCGAGGCTAAAGCTTGCGCCGTTACCCTCAGGTGGATCATCGTAGATGGAGGAAGACCGGCAACCAAATTCAATCTGCAACCACTAGGAGCTTAGGATGATAGTTGAAAACCCGAAGGACTTGGTTTATTCGGTATAACCATCTAACTTCTCTTTATATGTTTGCTAGTATAGGGTTTAGGGTAGATCCGGGCATCGAGTAATGGTAGCGCCAGTTTTGAAAATTTTTGTTCCGCATTTGGCCACGGTTTGATGGCCGGGGCGCTGCCGTAACCTAACATGGTATCAGAGCCAACCCTTAAACCCTTAGCTAGCAGTTTTAGACAATGTTAAAGTATCGAAACCAAAACAACCCTGAAATAGTGCACTGCATATTCCAGTTTTTGTCAATTTTTAAAGTCTTCAAAAAAAAATTTTGCAACTGCAGAAGACTGCTAGTATGACCACTAGAACACTCCCCAAATACGAACCCATTCCACCCGTTTTGGACCGACCACATGTACAAAAATTCTTCTCTGGCCGGCCAATTTCATGAGTTGGGACTTCGTGTTTTGGGTGTGGTCTAGTCTCTTGAATATTGGTTCAGTGGTGTTGTTTGTTTTGCCCATTTGGAAATTTTGTTATCTATTGTTCAGGGGCAATTCGGGGTTTTTCGAAGTCGATAATTTAACACTATTTAAATGTTTACAGTACATGCATTACTATCTGCGACCGTGAATGTCATTCGAGCGGTACAACTCATCTAATTGCTATATGTTCTTTTAGACGAGTTTGCAAACGTGACATTCACGTTGATGTTCTGTGTTGTGCTGTGTTGCGGCTGGATCGTCGTGGTGGATAGCTTGAGTGCAATGTTAGTACAGTTCATTTGTATATTTGATATTGCAGGGCGAACGTCCGACATGTGGACTGCCGTCACTGCCTGTTTGTATATTATTTGTTTGGGGCACGACCGGGTTGAGGTCGATGTCACCCTTGTATATATTATTTTCTTTTCTGTACTAAGATTACCCTGCAGTGGAATGCACGAATAGCCGGGTTCTGGAGGGCAACGGGTCTGCATCTCATGGCGTTTAGACGGAGGGGACCTTACTCTAGAATTGGCCGGCTATTCGCCGCACTCGTAGGGGGTATAGGTTGACCCACGGAGGGGTGCCCAAGTTACCGGATTCCGTGAAGTGCTGGTTGGCTCATTCACATTGTTGATTGGGGTTGCCTCGCTTCTGGGATTGGTGGGTAACTTGCCGCACTCATAGGGGTCTAGGTTTTCATTGCAAAGGCAATCCACACGACAGGGGAACGTTGGGTTTCATTTGCGGCTCAAGTGATACCCGGGGCTCAAGGATTATCCACCACTATATGTTGCTTGGCTGAGATTCTGTGATGTTGCCTTATATCATGCCTGGGATGATTGTTATATATATACATACTAGTATATGTTGTATATGTTTTGCACCCGCGCTAGTCCATTCCCCACTCTGTCGTTAGTTAAGTAACCTAACGAGTGATGACGGGACCCAGTGGCGAATGCAGATAGCATATTCGTACATCATATTTTCATTCTTTTCTGGGGTGATTAATTGATGGGACTGCGTTGATTCTGATTAATACAAAGAAAACAAATCTATTTGATGTTGTTGGAACCAAGTTTTTTAAAAACAGACATTACAGACATTTTCTTTTGCTTTGCACAGTGGTATTCGATTGGGAATATCCTGCACCTCATTCGACGAGACAAGGGCCGAGATCCTTTCATCGGGAGTGACCCCTTGGGTAATAGTTTGCGTCAACGTAATAACTTTAATATAGTCGATTCTTTTGCTTTACATCGTAGTAATCAGTTTGGAATATCCTGCACCTCATTCGATGAGGAAAGAGCCGAGATCCTTTCACCGGGAGTGACCTCTTTAGCAAAAGTTTTCGCCACTATATATTTGTAAAACCACTTGGATTCCTTCAACGATATCAAATTCATTAAGTTAAAGGTTATTCGCCAAAAACCAATCGTAGCCCTCCGTCATTTCAGACGAGTATTGCTTAGTATTCGTGCTACGTATGTTGACCTAGTCAAGGCGTAGTGTTCGGTAGCTCTATAGTACTTTTCTGTTGCATGGATATGCGATTGGTTAGGACAGTCGTACGGTCATGTTGACCTAGTCAAGGGCTCATACGGGTGGGTCTAATTAATCCAGGATAATGACGGTTTGAACTTGACTTGCGACTTATGATATGTTGACCTAGTTAAGGTCATAAGTGATTTGGGGTAAAAATCACATCGGGAGTTTCAAACATACAGAAAACTTGCCAGGCATGCGCATACCTTCTAGAGTGTGGTGACTTGAGTGGATTCTATCAAGTTATCATGCGATGATAGTTAGATCCCAATTCCCACTGATGAGTAGGTTTACTCCTCGGGTGATTTTAGATGATCCCGACTAATTCTTCTTTTGAGTTTGGAGGAGATTTCGAGGAAACAGTGGGAGCCATCCTGATTAGATAAAGTGATTAACCATTCTGATCTAGATTAGAGTGCACGCTGAGTGTTTCTTTTCTCTCTCTCTCTCTCTCTTTTTGGCAGCGACCATGGCCCGACCCTTGACTAAAATTCATGAACCAAGTTAACCGAACCTTCTTAAAACATTTTGGCTTTTGGAATGTCACGGTGTCGCATATATCATTGCCACTTCTATATCACCTTTGCATTTCTCCGGAACACCCCGTATCACTACCAACATCCACTTCTATTGGATATATCCATCGTATAGTTACATACAAACTCGAAAGAACTTGTTCCCGTTTGAGGATGGTTTCTAGTTCTGGAGAGATTGAATAGGATTATTCGGTTGTCTTTTCCCATTACCTTCTCTCAGGTTGCGAGGGCTCCTAGCATAAGGAGTGTACACCTATTACGCTTATTGGATAGTCTTCTTCCAAACCATAGGCAGGTGCCGAAAGGTAGGGAAGGAAGAAAACCAATTAGCCTAAGTGTGGTGTACAGAAGGTAATAAGTAAAGACATAATAAAGGGATTAGAATAACGGCAAAGAAAATTGCGACTGCTATCATTCATGACAAAACCATGTATACCCCTGCCACACCCACATCCATTTTGGATTTCTCTAGAACACTTCGTATCACTACGAACATCCATAATGCTTGGACATGCCATCGTATAGTTACATACGAACTCAAAGGAATTCATTCCAGATTCGAAGATGGTTTCCGGTTCAGGAGAAATAGAATAGGATTATTCAGATGTCTTTTCCCATTACCTTCTCTCAGGTTGCGAGGGATCCTGGCATAAAGAGTGTACACCTATTACGCTTATTTGATAGTCTTCTTCCAAACCTTAGGCTGGTGCCGAAGGATAGAGAAAGAAGAAAACCAATTAGCCTAAAGAAGGTGTACAGAAGGTAATAAGTAAAGACAGAATAAATGGATTGAAGTGAGGGCAGATAAGTATATGGTTACTGTCATGGATCAGGATAGTGGAAGATGCGTTACTAGGAATACCAGGTTAACCCCTTCGAAACATTTTCATGTTTCAGATTTACTGTGCAATGTTAATTGAAAACTGTTTTCCCAATTGGAATCTAACTCCAGGGTATGTATCTACCAGATCAGTTTCTCACATCTGTATGTTATTAAAGATGGTGAGTGGGAGTAAGATATTGGGAATTGGGTGACTAGATCCTCATTATATCGGAATTTTTTGTAATTGGTGATATTTGAGGAAATCATCTGGTTTTTTCCTGACGGCAAATTTTTGGTTTTGAATATCCGTTGTTATGCACCAATTTCAAATTGATATATCTGTACGTTTATTTTATAAAGTGAGATATAACTTTTTGAAATTATGTCTGTGACATTTACCTATATCAGTTGGTGGTTAGGTAAGGTGCATTCAACAGCGGTGTAATTCTTCTTAACCATAGTACAGTTTTCAACTTACGACACACAAGGTTTGATTTATCGAACTCAGGGGACTTGTGGAAAGTATTGTATGTTGTCCGGTGTCCATTAGGACAAAAGGGTTGGTACTCGTACTATATTCTGTTTACTCATGACTTCTCTAGTTCTGGACAAGTATTTCGTTGAAATACAAGGTCCAGATATTGAGAAGTTATATGTATAAGAATAAAGTAGAGAACCATTTGTTAGAAGTATCAGGATTCTTCGAGGTAGTCGAAGATGTAGATACTTGTGTTTGGTATTCCGTTGATAGTAATGGTTTTTGAGAACTTGCTTCTCTTTCAGGTTACTCATATATGGATGCACTCCTTGACGAGTAATGCTGATATGCCTCATTCTATTTGGTTCATATGCACTGGAGACTGTTGCATGATTTTGAATCTGGTTCCAATTAAATTAGTGCTTTTGTTTTTATATTGGATATTTATAGAATCAATTTATATCTTAACGATGTTACGGTATATGGAGTTGTCCGACTGATGCTTAAAACCAGAATCCGAATAAACTCGAGGCACGTTTTAGTAATGGCAGTTTGTGGGTTATCCCGGGCTTTGACGAGAGTCAACTTTTTACCATCAGGAAGATCAATAGTGATATTGTTCATGACTCGCCACAGTTTTAATAATATGGAGTTTTTCAGAAAACAAAAGTGGGAGTATGGTAGAACTGGAAGTGATTCCAGAACCACAAACGATCACTGAAGATTTAATAGAACCTGAGGATTCGATTGGATTTGACATTTCATTAGCCACTCCGCAGATTTGGTGGGTAACCTCAGGCACCCGAGGGATACTTCGGTCTTCTCAGAGATGGTGACAGGGAGGTTCTTGTCTACCCAGATTTGTCATTGCTGCTGTTCTAGGCTATAAGACCCTGCAGGAGGATGAGTAGAGCGTCGTTCTAAACTAATTTTAGAAGTGCACGTGTATATGACTAAAGCAGATATAGTGGAAATAGATCATGTATTTTTTGATGTGACAGTCATAGGTTTTGACTTCATCAGAATAGGAGATGGATCTGGTGAGAAAGTGGTAGGGTGTGATGTCCTGGTATTTGGGATGATATGCACTTTATAGGAAGTGAAATTTCTATACTACGATCGGTTATACTGTGGTTGTCACACAATTGTTTCTCCACATAGGATATAGATATAATATCAGGGTTTCTGGTTACTAGATCTATGATTTTAGATCTAGATTTGGGAAGTGTCCCAATTTGGGTACTTGACACTATTCTAAAGTGTTTTAGAATGGATGACTCCTGGTATGGTGGTGTACCTGCAGGTGATGGAGTCACCCTCTATAAAGGTGTCTATACTATTTATTATTTTTTAAACTGCATTTATTTCCAAAAATTGTTTAAAATACGAGAAAATTATGGAAAAATTTCAGAAAATATATTTTATTGTTATCTTACCTTTCCGTTCCACCCTGCCCACTATTGAAATCAAATAGAAAATAGGATTCCTAGTATAAAAAATGATTTTGGGTTAAAACTAAACAATATTTCCATATCTATGATTTTTGTTAATTAGCATAATTATTTTAAAAAAACTATTTTATCCTTGGAAATATTTTAATTACGAAATAATTATGTTAAGTGATAATAAAAATATGAAAATTATTTTAAGACATCAGAAAATTTTATTAAAACATTTTGAGCCTAGAAAAATATAAATAGATTTTAGAAATTCCTGTAATTATATTTCAATGCTTTGAAAATTACTAATATTACTTTTAAAAAAAATAAAAAATATTTTTCTATCAACGAAACACGTAAATAACTACTTGATACTAGAAAATTAAATAAAAGATATTTTATTAGGTATTAGAAAACATGGTCGTTACACCCACGGAGGGGCGCTCAAGTTACTGGATCCTGTGAAGTGATGAGTGGCCAATTCACTTTGTTGATTGGGGTTGTCTCACTTCTGGGATTGGCGGGTAACTTGCCGCACTTGGAGGGGTCTAGGTTTCATTGCACGGGCTATCCACACGACCGGGAACGTCTGGCTTTATTTGCGGCTCAAATGAAACCCGAGGCTCCAAGATTATCCACCATTCTGTGTTGTTTGTTGATTGATCTATGATGTTGATTATATCATGCCTGGCATGAATGTTATATATATTTATATATATACTAGTAGATATTGTATATATTTTGCACCCGCGCTAGTCCAGCTCTCGCTCTACCGTTAGATAAGTAACTTAATGTTAGAGAGATAAAGATAGAAACACTGGAGCGGATCTACTCACTGAGGCTATTCTCGAACACACTAGATCACAAACAAGCTTTAGGAAACCCCTTAGTAGAGAAGTTGGGTGTTTGATATCACACGAGCTGTGAGTATGCGACATCGCAATAATTGGTCTTAAGTGCAAGTGGGAGATTGTTGGCTATATTGCCCTCAAGGAAATTATCGTAGTCGCAGGCAGGTGATTATGATGATTGAGGGATGACCTATACCGGTAGAACAGTCATACTCGAGATGATAGTATGCTATCTTCTTTGTCTTTATCATCACTATTGCATGTTGATAGAGCCCATAGGATTCTTACTTGACTACCAGCATTATGATGGCGATCATATATGTGGGAGCTGGGAGTCTATAAGCAAATCCTTAAATATCCCTAGTCATGGGAGTTTCGAGACTGGGCATCGATACTCCACTGTAGACTAGTGTATACTGATCGAGACCACGACGAGGGGCGGTGGCCAGCTCTCATAAGCCATTGGTGTTAGTTTGTTCACCTAGAATAGTATACAGATGCTCATTGGGTTATGAGTACACTGTACGGACTCGCCGAGAACCTGCTAGAGGGTATTATACCTATTGTCAGATGGCAGTTCATAGGTGACATGTGCACAGGTTAGTTTGTGTACTTGAGATAGTCATTTGTCTCGTGTGAGTTCCCACTGTGCTTTGATTACTACCCTACCACGGCTCAAAAAAGTCGTGCAAACATATTTTAGTTGGGTACAGTCCTGAGCCACATGAAGGCAGTGAGTGGATCGTCGGGGATTCTCCTCTCCCGGTATTAGGGGTTGATGTCGCGTTGTGCACGGGTGGCCATCACCAGAAATCCTCGGCCGGGGTAGACGAGAATTACCGATCCAGTATCGATAGTTTCTCAGGTGGTGATGGGTTTCATGCTGACACTAAATGTCACATTATTAGGGGTCTGACTTTATCCACCCCCTAGACTTGATATGCAATACTCTTAGACGAACAGACCAGACTGTACAGATATTGTCACTATTAGGCTCAGTAGGGGTTTGGATGAGTTTGCTCGTCGGCCTTCCTTTCGCTCAATACCTGGGTAGCCGTTACGTGCAGCCAGTGCTGCTGACGTGCTTGTGGTTAAACCCACTGCCAGCGTATTGATGAGTCTTTAGAGTCCCACACAGAGGGTTTTCACGGTTCAGGCGATATGGTGTAGATGACGTATGTTGGTACATACAGGTATCCTATTAAATATGTGTATAGGCTGCACAGACTTTAATCGGACGGTTGATAATACTAGCGGCTAAGGAGTAAGCCGGATTATTAAATCAAGTTTTGATTTAATAATTTATATATATGTATTTATATATATGTATTCTAGTATTATTATTCATTATTCATTTTCTCTCATGGCTATTCGTATTTTGTAAGAATACGCGTACATGTATTTCGATACGTGTACCGGGAAGTATTCCGTATTTATACGGAATAACTTCTAGAAGATTTGACACCTCATTATTTTATTTTCTTTTTAAAAAATCATTTGTTTTACAAATGAGGTGGAGGGTGAGTTGGCATGAGCATGGACTTGGCATGTAGAGAGGTATGGCACACAGTTGTTTATTAAAAAAATGAGATGAGATATTTTTGTGTGCATGAGAGAGAGGCAGCCACATTCTTTATATGGCCATGTTTTAGTTTTTCTTGACTTGCTTCATTCATTCATTCTCACTTGGAGAAAACACTTAGCCATTTTTCTTTAGTTGCTCATGCCATATGTTTCATCACCTCCTCTTGATCTTCTATGGTTGCTCATGGAGAATTTGTGATGAGAGAAAAATCATAGTGACACATTCCTACACCTCCACTCTCCATTGCTTGCAATCTTGGAGCGTCGGTTACCTCGCTTGGAAAGGTTGAAGCTTGTGTCGTTTCCCTCAGGTGGATTATCGTAAATGGAGGAAGACCGGCAACCAAACTCAATCCGTAACCACTAGGAGCTTGGGATGATAGTTGAAGACCCGAAAGACTTGGTTCATTCGGTATAACCATCTAACTCATCTTTATATGTTTTCTAGTATAGGGTTTAGGGCAGATCCGGGTATTGGGTAATGGTAGCGCCGGTTTTGAAAATTTTTGTTCCGCATTTGGCCACGGTTTGATGGCCGGGGCGCTGCCGTAACCCAACAAAACATACATGAAACTTGCTGGTGTTGCATATCTTCTGGAGTGTGGTGACTAGAATGGCTTCCATCTAGTTCATCACACAATGATAGTTGGATCCTAATCCCACTGATGAGTAGGATTACTCTTGGGAGATTTTTCACTTAATAATCAATGCTATAAACCAAGTAGGTGTCTAGAACGATATTAGTGGGGCTACGCCTTCAGGAAAAAGAGATTATGTAATTAAAGAACTTCGCGAAAGCATTAGAAAACCTCCTTCGAAGTACCGACACTGGCCTGGCCTAAAGGTTAAGCAAGTATTGTGACGTGCGGTTAATCCTGACTAGTTCTTCTTTTAGGGTTTGAAGAATAATTCGAGAAAACGGTGAGGGTCATCCTGATTAGATAAACTAATAACCAATCTAATCTTGCAAGAGCGCACGCTAAGTGTTTCTTTTCTTTCTCGCCAGGTAGCAACCAATTCACGCCCTAATCAAGATAATAAAATGTATCGCTTGACCGATCAGAATTCTTATTCGGGGCTGGGGAATGTCAGTTCGGCTCTAACTTATGACAACGGTCATAAGAGTGAGCAAAGGAAAGAGAATTGTATGAATTCCTTGATGACCCCAATGAAGAAGAAGCATACTATTGCATCTCCTTCAGGTGTTCTTGTTGAGAACTGTTTTTCGGTCAGTCTTACCTCCTGGGTACTAGATACCGGATTAGGATCACATATCTGTAATTTATTGCAGGGACTGAGAAAAAATAGGATGGTTGGACATGGTGATATGTCCCTCGGAGTAGGGAACGGAGCACAAGTTGATGCTGCTGTCGTCGGTAAATATCACCTAGCATTGCCAAGTGGCAATACTATGATTTTGAATAATTGCTACTATACATTCCATGGTTTATAATATCATATCAGTTTCTTTACTTGATAAAGATGGATATAACTTTGTTCTTGATAGAAATATCATGAACATTACCTTAATCAGGTATTGGTTGCAGAAGGTACACTGTGTAATGCTATCTATGTTCTAAATCAAAACACAATTTTCATTATACAAAACACACGCAAGAGGAAGAGTTCAGAAGTGAACAAATCCTACTTATGGTATTATAGACTTGGTCATATAGGAGAGAAAAGAATAAGTAAGTTGCATAAAGATGGATATTTGAATACGTTCGAATTTTCATCCTTTGAAACTTGTCAGTCTTGTCTCAAGGGAAAGATGACCAAATCTCTATTCACCGGACACGAAGAAAGATTAGCAGAGCTTTTGGGACTCACACACAGTAATGTATGTGGTCCGATATCTATACATGCAAGTGGTGGGTTCTCATACTTCATCACATTCACTGACGATCTCTTTAGGTATGGATATGTGTATCTAATGAAATACAAATCTGAAACTTTTGAGAAATTTAAAGATTATAGAAACGAAGTGGAGAACAAGACTGGCAAAAGTATCAAGATCCTTAGATCTGATAGAGGACGGGAGTACTTAAGCACGGAATTCCTAGAATACCTTAAAGAGAATGGAATTCTCTCTCAGCTTACTCCCCTATATACACCACAGAACAACGGTGTATCGGAGCGGAGGAATCGTACCCTATTGGATATGATTCGCTCCATGATGAGTAGTGCTGAATTGTCTCTTTCGTTCTGGGGATATGCGCTTCAGACAGCGGCACATCTTTTGAATCAAGTTCCATCTAAATCCGTGCCTAAAACTCCATATGAAATATGGAGTGGAAAGAGTTTGTATCTTAAACGTGTTAAGATTTGGGGTTGCCCTGCTTATATCAAAAAGTAGAACCCAGACAAACTCGAGGCACGACCAGTTTTGTGTATGTTTGTGGGATACCCAAAGGATTCTAATGGATATCTATTCTACCACGCAGAGGAACAAAGGATTATTATTTCTTGGAACGCCACATTTTTGGAAAAAAAAATTCTTGCAAAAAACATTAGTGACAGCGTGGTAGAACTGGATGAAGTTCCAGAAACGCAAATTATAACTGAAGATTTAGTGGAACCGATAGATTCAGTAGTACCCGACGAATCTTAGCCACTCCGCAGATCTAGTAGGATTCCTCATCCGCTCGAGAGATACTATGGTTTTCTTATAGACGGGGATCGAGAGGATTGCATCTTGGAAGAAGATGATCCTATTAGTTTCAAGCAGGCCATTATCAGTAGGGACTCTGAAAAATGGCTGGATGCTATGCGATCCGAAATGGAGTCCATGTACACCAATAAAGTGTAGACCTTAGATATTGCTCCACCTGGGGTAAAACCCGTTAGATGCAAATGGATCTACAAAAGAAGATTGGTGTATATGGGCAGGTAGAAACTTATAAGGCTAGACTTATTGCAAAAGGTTTTCGTCAAAGACCAGGTGTGGACTATGATGAAACCTTTTCTCCAGTGGCTATGCTCAAATCCATTCGGATCCTACTTGCCATTGCTGCCTTCCATGACTATGAAATTTGGCAGATGGACGTAAAAACAGCTTTTCTAAACGGAAGTTTGGAAAAGTGCGTTTATATGGATCAGCCGGAAGGTTTTGTAGGCAGTGGGAGCAGCGGGAAGGTGTGCAAGTTGGTTAAATCCATTTATGGATTAAAATAGGTATCGCGGAAATGGAACATCTGTTTTGATGAAATAGTCAAGGAATTTGACTTCATCAAGAAAATGAGACTTGTATATATAAGTAGATTGTAGGATGAACTGTCGTATTCCTAGTCTTGTACGTGGACGAAATTCTTTTGATAGGAAATGATATTCCTATGCTACAATCAGTCAAGCTGTACTTATCACAAAGGTTCTCCATGAAGGACCTGGGTGATACCTCGTATATTTTGGGGATCAAGATCTACAGAGATAGATCTAAGAGATTATTGGGACTTTCGCAGTCCAGGTATATAGAGACCGTATTAAAGAGATTTAGTATGGAAGATTCCAAGCGCGGTAAAATACCTGCATTGTATAGAATCACCCTCTCCAAAGAGATGTCTCCCAAGAACGATGAGGAGAGGGTTCGCATGAGCATTATACCCTATGCTTCGGCGGTAGGATCTATAATATATGCAATGCTATATACCAGACCAGATGTAGCTTACGCGCTTAGCATGGCGAGCCGGTATCAGTCAGACCTGGGTAAGAACCACTGGACAGCAGTGAAGAACATTCTCAAGTACCCGAGAAGGACTAAGGAGATATTCTTGGTTTACGGTAATGGAGACCCGCAGGTTGAGTCTTTTACCGATTCAAGCTTCCAGAGTGACAAGGATGACAGCAAGTCTGTCTCGGGTTTTGTGTTTACCCTCAATGGAGGGGCGGTGTGTTGGAAGAGTTCCAAACAGGACACCGTCGCAGATTCAATGATGAAGGCTGAATATATTGCTGCCAACGATACCGCAAAACAAGTCTTCTGGATTAAGAAGTTCATTATTGAACTTGAGGTAGTTCCGTCTATTATTAATCCAATACCTTTGTATTGCAATAACAATGGGGCTATAGTTTTAGCGAAGAAACCACGATCCCATCAGAAATCCAGACACATCTTGAGGCAGTATCACCTGATCAGAGAGATCGTTGATCGCCGGGAGATAGAGGTGCGGAGAGTGGACACAAAAGACAACACGGCGGGTCCATTCACCAAGGCCCTTCCTTAAGCTCAGTTCGAGAGACTATTCGAGATGTTGGATATCGATACGCCAACAACTGGCCCTAGTGCAGACGTTGGGTACTCGATACGCCAATATATGGCCTTAGTGCAAGTAGGAGATTGTTGGATATGTATGCCCCAGAGGCCATTATTGTATATGTATACATGTGGATACTTGGACATATATATGTACAGGATAATCTTGCTCGATATGATAGTATACTATCCGGTTTGTCTTTATCTTAACATGTGCTTATGTTTTACTTGTTATTACATATCATTTATACATGTTGATAAAGCCCGTAAGATCATTACTTGACTACCTATGTTGTGATGGAGATCATACTTGTGGGAGCAGGGTAGTCGATAAGCACATCCTTAAAAGGTCCCTAGTCGTAGGAGTATTGAGACTAGGCATCAATATTCCGGAGTAGACTGGTGTATACGTTTCTAGAACCTGATGAGGGGCGATGGTTAGTCTCGCAGCCATTGGTCTTTTGCACCTAAGATCGTATACAAGTGCTCACTGGGGGTGAGTACACTGAACGAACTCACCGAGAACTTCTAGATGGTACTATACCTATCGTCAGATAGCAGTTCTGATGTGACATGAGTACAGGGTATTTTTTAGACCTGAGATCATCATTTGTCTTGTGTGAGTTCCCACTGTGCTTTGATCACTACCCTACCATGACTCTACTAAGTCGTGCAAACAGGTTTTGGTTTGGTATAGTCCCGAGCCATATGGAGGCAGTGAGTGATTGATGGGGATTCGTCTCTCCAAGTATAGGGAGTCGATATCGCACTGTGTTTGATTGGTCAGGACCATAAGACCTTGGCCAAGGAAGTTGGGATTTACTGATAGGTTGATCAGTAGTTTCCCGGATTGGTCCTAAGCCGAATCAGCATGAATTATCGAGTTATTAGGGTCTGACGTTTACCACCCCTAGACCCGGTATGCGATACTCTCAGAAGAAGAGACTAAACTGTACGGTGATTGTCACGGATAGGCTTAGTAGGATCCGGATGAGTTTGCTTATCGGCCTTCCTTTTCGACAGGTATCCGGGTAGCCGTTACGTACACCCAGTGCCGCTGATGTGCTTATGATTTTGGATTTACCCTGTAACTCACTGTCGGCGTACTGTCGAGTCTTTAGAGTCCCACACAGAGGGTTTCCCTGGTTCAGGGGAAATGATGTAGTAGCTGTATTAGATACGTGCAGGGTTCTGATTGATTGATGGTACTATGTTCCCGGACTTTCGATCGGACAGTTGATAATACTAGCCGGCCAGGGATTTGAACCGGATTATTAAATCAGGTATTGATTTAATAATTTACATATATATATATTTCGATATGTATATTCTAGTATTATGTTCTTTGTGTTACTCTATGCAGATCGCGGGCGAGTCCTCCTTGCGGAAGGAGAGCTCGAGGCTAGAGCTGCAAGTGGTGATGGAGAGGGTCGCCGCCTTCGAAGACCGGGTGGCTGCCGGGAATCGGGAGATCGCCAACTGTCGAGAGGCCGTCCGAGCCACCGAGGCTAAGTTGGAAGATTCCAGGGTGCTTGTCGCCACCCTGAAGAAGAAGGAGAACACCCTCCGGAGGGAGAGCCAGGCAGCAAAGGAAGGAGTGAGGCGTGCCGACCTCCGAGCATCGAAGGCAGTGGAGAGCTACAAGAAGTCGGACCAGTTCTATGTTGACCTTGTTGAAGCCGCTGCCCTCGTTTGGCTTAAGGCCCTCGACGCCGTCAAGGCCCTAATGCCGGAGTTTCCTGACGGCGAGCTCCAGGGTGAGTACCCCGTCGGGGGTGAGGCGTAGGGGAATGCCCCCAGAAGCACTCCAGGGGGAAAGGCCCCTGGTGGGAGTGTTGGGGAGAAGTCGGTCGCCTCGGCTCCCAGCACCGAGGCTTCTGCGGTGGGCGCCGACCTTCAAGACGCCTGTTCCCTCATGAGAACTGAATAAAATACAAATAAAGCAGTAGGAAAAACCCCTAAATGGGGTATCACGTGCTCACACGTGACCAGGCTTCACGTGCAAACACGTGACCTTTTTATGGGCAGATTCTATCTACGCCTGAATGCCTAATTGATAAAGTCACGTACCCAAACGTGATGGGCTCTTGAACCCACTGAATTAATAAAATTAAATTCTAATTAAAAGGAATTAAAAACATTTGTTCCCTCATGGGAAATGAATGAAATACAAATAAAGAAGCAAGGAAAACCCCCAAATGGGGCATCACGTGCCCACACGTGACCGGGTCTTACGTGCAGACACGTGACCTTTTACAGGCAAAGCCTATGCGCTGAATAAAATAAACAATTGGAAATACTTTATCAGTGGGGTCTGTTAGTGTATATGCCCTAGGGGCCATCATTGTATCATACTAGATTATATATTACTTAATGGAAGCTTGGGATATTCACATTTGTATATACAGTCTTGCTAAAAATGGTAGTATGCTACTTGGTTTGTGTCTACTTTAATATGTGCATATGTTTCTTGTAACGTATCACTTATACATATTAGTAGAGCCCATAGGATCTTTGCTTGATTACCAGCGTTGTGATGGCAGTCACACTAGTGGGGGCTGGGTAGTCTGTAAGCAACATCCTATACAAGTCCCTGGTCGTTGGATTATCGAGAAAGAGCATCGATATTCCGGAGTAGACTAAGTATGTACGCTTCTCATCCCAGTTGCGGAGATGGTCTGTCCCACAGCCATCAGTACGTCGTACTGGAGATAGTATACAGGTGCTCGTTAGGTTACGGGTACACCGGACAGGACTCGCAGGGGAACTGATTGGATGGTATTATACCCATCATCAGTTATCAGTTCCCAGGTGACATGAGTACAGCATAGTCCGCAGACTTGACACTGCTGCTTCGCCTCGAGTGTGTCCCACTGTTCTTAGATTGCTACCCTACCACGGCTCAAAGGAGTCATGCAAACAGGTAGCAGTTGGGTGCAGTCCCGAGCACTTGGAGGCAGTAGTGGTTAGACAGGATTCGTCTCTCCCGGTATTGGGAGATGATATCGTGCTGTGTCAGAGAGCCATTACGCAAAGTCCCTGACCAGGGCAAGCGAGATTTACTGGTAGGTTCCAGTAGTTTCTCAGGGTGTAATGGGCTTTGCTCCGACACGACTTATACAGCTATTAGGGGACTGACGCTTGCCGCCCCCTAGGCTTGATATGCGATAGTCTTAGATGAACAGACCGAACTGTACGGAGATTGTCACAACAGGCTCAGTAGGAGTTCGGATGAGTTTCCTCATCGGCTTTCTTATCGACATCTACCTGGGGACCGTTACGTACAGCTAGTGCCGCTTGCGGTCTGTGGTTAAACCCACTGCCAGCGTAGTGTCGAGTTTTTAGAGTCCCACACAGAGAGTTTCCCTGCTCTAGGCGAAACGATATAGTGGTCGTACGGTTTTACGACAAGGGTTCGGACGCGTACGTGTGTTTACGCACGTACGACGTTCGGACAGTTTTTACTAGCCAGTTTTAGTTTAAGCCAGATTCTAGTATCGGGTTATTGGATTTATACAGTCTAAAGTTTTTTCCGTGTTTTCACGGATAGGAGGGGCGTTCCCGTAATTTGTCGGGAAGTTTCTAGAAGGATGATGACATGGAGGGTAAGGTGGCATTAGCATTTAATGAAATTGTGACTCACTTAGATGAATCATTCAAGTGAGTTAATGAAGCATTTATTGCTTAATAACTCACTTGAAGATTCATTGTATCTATTTAATGAAGCATGGTGATAATGCATTTGATTTATTCATTTGTTAAATCTTTATGCTTCATTATATATTAGAAGTGAGAAGGATTTTCATTCACTCTCATGCTTATCTTCTCTCTCCTCAAGCTCTCTCTCTTGAAACCCTAATCCTCCCCTCTCATGTGTTGAGATCAAGAATTAGCTAGACTAATACATCCATAATCTCATTCTATATCCCCTAAGTAGCTTAGATTAGCACTTTAAACAACCTAGTTATCTCAAGTTTGAGATTAAGCTTGGCGTAGGAGCTCTCGGGTGGATCGTCTTTGATTCGAGGAGGCCGTTGAGGTGCCGATGTTCCAAGGAGCCTACGAGGAGTGGAGGACAGCGATGAAGACCTGAAGGACAAGTAACGTGAGGTATAACTTCGTATCCGAGTAGTTAAACCTCTAGTAGATAGTTAGCAATGGTTTAGATAACGATTCATGCGCTCAAGTCCGTGTTACGAACCTTTGATAATCGTTTTTCATATATTCCACCTCCCCGCAAGTTCGTGGGGTGCGTGACATGGACTTACAGTGATATCAGAGCCAACTAAACCATTACTAGCTTGTTAGCAACTAATTAGAAGTTCGATCGACGGAAAACAGGAAAACAAAACCCTAACCCCTTAACAGTTTCTGTTAATTTTAAACATGTCACAAATTTTTTTGACATACCTTAAAATTCACAGCAGGGTATTTTAAGAATACTGGGAAAATACGAGCCAGCAACTCGGCAAAACGGCCGCGGATCCTCCGCCGAGTCAACTCCGAGTTGACTCGGATTTGCTCTGTAATTCTTGTTTTTTGGTGTTTTGCTTCTCTGTTTGTTCTGTTTATATCCAGGTTACTTCAGCGCTGCTTTGCTTTTGGGGTAAACACGGAATATGGTAATCGATCGATATTCTAAGATATTTGCTAATTGGGTTTTTATCTGTAATGTTTAATGTGTTCGTAAACCTCCCCTAACTGCTAGTATGTCGGTTGGCAGGGGGTTGCACATTTGTGTAATGTTTATTGTCTGTGTATATGAACTGTGTTGGACTGTTGTGATAATTAGCCGGGGTTTGAGATGTGTTTAATATTCATTCATTCAATGTAAATGTAATTTGATGTAATATTCTTTTGCGGGGCACATCCAGGTTGCGGTTGTAGCCACCGTTGTATTATTTCTTTTTACTGTTTTTGCTCCTAGGATAGACCCAAGGTGGGGTGCACAAACTACCGGGTACTTTGAAGTGTTTAGTGGCCTACTCACTTTGTTGAGGGAGACCGCTTAACTTCGGGTACTTGGCGGGTAGTTTGCCGTACCCGTAGGGGTCTAGGGTGGGGTAATGGCTATTCATCACAACTGTGTAATCCGTCTTTTATTGCAGGCTCAAAGCAAATGCGGATTGCTAGTAAATCCAATAAAGTTCATCTGTGATCTAGAATGCTTATTATTGCGTCTGACGAATGTACAATATCTATATATGATAGCTATTAGACGTCACTTATGTTTTACACCCACGCTAGCCCAGCCCCCGCTCTGTCGTTAGTTAAGTAACCTAACGGGTGATGATGGGACCCAGTGGCGAATGCGGATGGCATAAGAGGACGTGGTATTTTTCGTTGTTTTCTGCAATGATAAGATTAATGATGGGACGCATTATTATAATGCAAAGAAAATAAACCAAAGTTGAATCGTTGGAACAAATTTAAAAGAATGTTATTTTAAAAAAAGATCAAAATTTTTAATTGCGGAGCTTTAACCACTCCTTTTAAAAAGTATCAGGTTCCTTCGATTATATCAAGTTCACTACGTTCACGGTTTTGCCAAAACCATTCCTAGCCATCCGTCATTTCATATAGATAGTTAATAGTATTCAAGCTGTGTTTGTTGACTAAAGTCATGGCACAGTGTTTGGTAGCTGTTGGATATTCATATGCAGCATAGATAGATGTGTTGGTTTGGGACAGTCGTATTACCTTGTTGACTAAAGTCAAGGGTATGTATGGGTGGGTTCAAATTAACCTGGATAATGACGGGTAGAACTTGACATGTGATTTATGATTTGTTGACTAAAGTCAAGCTCATAAGAGCATGGGGCAAAAATCCACATCGGGAATTTCTAAAGAAACTGAAATTTGCAGAGAGAGCATACCATTTTGGAGTTTGATGAATGTTGGTAGGTTTCCTTCAACATTATCATACGATGATATTTTGGATCATGATCCTACTGTGAGTACATGCTACTTATCAGGAGATTCGTCACTTAACGATCAATGCTATAAACCAAGTAGGTGCCTAGAAAGGTGTCAGCGGGGTTACGCCCCCAGAGAAAAGAGGTTATTTAATTAAGGAACTTCGCGAAAGCGTTGGAAAACCTCCCTCGAAGTATCGACACTGGCCTGGCTGAACGGTTAAGCAAGTATTGTACGGTGAGAATTGTTCTGGCTAATTCTTCTTTTATGGTTTGAGGAAGGATTCGAGAAACAGTGGGAGCCATCCTGTTTAGATAAACTTAAAACCAATCTAAACTTGCAACAGCATCATGCTAAAATGTTTTCTTCTCTCTCTCTTAATTGCAGCGACCTTATGACCACACCTAGGTTACATCTAGATAACAAATTGACTGAATCTGACTTATATGACTGGGAAAGGTCTGTCCAGATGTCCATTGGCTATAACAAGCTGGACCACCCTATTACTACTCAAGATCCCGCCGTCCCAGGTCCAGTTTCCACCGTCATGGATATGGATATCCGACTGACAAGGGAAAAGGATAAAGCGAAAGCTAAGTGCCTCGTGTTAGCTTCAGTTGATGGTGTATACCAGAAGCAGCACGAGAAGATGGACTTAGTTTCCATCTTTCTCCATAATAAAGATTTATATAGAGAACAATCTCATATCACTATATATGAAACTTTGAACGAATTAATTCAAGCGAGGTTGGCTGATGGGTCATTTGTAGGGGACAATGTCCTTACAATGACTAGCTATATTAATGAGCTCCAGGACCTGGAGACCACGTTGGGAAACAGGTCAGATACTGACTTGATTCTACAGTCTCTACCTTCTACCCTGAAAGAAACCAGGGGAGTAGAAGGAAAGAGAAGGGCAAAAGTTTCGGGACTGGATATAGAAAAAGAGGGACGTTCCTATTGTTATGGGATTGGGCATAGGCAGAAAGATTGCAGGGCTTTTGAAGCCAGTAGCCAGGATACGAAGCATGTTGTAGCTTCGACTTCAAGTGTGTTTGTAATAGAGAACTGTATGTCAGTTAACCCTACTTCCTGGGTATTGGATACCGGGTCAGGAACTCACATCTGTAATTCTTTACAGGCTCTGAGAAACCGTAGGGTTATCAGGATAGGTGACATGACCCTCACGGTTGCTAACGGAATGAGCATGAATGCTGAATCCGTAAGGGAATATCATCTTGGACTGACAACTGGGCAGATATTGATTCTGCGTAACTATTTTTATGTACCAGGTACGACTTGTAATATCATATCTGTATCCTTACTTTCTAAAGAAGGATATGATTTTACATTCGTAAGTGATGTAGTTCACATCCACCTAAATCAAGTTATGATTGGGTCAGGTACATTAAAAAACGGGATATACATATTAAATCAAGCTCAGATTTTCAGTATCCAGAATACACTTAAAAGAAAGTCTTCGGAAATAAATCAGGCTTTCTTATGGTATTGTAGACTTGGTCACATCAATGAGAGAAGGTTGACTAAGTTATATAGAGAAGGATATTTGAATCCGTTCGAATATCAATCTTATGCTACTTGTGAATCTTGTCTCAAAGGAAAGATGAAAAAAACTCCGTTTAGTGGACACGGAGTAAGAGCAAGCGAGCTCTTAGGACTCGTACACAGTGACATGTGTGGTCCAATGTCTATACATGCGCGAAGTGGTTATTCCTACTTCATTACTTTTACGGATGATTTCTCTAGATATGGATATGTCTTCTTAATGAAACACAAATCTGAGACCTTTGAGAAATTCCAAGAATACAAGAATAAAGTGGAAAAACAAACAGACAAGAGTATCAAGACACTGAGATCTGATCGAGGTGGTGAATACTTAAGTGCGAGTTCCTGGGTTACTTAAAAGAGAATGGAATTCTCTTTCAGCTTACTCCTCCATACACACCACAACACAATGGTATATCAGAAAGGAGGAATCGAACCCTATTGGATATGGTTCGTTCCATGATGAGTAAGGCTGAGTTACCGTGATCATTCTGGGGATATGCACTAGAATCAGCTGCATATCTTTTGAACCGAGTTCCAACCAAGACTGTGCCTACCACACCATATCAGATGTGGAGTGGGAAGAAACCCTGTCTTAATTATATTAAGACATGGGGATGTCCAGCTTTTGTAAAGAAGCAGCATGCGGACAAGCTCGAGGCACGCTTAGTACAGTCTAAGTTTGTGGGATATCCAAAGAACTCCAGGGGATATTGTTTCTATTACGCAGAGGAACAAAAGGTCTTTGTTTCTTAACATGCCCGCTTCTTGGAAACTGAATTTTTGGAAAATCAGAAGAGTGGGAGCGCAATAGAATTGGAAGAAATTCCAGAGCCACAAGCTATTACTGAAACCTTGGTAGAACAAGAAGGTTCAGGAGAACAGGACATCCCGACGCCACTCCGCAGGAGTAGTAGGCAATCTCATCCTCCCGAGAGATACTACAGTTTTCTCATAGACGGGGATAGAGAGGATTGCACTATTGACTATGATGAGCCTATTAGCTTCCAGCAAGCCATTCAGAGCGGTGACTCAGTAAAATGGCTGGATGCAATGCGGACCGAAATGGAGTCCATGTACACTAACAAAGTATGGATTTTGGACATTGCTCCAGATGGGGTAAAACCCGTAGGATGCAAATGGATCTTCAAAAAGAAGATTGGTGTAGATAGACAGGTTGAAACCTATAAGGCTAGACTTGTTGCAAAAGGTTTCCGTCAAAGACCTGGTTTGGACTATGACGAAACCTTTTCTCCAGTGGCTATGCTTAAATCTATTCTGGTCCTTCTTGCTATTGCTGCCTTCCATGATTATGAAATCTGGCAGATGGACGTAAAGACGGCCTTTCTAAATGGTAATTTAGAAGAGAGCGTCTATATGGATCAGCCAGAGGGATTCATTCAGAGTGGGAGCAGCGGTAAAGTATGCAAGCTGCTTAAGTCCATTTATGGACTAAAGCAGGCATCGCGGAGTTGGAACATTTGTTTTGATGATGCTGTCAAAGAATTTGACTTTATCAAAAATCCAGATGAACCATGCATATACAGTAAGATTGTAGGGAGAGCTGTAGTATTTCTCGTCTTGTACGTGGATGACATTCTCCTAATAGGAAATGATATTCCTATGTTACAGTCAGTCAAAGGATTCTTATCACAGAAATTCTCCATGAAAGACCTGGATGATGCCACCTACATTCTGGGGATCCGGATCTATCGTGATAGATCAAAGAGGATGTTGGGACTTTCGCAGTCCAGGTACATAGACACCATAGTGAAGAGATTCAGTATGGATGATTCTAAGCGCGGTAATCTACCGGCTTGTCACAGAATCACCCTTTCCAAAGAGATGTCTCCCAAGACTGATTTGGAAAGTGATCGTATGTCGATTATACCCTACGCTTATGCGGTAGGCTCTATAATGTATGCGATATTATGTACCAGACCAGATATAGCATACGCATTGAGCGTTGTAAGCCGGTATTAGGCAAACCCAGGGGAGAAGCACTGGATAGCAGTAAAGAACATTCTCAAGTACCTAAGGAGGACTAAAGATATGTTCTTGATGTATGGCGGAAAAGACCTCCAGATTGAGGCTTTTGCCGACTCCGGCTTCCAGAGTGACAAAGATGACTCCAAGTCCATGTCGGGTTATGTTTTTACCCTCAATGGAGGGGAAGTCTGTTGGAAGAGTTCCAAGCAGGAGACCGTTGCTGACTCAACGATAGAAGCAGAGTACATAGCTGCTTGCGATGCCATAAAAGAAGCTGTCTGGATGAATAAGTTCCTCACAGAACTTCAGGTGGTTCCTACCAGTGTTGATCCAATACCTCTGTATTGTGACAACAACGGCGCTATAGTTTTAGCGAAGGAACCCAGATCCCATCAGAAGTCCAGACACATCTTAAGGCGGTATCACCTGATCAGGGAGATCGTCGATCGCCGGGAGATCGAGGTGAAGAGAGTAGAGACGGAGAATAACATTGCTGATCCATTCACGAAGGCCATTCCTCAGACGCAGTTCGAGAGGCTATTCAAGATGATAGGTCTACGATATGCCAGCTCATGGCCCTAGTGCAAGTGGGAGATTGTTAGTGTATATGCCCTAGGGGCCATTATTGTATCATACTAGATTGTATATTACTTAATGGAAGCTTGGGATATTCACAGTTGTATATACAG
Organism: Agapanthus africanus; assembly: GCA_030015575.1. Lineage (NCBI taxonomy): Eukaryota > Viridiplantae > Streptophyta > Magnoliopsida > Asparagales > Amaryllidaceae > Agapanthus > Agapanthus africanus. The sequence continues at coordinate 636,755,921 of CM057337.1, forward strand.
TCTTGCTAAAAATGGTAGTATGCTACTTGGTTTGTATCTACTTTAATATGTGCATATGTTTCTTGTAACGTATCACTTATATATATTAGTAGAGCCCATAGGATCTTTGCTTGATTACCAACGTTGTGATGGCAGTCACACTAGTGGGGGCTGGGTAGTCTGTAAGCAACATCTTATACAGGTCCCTGGTCGTTGGATTATCGAGAAAGGGCATCGATATTCCGGAGTAGACTAAGTGTGTACACTTCTCATCCCAGTTGCGGAGATGGTCTGTCCTACAGCCATCAGTACGTCGTACTGGAGATAGTATACAGGTGCTCGTTAGGTTACGGGTACACCGGACAGGACTTGCAGGGGAACTGATTAGTTGGTATTATACCCATCGTCAGTTAACAGTGACATGAGTACAGCATAGTCCGCAGACTTGACACTGCTGCTTTGCCTCGAGTGTGTCCTACTGATTGCTACCCTACTACGGCTCAAAAGAGTCGTGCAAACAGGTAGCAGTTGGGTGCAGTCCCGAGCACTTGGAGGCTGTAGTGGTTAGACAGGATTCGTCTCTCCCGGTTTTGGGAGATGATATCGCGCTGTGTCAGAGAGCCGTTACGTAAAGTCCCTGGCCAGGGCAAGCGAGATTTACTGGTAGGTTCCAGTAGTTTCTCAGGGTGTAATGGGCTTCGCTCCGACACGACTTATACAGCTATTAGGGGACTGACGCTTGCCGCGCCCTAGGCTTGATATGCGATAGTCTTAGACGAACAGACCGGACTGTACGAAGATTGTCACATCAGGCTCAGTGGGAGTTCGGATGAGTTTCCTCATCGGCTTTCTTATCGACATCTACCTGGGGACCGTTACGTACAGCTAGTGCCGCTTGCGGTCTGTAGTTAAACCCACTGCCAGCGTAGTGTCGAGTGTTTAGAGTCCCACACAGAGAGTTTCCCTGCTCCAGGCGAAACGATATAGAGGTCGTACGGTTTTACGACAAGGGTTCGGACGCGTACGTGTGTTTACGCACGTACGACGTTCGGACAGTTTTTACTAGCCGCCTTTGGTTTAAGCCAGATTCTAGTATCGGGTTATTGGATTTATACAGTCTAAAGTTTTTTTTCCGTGTTTTCACGGATAGGAGGGGCGTTCTCATAATTTGTCGGGAAGCTTCTAGAAGGATGATGACATGGAGGGTAAGGTGGCATTAGCATTTAATGAAATTGTGACTCACTTAGATGAATTATTCAAGTGAGTTAATGAAGCATTTATTACTTAATGACTCACTTGAAAATTCATTGTATCTATTTAATGAAGCATGGTGATAATGTATTTGATTTATTCATTTGATAAATCTTTATGCTTCATTATATATTAGAAGTGAGAAGGATTTTCATTCACTCTCATGCTTATCTTCTCTCTCCTCAAGCTCTCTCTCTCTTGAAACCCTAATCCTCCCCTCTCATGTATTGAGATCAAGGATTAGCTAGACTAATACATCCATAACCTCACTCTATATCCCCTAGGTAGCTTAGATTAGCACTTTAAGCAACCTAGTTATCTCAAGTTTGAGATTAAGCTTGGCGTAGGAGCTCTCGGGTGGATCGTCTTTGATTCGAGGAGGCCGTTGAGGTGCCGATGTTCTAAGGAGCCTATGAGGAGTGGAGGACAGCGATGAAGACCCGAAGGACAAGTAACGTGAGGTATAACTTCGTATCCGAGTAGTTAAACCTCTAGTAGATAGTTAGCAATGGTTTAGATAATGATTCATACGCTCAAGTCCGTGTTACGAAGGTTTGATAATCGTTTTTCATATATTCCGCCTCCCCGCAAGTTCGTGGGGTGCGTGACATGCACTTACAGGGTCACGTGCCAACACGTGATGGGTTTCTTAGCCCTCTGAACTAATAGAATTAAATTCTAATTAAATGCTGTATCAGTGGGGTCACATGCCAACACGTGATGGGTTTCTGAGCCCTCTGAACTAATAGAATTAAATTCTAGTTAATTACTTAATCAGTAAGGTCACGTGCCAACACGTGATAAACTCCTAAACCCTCTGAACTAATAGAATTAAATTCTAATTAAAAGGAATCGAAAACCTTAATTGGAAAAATATTTCCCTAGATCTTTCCAAATAAAAAAGATTGCACTCTGTAAAAGGGAACACCGTTGGATTAAAAATCTAAGGGTGATTAAAAATCACCAATTTATAGAAAGATTCTGTACAAGGAAATATTTTCCTAAAATTTACCAGGAACAACAAATAAAATATCTTTTGGATTAAAAATCCAATGGTGAATAAAATTCACCGAGTGATCTAAAAGATCATGTTGGTTATAAAATCAATCAAAATCTCTCAATGAGAGATTGGCTGAACAAACTTATTTTTTTTTCTCTCCTATAAATAGGAGCCAAGAAGGAAGAGAAAGGAAAAAATACAATAAAGAGAGATACAACAACAGAGAGAGAGAGAAGATAGAAGAGAAAAAAAAGAAGAGAATTTAATTCTCCATAGAGAAAAGAAGATCTCTTCAGAGAAAAAACTCTAGGTAAGAAAAGGAAGGAGATCATTCTATAAGATCCCACAAAACAAAAGAGAATTTAATTCTCAAACCAAGAGTTTAACTCTTCTAAAAAGAACTTAGTTCTTCCTCTGGTTGAAGATCTGCAGAAGCAGATCTCCCCACAAGTTGAGAATTTAATTCTTATCGAGAAGATTCTGCCATGCAGATCCAAAACTTAAAGGGAGAATTGAGTTTAAAGAATTTAATTCTTTCAAACATATAGGAATTTAATTCCTCTAAATAAAATTAGGGTTTAACCCTAACAAAAGAATTTAATTCTTAAACAAGAGATTTAACTCTCTATGCATGTAAAAGAGATCAGTACCCAACATGATCATGTGGTAACACGTGACCCCCTTTCTTTGAACCAGAAAAAGAGATTTTTAAAAGTCTTTAACACTTATTTTAAAGGGAAAAGGGAAAACAATAAAGACAGTTTCTCTTCTAGAGTGTATCACGTGCTCCCACCTGACCCTTAAAATGCTCCTTAAAACAAAAAGGAGTAAAGCCAAGGCAGTTTCACTTTTTGGGCGTCTTACGTGTTCCCACGTGACCCTTAACAATTATTAAACAAAAGAAGATTCTACCCAAAGGCAATGCCCGCCTAAAGGATGCCTCACGTTTCCCCACGTGACCCCTGACAAACACCATTTTAAAGAGAAAATGGGGTAAAACCGAAGGATTAATAGCCAACGCATGGATGACCATCACGTGCCCACACGTGATGGTCATAAAGGTCAAGTGTTGAACACTTACATGCATATTCTGAGAGTAAAATAAAAGAAGCTAGGGCCAATCTTCAGGCGCCTCACGTGACCCCACGTGAGCGCTTCAGTTTTAGTGTTTAACACTACTTTAAGCGCCTCACGTGGGAGCACGTGAGCGCCGTATGTACTCTAATGTTTAACACTATATTCGAACCAATCTTAGCCCAAATTAGCTAAGTCTTCAAGAGGCAAGATCCCCTGAAACTGAACCCCAACCACACTCTTGTCTTCCAAAATTGATCATCCCGCATGACATTCAAAGTAATTCTTAGAGCCTTTCAATCAATATTGGTTCAAGGGTACATCTCTTCACTCCTCTGATATTTTTCGTTGTAATCCTTCAACGTCATCAGAGAGGTGACGGGTCCTGACAACCAGACATTCCACGGACTGTGGGGCCGTTAAACTCATGGACTATGATGTCCTTAAACTTTACAAACTATGATGTCTCTAAACTACCATGGACTGTGGGGTCCTTAAACTCATAGACTATGATGTCTTTAAACTTTACAGACTATGACGTCTTTAAACTATGGAGTATGATGATCTTAAACTCCATGGACTATGATGTTCTTAAACTATGGACCGCAAAGTCCCTAAACTAAAACAATAGAGCCCAAATGCTCTTTTGTTGGATCTAAATGATCCTGTTGAGTAGATCTTAGTCTAAAATTATATTAACGTATCCTCAACAAACGTTTAAGTTGATCTTAGTCTCAAATGAGATTAACGATCCTTAAACCCAACCCAAACCCAAATCTAAGAAAATACGGATTTGGACTAATCCCTGCCCTACGGGCGACAACTTAAATTAGTCTCCGTATACAATCCACGGGCAACCAAAAATATAACAAACACACACGACACGAAGTGACCATCTAGAGAAGGAGAAAGTGGTTACCGCGACGTGGTAGCGTAATTAACTGTAGGGGCCTGCGCCTGCAGGGAAGAGCGTCCCTACAATCAAAAACCCCTCAAACGAGGGGAATCTGACGAAGTCTGCTACAACGGCCGCATCCGTCTAAACCTCCGATATACGGTGCCATAAATCAACTTGGCATCTTCGAAGAGGTGGGGGGATAAAACCAAATAGCATCTGCCCCCAAAATTCAGGCCTGACGTCCCAACGTCCCGGTCACGTCTTTCGGCGGAGAACAGAATCTGGCACGCCCGGTGGGACCTTTTCCTCTTTCCACTCCACACTTCGTGTGTCGTGTTTCGCGAACGAATCACGGTTTGCTATGGTTGCCCCTAGATTCAAGGTACTAAGATTTGGTGTCTTTCTCCCGTGCAGATCAATGGCTTCCAACTGCACCAACTGCAACAACTGCAACAATTCCTACTCTGTCCTTGCTAGAGAAGTGACCTACGGGCCTCAGGCGGCCTCCGTTTTCAAGATGCCAGTGGAAAAGATGACTCAAGCCACCACAGGGCTATTCTTTGGGACCATGCTCCCACCAATAAGCTTCAACGCCCCATTGCCGTCGCAAGAAGCTCCGAAGAAGTCGGTCTTTAATCAGCTTACAACTACCGCGGCCCCTCTCAACGGGTCGCTCAAGTCCAGTGCCTCAGTTTTCAATAGACTGGGCCAAATCTCAAGTGGGCCCATGAAGAAGCCCGTGATACCTGAAGCAGCCATCCCAAAGCGGATGGTCGTTCCTGTTCCTGAAGTCATCAGAGCGACTTTCCCTGCTAAGGAGTCGGTCTTCACAAGACTGGCCATTTCAGCTCCTACTCCAAGTAAAGTAACCAAGGTTGCTTCTCCTGTCAAAAAGTCGGTCTTTTCAAGACTAACCATCCCCTCTCAGTGGACGTCGGTTTTCGACAGGCTAACGACGGCAACATCTCCTTATCAGAGCAGGGGGCATGAAAAAGCCACCCCCATTACTGAGCCGGTCCCGTCAGCACGACATGCTCGCCGTCGTCACTGGTGCCGAGTAAGGAAGGCTGGGGGCAGCTCTCCTTCTGGACTGACTCCGCCAGCTCCGATGGTGGAAATTGATGCTGCTGTTCCAACTAGGAACAGCTTTGAACCACTTAGGAGGGTACGCAAGAACTCTCCGAAGGCCGTGCTAAAAAGATCTCCTCCACCTATGGAGAACGCTACAAAGGTGAAACCAGAGTAGCCTCCTCAGCGGCTGTCCTCTAAAATTCATAAAATCTGGCAAAGGGTCCAAGATTCGGGGATCAACCAAGACTACTCTCGCCAACCGAAGAAGATTAAAGTTCGGAAAGAGAAGGACCACCCTGTTGTACCACAAAAGGTGTTGTCTACTTGGGTGCCCGTTGCAACGGCTCCCTCAACTTCGACCGCTCACAAAAGGGGAAGGCCAGAGAAAATTCCTGTGTCTGCGACGAATCTCAAGGGCACTGAACCTAAACGCCCTAAGATTGGGGGTATGGTGGTGCACACTGTTTATATGGCTTCCGGAAAAGAGGAAAGCCGTGTTTCTACGGGTCACTGACCGCTCACCAGATCTGTAACAAAGGCCCAGGAGCAACAACAGAATCTCCAGGAAATGTTAACACAGATGGCCGTACTCACTGGGCCAAAAGAAAGCCCGGAGACATCGTCAGAGCAGCGTCATGAAAAAAAAACCGATGCTGAGTTCCTCCGCAGTCGAGAAGAAAGACAAAGTGGCAGCGGAATAAGCTCCCAACATAAAACGAATGGTGCTTTTATTCCAAGACATGGTCGGGATGATGTTACAGCCGGATCCTCCAGCTGAAGACCCTCCGATTATCCTTAAAGACGATAGGGAGAGACATCGAACCCTCTTCCGGCTTGTTCAACAGCCAAGGAAGAGTCCATTCCACAGCCGCCCTGGATGATTATATAGCTCAACAGATATGAGCCCATCAAGCGAACGAAGCTGCTGGCCAAGTCGTCAGAACTGGGCGACCCTATCCCAGCTGGTACGATCAGATTAAGTACCCGCTAGGATACACAATCCTTAAATTTCTTGTATATAAGGGGACAGGCAACACCCGCCAGCATGTCGCCCGGTTCAGGGCTCTGTGCGGCAACACTGGATGTGACGATAAGCTACTGCTTCGCCAATTCGTCAGCAGCTTGATGGAGATGGCGTTCGAATGGTATTCAGAGCTTCCCAACGATTCCGTCAAAACTTTTACGGAGATGGAGTTACTATTCACCCAGCGTTTCGCAAGCGCTAGCGAACGCACCCCAATCACGGCATTGATTAACGCCAGAGTGAAACCAGACGAAACATGGGTTCAGTACGTGATACGGTGGCGGAATCTATGGTCGAAGTGCGAGAAGCGCATCGAAGAAGCGCCTGTGGTGGGCATATTTGTGGGAACTCTTGATCCGCAGGCGACCATATTTCAGTTCATGATGTTTTTCAAGCCGACTACCTTCCAGGCCTTGATCGAAAAACTGACCCTAATGGATCAGATGGGTCATAGACCGTCTTCCTTGAAAATGGAGCCTCGAAACGAAAAAGGGAAGGGGAAAGCGACCTTCGTCGCCAATGCTCAACAGCAGCCTAGTGGTCCAAAACCAGCTGATCGCCAAAGTGATAGACAACGATCCCTTAGAGAGAAGATGAGACTCCCTTACTCGTTCCCTCAGGATAAGACAAAAAGGTTATTCGAGCCAGCGTTGCGCAACAGGCTCATCGCGCTGCCGGAGCCAAGACGCCCAACGCAACCAGGAGACGTTAACAATCCTAATTACTGCCCTTACCACCGAATATTGGGTCATCCAATCTAAGATTGTTACATCTTCAAAAGTTGGATCGAAGATCAGTACTAACAGGGCAAGTTCGCGTTATCCGAAAATTGGAAGGTGAACCCGCCATAACCTCACGCTCCTAAAAAGGTGGGCACGCCGGGGGCATCATGCTCACTTATAGAGGAAGCCCCATGGGAGGTGGCCCTTTCAGCTAAGACTAAAAGAATGCTAAAGGACCTTCAAATATGTCCGGCGATCAGGTGCAAGAGCCCACTAGAGCCCGAGATTATTGAGGGGATGCTGAAGCCGCGCCCAATGCTGAAAGTTGATAATGGTGGACAAAACATTCAAGTAAAGCCTCCAAAATCTTTAAAGAAAAAGAAGAAGACCAAGAAGCCCGTCCAACCCGACGATAGCCGTACAGGTCTGCAGAAATATATCGATGCACTGGAAGAATATAACCAAAAGGCAAGGACCCCAATCACATTGGACGAATTCTTTAAGCATGAAGATGATGATGCTGACGAAGGAGACGATTCTTCAGAAGGGCCTGAAGACTATGTGGCGAGCTACCACATGATCTCTCACTCGATAAATAGCAAAGAAGCTCATGATGCAGAGAAACTGGGGGCAGATCCCAAACCAGAACTTCTAGAATCGTCAGACGAGATGATTGACGTATTCCTGAACGAGACGCTTCAGAAAAGCAAAGCTGACCGAGAGCGTGAAATCGCCATATTCGAAAAAGCCAAACACCGGTGGCTGGACGAAAAGGTTAAAATACTCCCACCAGATCAAAGCACATCCGCCGCAAACAAAAGCAAACTTAAGATGAGGAAAAGGTTCGCCAATGCCATGTCAATGGGAATGAAGCTGCCACCCTCTGAAGGAAATACTCCTGATGGGGTACACCTTGACGAAGAGGATGTACATCCAAATTACTGTTTATACCATCAGAGAATTGCACACCCTACTGAAGAGTGCAACGCCTTTGAAAACTGGTGGCAGGGATATATCGCCCACCGACAACATTTCAAGAAGATGAAGCGTGAAGCTCGTCGACAGCGAAAAAATGCGACGGATGAGCACAAAAGAACTGCCGGTAACTGTCACATGGTTGATTTAGGGATATCGCAAGTTCTCACCTTCGGAAGCGATTCTGACGAGGAAATAGCTCTCGGCCCTCTATTCAAAGAACCCACCTCCGAAGCGGAAGAGACGAAAACCTGTGAGAATATTAAGATGCGCAATCGTACACTACCCGAAAAGAATCTCGGACCCACAAACAAGGGATCAAACAAAAAAGATAAGGGGAAGGAAAAAGTCCTCGAGGATATCGCCCTCAATGACCGAGCCGTCGAAGTGCTGGCAGCCAATGACCCGCCCAAGAAAAGCAATGTGGATTATAACGTTTTGGCACACCTGAGGAAGATACCCTCGCAGCTAAGCAGTCTCGATGCCCTTCTGCTATCCAAAGAGGCGAGAGATTCTCTGATCAAGGCATTACAAGAGCTTGACCAGTTTCAATCTTTCATCACCGAAGAAAAGATGAAGGACGAGCTGGAAGAAATTCATACAGCTGACATCACTTTCGGCGATGAAGATCTCCTCCTCGGAACGTGTGAGCATAACCGTCCCCTATATGTCTCCGGGTATTGCCATGACATTAAGATAGAGAAGATCCTAGTTGACAATGGGTCCTCTGTCAACCTCCTAAATGTAAGGGTGCTAAAAGAAATCTGCATGAGCATTCAACACCGTGCTCGGGATAAAATCATTATTTCCGAGTTTGACTCCCAGTCATCACGGTCGCTCGGGTCTGTGATACTAACGTTACGCTTTGGGTTGCTCGTCACTGATATCAAGTTCCACATCATTGACGCTAAGACTTGCTACAACGCTTTGCTCGGCAGGCCTTGGTTACATGAGTACAACATCATCCCTTCTACACAATATCAGTGTATGAAGTATTTCAAAGATGGGCTTGAATACACCATGACAGGGAAGCTGGACCCATTCTCCGTAAACGAAGTCCGAAAGTATGAAGATGCAAAGTACTTCTTACAGGACTTTGAAGACACGGAAAGATGCCATAAACCTGAGGGTAAGCAAAAAGCTATTACCACCATTCCGGTCTTCGGAAGCGATACCGAGGAGGAAGAAGAGATAGTCTATTCGGGACCTTCCCAATACGACAAACCGGGACCGTCTACCCCTATTCTGGTCTTTGGCAGTGACTCTGAAGACGAGGTCAACGCAATATTCTCGGCTCTTCCATCAGTACAAGCCTTCATTGGAGATGATCGGAGTTTGCAGATCGCCATGGTTTCGCAAGAGCATTACAAAGAGCTCGATGCGCTTGATACCTACAGTGTGCAAGAACTGCAGACGTTTTACGTCCCTCTCAGGCGAAAAGATGAAAAGACGATCCTCTTTTATCGATCCGCGGAAACCAAAGTAAAGAGAGAAATCCGGCATGGTGCCGATTCTGCGCTTGACAGGCTCCTGCCCATCCGTCTTCCCAGATACTACACAGAAAGATTAAAAAGGCTGTTGAGGCGCCAAGGCATACCCTTGAAGCAGACCGCACGACAAGATCAGTTCTACAACAGGATCTGGAACGTCCCCGGAACTCAGCAAAAATTGCCCAATGGGAGAATGGAAACGATCGGGCTCGGATATGTTCAATCTAAGAAACGGGAGCGATTCCATGGCTGCTACGTTATACATGATTTCGATGAAAAAGGAGATAATTTGTTAGAAGATGCTAACCCTAAACCAAAACGAGGTCTCGCCATGAAAGTGCCAAGTCCTTCGTTCGAAGAACAGATGGATAAGCTAATAAGGGAAGCGGGTCAAAAGGTCCGGGATTACCATAGCCGCGAAATGGCCATCTATGAAAATGCCAGAACGCAGCACCTCCTTCAGCAGGCTACGAAAAATGACGATGCCCTTCATCGCCAGCCCGTTATATGGAAGACTCGACGCAAAGGCAAAAATAAACTGAAGAACAGAAAAAAATGTTCGACAGCAGCAAAGCGGGTACAACAAGCCTCGCGATCGAAAATTGAGCAGCCGGGATTCGTCTCTTATAAAGAAGATGGGTTGAGCATATTCTTTTCCCCAATACAAGACAAGAAAGATATTCAGTCTTGTCATTAAATATCAGATGATTACCCTCCCGGAGTCCAAGCACCCTGAACAAGCAAGTGAGGTTCATCACCCAGATTATTGCTCTTATCACTGAGTGATAGGACATCCTCTCGAAGACTGCTCCACCTTCAAAAATTGGATCGAGGACTAGTATCAGTAAGGCAGGTTCGCTTTATCAAGCAGTTGGAGAGTAACCCCGCCGCAGAAGCATGAACCGAAAGCCACATATGCAACGAGAGTAGAACCAGATCAACATCGGTCTTGGAAACGATCTCGTACCTGTCACATAATAACGCTAACGGGAGGAGTGTCCGAAAATATGGATGACCTCTCCTGGTGTTTCGAAAACGATGATAACGAAGTGATCTCAGAGTTTCCACCGGCGCTAAAAGAGCTGGAAGATGGGATACATACTACTGCAGATAACCTCAGAAAAATCAACTTGGGGACGGCAAACGACCCAAGGCCTACGTTCGTCAGCAAGCTGCTGTCTAAAGAATAGGTGGCTACACTCAAAGACGTACTCATGCAGTATAAAAACTGCTTCGCATGGAACTACACCGAGATGCTGAGGCTAAATCACGAGATAGCTGTGCATAAATTGGCGATATCCCCGGACGTCAAGCCAGTTAAGCAAGCACCAAGAAGAATGCGGCTCAAACTTGAAATGAGCATCAACACCGAAGTTAAGAAGCTAATTGATTCTGGCTTCATCCAAGAAGTTCAATACCCTGACTGGGTCGCCAATATTGTCCTAGTGATGAAGAAGGACGGTACGCATCTGCGTAGATTTTCGGGACCTCAACAAAGCTTGCTCGAAAGATGACTTTCCCGTACCGGTTACCGAGCTGATGATAGACAACACGTCCACTCACGAAGTCTTCTCCTTCATGGACGGCTCATCAGGGTACAATCAAATAAAGATGCATCCCGAAGACCAGAAGCACACCACTTTCCGGACTCCTCTGGGCATATTCTGCTACAAAGTGATGCCTTTCGTTCTGAAGAACGCCGATGCCACTTATCAGAGGGCCATGACGAAGATTTTCGATGATCTCATACATGAAATCGTCAAATTCTATATCGACGACTTCGTAGTGAAAAGTAAATCGTATGAGGAGCATTGGGAGCATCTAAAGATAGTGTTTCAGCACCTTCGGAAATACTACTTGAAGATGAACCCTCTCAAATGCACGTTCGAAGTCTCCTCAGGCAAATTCCTATGATTCATTATCCGACACCGGGGCATTGAAATAGACCCGTCAAAGATCAAGGCGATCATGGAGATGCCTCCGCCAAGAACTCTCAAGCAACTGCGGTCTCTCCAAGGGAAGCTCGCATATAACCGGCGGTTCATAGCTAACCTATCCGGCAAATGCCGCCCCTACAGTCATCTAATGAAGAAGGGGACCCCTTTCGTCTGGGATCATAAATGCCAGAGCGCACTAGACGAAATCAAGCAATATCTGCAGAATCCGCCGGTGCTGACCACTCCGGTCAAGAGAAAACCTCTCATTCTGTACACAACAGTCCTTGACGGTTCTTTAGGCGCGCTATGGGCACAAGAGAACGACCAAGGGAAAGAGAGGGCCCTCTACTATTTGAGTCGAGTTCTCTTGGGGGCAGAAAACAATTACTCCCCTATCGAAAAACACTGCCTGGCATTAATTTTCGCGATAACGAAGCTACGGCATTATGCTTTGGCGCATGATGTCCACCTCATATCAAAAGTGGATCCTCTCAAATATTTGATGTCAAGAGCCATACTAACAGGACGGCTTGCTAAATGGGCCCTACTCTTGATGGAGTTCTCGATAACATATCGACCGCTCAAGGCAGTGAAAGGCCAGGCTATCGCCGACTTCCTCGCTGAGCATCCAATACCTGCCGATTCACCCCTAAATTGCGAATTGCCAGACGAGCACGCGTTTGACACGATCGATGGAGAGAAAGGAGAGAGTGACACCCGATGGGAACTCTACTTTGATGGGACATCTTCCATGAAGAAGCGGGAGCACAACACCCCCATAATCAAATCTGGGGTAGGCCTCATTTTCGTGACTCCACAAGGAGGGATAATGTGCTTTGCCTTCTCCTTAACAGAGCCGGGGACGAACAATGAAGCCGAATATGAAGCTTTGATAGCAGGTCTTGAGATCGCTGTCGACATGGGAATCGAAAACCTCCTCATATACGGAGACTCCTAGTTGGTCGTTAGTCAAGTAAACGGTGACTATCAAACGTGCAAACCGGAGTTGGTAAAGTACAGTGAGAGAGTGCAACAATTGCTGACTCAAATTCCCGTCTACGCCTTGGAAAGCATACCGCGTGCGGAAAATAGTAAAGCAGATGCATTAGCCAAACTTGCAAAAGAATCGGCTGACGAAAACCTCGATGACGTGAAGATTGTTGTGCAAAGTTGTCGGGTTCTCGCACCGGCAGAAATATCTCCGGAGACGTTTGAAGAAAAGGAAGCGACCAAGCAAGCGGCCCTATAGATAGAGGACCAGGAAAAGGTCAAGGATTGGAGAGAAGTCTTTATAGACTACTTCAAATCCCGTCGAACACCTGAAGATGCGTCCTCAAGACATCAGCGCATGAAACGAGCTCTATCCTTCGCCTTCGTCAATGACAATCTATATAAGAGATCATTTGATTCTCTATGGCTAAGATGCCTGGGACCTGAAGAAGCAAGGAGAGTCGTCCAAGAAACTCACAATGGACTCTGCGGTTCTCATCAAGCCGGGCCGAAAATGAAGCTGAAAATCAAAATGATGGGCTACTATTAGCCCACAATGATCCAAGAATGCCTCGAATACGCGAAGCAGTGCCACTCGTGCCAGATTCATGGGGAGTTCATCCATCAGCATCCAAATCCACTACATCCAACGGTGGCTAGCTGGCCGTTCGAAATGTGGGGAATAGACATAATCAGGCCCATTGAACCAGTATCGTCCAGAGGCCATCGGTTCATATTGGCGACACCGGATTACTTCTCCAAGTGGGCTGAAGCAGTAACACTAAGAGAAGTGAAGGAGGAGAATATCCTCCATTTCTTCAAGACACATGTCGTCTATCAGTTCAGCACTCCGTGATGGATTATCTCCGATAACGGGCCGGCCTATAGAAGCCATAAAATCAGCCGCTTCGCACAGCAGCATAATATAGATTGGAGATACTCTTCGGTCTATAATCCTCGAGCTAATGGTCTAGATAGGGCTTTCAATAAGACCTTGACGAAGATTATAAAGAAGACGGTGTCTCGAAATAGGAAGGACTGGCACGAGAGACTGCATGAAGCTCTTTGGGCGTATCGAACCACGTTCAAAACGGCCACAAACACAATGCCGTATGCATTGGTATTCGGCACTGAAGCAGTACTCCCCTTGGAGATAGAGCTACCCTCCTTACGAGTGGCAGTTCATTATGAGCTAACGGACGAAGAGAATGCTCATCTTCGGCTTGAGGAACTTGACGCCCTTGACGAAATCCGGCTCATGGCGCAGCAAAACTTGGAAGCTTATAAAGCAAAAATGACACGCTCATACGAGAGATTGACTAGGCTGAGAACATTCCGCCAAGGAGAACTCGTGCTAGTGGTCAAGAGACCTATGATCCCCAATCGTGCCAAACTGGGGAAATTTGAGCCGAACTATAAAGGCCCGTACATCATAGACAAAGTCTACCAAGGTTGGGCTTACTTGCTCATGGATATGCATGGCGAAAGACCCTTCAGGACAATAAACGGCCATTTCTTGAAAAAATACTACGCCTGACGAGTTACGGCTTAGGTCAACGATAGATGACGACACCTATGTCCGCTCGCTATCTTCCCAAGCTCGAACTCTATAGTAGTATCCGACGAAACCTCGCCTCGAAAACGTGCGACGGACCGTAATGTCCTTAAACTAACAACGGACCGTAATGTCCTTAAACTAGCAATGGACCGAAACGTCCTAAAACTAATGACTGACCGAGACGTCTATAAACTACTACGGACTGCACATCCCAAGGCTGACGCAAAAAAAAACGGTACGTCCATAAGCGAGATGGGCACGGATGAAAACCCGAAAGGGCTCCGTGAGTAAAAACAGCAGGACTACCGGCGAGTTTGTGAAAACCCGAAAGGGCGCAATCTGGTTAAAAGACACTTGCAAGGTCCTCTCGATCCTGTAAGGAGAAAATACCTGCGTGAGATCCTTACGACTCACAAGAGAGCAACACACTTAAGAATCCTCACGATTCCTAAGGAGAAAACACACTTACGAGATCCTCACGACTCGTAAGGAGAATTCCCCTTTGAGACCCTCATGGCTCATAGGGTTCAAAAGCCTTAAGTTACAGGGATCTGAACCCGTTCTTAAGCCGTCATACACCCTGATTTTGCCCTACAAGCATTTCAATATTGACCCTTGTATACAATCCACGGGCACGAATAAACATTTCCTTAACAAAGTCCCACCAGCAACTAGGGATATGCTCATACGGTGAACGACCCTTATAAGTCCTCTCGACTTATAAAGAGAAAACACTCTTGTAAGATCCTTACGACTTATAAGAGAACATAAACTTAAGAATCCTCATGATTTTTAAGGAGAAAACACACTCACGAGATCCTCACGACTCGTAGGGAGAAACACCTTTATGAGACTCTTACGGCTCATGAAGTTTAAAGCCTTAGTCAACAGGATCCTAACCCTGATTGCTAAGCCATCTTTGTTCGAATCAACAGAGGAAAATGATGATTTGCTCCTGGCAATGTCCCAGTGGTAGCGATGCTGATGTCTAAATCGGTATCAAATTCCAAGCCCTTTCACGGCAAATGATGTTTTATTCCTGGCAATATTCCAGTTGCAGCGGTGTTGATGCTAAGATTGGCACCAGATTCCAAGTTCCACACCAGCGATAAAAAATCAGCAAGCCAAAAATGCATATGAAATAGCCGAAATGATGGGACAACTTACAACAAAACCAGCAAGTAAAAATATATATGCATACAAAAATAGCCGAAATGATTGGGCAACTCGCAATAAAAAGCAGCGAGTAAAAAAATAGCCGAAATGATTGGGCACCGCGAAAAATAGCCGAAATGATTAGGCAATCGCGACTTTCGCGATATAAAAAGCTGAAATGATAGAGCATCGCGGAAAGAAATATAAAAAAATGAAATGAAATGAAACCTTTTGCTCTACAGGTGAGATCACATCGATCCCCGTATACAATCCAGGGGCACAAACAAAAAGGGAACCATATCATCCCACCACGCTCCATCAGAAAGAGAGCCAAGTCTCGACGGCCACATCCACAGCCTGAAGACCCACAACAGCGTTCCTCCTCGTTCCAGCAGAATTCAGACGCGACAATCAATCTCGGAGCCATGGCAAAGTCTCTAGTTCCAAATTTCGACGGTTCATAGACAACCTAGAGACCACCTCGATATTCGTCTCATTACAGCAGACACAACGTCAGCAAAGCGGAGCTACGGCAAAGTCTCTAGTTCCAAATCTCGACGGTTCACAAACAATCTGGAGACCAATGACCCCGTTTCGGAAATACGTCAGCAAATGACCCCTTGCGGAAATACGTCAGTAAATGACCCCGTTTCGGAAATACATCAGCCAATAACCCCGTCACGGAAATACGTCAGCTAATGATCCCGTCACGGAAATACGTCATCAAATAACTCCGTCGCGGAAATACGTCAGCCAATGACCCTGTCACGGAAACACGTCAGTCAATGACCCCGTCGCGGAAACATGTCAGCAAATGACCCCGTCTCGGAAACACGTCAGCAAATGACCCCATCTCGGAAACACATCAGCAAATGACCCCGTCGCGAAAATACGTCATCCAATGACCCCGTTGCGGAAACACGTCAGCCAATGACCCCGTCGTGGAAACACGTCAGCAAATGACCCCGTCTCGGAAACACGTCAGCAAATGACCCCGTAGCGGAAATACGTCAGCCAATGACCCCGTCGCGGAAATACGTCAGCAAATGACCCCGTCTTGGAAATACGTCAGCAAATGACCCCATCGCGGAAACACGTCAGCAAATGACCCCGTCTTGGAAATACATCAGCAAATGACCCCGTTTCGGAAATAAGTCAGCCAATGACCCCGTCGCGGAAATACGTCAGCTAATGACCCCTTCGTGGAAATACATCATCAAATGATCCCGTCGCGGAAATACGTCAGCCAATGACCCCGTCGCGGAAATGCGTCAGCCGATGACCCCGTTGTGGAAACACGTCAGCAAATCACCCCGTCGCGGAAATACATCATCCAATGACCCCGTTGCGAAAATAAGTCAACCCCTGACCTCATGGAACACTGCTAAAGTCAATCCTGACCCCGTGGAAAATGGACAAAGTTAACCGTCGGCCTCCCCATCAAAGCAATACTTTGATCCGGGAGCAGGTCAACTCATCAATCACTTACGAGTCCTTTCGACTTGTAAGGAAGAAAATTCTCTTAGGAGATCCTTACGACTCTCAAGAGAAAAATACACTTAGGAATCCTCATGATTCCTAAGGAGAAAATACACCTACGAGATCCTCTTGACTCGTAGGGAGAAAAATCTTTATGAGACCCTCACGGCTCATAAAGTTGGAAAGCCTTAGGTGGCAGACCTGAACCTGTTGCCTAAGCCATCACTACCCTACAAGGAGGTCAAGATGGACTATTTACAGACCACATTTGCCAAAATTACATGCCAGAGAAATGGAGGTGCTACTCAAGAGTGCGTAAACTGCTCTGCGTCAAATCAAGATGAAAAGGCGTAACCTACGGACGTCAATCACATACTTTGAATGACAGTAAGAAGAACATTTGATTAGCATCCAGTTAAGCGTTCGAAGCATACCTATTTATGTATGTGCGGAAAAGGTTTAGTGCATAAAATAAACATGCGGAAACAAGAATTGTCTATTCATATTTCAGAAAATTCTTACAGTGATGAAAACGGTAAACAAAAACATCATTAAAATGTTTGCAATGGCAAGACATCAAATCCAAGACATGGATTGAGAAATTCAAAAGTTAAGCCATCTAAAATGTTTCGGGCCTCTCTGACCGTTCTCGTATGCATCCTCTCATGATCACAAGCGTCAGGGTCCTCATCGATGTCCTCCGCCCTTCGATATGCAGCGATTATCGTCGCCTGTTGAAAAGTTTGATGCAACAAGATTATCTCGCCTTTTCTTTGAGATTAGGCCCATCAGATACACCGAGTGTACCTTATCTTTGGCGTCATCTAATGCTTTAAGCGGCATGTCGTCATAGAATAAAGGAAGTGCTTCCCAGATCGCTCTCACAATGAGCTTCAAAAGAGCGGAACGACGAGGAAGCAGTCGACCATTGTATTCATCAAAGCGACGCATGATTTCGGCGCACTGAGCGTTTGTAAACTCCTGGTTCTGGCAGCGACCTAGTGCGCGAATGTCTCCATAAGAAATAATCTTGTCGAGATCATACAGATGAGCGGCCATAACGTTTGAAAAGGAAAATCAGTGAGAGTTTAGTAGGCAGACTAATTAAGAAAAAGCTTATTGAAACAGACAATAAGTTTGGGAGCTTACTACCTAAAGATCGTGCGTTCTTAGCGCTCGAAAGATGAGTTTTTATTAAAAGGAAAAACCCTTGGTGTGGATTTAAAATCGAAAGAGAATTTTATAAAAGGAGAAGAAAAGTTCCACGGTCGTTCAAGATCCTTACCTGAAAAAGGATTCTTTTTGTTGACAGAGTTTAACTCTGGATTTGTAATGACAGAGAACTAAGCTCCGAGGAAGAGAATGAAATTCTCAAGGCAAGAACGAGGAAGGAAGAAGATGAAGGAGTGGAGGCGCTACTGAAGAGACCCTTGCATTTATAAGACATGACAGGAAACGGTTCATCTTCCCCGTTCCCTAGGCAAATCCAACGGCAACAAAGGTTACAGCGTAGTACTCACGTCCAAACACGTGAGAACAACGCTGTGGGGGCATTTGTTCCCTCATAGGAACTGAATAAAATACAAATAAAGCAGCAGGAAAACCCCTCAAATGGGGTATCACACGCTCACACGTGATCAGGCCTCACGTGCAAACACGTGACCTTTTTATGGGTAGATTCTATCTACGCCTGAATGCCTAATTGATAAAGTCACGTGACCACACGTGATAAGCTCTTGAACCCACTGAATTAATAGAATTAAATTCTAATTAAATGGAATTAAAAGCATTTGTTCCCTCATGGGAACTGAATGAAATACAAATAAAGCAGCAAGGAAAACCCCCAAAGGGGGCATCACGTGCCCACACGTGACCGGGTCTCACGTGCAGACACGTGACCTTTTACAGGCAAAGCATATGCGCTGAATAAAATAAACAATTGGAAATACTTTATCAGTGGGGTCACGTGCCAACACGTGATGGGTTTCTGAGCCCTCTGAACTAATAAAATTAAATTCTAATTAAATGTTGTATCAGCGGGGTCACGTGCTAACACGTGATGGGTTTCTGAGCCCTCTGAACTAATAGAATTAAATTCTAATTAATTGCTTAATCAGTGAGGTCACGTGCCAACATGTGATAGATTCCTAAACCCTCCGAACTAATAAAATTAAATTCTAATTAAAAGGAATCGAAAACCTTAATTGGAAAAATATTTCCCTAGATCTTTCCAAACAAAAAAGATTGCACTCTGTAAAAGAGAGCATCGTTGGATTAAAAATCCAATGGTGATTAAAAATCACCAATTTATAGAAAGATTTTGTACAAGGAAATATTTTCCTAAAATTTGCCAGGAAAAACAAATAAAATATTTTTTGGATTAAAAATCCCATGGTGAATAAAATTCACCGAGTGATCTAAAAGATCATGTTGGTTATAAAATCAATCAAAATCTCTCAATGAGAGATCGGCTGAACAAACTGATTCTTTTCTTTCTCCTATAAATAGGAGCCAAGAAGGAAGAGAAAGGAAAAAATACAAAAAAGAGAGATACAACAACAGAGAGAGAAAAGATAGAAGAGAAAAAAAGAAGAAGAGAATTTAATTCTCCATAGAGAAAAGAAGATCTCTTCAGAGAAAAAACCCTAGGTAAGAAAAGGAAGGAGATCATTTTATAAGCTCCCACAAAAAAAGAGAATTTAATTCTCAAACCAAGAATTTAACTCTTCTAAAAAAAACTTAGTTCTTCCTCTTGTTGAAGATCTGCAGAAGCAGATCTCCCCACAAGTTGAGAATTTAATTCTCATCGTGGAGATTCTACCATGCAGATCCAAAACTTAGAGAGAGAATTGAGTTTAAAGAATTTAATTCTTTCAAACATATAGGAATTTAATTCCTCTAAATAAAATTACGGTTTAACCCTATCAAAAGAATTTAATTCTTAAATAAGGGATTTAACTCTCCATGCACGTAAAAGAGATCGGTACCCAACATGATCACGTGGTAACACGTGACCCCTTTCTTTGAACCAGAAAAAGAGATTTCCCAAAGTATTTAACACTTATTTAAAATGGAAAACAATAAAGACAGTTTCTCTTCTAGGGTGTATCACGTGCTCCCACGTGACCCTTAAAAAGCTCCTCAAAACAAAAGGGAGTAAAACCAAGGCAGTTTCAATTTTTGGGCGTCTCACGTGTTCCCACGTGGCCCTTGGCAATTATCAACCAAAAGAAGATTCTACCCAAAGGCAATACCCGCCTAAAGGATGCTACACGTATCCCCACATGATCCCTGACAAACACCATTTTAAAGAGAAAATGGGGTAAAACCAAAGGATTAATAGCCAACGCATGGATACCCATCACGTGCCCACACGTGATGGTCATAAAGATCAAGTGTTTAACACTTATATGCATATTCTGAGAGTAACATAAAAGAAGCAAGGGCCAATCTTCAGGCGCCTCACGTGACCTCACATGAGTGTTCATACCATAATTTTGCATTATTATATTCCCCATTCTTATTCATTTTACAAATAAATAGGTACTTTTGATCCATATCTGCTATATAGTTGCAGGTTATAGGTTCTCGGAACAAAAACAGTGAAATTGACGAAAAGACGATACAAAAGTGAGACTACGACCAACAAATGGAAGAGTCTTGATCAAGCCTACAGTTTGAAGAATAAACGAAAATTAATAGACAATTTCACAAAGAACAAAAGCAGCGCAAGGTTCAAGACTTCGACACGAAGCAAGCGGTAAAGTCCACGACATTGTTCACTGTGAAAATCTGGAAGAAAACTAAAAGACAACCTGAGAAACCAAGCAAAGAAACAAGAAGACAAAAGCCACCAGAAGATTCCCTAAATTTCTCAACTCATGATCTCTCTTTATGGCCGCGGAACCGCGGCCAAACATGGGTTTTACCCACGGATCCGCGGCCATGAAGGACTCGTGTCGGTGGAAAAATTCAGAAGTCGCTGGCGGCGCGTTGACTAGTTTTTCTTAGGGGGTATTTTTTTAAAAGCAGATGTGCGTCGATTGTAACCCTAGGGTTTTCTATATTCTATAAATAGAAACCCTAAAACCTTTTTTAGGTTATGCCTCTTCTTGTGCCTCATTTTATATCTAAAATTCAGATCTGTAAATTTCTGCAATGTATGAAGAGAGCATCAAATAAAAATTAGGAGTAAGTTTTCTTTTCATTGCCCTAGTTAAATTTTCTTTCCTGCCCTAGTATAGATCTTTATTATCTGCCCTAGATAGATAGTTTAGAAATGTTTTTCAATTCCCTAATGAGCGAGTAGTCTCCTCGCTTGTTAGGGTTAGATTTGGGGAAGGCTTGAGAGATGAAGATCTCTCACCCCTTTCTTGCCCATCACACATTTTTATAGGACTCCATGCATACATGCACACACCGCTCCCTATGGCACCCTATCCCACGAGGTAGCGGTGATACCGTAGTATAAACGACCGGTTGAGCATATTTTCCATGGAGGTTAGGGTAAGAATTAAGAAAGGAAGGACAAGAACCAAGAGGAAGAAACACCGTTTCTTCCCGATGGTACTAATCCATTTTATTAATTATTACCATAACACCTCATAGATCTTAAAAGGGCATAGAAAGCGGTGAGGAATATTGACTCTCCAAACTTAACCTAAACCTAACCCTAGCAAGATTTTAGTTTAGATCAAACTTAGTTTTTAGATTTAATCAATCCGACAACAATCGGAATTAACCCGTTAGACCAATTAGAAAATACACAAAATCCCTGTGGACCGACCCGTACTCACCGGCTAGCTACCAAGCGACGCCGTTCTTGATTGCGGTTAACAAATTCTTTGAAAAATCAAATGGCGCCGTTGCCGGGGATGGTGTTGTTATTCTCTTTTTGTAATTTCAGGTTAATATAAAATTGAAAAATCATAAAAATTGAAAAATTGAAAAATTAAAAAATAATAAAATTTTTTGTATTGTTTGAAGGGTGTTTCGTTTGAATTTTGCAGGACCGACGAACGAATTCAGATTTGGAAAAATCCAGAGAGCGAAACAGAAAACTGAAGATCTGAACAACAGAGGATTACACCAACAGAGGAGCAGAAGAAATCTCAAGAACTGAACCTCCTTTCCAACCGCGATTCCGCCCCGTGAGCCCTGCTCCGACCGCGCATCCATGGTGAGGTGGTGACGTCAGCAAAGGAAAAATTCTTTGTAAGCTTTTCTCTCTCCTTCTCTGCAATCCCTAATATCTCCTCTGTAAAATTTCCTGCAGGATTCTTTGCGCTAAAAATTCTCCCCTTCTCAATAACTTGATCTTGTGCAGGATTCTTTGCGTCGCGCTTAAAAAAAAATTGTTTGCAAGTGATTGTGTTTACTGCTTTGCATACATTAATCGGACTTTAAGGGGCTTTTACACCAATCCAGATTGGGTGGGGATTTCATTACCCTTCGCAGGACCCCACAAATCACATAAGACATATTGTATTGACCATCATTTAATTAAAAAAGATTAGACTCAGCCCTAAAGACTTCACGCTCAATAGGACAGAGGAATAGTTGTAGGCATCGACCGTTAATCCTAACCTGACTTTGTGGTGTCTAGGCAAGTGTGTCTAAGGCAAGTGGTTACTTAATTAGGCCCACTACTTACGTAGTGGAGAACCTCCCACTTACCTGGCACTTACCTGGCCACAATTGGCGGTGAAGAGGCGGTTTGAGGTCCTACTTCTTGCCTTTTGGAACAGTTAGGAGCTGTCTAGCTGACCTAGGCGACCCTAGATCTAGGCTTGATTGTGCATTTGTAGTTGATTGAACGTGTGTCTAAGCCTTTTATCGAAAATCTTTTTTTTTTTGCAAAAAGCTCCACATAAAAAAAACACAAAACGAAAAGGAAAATTTTTTACAAAAAAACTTGCAACTTGTCGCTAAGAAATCCGTGCACCCCATATTCTTTTTTCTTCTCTTTCCTACATCGTGGGTACCCCACCTCATAAAACTCTTGCCTAACTTCGGTACCCTCAACCAAACTTTGCTTCCTACACGAATCGTTTTGGTCGAATTACGGACGACCCCTCCATGCCTAAAATTTCTTTGAAAGATCGAATAGAAGCGTCTAGGAGAAACAGTTCGACTCTGCAATCCACTTTGTATCAACCATTTCAACCTTCACCACCTTCTTACGTTGATACTACTTTTTCGAGTCCTGTTGTAACTCCGAAACCCATGTCTATCACTGAACATATTGAACAATCTCGTAACTGATCTTTCACTCCTTTCAACACTTCCAGTTCTTGGGATCAACAAGTTCATTCACCTTTTTATCCAAATGTTGATCCTACTCCTGTCCAACCATTCAATTCCTACCAGTCCTACCCGACTTTCACACCTTCCATAGACATTGCTTCTACACAACCAATTGGGAGTTTCATGTATCCAAACAACTTTGATTTTTTCACTGAAACCCCTTCACAACCCATGTCTAGTCTAGAACAGTCGTTGGAAGCTTATATAGTAGCAACAAACCAAATGATGTGGAATGTGGATACATCCATAGCCGCCCTTATACAACCTAGTGAACCGATAGCTAGTTTCCAACTAGCTCTAAATTTTCCAATGTATGATGAGGCGGTTGGACAAAGTGAGAATTTGGGTGGTGAGAGTGAGTTCTACAAACTTCCAAATCAAACCTACCCATCACCAATTGAATCCCACAACTCCGGTTTTGAATGTCTATCAAGTGTCCTAAATGATTCACCAGTTAAAGATAAAACGTTTAATGAGTTGTGCGACTTTGTAGTGTTTGATTTACCTGATTGTGAAGAGCCCTTTTTGAGTTAACCCAGACCTAATCCTTTCGACCGCTACACCTCCAATTTAGAACCTGAATTGATAAATATCCATACTTTTGATGAGGTGTCTAAAAAAATTGATTTTCACTTGATTGAGAATATTGATGCCGGGAATATTTTGGATGATAAACCCGTAGATTTGACTGAAATTTTCTCTCCAATTCATCATCCCGAGTCATTAAATGTTTCTCCCGAACTTCATATGCGTCTTGATTTTGATGATAATTGCATGGATGAGATAACTTTTGAGGAGAATTATGAGGATAGTATTAAGGAGAGTATTGAGGATAGTAATGAGGATGAACCATTTTTGTTTGATGTGTCGGATTTTCCAATTCATCCTCGTGAACCTTTAACTGTTATACTTCCTAAATCACCCCCCTTCCTTTTTATCATCCCGACCACGCAAAAGATCACGCTTGAGGACTGTGAGCTTGAAAAATTTCTGTTCGATCATAGTTGTTTTGACGCCACTAGTGTGTACCTCTTTGAATCTGACACAGTTCTCACAACCGATAACGATTACGAGTGCTTCACTTTTTCGGACGATTTTGAAGACTCACCGCCCGAGTTTGAGTCCTTTGAATTTTCAGATGAGTTAGTTGAACCATCAGACTCGGTTGCTTACAGTCATTTCGAACCTTTGATGGAATCCTTCAAGTTCGAGACAAATTACTTAGGTGAGAATAAGACTATCCCTAAATTACTCCCTTTCGTCCTTCCTATCGTTTCAACCACGCAAGAATCTGTCGCGTTTCCATTTTCAATGGATGGTTTACCAAGTTCAACGTACCCATGTTTTCTTGCGAATCTTGAGGGATTTGACCCTATTTCTCGACAGGTTGATAGATTAGCACAGTCGCTTTTAACATATCGGTCATCACAAATTGCGCTAATTTATTCACTCGATTTACACTCTCAAGTTCGTACTACACTTCTTTCTTTTTTCCGCCATTCTTCTCCTCATATACCGAGACCATATTCCACCATTCTTCCCATACGGTCTCGTGTGTTTCTCAACTCCTTTCTCTACACTCCATTCTTCCACCAACCCTACCATTATCACGATAGAATTTTTGAATGGTTGGTGCTAACCTTTGGTCTGTATAAGGCCTTGTATAGTTTGATTTTTCTCCTCCCTAATTCTGAACTTTAACGCTTAAGACAGTGGAAACACTGTCTCACTTAAGTTTGGGGGAGACCTTTTTGTATATATTTTGTTTTTTTCTGTTTATTTTAAAAACCGATAAAAATTATAAAAAAAAATTATTATAAATAAATAAACAGGGGAGTGCCGACATTTTGACCCTCTTGGTGTAGCATGACAGTGAGGACACTGTCAAGTTTGAGTTTGGGGGTATGCTCGGTAAGCTTTCTTCCTTCGCATTCATCTGTACATTTTTGCATTTGCATAATTATTTTAAAACCCATAAAAATTGAAAATTTTCAAAAATTATAAAAATTGAAACATTCAGTTTTGGCTATAATTGACTTAAGTTTGACAAAAAAGTTAACTAACTAGGAACAACTAGATATTAGACTTAATAGATTAAAAACCCTAAAAATAACCTTTCTTAAAAATTTAACGGTAGAAAGTATATATGCTTGTAGTTTATTTAGAAATAGGCAAATTTCGAGTTAACTTCTTGGGTTAAGTTAAAACAAGGAAAAAATATTGATATCTTTATTAAAATATAAGTTTGAAAAATAATTCCTAGCTTAAGTCTAAACTCTGAAAATATATACCCTACAAATTGCACAAACACGAACCTTGAAACTTGGAATAGTAGGAGAGACCTTGAAATGCTCTTGTCTAAAGTCCTTAGTACGAAGAAAAATACAATAAAATGCAAGTGTGAATAAAGAAAAAATGAACACTGGTTTTTGTAATTACTTAAGGCTGCATAAATAGAAAAATATTTAGCGAGGGTGAATTATCACCTAATGCCTTAGAGCAACTGGTTTGGGAGTCACTGCTAAAGCCTTGGGTATTACAAGACTAGGAATTACGCCTTAATGTGCAAACACATTTTGTAATCGGTCGTTGGTACCTCGAGAAGTATTAACGGTTGCATGAAGAATGTGTGAGCATTTTCATCTAAAATTCACCAATTGAAAAGTACTTTGGACGATGGACAAGAGTATAATAGCTTGATTTGAATTTCCAAGTGTAGGGGTGATATATACACACACGTAGGGGTATGTGATTAGATAAGAGATAGGGATGAAACATATGACTTATATCTTTAATAAAGATGATAAAAATTCCTAAGTTGAGACGGAACCTTAGAAAGAAAACTTGAAAGATGCCAAAAGCTAAGTAAATTCACAAAAATATATATAATCTTAAGTTAAATGATAAGGAAGCATGAAAAATACGGGTGGATAATTTATGAGTCGAAAATAATAGAGTTTCTTGTTAAAAGACCTAATTGGAGAATAAAAGTCAATAGGCCGAATTGATAGGATTTTGTAGGTAGTATCCGCTGAAAACCCTCAGAAGACAACACTCCTCCTACTAGGGACACCTAGAGGTTTAACGGCTTGTTACACGAGCTCAGTGCAATCGCGTTTCCCTGCGAAAGTGAGGGTAGGTCTTTTTCGAGAATAAAATTAGGTTTGCTCGAGGACGAGTAAAAGATAAGTTTGGGGGTATTTGTTCATACCATAATTTTGCATTATTATATTCCCCATTCTTATTCATTTTACAAATAAACATGTGCTTTTGATCCATTTCTGCTACATAGTTGCAGGTTACAGGTTCTCGGAACAAAAACAGTGAAATTGATGAAATGATGATACAAAAGTGAGACTACGACCAACAAATGGAAGAATCTTGATCAAGCCTACAGTTTAAAGAATAAACGAAGATCAATGGATAATTTCACAAAGAACAAAGGCAGCGCAAGGTTTAAGACTTCGACACAAAGCAAGCGGTAAAGTCCACGACATTGTTCACTGTGAAAATCTGGAAGAAAACTAAAAGACAACCTGAGAAACCAAGCAAAGAAATAAGAAGACAAAAGCCACCAGAAGATTCCCTAAATTTCTCAACTCATGATCTCTCTTTATGGCCGCAGAACAGCGGCCAAACATGGGTTTTGGCCACGGATCCGCGGCCATGAAGGACACGTGTCGGTGGAAAAATTCAGAAGTCACTGGTGGCGTGTTGACTAGTCTTTCTTAGGGGGTATTTTTGTAAAAACAGATGTGCGTCGATTGTAACCCTAAGGTTTTCTATATTCTATAAATAGAAACCCTAAAACCTTTTTTAGGTTATGCCTCTTCTTGTGCCTCATTTTATATCTAAAATTCAGATCTGTAAATTTCTGCAATGTATGAAGAGAGCATCAAATAAAAATTAGGAGTAAGTTTTCTTTTTATTACCCTAGTTAAATTTTCTTTTCTGCCCTAGTATAGATCTTTATTATCTGCCTTAGATAGATAGTTTAGAAATATTTTTCAATTCCCTAATGAGCGAGTAGTCTCCTCGCTTGTCAGGGTTAGATTTGGGGAAGGCTTGAGAGATGAAGATCTCTCACACCTTTCTTGCCCATCACACATTTTTATAGGACTCCATGCATACATGCACACACCGCTCCCTACGGCACCCTATCCTACGAGGTAGCGGTGATACCGTAGTATAAACTACCGGTTGAGCGTATTTTCTATGGAGGTTAGGGTAAGAATTAAGAAAGGAAGGACAAGAACCTAGAAGAAGAAACACCGTTTCTTCCCGATGGTACTAATCCACTTTATTAATTATTACCATAACACCTCATAGATCTTAAAAGGGCATAGAAAGCGGTGAGAAATATTGACTCTCCAAACTTAACCTAAACCTAACCCTAACAAGATTTTAGTTTAGATCAAACTTAGTTTTTAGATTTAATCAATCCGACAACAATCGGAATTAACTCGTTAGAATAATTAGAAAATACACAAAATCCCTGTGGACCGACCCGTACTCACCGGCTAGCTACCAAGCGACGCCGTTCTTGATTGCGGTTATAAATTCTTTGATCAATCAGTGAGCGCTTCATTTTTAGTGTTTAACACTACTTTAAGCGCCTCACGTGGGAGCACGTGAGCGCCGAATGCACTCTAGTGTTTAACACTATATTCGAGCCAATCTTAGCCCAAATTAGCTGCGTCTTCAAGAGGCAAGATCCCCTGAAACTGAACCCCAACTACACTCTTGTCTTCCAAAATTGATCATCCCGCATGACATTCAAAGTAATTCTTAGAGCCTTTCAATCAATATTGGTTCAAGGGTACATCTCTTCACTCCTCTGATATTTGTCGTTGTAATCCTTCAACGTCTTTAGAGAGGTGACGGGTCCTGACAACCAGACATTCCACGGACTGTGGGGCCCTTAAACTCATGGACTATGATGTCCTTAAACTTTACAGACTATGATGTCTCTAAACTACCATGGACTATGGGGTCCTTAAACTCATAGACTATGATGTCTTTAAACTTTACAGACTATGACATCTTTAAACTATGGACTATGATGTCCTTAAACTCCATGGACTATGATGTTCTTAAACTATGGACCGCAAAGTCCCTTAACTAAAACAATAGAGCCCAAATGCTCTTTTGTTGGATCTAAATGATCCTGTTGAGTAGATCTTAGTCTAAAATTAGATTGACGTATTCTCAACAAATGTTTAAGTTGATCTTTGTCTTAAATGAGATTAACGATCCTTAAACCCAACCCAAACCCAAATCTAAGAAAATACGGATTTGGACTAATCCCCGCCCTACGGGCGACAATATAAATTAGTCTCCGTATACAATCCATGGGCAACCAAAAATAAAACAAACACACACGATACAAAGTGACCATCTGAAGAAGGAGAAAGTGGTTACCGCGACGCGGTAGCGTAATTAACTGTAGGGACTTACGCCTGCAGGGATGAGCGTCCCCACAATCAAAAACCCCTCAAACGAAGGGGAATCTGACGAAATCTGCTACAACAGCTGCATCCGTCTAAACCTCCGATATACGGTGCCATAAATCAACTTGGCTTCTTCGAAGAGGTGTACGGATAAAACCAAATAACATCTGCCCCCAAAATTCAGGCCTGACGTCCCAACATCCCGGTCGCGTCTTTCGGCGGAGAACAACGCCACCCCGGTTGTATTGGTGGAAGCAGAGCTCATCAAGGTTCTCCCCGGCCTCGAGGCCTGAATCTCCTCTTCTCCTTATTTTCTTTTGCGCTGAAATTTTGTAAGCCTCCGGGCGTTTTGTAAAGCTAGGGAGCCCATAATACCCCTGTAAAGACTTTCGACTTTTGTGAATGGAATCTTTTTGCAATGTTCTTTGCGTACATATTTTCCTTTTGTTTGTGGTAAAATCCTTATTTACGCGGTACTTCTTTCATGATGCGTTATGTCGGAGATCGATTTTTCATCTAGTGATCGCACGTCGAGTTGAAGTCAACCATTTGCCAAGTGTGCAAAGACCAGTGCAGGGTCGGTATCTCCATGGCCCCGAAGTCGAGGTGGGGATTGCTTAGTAAGGACGTGTAGAAAGTCACCCTCTACGGATGGATTGAGCAGGGAAGCTGCTCGATGGCCTCTTGATGAGAGCTTTGATTCTTGGTGTCGTTGTGTAGGAGATTACCAACCAAGGATGGACCGAGCAGGGTTGCTGCTCGGATGCCTCTTGATGAGGGCTTCAATCCTTAGCGCGGGAGGGCAAGGAGTTGCCTGCTAAGGATGGACCGAGCAGGGTTGCTGCTCGGTTGCCTCTTGATGAGGGCTTTGATCCTTGGCGTCATTGGGTAAGAGATTACCAGCCATGGATAGACCGAGCAGGGAAGCTGCTCGATGGCCTCTTGATGAGGGCTTTGATCCTTAGCATGGGAAGGCAAGGAGTTGCCTGCTAAGGATGGACCGAGTAGGGTTGCTGCTCTATTGCCTCTTGATGAGAGCTTTGATCCTTGGAGTCGTTGGGTAAGAGATTACCAGCCATGGATAGACCGAGCAGGGAAGCTGTTCGGTGGCCTCTTGATGAGGGCTTCGATCCTTAGCGCGGGAGGGCAAGGAGTAGCCTGCCAAGGATGGACCGAGCAGGGTTGCTGCTCGGTTGCCTCTTGATGAAGGATTTGATCCTTGGCGCTGTTGGGTAAGGGATTGCCAGCCAAGGATGGATCGAGCAGGGAAGCTGCTCGGTGGCCTCTTGATGAGGGCTTCGATTCTTAGCGCGAGAGGGTGAGGAGTTGCCTGCTAAGGATGGACCGAGCAGGATGGCTGCTCGGTTGCCTCTTGATGAGGGCTTTGGTCTTTGGCATCGTGGGGTAAGGGATTACCAGCCAAGGATGGACCGAGAAGGGAAGCTTCTTCGTGGCCTCTTGATGAGGGCTTCGATCCTTAGCACGGGAGGGCAAAGAGCTGCCTGCTAAGGATGGACCGAGCAGGTTGCTGCTCGGATTTGCGAGGTTCGGTCTAACATTCCTTAGTGTGTGAATATCGGGAAGAGTGACCGTCGCGGACGACGCGGATGACACATGTTAGGAACGCATGGGGGAGGCGAAACGTTTCGAAGAGCCGTGTCAGTTCCGCCACGTGGCGGTGCAGTATTGGAGTAATTTAGCTGAATCCCAGGATTCGCGCCCATGCGCGCGCGAATTTGGGTCCTTAAGGATTTTGTTTGAGGTTATAAATAGAGAAGGAGACGACAACTCTTCAGTATCGTTTTTTGAGATGACCGGTCCCATGTATTCGATCGAAGAGATCATCATCTTCGACGACATCTTCATGTATGACCAGTCCCTGGCTGGGGATAGGTATCGGGGTGTGGTTCAGCGCCTCGAGGGTCACGTCGGCCGGCTTCTCCCTCGGCGGTCGCCCCTCCTATAGTTGTTGATGTATGCAATTTGGAAGAGGTCCCTGGGGTTATACAACCCCCTCTCCGAGGAACTGCTGGACGAGGCGCTCGATAAGGTGCGCTCGATTTATATGCTCGGCCTCATCTCGAAGGCCAGGCACGACCGATCCTTGGCCTTCATTTTGGAGTGCTTCCAAAAGAGGTACATTATGAGCCACGGCGTAGAGGGCGGAGCGCCGGGTGCTTCCGTGGCGTCCTGGATTCGCGTGCAATATCGGTGGGAACGGGCTGCAGGGGCTTGGGCCCGGTTGGCGGAAATCTACTCTGAGTATCACCAGGAGAATTTCTTCAATCCCGTTCCCCCTCTATTGTAAATTTTCTTTTTCTGTAAGGCTGAGGAGCCCACAATACCTTTTAAATAAATAAAATTCTTCTTTTTGCGATGACCTATTGTTTCCTTCTTATTATTTAAATAAAAAGAACTTAGAAGAATTTACATCGCTTTTGTGAAAGAAAAAATATACATTTATAGATATTCTTTTCAGAGGTACAGCTTGTGCTTCTCGGCGTTGTAAGGCCGTGGAAATTTGCGACCATTCACATCTTGTAAACGATAGGCTCCGCCGGGCAGGACCTCGGAGATGAGGAAGGGACCGTCCCATTTCGGGGAAAACTTATGCAACTTGCCTTGATCGGCGAACTCGTTCCTCCTTAGGACTAAATCTCCGGGTTTGAAGAAGCGACGCTTGACGCGCGCGTTGTAGTAGCGGGCAGTTTGCTGTTGATAGACGGCAGTTCTGATCTGAGCCCAGTCCCGTTTCTCCAACAAGATGTCCAGATTAGTTCGAAGGGCCGAAGTGTTTTCTTCGTCGTTGAAGTGCTCGACCCTGTAGCTGGGCAGCCCGATCTCCGCCGGAACTATTGCCTCGGTACCGTAGCAGAGGCTAAAAGGGGTCTCTCCGGTGGGGGTCTTCTTCGACGTGCGTAAGGCCCATAAGACCGGGGTAGTTCTTCGACACAACTGCCCTATCGTCCTTCTAGGCGTGTCTGAAGACCTCGGATGATGTCCCGATTAGCGACATCGGCCTGCCCGTTGCACTGGGATGCGCGACCGCGGCAAACTTCATAAGGATACGGTATTCGCTGCAGAATTCCTTAACCATTTTGTTCTTGAAATTTGTCCTATGGTCGGTGAGGATACACCTCGGGATACTGAACCGGAATATCACGTTATTCTGCAGGAACTTGATAGTCGTGGCGGCGGCCGGTTTCTTGATAGGGATGGCCTCGATCCACTTCGTGAAGTAGTCTACTGCGAAGAGGATGTACTTGTGCCCGCCCGTACCGGTAGGGAACTGGCCTATCATGTCCATTCTCCACTAGGAAAACGGCCAGGGGGGTTAGGGCTGTTAGCTCGGTAGCTGGAAGGCGAGGTATGCTTCTATGGAGTTGGCAGCTTTTGCATCTCCTGACGAGCTTCTAGGCGTCCTGAAGAATCGTCGGCCAATAGTACCCTTGGAGCAGTGCCTTCTGGATTAAGGTGTGGGCCCTTTGGTGCACGCTGCCGACCCCTTCGTGAATCTCACGGAGGATATAGTCGGCCTCGTGGGAGTCGACCTACCGGAGCAGGGGCCGAGTGAAGGATTTCTTGTAGAGGTTCCCATTTCTCCAGACGAAATGGCGAGCTTTGGCTCGGAGACGGCGGGCTTCCCCTCGATCATCTGGGAGTGTACCTTCCCTCAGGAATTCTACGAGGGGCTTTCTCCGATCCCTGTCTTCTTTCCGGGCTGTGTACACTTGAAGTGGCATCGCCCCGTCTTCCACGCTGGGCTGTGGTAAGACCTCGAAGAGGATGTTCCTCTTGTTGTCAGCCGTATAGGATGAAGCCAACTTACTCAATGCGTCGGCTTGGGCGTTTAGCTGTCTGAGGATCTGCTCCACCAGGACTTCATCAAAGTCTTTTCGCAATCTTCTTACCTCGGCCAGATACTTTACCATCAGAGGCTCGCATGCCTCGAATCGGCCGGTCACTTGGCCAACGACTAGGGCAGATTCATTGCAGATCCAGATCATTTTTAGCCTTACTCCGGAGGCTATCAGTAGTCCGGCCAGCAAGGCCTCGTATTCCGCTGCATTGTTTGAGGCTTTGAACCCGAGCTTCAGAGAATACTCCATCTCCGCTTTGTTCGGACCCCGAATGATGAGGCCGGCACTACAGCTTCCTCGGTTGAGGACCCGTCGATGTAAAGGATCCAATCAAGGACGAAGTCGGTCTTTTCATCGACTGAGGGTTGAGCTCCGGGGGCCAGCATGGATTCCGTCTCTTTACTGGGGATGGCGCACTCGACAATAAAATCGACCAGGGCTTATGCCTTGGTAGCCTGCCTTGGGCGGTATTTTATGTTGAACTGGGACAACTCCCACCTCCATTTCTCCAAATGATCAGAGGACTCGGGGGAGGCGAGGATAGACCCTAAAGGCCACTTGGTAAGAACGAGGATGGTAAACGCCTGGAAATAGTGTCGTAGTTTCCTTGAGGCCACGATGAGTGCCAAGACGATCTTCTCAATGGCTGGGTACCACGTTTCTGCGTCCTTGAAGACGTGGCTCACATAGTATACCGGCTTCTGGACTCCTTCGACCTCTTGGACGAGCACCGAATCTGCAGCTTGGTCGGACACCGCTAGATATATCGATAGCTCGTCCCCTTCAACTGGCTTGGTGAGTAGCGGGGGAGTCGCAAGGTGCCACTTTAATTGCTCAAAGGCGGTCTGGCACTTCTCTAACCATTCGAACCTTGGTATCTTCCTTAGAGCTTTGAAGAACGGGAGGCACTTCTCCCCAGACCTTGACATGAAACGACTCAGAACGGCCACCTGCCCTGTTAGCCACATGATTTCGGCATTAGTCTTGGGCGCCATCATGTCGAGGATGGTGCTGATTTTCTCCGGGTTAGCCTCGATTCCACGGTGGGTGACCATGAAGCTGAGGAACTTTCCACTGGTGACCCCGAATGCGCACTTGGCGAGGTTCAGTTTCATCTTGTATTTGCGGAGGACGTCGAAGGCCTCGCCCAGATCCTTGGCGTGTTCACCCGACGAGACTAATTTGACAAGCATGTCGTCGACGTAAACTTCTATGTTCCTACCGATTTGTGGCTTGAACATGCGATTAACCAAGCGTTGGTACATAGCCCCGGCTTTTTTGAGGCCGAAAGGAATCACCTTATAGCAGTATACCTACCGGTCCGTTATGAATGCGGTGAGATCCTCGTCCACCGGATTCATATGGATTTGGCTGTAACCAGAGAAAGCATCCATGAAGCTAAGTAGCTCGTGGTCTGCCGAACTGTCAATGAGCTGATCTATTCGAGAGAGGGGATAGTTGTCTTTCGGGCAGGCCTTGTTGAAGTCAGTGAAGTCGATGCATATACGCCACTTCCCGCTTGACTTTTTAACCATGACTACGTTCATCAACCATTCCGAGTAAGGCACGTTCCGAATGAAGTTGGCGGCGAGGAGCCTGTCTACCTTATCCTCGATCGCTTTTGTTTGATCGGGGCGAAGCTTCGTTTTTTCTGCCTGACGGGTCGGGCCGTAGGTTCCACCACGAGCTTATGCGATATGATTTTTGGGGTCGATCCCATGCATGTCGGCAGGCGCCCAGGCGAACACGTAAGAGTTACTTATGAGGAAGTGGACCAGGTCGTCCCGCTAAGTCCCTGTTAAAAGTGACCCGATCTGAACGGTTCATTCATCATCCCCTTCTATGAGGGGGACCTCTGTTAGTGGCTCCACCAGGGTCTCCGGGACCTCTTTTTGCTCGTCTCGAGTGTCTAGAGAACCCTTGATATCATCTTCGCTTTCCCGGCCATTGTTTTGCCCCTCGGGCGTAGATGTTGCTGTGAAGCAAATTTTCGCGGTCTGTTGGTTCCCGTAAGCCCAACCTATC
The DNA here is from genome assembly GCA_030015575.1 of Agapanthus africanus. NCBI lineage: Eukaryota > Viridiplantae > Streptophyta > Magnoliopsida > Asparagales > Amaryllidaceae > Agapanthus > Agapanthus africanus. The sequence goes on from CM057337.1 coordinate 636,790,165, forward strand.
CCGTCTTGGTCGAGTGGGAATTTCATCGCTAGGTGGTAGGTCGATATCTGGGCCCGGAGGGAGTTCAGTGTCGGGCAACCTAAGAGGACGTTGTAGGCCGATGGGATTCTCGCGACGATAAACTCCACAGGCATGGTGCTCATACTTCCCGCTTCCCCGATATTAAATTGGAGGGTGATTACCCCTTCCGCTGGGATGGAGTGGTTAGTGAACCCTGACAAGATGTGGGCGGTTGGCCTCAGATCCGACGGGGTGAGTCCCATACGCAGAAAGCAGTCATGAAAGAGAATGTCCGCCGAGCTTCCCGAGTCGACCAATATCGTCTGCACTTTGTAGCTATGGACCCGTGCTGTGATCACCAGAGGGTCGTTATGAGGCAGGGATATTCTGTGGAGGTCCTCGTCGGTAAATATGATCGGCTCGGCCGCTTTAGCCTTCTTCCTTGGTTGGCTGCCAGTCCTCTCGATCGGTAAGGGGTGCCGCGCCTCGTCAGTTCCCGTCGTACCCCCCGCTGACACGACCATGATTTGGCTGATTGTCAACTCGTCGGGAGGGGGATGGTGCTCTTGCTCATGGTCGGATTGCCACTTATCTCACAAGTAAGTTATCAGGTGCCCCGAGCTGATTAACTCCTCGATGTAGTCTCGGAGCTGCTTGCAGTTCTCGGTGGAGTGGCCCTGCGACCTGTGGAAAGCGCAGTAGGGGTCCCGGGTACGCTTTGCTGCCCTATTCGAGACTGGAGGGATTTTGAAGAACCTCTCGCCCTTAGCCTCCTCCAACAATACCGTCTGGGAGACGTTGAGCGGGGTGTACTCCTGAAACTTCGGGGAGTAGGGCTTTGGTTGCTCAATCTTCTTTTTCTCCTCCCTGGCCCTTTTTTCGGATCGACTTGCTCTGTCCGGGGCAGGTTGGCGTTCACTTCGGATTCAAGATGGATCTCAAGTTCGGTCCAGGCCTTTACCTCGACCATGGTCTTAGGTTGCGCTAATGCAAAGGAGCGTAGCCACTCCTTGTGCCTAAGACGCGACCTAAGGGCCGTAATGACCATCTCGTCCTAGTGCTCTGGGACCTCAAGGAGGGCGTTGTAGAAGCGGGTGATGTATCCTTTGACGGATTCTTTGTCCCCGCTCTTTATGGTGAAGAGATGATCAACGGTTCGCTTCTGCCGTCTGTTCCCGACGAAATGATTGAGGAACTGGGTGGCCAGCTCATCGAAGGTAGAGATTAAGCATAGCATGATTCCTCGGAACCAGTCTCATCCAGAGAGGATGAGAGTGGCGGGGAAAGCGCGGCATTCCACGGCGTCAGAACAGTCCTGGAAACTCATCCCGTCTGTGAAAGTGTCTAAATGGTCTTTCGGGTCGGACATCCCGTCGAAGAGGGATACCTTCGGGGGCTTGCTCTAGGAGAAAACATGGACGACGAGTAGCTCTTTGGTGAAGGGCTTCGTGAACGAGTCGGCGGCATATTTAGCCCTGTCACTTGAAGGACAATTTTCCCTATGCATGCCTTCGATCTTCTTTTTGAGGGCGTCGAGTCGGCCGTGGTATCCCGATGATTTGGCATACTCTGATTTTTGGCTTCTGCTGCAGGAGACCTGCGCCTGGCCACGGCCACAGTTCCGTTCGATGAGGTTCCTTAGGTCCCCTGGCGAGGTCGTCTTCGAGCTACCGTGGTGAGTCCTGTCCGCGCAACCCCGTCGAGGGAAGGGGTGCCGGTCATGCCTGGGTGCAGGCGAGCTGACCGACACCTCCTCAGGAGGGACAGGAGAGCGATGGGCCTCAGAGAGGGGTGCTCTGGCGAAAGACCTCGGTGTTGAGCTGTGTGGCGCCCAGTGGGTCATTGAATTGGTCACCACAGGGGATTCGCGTCCACTGGAGACAGCGAGGTGGTGCTCGGTTGTGCCGCCGTGGGCAGTGTCTTCTCTCCCTTTGTAGGGGTCCCGGTCTCGAGGTGGGGGAGTGGAGACCTGGGGAGTATGCCCGGCTGTTTGGATACGGACGAGCGCATCCACGACAGACGCGAGCCGATCTATCCGAGCAGATTGGGCATGGATGGCGTTCGGGGGAGGAGGGGATCCTCCCGCGTCTCCATTGTGAGGAAGGTGGCGGCTGGTGCTTGGATCATCGCGGTGATCGCTCGCCACGAAGTTGAGATCGGAAGGTGAACTTTCGTTGAGTGGAGCCAGTTTCCCACAGATGGCGCCAACTGATGGATCTCTGGATCTCCTTCAGTTACCTTCCATTGATCTGCAGCGAGTGGAGACGAGCGGCTGAGATTGAGTTGGAGGTTGCCTCATGAAGTGTGTGGATCTCAATGGGCTTGAAGTGGTTGGGGCCGAACTACCTACAAGGAAGTCCCGAGGTGGTTGTTCCACCGAGGACCCTCCGACGATCAAGTTAGATGGGCTAAATGGCCAGAGTAACGGTCTATTGGGGTAAAAATGATTTACCTGAGTCGTCTGAGAGAGGAGTTTTTATAGTGGCAGCCATGGGCAAGCGGGTGCAAGATTCACGCCGGCCGTTACGCCCCTGGCGTTACGCCCGCGTGAAAGGCGAGATACCCCATTAAGGACGAGATATGCTCGTTAATGGGGGAACGCGATGGCATGGAACGCGGGATCATGAGCGGCAGATATCTCGCGTCTGGCGAGCTTCGCGGAGCCGTGGCGGAGACGCCTGTGATCAGTGCTGTGGGTCGGTCGATGAGATCGAGAAAGATAGGCTCGGCGGGAGGCTCGGGAACGAGCGGGAGGCCGAGCGAGCTTGGTTCTGCGATAGCTCGGAGGTGAGCTAGGGGGCTGAGAGAACTCAATGTGTGGGAAGGCTCGGAGGCGAGCCGGCAGTCGTTTGTAAGGCTGGCATGGGAGTGGTCTGGAAGGCCACCGAAGGTCAGGAACATCCTCGGTCGAGGTTCCGGGGCATGCTTCCAATGTACCGTTCTTGATCCTTTCTCGTAGGCTCTGAGACACGTCACTTGCCACGTGTCATGATCTTGGAAAACCCCGATATCGAGTATCATCACATAGTATTTAATTTGTGAAGATTGTCTTATAAAAAAAGTAAAAGTAAATTCCTGCAGAACTAGTCAACAATTTGATCATCCTAGAACAAATATTTGATCAGACGATTTCAATATCATTTCTTTCGATTGTATTGAAATGCTCATGAGTTTTGCTATGGCTCTAAACCTTGTCTAATTTTAACATGATAAAATCCATTCCATTACGGTGTCGAGGAATGTAAATTGTAATCGACTAAATCAATTTTGTTACCTTCTTGAAAATATAAATTCATAACATATTATAAAGTATTATAGCAATCGGATGAGTAGAGATTGTACTTTAATTAGGGCATTAAATACTATGTTGAATAAAAATATTTTCTTTTTTTCTTGATTTCACTTATTTTCTCATGTCCCTGGATTCGATTGTCAAATACAATGTGACTCAATTTTTGTTAATGAATTTGTTTGCAGTATGTCCAATATTGTTTATCATGCTTTTTATTTTTATTTTTTTCAAGTAATTTAAATTTGTTTTCTTATGCTTCGGATGGATTTGGAGTTTCAATTTGACTCGTTTTCTCTGGCTTTTGCTTAGAAATTTTGAAGTTCGTATGAACCCCAAGTGGAAAAATAGCAAGTTCTTCGAGTTTCTAATTGTAGTCGTTAAGCTCTACCACTTTTTAGCAAATGCTACATGAATCAATTTCATAAATTTCTGACAAATTTAGCATTATTAGGAAGTATAACCATAGTTACATAATTCGCGAATTATTCGGTGAATTCGTGAATAATTCGTGAATTTTTGATCAAGCCGCTGAACGCGCCGAATAATTCGCGAATTATTCGCAAATAATTCCCGAATTATTCGAAAAAACAGCGAATCATTCGAAAAACAATGAATAATTTACAAAATCAAAACCTAGAGTCTCATATATTAATTTCTTGCTCGAAATCCTTCCCGAACATTTTCCGAACACTTACCAATTTTTTTCCGAATACCTAGCGTTTTTTTCTGAATAGTTTTCCGAATCCGAATTTTCGACCTCGCCGAATTATACCCTAATCACGAATTTGTGACTATAAGTATAACCCTCTCAAATTTACTTAAATTGCCAGTTTTTCCTGCAACGGGTCAAGTATCCGTACATAGCAGGGGGGCCATGCTAGTTCTCTTTCTATAACCAAGTATACTGTTATTCTTAGATAACAACTCCACAGTATTATTGCCCGTTTGTTCTCTAACATTCAAAATATCATGGAAATAAGAGGTTGTAGTCTGTCATTGCACTAAATAAATAGTTATTTCGACGGATATTTATCGTTAAAATAAGTCTATTTTATGGGGAAACCCAAAATATCCACGAAAGAATGCCGACGCAATAGGTTGTATCCCAATAGGTTATTTCTACGGCTAAAAAGCATAGCAATAAGTTAATCTATTTCGACGACTATATCCCGTCGAAATAACTTTCTTCTCGACAGACTTAAAACGTCGAAATATATAAGGTTTTTTTAATTAAAAAAATGGTTTCTGAAATCATTTAAAAATAGTTTTTTATATTTCGATGGGTCAGTCCTATAGAAATAGAATGCATTAAAGATTTTTTTTTTTAAAAAAACCCAGAAAATCTTAAATCCAATCTATTTCAATTTTGTTGGACCATGTTATTCACCTCGGTAGTTTGAGGGGAGGCGGAATAGGTAAAAATCAAAATTTTCTTTACAAAATAACATGTACTAGCCATTAGAATCTTTGCTAAACATTAACTAACAAACTAACTTAGTGTTTTAACTACTAGGTTAGAAGATTATACCTAAGTCTTGAACTCCTTCTCTTTTTGTGGTGCTTCTCGGAATGATGTAGATGGCTCCTCCTAACTGGCTTCTCTATATCGAAGAAGATCCACCCGAAGGCCTCTACCTTGAGCTCCTACCTCAACAATGAAGTAACTAGAGTGCTTGGCTTGCTAGACTAAGAACTCTAGAGTGAGTAGAGAAGTATTTTGATGGTTTTGTCTCAAAAGCTTTTGTTTTTCAACTCATGAAAGATTAAAGTTTTGAGAGAGGAAGCGGAGAGAGCAAACCATGAGAGAGAGAGATAATATGAGAATGAGAGGATAAAGCTCTCATATGAGGAAATATGATGATAATAATAATAATAATAATAATAATAATAATTAAGATAATTGTGATGGTGTATTAATTTGACCTTTATCATGTCACAATTAATGCTAAGTATACTCAAAGAAAATATCTCATGCTTAACAAAAATATCTAAGTCAATATGGGTCAACAAGTCAAATGGTCAAACCAACATTAGCCATGATACAATTATCTAAAATTAAAACTATTAATCAATTTCCTCTTTCTTATTATGGTTTTGATCAAGTCAATGGTCAAAACCCTAATGAGGTGTATCCTCCTTTACCTCTGTCAACTGTATATAAATACCCGTATCCGTGTTCCGAAAAACACGTATACAATGAGACCAAACCAATCCAAAATCCAATACTAGGATCCGGCTTAAACCAAAACCCACTAGTATATACTACCTGAACACCGAACACGCACAAGTGCGCGTATGTGTACGAACCCTGTCGTAAACCATACGACATCTACTCATATCGCCCAAAGGTGAACAACCCTCTGTGTGGGACTCTAATGACTCGACACTACACTTGTAGTGGGTTTAACCATAGGCAGCAAGCAGTACTAGCTGTACGTAACGGTCCCCAGGTAGATGTCGAAAAGAAGGCCGATGAGGAAAACCCATCCGAACTCCTACTGAGCCTGAATGTGACAATCTCCGTACAGTCCGGTCTGTTCATCTAAGAGTATCGCATATCGGGCCAAAGGAGTGGTAAACGTCAGACCCCTAATAGCGGTATAAGTCGTGTCGGAGTGTAGCCCAGAACACCCTAAGAAACTACTGGAACACCTACCAGTAAATCTCAATTGCCCTGACCAGGAACTTTGTGTAATGGCCGTCCTAAACATAGCGCGATATCAACCCCCAATATCGGGAGAGACGAATCCTGTCTAACCGCTACTGCCTCCAAGTGTTTCGGGACTGCACCCAACTACTACCTGTTTGCACGACTCAATAGAGCCGTGGTAGGGTAGCAATCAAAGAACAGTGGGAACACACTTGAGGAGAAGTAGCAGTGTCAAGTCAACGGACTAAGCTGTACTCATGTCACCTGGGAACTGCTAACTGACGATAGGTATAATACCAACCAACAGTTCCCGACGAGTCCTGTCCAGTGTACTCGTAACCTAACGAGCACCTGCATACTATCTCCAGTACGACGTACTGAAGGCTGTGGGATAGACCATCTCCCCTGCTGGGAAGAGAAGCGTATGCACCAGTCTACTCTGGAGTATCGATGCCCTGTCTCGATAATTGTATGACTAGGGACCTGTATAATGATGTGCTTATAGACTACCCATCCCCCACTAGTGTGATCGCCATCACAACGCCGGTAGTCAAGCAAAGATCCTAAGGGCTCCATCAATATGTATTAGCGATATGTTAAAAGAAATATATACACATATTAAGATAGATACAAATCAAGTAGCATACTACAATATCGAGCAAGACTGTCATCAATCCATGTATATATCCCAAGCTTCCAAAATATAATATACAAACTAGTACTATACAATAATGGCCTCTAAGGCATACATATCCAACAATCTCCCACTTGCACTAAAGGCCAGTAATTGGTGTACCGCATACCCAACGTCTGCACTAAGGCCAGCTGCTGGCGTACCGCATACCCAATAGCTCAAAAAGTCACTCGAACTGTGTTTGAGGGAGGGCCTTTTTGAATGGATCCGCTGTGTTGTCTTTAGTGTCCACTCTCCGTACCTCGATCTCCTGGCGATCAATGATCTCCCTGATCAGGTGATACCACCTTAAGATGTGTCTGGATTTCTGATGGGATCGTGGTTCCTTCGCTAAAACTATAACCCCATTGTTATCGCAATACAAAGGTATTGGGTTAACAATGGACGGAACCACCTGAAGTTCATTAATGAACTTCTTCATCCAGACCGCTTCTTTTGCGGCATTGCTTGCAGCAATGTATTCAACCTTCATCGCCGAGTCTGCGATGGTATCCTGTTTGGAACTCCTCCAACACACCGCCCCTCCGTTGAGGGTAAACACAAAACCCGAGATAGACTTGCTAGCGTCCTTATCACTCTGGAAGCTTGAATCAGTAAAGGACTCGACCCTGAGATCTCCATTACCGTAAACCAGGAACATCTCCTTAGTCCTTCTTAGATACTTGAGAATGTTCTTCACTGCTGTCCAGTGGTTCTCACCTGGGTCTAACTGATACTGGCTCACCACGCTTAGCGCGTAAGCTACATCTGGTCTTGTACATAGCATCGCATACATTATAGATCCTACCGCCGAAGCGTAGGGTATAGTGCTCATGCGAACCCTCTCCTTGTCAGTCTTGGGAGACATCTTCTTGGAGAGGGTGATTCCGTGCAATGCGGGTATATTACCGCGCTTGGAATCTTGCATACTAAATCTCTTTAGTACGGTCTCTATGTACCTGGACTGCGAAAGTCCCAGTAATCTCTTTGATCTATCTCTGTAGATCTTGATCCCCAGAATGCACGAGGCATCACCCAGGTCTTTCATGGAAAACCGTTGTGACAAGAATAGCTTGACCGATTGTAGCATAAGAATGTCATTTCCTATCAAAAGAATGTCGTCCACGTACAAGACTAGGAATACGACAGTTCGTCCTACAATCTTCTTATAAATACAAGGCTCATTCTCATTCTTGATGAAGTCAAATTCCTTGATTGCTTCATCAAAAAAGATGTTCCAGCTCCGCGATACCTGCTTTAATCCATAAATGGATTTAAGAAACTTACACACCTTCCTGCTGCTCCCACTGTCTACAAAACTTTCTGGCTGATCCATATAAACGCACCCTTCCAAACTGCCGTTTAGAAAAGCCGTTTTTACGTCCATCTGCCAGATCTCATAGTCATGTAAGGCAGCAATGGTAAGTAAGATCCGAATGGATTTGAGCATAGCCACTAGAGAAAATGTTTCGTCATAGTCAACACCAGGTCGTTGACGAAAACCTTTTGCAACGAGTCTAGGCTTATAGGTTTCTACCTGCCCATCTACACCAAGTTTCCTTTTGTAAATCCATTTGCATCCAACGGGTTTTACCCCAGGTGGAGCAATATCCAAGGTCCACACTTTATTGGTGTACATGGACTCTATTTCGGATCGCATAGCATCCAGCCACTTATCAGAGACCCTACTGATAATGGCCTGCCTGAAACTGGTAGGGTCATCTTCTTTCAAGATGCAATCCTCTCTATCCCCGTCTATGAGAAAACCGTAGTATCTCTCGGGCAGATGAGAAATCCTACCAGATCTGCGAAGTGGCTGAGGTTCGTCTGGGACTATTGAATTTTCTGGTTCTACTAAATCCTCAGTTTGAGTTTGTGGATCTGATATTTCATCCAGTTCTACCGTGCTCCCACTTATTTCTTTTGCAAGAAATTGCCACTTTAAAAAGGTGGCGCGACGAGCAACGAACACCTTCTGTTCCTCAGTGTGGTAGAACAGATATCCCAGAGAATTTCTAGGATATCCCATAAACTTGCACAAAACTGATCGTGCCTTAAGCTTGTCCGGATTTTGTACCTTTACATAGGTCGGACAACCCCATATCTTAATACGTTCAAGATATGGTCTTTTACCACTCCATATTTCATATGGAGTCTTAGGCACAGATTTAGATGGAACCTGATTCAGCAAGTACGCTGCTGTTTCTAGCGCAAGTCCCCAGAATGAAAGAGGTAACTCAGTATTACTCATCATGGAGCGAACCATGTCCAATAGGGTACGGTTCCTCCGCTCCGATACGCCGTTGTACTGTGGTGTGTACGGAGGAGTAAGCTGAGAGAGAATTCCATTCTCTTTTAAGTAATCTAGGAATTCCGTGCTTAAGTACTCCCCTCCTCTATCAGACCGGAGGATCTTGGTACTTTTGCCAGCCTGGTTCTCTACTTCATTTCTGAATTCTTTGAATTTCTCAAAAGTTTCAGATTTGTGTTTCATGAGATACACATATCCGAACCTAGAGAGATCGTCAGTGAATGTGATGAAGTACGAGAACCCTTCCCTTGCATGTATAGACATTGAACCACACACATCACTGTGTATGAGTCCCAAGAGCTCTGCTGCCCTTTCTCCATGTCCGGTGAACGGAGATTTGGTCATCTTTCCTTTGAGACAAGACTGACAAGTTTCATAAGATGAAAATTCGAACGTATTCAAGAGTCCATCTTTATGCAACTTACTTAGTCTTTTCTCTCCGATATGACCAAGTTTACAATGCCACAAGTAGGATTCGCTCGTATCTGAACCTTTCTCTTGCGTAAGTTTTGTACATTAAGAACTGTATTCTGATTTAAAACATAGATACCATTACACAGTGTACCTTCTGCAACCAGTATCTTATCAAGGTAAATGTTCATGATATTTCTATCGAGAACAAAGTTATATCCATCTTTATCAAGTAAAGAAACTGATATGATGTTACAAACCATGGAAGATACATAGTAGCAATTGTTCAAAATCATAGTATTGCCATTTGGAAACATTAGGTGATATTCACCGACGGCTGCAGAATTAACTAGTTCTCCGTTCCCTACCCTGAGGGACATATCACCAGGTCCAACTATCCTACTTTTTCTCAGTCCCTGCAATAAATTACAGATATGAGATCCTGATCCGGTATCTAGTACCCAGAAGGTAACTGATCGAAAAGCAGTTCTCAATTACAAGAACACCTGAAGTAGATGCATTAGTATGCTTCTTCTTCAATGGGGTCTCCTTGGAATCCATACAATTCTCTTTCCCTTGCTCACACTTATGACAGTTGCCGTAAGTTAGAGCCGAACAGACGTTCCCCACCCCCGAATAAGAATTCGGATCGGTCAAGCGATACATTTTATTATCTTGATTAGGGTGTGAAATGGTTGCTACCTGGAGAGAGAGAAAAGAAACACTCAGCGTGCGCTCTTGCAAGATTAGATTGGTTATTAATTTATGTAACCAGGATGGCTCCCACTGTTTCCTTAAATTCTTCTTCAAACCCTAAAAGAAGAACTAGTCAGGATTAATCGCACGTCATAATACTTGCTTAACCTTTCAGCCAGGCTAGTGTTGGTACTTCGAGGGAGATTTTCCAACGCTTTCGCGAAGTTCCTTAATTAGATAATCTCTTTTCCCTGGAGGCGTAGCCCCGCTAACACCGTTCTAGACACCTACTTGGTTTATAGCATTGATTGTTAAGTGAAATAATCTCCCGAGAGTAATCCAACTCATCAGTGGGATCGGGATCCAACTATCATTGTGTGATGACCTAGATGGAATCCACTCTAGTCACCATACTCCAAAAGGTATGCTAAATCTGCAAGTTTCCTGTATATTTGAAACTCCCGATGTGGTTTTTGCCCCTAACGGTTTATGACCTTGACAATGCTAATATATCATAAACCGCTAGTCAAGTTCGGCCCGTCATTATCTTGATTAACTTAGACCCACCCGCATATCCCTTGACAATACCAACATAGCTATGCGACTGTCTTAAATAATCTGAAAATAAAGCCGCAAACAAGCAATACTCAGCTACCGATCACTACGTCTTGACATTGCCAAAATACGTAGCTCGAATACTAAGTAGTACTTATAGGAAATGACGGAGGGCTATGGCTGGGTTTTTGGCGAAAAACCCGTAATGAACTTGATATCGTTGAAGGAACCTGAGTGGTTTTACAAATATATAGTGGCGAAAACTTTTACTAAAGAGGTCACTCCCTGTGAAGCGATCTCGGCTCTTTTCTCGTCGATTGAGGTGCAGGATATTCCAAACTGAATACCACGATGCAAAGCAAAAATAATCGACTATAGTGCAGTTATTACGTTGACGCAAACTTTTACTCAAGGGGTCACTCCCGATGAAGGGATCTCGGCCCTTGCCTCATCGAATGAGGTGCTGGATATTCATAACCGAATACCACTGTGCAAAGCAAAAGAGAACGTCTGTAATGTCTGTTTTTAAAAATTGGTTCCAACAATATCTTTTAGGTTTATTTTCTTTGTATTAATATAATGCGTCCCATCAATTAATCCTACCATTGTAGAAAACAACGAAAATATGACGTACGCTTATGCCATCCGCATTCGACACTTGTTCATATCAGAATTTTGCATTATTATATTTCCCATTCTTAATCATATTACAAATAAATAGGTGCTTTTGATCCATGTCTGCTAAATAGTTGCAGGTTACAGGTTCTCAGAACAATACAGTGAAATTCAGGAAAAGACGCTATAAATGTGAGACTACGACCAATAAATAAATGAATCTGTATGATGCCGCCTACCAGTTTAAGGAACAAATGAAGATCAATGAACAGTTCGAATGCACAACGTATGAGAGCAGCACAAGATTCAAGACTTCAACATGAAGCTAACGGTAAAAGTCCACAACATTCTGCACTGTGGAAATCTGGAAGAAAATAGAAGATATTCTGAGAAACCAAGTGAAGAAAACAGAAGTAAACAGCAACATGAAGCATCCCTAAAGAGTTGAGACAGAGAACCCCCAAGACGGCGCGGATCCACGGCCAAACAAGGCTTCTGGCAGTGGTTCCGTGGCCGTGCAGAGCACGTGTCGGTGCAAAGTGTCGGTGGTGTCGGTGTTTTGACTCGGCTTTCTTAGGGTAGTCTTGTAATTTTAAATATGGATCAGATGTAAACCCTAGGGTTTCTCCTATCTATAAATAGGAAAGCCTACAGCCTCTTTTGAGATGCCTCTTTTTAATTCTAAATTAATCTTTCAATTCCATTGTAATCGTCAAGAGGTGTCAATAAAAGTAAGGTTTTTTTCTTGAATTTTTTTTATCTGCAATTTAATTTCTGCAATTTTTGTATCTGTCTTTTATTATCTGCACGTTAATTAGGTAATTAAAAAGAAATTTATAAAAATGAATTTTGTCGCAATTTCTCTAATGAGTGAGTAGTTGCTCACTTGTTAGGGTTAGGATTGGGTAGGTTTGAGAGATGGAAATCTCTCACTCCTTTCTTGCCCTCATAACTATATAAATTAGGACTCGATGTAAATCAAACACCCACCACTCACTACGGCACCCTATCCTACGAGATAGCGGTGATTCCCTAGTTAGACCGGTAGTGGTTGATTTACATAAAGGTTAGGGATAAGAGTTAAGAAAGGACGGACAAGGACCAAAAGGAAGAAACTATGTTTCTTTCTTGTCGTGCTAATCCCCTTTGTTAATTATTATCCTAACACCTATGTTCTTAATTAGGGCAAATGAAGCAGTGAGTAGAAATAATCTTTCCAAACTAATCTAATCCTAACCCTAGCAAGGTTTTAATCCAAATCAAATTCAATCTTAGTTTTTATAAAAATCAAAACCTACCAAAAATAGGAATTAACTCGTTAGAACAATTAGAAAAGAACACGTTTTTCCTGTGGACCGACCCGTACTCAATCGGCTAGCTACCAAGCGACACCGTCTTGATTGCGATATAAATTTAAACACAGAAAATCTCTCTCAATCACCACTGGGCGCCGTCATCACCCGTTAGGTTACTTACCTAACGACAGAGCGGGGGCTGGACTAGCGCGGATGCAAAACATAAGCAACGCCTACTAGATATCATATATAGATATATATACATTCTTCAGACACAATGATAGTCATTCCAGATCACAGATGAACATATTGGATATGCTAGGAATCCGCGTTTCGTTCGAGCCTACAACGAAAGACGGATTACACGGTCGCGATGAATAGCCAACCCCACCCTAGACCCCTACGGGTGCGACAAACTACCCGCCAAATACCTGAAGTGAAGCAGCCTCCCTCAACAACGTGAGTAGACTACTCAGCACTTCAAAATACCCGGTAGTTTATGCACCCCATCTTGGGTCTATCCTAGAAGCAAAAACAGTAAAAAAAATAATATACAATGGTGGCTACAAGCTCAACCTGGATGTGCGACCATAAAACAATATTACATCAATTTACAATTTACATCGAATGAAAAATGAAAAACACTCATCTCACATCCCCGGCTATTCATCCATGACAATCCAACAAGTTCATATACACAAACCAATATCACAGATCACAGATATGTGCAACCCCCACTAATCGACGTATAGTGATTAGCAGACGTTCAACACATATAACACATTACAGATATAATCCGATTAGCTAAAGTTTGTAGAATTTCGATCGATATTTCAAATTTGAAACTACCCCAAATACAACACTGTACTCAAAGGAATCTGGGCAGAAACAAAGTATCTGAAAAATCACAAAACATCAAGCTGGACAATCTGCAAGAAAAACAAGTTGACTCCGAGTCGGCTCGGCCACGGATCCGCGGCGAAACGCATGGTTTCGCCGTGCTTCCGCGGCAGTCTGACTGAGTCACGATCTTGTTTTTCTTGGGTGTCCCTAAAAAAGCCTGCACGTATTTTTCAGGTCATCGAAAATATTTTTAGACCTATTCTGAAAATCGGCAGAAAACACAAATTTTTGATGTATTTTGCGATTTGTCCGGGATCGAAGTTCTAAAGACTTTACCAATATGTTAGTTGTTGTTTAGTTAGGCTCTGATACCACTGTTGGACCATGCTACTCACCCCGGTAGTTTGCGGGGGAAGCGGAATAGGTAACAATCAAAATTTTCTTTACAAAGTAACATGTACTAGCCATTAGGATCTTTGCTAAATATTAACTAACAAACTAACTTAGAGTTTTAACTACTAGGTTAGAAGATTATACCTAAGTCTTGAACTCTTTCTCTTCTTATGGTGCTTCTCGAAATGATGTAGATGGCTCCTCCTCACCGGCTTCTCTATATCGAAGAAGATCCACCCGAAGGTCTCTACCTTGAGCTCCTACCTCAACAATGAAGTAACTAGAGTGCTTGGCTTGCTAGACTAAGAACCCTAGAGTGAGTAAAGAAGTATTTTGATGGTTTTGTCTCAAAAGCTTTGGTTTTTCAACTCATGAAAGATTAAAGTTTTGAGAGAGGAAGAGGAGAGAGCAAACCATGAGAGAGAGAGATAATATGAGAATAAGAGGATAAAGCTCTCATATGAGGAAATATGATAATAATAATAATAATATTAATTAAGATAATTATGATGGTGTATTGATTTGACCTTTATCATGTCATAATTAATGCTAAGCATGCTCAAAGAAAATATCTCATGCTTAACAAAAATATATAAGTCAACATGGGTCAACAAGTCAAATGGTCAAACCAACATTAGCCATGATACAATTATCTCTAATTAAAACTATTAATCAATTTCCTCCTTCTCATTATGGTTTTGATCAAGTCAATGGTCAAAACCCTAATGAGGTGTCTCCTCCTTTGCCTCTGTCAACTGTATGTAAATACCGGTATCCATTTTCCGAGAAACACAAATACAATGAGACTAAACCAATCCAAAATCCAATACTAGTATCCGGCTTAAACTAAAGCCCACTAGTATCTACCGCCCGAACACCGAACACGCACAAGTGCGCGTATGTGTACGAACCCTGTCGTAAAACCATACGACATCTACTCATATCGCCCAAAGGTGAACAACCCTCTGTGTGGGACTCTAAAGACTCGACACTACGCTGGCAGTGGGTTTAACCACAGGCCGCAAACGGTACTACCTGTACGTAACGGTCCCCAGGTAGATGTCGAAAAGAAGGCCGATGAGGAAAACCCATCCAAACTCCTACTGAGCCTGAATGTGACAATCTCCGTACAGTCCGTTCTGTTCGTCTAAGAGTATCGCATATCGGGCCTAGGGGGTGGTAAACATCAGACCCTAATAGCGGTATAAGTCGTGTCCGAGTGTAGCCCAGAACACCCTGAGAAACTACTGGAACACCTACCAGTAAATCTCACTTGCCTTGGCCAGGGACTTTGTGTAATGGCTCTCCTAGACACAGCGCGATATCAACCCCAAATACCGGGAGAGACGAATCATGTCTAACCGCCACTGCCTCCAAGTGCTTCGGGAATGCACCCAACTAATACCTGTTTGCACGACTCAATAGAGCTGTGGTAGGGTAGCAATCAAAGAACAGTGGGAACACACTTGAAGCGAAGTAGCAGTGTCAAGTCAACGGACTAAGCTGTATTCATGTCACCTGGGAACTGCTAACTGACGATAGGTATAATACCAACCAACAGTTCCCGACGAGTCCTGTCCAGTGTACTCCTAACCTAACGAGCACCTGCATACTATCTCCAACACGACGTACTAATGGCTGTGGAACAGACCATCTCCCCTGCTGGGATGAGAAGTGTATGCACCATTCTACTCTGGAATATCGATACCCTGTCTCGATAATCCTATGACTAGGGACCTGTGTAAGGATAAGCTTATAGACTACCCAACCCGCACTAGTGTGATCGCCATCACAACACCGGTAGTCAAGTAAAGATCCTAAGGGCTCCATCAATATGTATTAGCGATATGTTAAAAGAAATATATACACATATTAAGATAGATACAAATCAAGTAGCATGCTACAATATCGAGCAAGACTGTCGTCAATCCATGTATATATCCCAAGCTTCCAAAATGTAATATACAAACTAGTACTATACAATAATGGCTTTTAGAGCATACATATCCAACAAATTTAATATCAATTCCATTCTGTTCAAATAAAGATTCTAATACAAAATCCATTCCTTTCAAATATCGATTATCCAAATACGATTACAATACGTACTACGTGTGCCATTACAATTTTAACATTATAAATTTACAAAAATGGGAAATGAAAAATCAAGAAAGGACGAACACAGGGAGGGAGAGTCGATCACGAAGGAGGCGCTCATGGATTTCCGGAATAAAGCCCCTGCGATTAAAAGTTTTCAATACATGAATTAGTATGGTTATTTTATATTAATTAAATGTGTGTGTGCGCTCCCTTGTTTGTATACGTGTGTGTATGTATGCTTGTGCGCGCGCGTGAGCATGTTTGTTTGTGTGTGTGCACGCGCGCCTATTTGTGTCTGTGTGTATGTATACTTGTGTATGTACACCTGTATGTGATGCTTTTGTATGTGTGTATGTATGCGTGTGCACGCGCGTGTATGTATGCTTATGCGTGTGCACGCGCGTGTATGTATGCTTGTGCATGTGTATGTGTATGTATGGTTGTGTATGTAATATGTGCGTATGTGTGTATATATGTAAGGGTTATCAAACTTTCCGGAGATACTGTTCTCCCATCTTAGACGTACACGTCGATAAGATTAAGGCTTTGCTCGAGAGTCCAGCCAGCAAATAGATTGGCAGCTGGAGTGGCAGCAGCAGCGGGAGCAGGAGTGGCAGCGGCAATCGATCGGCGTGAGGAATTGCCGTATTCTGGCATTCGCTCCTGGGGTGATCCATGAAACACAGGGGTCCTGGTCTTAAAGGCCCTGGTATGTAGTGAAATCTTCGATGTCGATTCATCTACCTACTAAATCATAGGAGGTGGATGCCTGAATAGGACGAACTGTCTCCATGCATATCTTTGTCCAATTCCATCCATTTTAGTTGTGGCAATTCTGATATACTGACACAGAATGATCTTAGAGGACACACACTGTACTCTCCCGTGACGATCCGGTCTAAACGCCGTGAAAGCCCTGTCTACGATGAATGTTCCTGCTAGTGATATGTATACCCTCGAGGCCATTATTGTATGATATAGTGGATGCTTGGACATATATATGGAGGACTTTCTTGCTCGACATGATAGTATACTATCTGGTTTTCTTTAGTTTAATATGTTCACTGGTATTATTATACCGTTTCTCATATATATGTTGATAAAACCCTTAGGATGTTGGTTTGACTATCAGGACTATGATGCAGATCATACTACTGGGACCTGGGTAGTCCACAAGCACATCCTTCAATTGTTCCTAGTCGAGCGTATATCGAGACCGGGTATCGATATACCAGAGTAGACTAGTGTGTACGTTTCTTGACCCTGTATGGGGGCGATGGTTGATCCCATATCCATTGGTGTTTGACATCAAAGATTGTACACAGGTGCTTATTAGAGAATGGGTACACCGAAAGGACTCGTCGAGAACTCTTAGTTGGTATTATACCTATCGTCAGATAGCAGTTCGCTGGTGACACTAGTACAAATTAGTCTATAGACCCGAGATCGTCATAGAGTCTTGTGTGGCCCCCACTATGCTTTGATTTCCTCTCTGCCGCTGTGAAAGTCGAACTTAGCACCACCATGAGGTTCAAGAGGCATCAAGCATGCTAAATTTTAATTTTATTAGGTGTTAAGTTAGACCAATAAGATCTTTACTAGAATATTAGAGTTTGCCTTTGTGATGCGATGAACTAAAGAGAAGAAAAGAGCATACAACCTTTGTAGTTCGAGTCCTTCTTTTCAATAGCTCCGGGTTGTAGTCCACGCGGCTCCACTAGGCTTCTCTTCAAGATGAAAGAACCTCCTTCATGATCTTCACGCCAAAGACGATCCACCCGAAGTCCACAAGCTCAAGCTAACCCTTCACTAATCTCATTAGTGAAGGCAACACTCCATATTAAATTGTTAATCTAATGTGTAATGGTGAAGTAGGGGTTTAATTTGCTCACTAGGGTTTTCACAAGTTCAATGATTCACATCACATGTAAGGGTTTGAATTTGAAAGTGAGGTGAAGAAAATTGTAGAGAGTAAGGGGAAGCAAAAGCTCAAGAAAATGGCTAAGGCATGAAGAATGAAAATGATGAGAGTAAACTCAAAATGGCTCTCTCTCTTCTCACTCATTCAAGTATGAAATAAAATTGCAATTCTAAATTACAATCATGCTTGAATAGTGAGTCAAGACTAATATACAAATAATAAAACCCATGCCTTGCCCATTCTATAAATATCTCCACAATTTACACCTCATTTTTCCATTTTCTAAAAATAAAAAAAACATGTCATGCTTCATATATATATATATATATATATATATATATATATATATATATATATATAAAGCAATTAGCGAGCTAATGATATTAGTTAAGATATAATTATATCACATATAATATATATCACATTATTAAATCAACACTTGATCTAATAATCCGGATATATCATATATAACCGACTAATATGATTAATCTGAATATCACATTATCAAACCAACGCTTGATTCGATAATCCGGTTATATCACATATAACCTGACCGACATCAGATAACTGCCAGATTATAATACAGTATCATATTCTCATATTTAATCAGGCCCATGCACATATCAACATATGTGCCCTACTTTGTTTCGCTCGAACCAGGAAACTTCTGTATGGGACTCTAAAGACTCATCAATATGCCAGCAGTAGGTGATGATCACATCAGCCACCCACAAGCCGTCAGCGGTACTAGCTGGACGTAATGGCTACCCTGGTATTGAGCGATATGAAGATCAGCAAGCAAGCTCGTCCATACTCTCCATGAAGCCTATCAGTAACACTACCATACAGTCCGGTCTCTTCGTCTGATATGTCGCATATCATGTCTAGGGGTGGTAAACGTCAGTCCCCAGTAATGTGATAAGTCATGCCGATGTCTGGCTTATAACGGTTCGAGAAACTACTGATAACACTTATCAGTAAATCTCGGCAGCAGCCTTGGCCAGGGACTTCCAGTTATAGCCAATCAAACATAGCGCAACATCAACCACCAATACCGGGAGAGACGAAACCCCTCCTTTCGCTCATTGCCTCCATATGACTCGGGACTGTACCCAAAAACCACCTGTTTGCATGACTCCTTTGAGCCGTGGTAGGGAGGAAATCAAAGCACAGTGGGAGCCATACAAGACTCTATGACGATCTTGGGTCTACAGACTAACATGTACCAGTGTCACCAGAGGACTGCTATCTGACGATAGGTATACTAACCACATAGGAGTCCTCGGCGAGTCTTGTTCGATGTACCCATTCTCTAATGAGCACCTGTGTACAATCTTTGATGTCACACACCAATGGTTGTGGGATCAACCATCGCCCTCTAAGGGACAAGAAACATACACACGAGTCTAATCTGGAATATCGATTCCCTAGTCTCAATATTCCCACGACTAGGAACTGATTAAAGGATGCACTTTTGGACCACCTTGGCCCCACTAGTATGATCTCATCATAATCCTGGTAGTCAAGTATATATCCTAAGAGCTTTATCAATATGTAAGAGACATACAGTATAAATACCAGTCTACATATTAAGATAAAGGTAACCTGATAGGCAGTTTCGGATCCCCACCGCCAAGACAACCTTATGGTGGTCTCGGGGTGGGGTACCCCTTCTAGGCCCCGCATTCGATAGTTAATTTTGGGATCTTTGCCCCTGCGAAGATTCGGGCGGGTTTCGATTTCGTTTCGACTCCTGGATTGGCTTAAAACCTCTGTTTTGGAACTTTAGCTCACTGGATTTTTCAAGTCTTGGAAAAATTGGTTAAGTTTGCTAATTGCGTGCGAAATTCTAATGTTGCGATTACTTTACAAGCTTTGTGATGTGTGTGATACAATTATTAGTATATTGTAAAGCTAGCCGTTTAGTCTCAATTGATCGATTGCCACGAAGTTTTAATTCGGATCAAAACTCCATCGCAGTTGCGTATTATACGCGATCACTAAGCCGGGAATCTTTTTGAATTATCCGACAACCAATTGAAAAGAGTTTTCAATTTGAGACTAAAATGCAAGTTTTATAAGTTAGGCATGAAATCCAGAATATGAGATATTCCGGGTTTATGATGTCTAAGAATATTGTGGATTCTAATTATTGTAGTTTTCTATTTTCTTTTCTGCGACCGTAAGTGTAATATATGGGGTATCCCAATCTCGTTGATATATGTCAACAAGTTTTAGGGATACACATATTTGCTTACGTTGATGATATGTGATATCATGTGTTGTTGTTGATATGATTTATTGGATCGTCGTGAAAGAATAGCCGGGGGTTTTTATGTGAGATGTGGGTTTTTATTTTCATTCATGTAAAATCTGTATGTAATATTCTTTTATTGGGGCACTTCCGGGTTGAGGATGATGTCACCACTATTGTATATTATTTACTTTTCCGCATTAGGATAGACCCAAGGCGGGAGCACAAGTAACCGGATTCTAGAGTCTAGTGGGAGACCATCTCAAAGAGTTGAGACCGGGTCTCCTAACTCTAGAATTGGCAGGGTTACTTGCCACTCTCGTAGGGGTCTAGGGATGTGGGTTTGGCTATTCATCACGACTGTAGAATCCGTGTTTTACATTACTGGCTAAATTTAAAACACGGACATCCTAGTTTATCCAATGTTTCATATGTTGCTTCTGCTGCTTGTTTCTGTGATGTTGATCATATAACCGTGTAAGACGAATGTAATATTATATATATGATATATAATAAAAGGTGCTTATGTTTTGCACCCACGCTAGTCCATCCCCCGCTCTGCTGGTAGTTAAGTAACCTAACGGTGCATGACGGGGCCCCGTGGCGAATGCGGATGACATAAGCATACATTCTATTTTTGTTTCATTTTTCTGTGATGTGTAGGAAACATTAATTGATAGGACTTCATTAATGAGATTAATGAAAAGAAAGAAACCAAAAGATGGTGTAGGATCAAATTTTCAAAAAAGGTAGCTATAGTTTTTGCTTCGCATAGTGGTATTCCTTGATGAATATCCAGCACCTCATTCGATGAGGAAAGAGCCGAGATCACTTCACCGGGAGTGACCTCTTTAGCGAAACTAGCAAATGCCACAACCCACTCGGTTTTGTCTTTTGATTGCTTCTCTAGTTCTTGCTATGCATAGTGGTATTCTGTAACGTTTTAAAAATCGTTTAGGTAATTTTCCGATAGTTGGTAATATAACTTGTATTTTCCGTAAAACGTAATTATTGTCAGTGTTTATGCCCTAGAGGCCATTACTGTATCATACTAGTTTATATATTACTTAATGGAAGCTTGGGATATTCACAGTTATATTGACAGTCTTGCTAAAAATGGTAGTATGCTATTTGGTTTGTTTCTACTTTAATATGTGCATGTGTTTCTTTTAACATATCGCTTATACATATTAGTAGAGCCCTTAGAATTTTTGCTTGATTACCAGCGTTGTGATGGTAGTCACACTAGTGGGGGCTGGGTAGTCTTTAAGCAACATCCTATACAGGTCCCTGGTCGTAGGATTATCGAGACGGGGCATCGATACTCCGGAGTAGACTAGTGTGTACGCTTCTCATCCCAGTTGGGGAGATGGCCTGTCCTACAGCCATACGTCGTAGTGGAGATAGTATGCAGGTGCTCGTTAGGTTACGGGTACACCGGACAGGACTCGCCGGAAACTGCAGGTTGGTTTTATACCCATCGTCAGATAGCAGTTCCCAGGTGACATGAGTACAGCTTAGTCCGTCGACTTGACACTGCTACTTCGCCTCGGGTGTGTTCCCACTGTACTTAGATTACTACCCTACCACGGCTCAAAGGAGTCGTGCAAATAAGTATTAGTTGGGTGCAGTCCCGAAGCACTTGGAGGCAGTGGCGGTTAGACAGGATTCGTTTCTCCCGGTATTGGGGGTTGATATCGCGCTATGTATGGAGAGCCATTACGCAAAGTCCCTGGCCAGGGCAAACGAGATTTACTGGTAGGCTTCCAGTAGTTTCTCAAGGTGTAATGGGCTTCACTCCGACACGACTTATACCGCTATTAGGGGTCTGACGTTTACGCCCCTAGACCCGATATGCGATAGTCCTAGACGAACAGACCGGACTGTGCGGAGATTGTCACATCAGGCTCAGTTAGAGTTCGGATGGGTTTCCTCATCGTCCTTCTTATCGACATCTACCTGGGGACCATTACGTACAGCTAGTACCACTTGCGGCCTGTGGTTAAACCCACTGCCAGCGTAGTGTCGAGTCTTTAGAGTCCCACACAGAGAGTTTCCCTGCACAGGGCAAAAGGTGTAGAGGCCGTATGGTTTTACGGCAGGGCTGCGATCGCTTACGTACACTTGTGCACGTATTATGATCGGGCAGATAATACTAGAGGGCTTTGGTTTAAGCCAGATTCTAGTATTATACAGATGGATTTATTCAGTCAAAGATTATCTGTGTTTTTCGGAAATACGGATGGGAGGGGCAGTCTCGTAATTTGTCGGAAAGCTTCTAGAAGAAGGTGACTCATTTGTATTTATTTCTTTTGGATTAAACACAAATGAGGTGGAGAGATAAGCTGTAAGTTTTCATTAAATGCATAATGACTCATGAGGTGATTCACCATTAGGATTAAATGAATCTTACAAAATATTTCTAGATATTTATCAAGAGATATTTGTATGCTTGATATTATTCTATCATGAGACATTATTCATTTCATTATCACAAAAGCTTTCTCTCTCCTCAAGTCTTCATCTTCTTTCTCAAACCCTAAAAGCTCTCATGAGTTGAGAATCCTAGGGTTTAAGTGACTAAGTAATTCATCTAAATACTCGACACCCTCTAGGATTTCTAGATTAGCAAACTAGAAGCCGTAGTTATCTCAGATTCGAGATAGAAGCTCGGACTATAGACTCTCGGGCGGATCGTCTTTGACTCGAGGAGGCCGTTGAGGTGCCCATGTTCCATAGAGCCTACGAGGTGTGGAGGACAGCGATGAAGACCCAAAGGACAAGTAACGTGAGGTATAACTTCGAATCCGAGTAGTTAAACCTCTCGTAGTTTGCTAGCAATGGTTTAGACATGATCCGTGTGCTCAAGTCCGTGTTACGAAGCATTGATAATTGTTTTTCATATATTCCGCCTCTCCGCGAGCACGTAGGGTGCGTGACATGGACTTACAGTGGTATCAGAGCCTACTAAACCTTTACTAGCTTGTTAGCAACTAATTAGAACTTCGATCGTCGGAAAAACATGAAAACGTAACCCCGAACCCTCAAGTTTCTGTCAATTTTAAACGTGTTGAAAAAATTATTTTAGAGGTATGAAAATTCACAGCAGGGAATTCTAAGAATACTGGAGAAATACGAGATTCCAACTCGGTGAGACTGCCGCGGAAGCGCGGCGGATTAGTGCAATCCGCCGCGGTTCCGCGGCCGAGTCAACTCCGAGTTGACTCGTATTTACACAGCAACTCTTAGTTTTGGGTGTTCTGTTATTCTGTATATTTTGTTTCTTCCCAGGTTATTTCAGTACTGGCTTGCATTTGGGGTAGACTCGGAAAAAGGTTGCCAATCGAAATTCTAAGTTATTTGCTAATTGTGTTGTTTAATGTGTTCGTAAATCTCCTCTAACTGCTAATATGTCGGTTAGCAGGGGGTTGCACATTTCTGTAATGGTTTTTACTGGTTTGTGTATATGAACTTCATTGGATCGTTGTGATGATTAGCCGGGGTTTGAGATGAGTTTTTATATTCTTTCATTCGATGTAAATTGTAATATGATGTAATATTCTTTTGCAGGGCACATCCGGGCTGAGGTTGTAGCCATCGTTGTATTATTTCATTTACTGTTGTATGCTCCTAGAATAGACCCAAGGTGGGGTGTACAAACTACCGGGTACTTTGAAGTGTTTAGTGGCCTACTCACATTGTTGAGGGAGACCGCTTCGCCTCGGGTACTTGGCGGGTAGTTTGCCGTACCCGTAGGGGTCTAGGGTGGGGTAATGGCTATTCATCACAACTGTGTAATCCGTCTTTCGTTGCAGGCTCAAACGAAACGCGGATTCCTAGTATATCCAATATGTTCATCTGTGATCTGGAATGCCTATTATTGCGTCTGACGAATGTACAATATCTATATATGATATCAAGTAGGCGTTACTTATGTTTTGCATCCGCGCTAGCCCAGCCCCCGCTCTGTCGTTAGTTAAGTAACCTAATGGGTGAATGACAGGACCCAGTGGCGAATGCGGATGGCATAAGCGGACGTTGTATTTTCGTTATTTTCTGTAATGATAGGATAAATGATGGGACGCATTATATTAATGCAAAGAAAATAAACCAAAGTTTGAATCGTTGGAACGAAATTTAAAAGAAACCTCTCGGTTATTTTAAAAGAGCAGAATTTTTAATTGCGGAGCTTTAACCACTCCTTTTAAAAAAGCTATCAGGTTCCTTCGATTATATCAAGTTCACTACGTTCACGGTTTTGCCAAAACCATTCGCAGCCCTCCGTCATTTCATATGGATGGTCAGTAGTATTCAAGCAATGTTTGTTGTCCTTCATCAAGGCATAGTGTTTGGTAGCTGCTGGATATTCATTTGTTGCATAGATAGATAAGTTGGTTTGGGACAGTCGTACTGCCATTTGGCCAACGTCAGGGGTATGTACGGGTGGGTTCAAATTAACAAGATAATGATGGGTAGAACTTGACATGTGACTTATGATTTGTTGGCCTTCGTCAAGGTCATAAGAGCATGGGGCAAAAATCCACATCGGGAGTTTCTAAAGAAACTGAAACTTGCTAGAGTTGCATACCATTTGGAGTGTGATAATTTTGGTAGGATTCCTTCAGCTTTATCACACGATGATATTTGGATCCCGATCCTGCTGTGAGTATCCGCTACTCATCAGGAGATTCGTCACTTAACGATCAATGCTATAAACCAAGTAGGTGTCTAGAACAGTGTCAGCGAGGCTACGCCTCCAGAGAAAAGAGGTTATTTAATTAAGGAACTTCGCGAAAGCGTCGTAAAACCTCCCTCGAAATACCGACACTAGCCTGGCTGAACGGTTAAGCAAGTATTGTACGGTGAGATCAGTCCTGACTAATTCTTCTATTATGGTTTGAGGAAGGATTCGAGAAACAGTGGGAGCCATCCAGTTTAGATAAACTAAAAACCAATCTAAACTTGCAAGAGTATCATGCTAAAGTGTTCCCTCTCTCTCTCTTTGCAGCGACCTTGTGACCATGACTAGGTTACATCTAGATAGCAAGTTGACTGAATCTGACTTATATTATTGGAAAAGGTCTGTCCAAATGTCCATTGCCTATGACAAGCTGGACCACCCTATTACTACTCAAGCCCCCACCGTCCCAGGTCCAGTTTCTACCGTCGCGGATATGGATATCCGTCAGAAAAGGGAAAAGGATAGTGCGAATGCCAAGTGCCTCGTGTTGGCTTCAGTTGATGGTTTATACCAGAAGCAGCACGAGAAGATGGACTTAGTTTCCATCTTTCTCCATAACAAAGATTTATATGGAGAGCAATCTCATATCGCAAGATATGAGATCTCGAACGAATTGCTTCAAGCGAGGTTGGCTGTCGGGTCATCTGTAGGGGACGACGTCCTTACGATGACTAGCTATATTGATGAGCTCACGGACCTGGAGACCGAGTTAGGAAACGGGTTATGTACTGACTTATTTTCACAGTCCCTACCCTCTACTTACACCCTGAAAGAAACCAGGGAGACACCCTCTCTGCTTAATGGGGGACCTTCTTTTTCTGCATCCAGGGCGAAAGCAAAGGGTGAAAAGAGGAAAACCTCCACAAAGCCGATATACGGTGTCAGCGAAGTAAAAGGAAAGGGAAGAGCAAAAGTTTCGGGACTTAGTTTGGATAAGGAGGGATGTTCCTATTGTTATGGGAACGGGCATTGGCAGAAGGATTGCGGGGCTTTGGAAGCCAGTAGCCAGGATTCGAAGCATGTTGTGGCTTCGGCCTCGAGTGTGTATGTAATTGAGAACTGTTTGTTAATTAACTCTATTTCCTGGGTATTAGATACCGGAGCAGGATCTCATATCTGTAATTCATTACATGCTTTGAGAAACCGTAGAGTTATCAGGGTAGGTGATTTGTCTCTCAGAGTAGCAAACGGAATGAGCGTGGACGCTGAATCCATGGGAGAATATCGCCTAGGTTTGACAAGTGGGCAGATATTGATTTTACGTAACTGTTTGTATGTACCTAGTTTGACTTGTAATATCATATCGGTATCCTCACTTTCGAGAGAGGGATATGATTTTACATTCGCAAGCGATGTGGTTCACATCCACCTAAATCAAGTTCTGATTGGGTCCGGTACATTAGATGACGGTATATACATATTGAATCAAGCTCAGGTTTTCAAGGTTCAGAACACACTTAAAAGAAAGTCTCCAGAATTAAATCAGGCTTTCTTATGGCATTGTAGACTAGGTCATATCAATGAAACACGGTTGACTAAGTTATATAGAGAAGGATATTTAAATCCGTTCGAATATCAATCTTATACTACTTGTGAATCTTGTCTCATAGGAAAGATGACAAAGACTCCATTTACTGGACACGGAGTAAGAGCGAGCAAGCTCTTGGGACTCATACACAGCGATGTGTGTGGTCCAATGTCTACACATGCACGAGGTGGTTATTCCTACTTCATTACTTTTACGGATGATTTCTCTAGGTATGGACATATCTTCTTGATGAAGCATAAATCCGAGGCCTTTGAGAAATTCCGGGAATACAAGAATGAAGTGGAAAACCAAACATGCAAAAGTATCAAGACACTGAGATCTTATCGAGGTTGTGAATACTTAAGTGCCGAGTTCCTGGGTTACTTAAAAGAGAATGGAATTGTCTCTCAGCTTACTCCTCCATACACACCACAACACAACGGTGTATCGGAAAGGCGGAATCGAGCCTTATTGGATAAAGTTCGTTCCATGATGGGTAAGGCTGAGTTACCGCGATCTTTCTGGGGTTATGCACTAGAATCAGCTGCATATCTTTTGAACAAGGTTCCAACCAAGACTGTGCCTACCACACCATATCAGATGTGGAGTGGGAAGAAACCCTATCTTTAGTACCTGAAGACATGGGGATGTCCAGCTTTTATAAAAAAAATCAGCATCCGGACAAGCTCGAGGCACGCTCAGTACAGTGTAAGTTTGTGAGATATCCAAAGAACTCCAAGGGGTATTATTTCTATTACGCAGAGGAACAAAAGGTTTTTGTTTCTCGTCATGCCCACTTCTTGGAAGCTGAATTTTTAGAAAATCAGAAGAGTGGGAGCGCAATAGAACTGGAAGAAATTCCAGAACCACAAGCTGTTACTGAAAGTTTGGTAGAACAAGAAGGTTCAGAAGAAAGGGACATCCCAGCTCCTATCCGCAGAAGTAGTAGGTAGTCTTATTCGCCCGAGATATACTACGGTTTTCTCATAGACGGAGATCGAAAAGATTGCATCATTGATAATGATGATCCTACTAGCTTCCAGCAAGCCATTCAGAGCGGCGACTCGGTAAAATGGCTGGATGCAATGCGGACCAAAATGGAGTTCATGTACACTAACAAAGTATGGACTTTGTACATTGCTCTAGATTGGGTAAAACCCGTAGGATGCAAATGGATCTTCAGAAAGAAGATTGGTGTAGATGGACAGGTTGAAACCTTATAAGGCTAGACTTGTTGCAAAGGGTTTTCGTCAAAGACCTGGTTTGGACTATGACGAAACCTTTTCTCCAGTGGCTATGCTCAAATCCATTCGGGTCCTTCTTGCCATTGCTGCCTTCCACGATTATGAGATCTGGCAGATGGACGTAAAGATGGCCTTTCTAAATGGTAATTTGGAAGAGTGCGTCTATATGGATCAGCCAGAGAGATTCATTCAGAGTGGGAGTAGCGGTAAAGTGTGCAAGTTGCTTAAGTCCATTTATGGACTAAAGCAGGTATCGTGGAGTTGGAACATCTGTTTTTATGATACTGTCAAAGAATTCGACTTTATCAAGAATCCATATGAACCATGCATATACAGTAAGATTGTAGGGAGAGCTGTTTTATTCCTCGTCTTGTACGTAGATGACATTCTCCTAATAGGAAATGATATTCCTATTCTACAGTCAGTCAAAGGATTCTTGTCACAGAAGTTCTCCATGAAGGACCTGGGTGATGCCACCTACATTCTGGGGATCCAGATCTATCGTGATAGATCAAAGAGGATGTTAGGACTTTCGCAGTCCAGGTACATAGACACCATATTGAAAAGATTCAGTATGGACGATTCTAAGCGCGGTAACCTACCAGCTTGTCATGAAATCAACCTCTCCAAAGAGATGTCTCCCAAGACTGATTTGGAAAGGGCCCGCATGTCGATTATACCCTACGCTTCTGCGGTAGGCTCTATAATGTATGCGATGTTATGTACCAGACCAGATGTAGCATACGCATTGAGCGTTGTAAGCCGGTATCAGGAAAACCCAGGGGAGAAGCATTGGATAGCAGTAAAGAACATTCTCAAGTACCTGAGAAGGACTAAGGAGATGTTCTTGGTGTATGGCGGAAAAGACCTCCAGATCGAGGCCTTTGCCGACTCCAGCTTCCAGAGTGACAAGGATGACTCCAAGTCCATGTCGGGTTATGTCTTTACCCTTAATGGAGGGGCGGTCTATTGGAAGAGTTCCAAGCAGGACACCGTTGCTGACTCAACGATGGAAGCGGAGTACATAGCTGCTTGTGATGCCGCAAAAGAAGCTGTCTGGATGAAGAAGTTCCACACAGAACTTCAGGTGGTTCCTACCAGTGTTGATCCAATACCTCTGTATTGCGACAACAATGGCGCTATAGCTTTAGCAAAAGAACCCAGGTCCCATCAGAAGTCCAGATACATCTTAAGGCGGTATCACCTGATCAGGGAGATCGTAGATCGCCGGGAGATCGAGGTGAAGAGAGTAGATACGGAGAATAACACTGCTGATCCATTCATAAAGGCCATTCCTCAGACGCAGTTCGAGAGGCTATTCGAGATGATAGGTTTGCGATATGCCAGTACATGGCCCTAGTGCAAGTGGGAGATTATTAGTGTTTATGCCCTAGAGGCCATTACTGTATCATACTAGTTTGTATATTACTTAATGAAAGCTTGGGATATTCACAGTTATATTGGCAGTCTTGCTAAAAATGGTAGTATGCTACTTGGTTTGTTTCTACTTTAATATGTGCATGTGTTTCTTTTAACATATAGCTTATACATATTAGTAGAGCCCTTAGGATTTTTGCTTGATTACCAGCGTTGTGATGGCAGTTACACTAGTGGGGGCTGGGTTGTCTTTAAGCAACATCCTATACAGGTCCCTGGTCGTAGGATCTTCGAGACGGGGCATCGATACTCCGGAGTAGACTAGTGTGTACGCTTCTCATCCCAGTTGGGGAGATGGTCTGTCCCACAACCATCAGTACGTCGTACTGGAGATAGTATGCAGGTGCGCGTTAGGTTACGGGTACACCGAACAGGACTCGCCGGGAACTGCATGTTGGTTTTATACCCATCGCCAGATAGCAGTTCCCAGGTGACATGAGTACAGCTTAGTCCGTAGACTTGACACTGCTACTTCGCCTCGGGTGTGTTCCCACTGTACTTAGATTACTACCCTACCACGGCTCAAAGGAGTCGTGTAAACAGGTAGTAGTTGGGTGCAATCCCGAAGCACTTGGAGGCAGTGGCGGTTAGACAGGATTCGTCTCTCCCGGTATTGGGGGTTGATATCGCGCTGTGTATGGAGAGCCATTTCGCAAAGTCCCTGGCCAGGGCAAACGAGATTTACTGGTAGGCTTCCAGTAGTTTCTCAAGGTGTAATGGGCTTCACTCCGACACGACTTATACCGCTATTAGCGGTCTGACGTTTACCGCCCCTAGGCCCGATATGCGATAGTCCTAGACGAACAGACCGGACTGTACGGAGATTGTCACATCAGGCTCAGTTGGAGTTCGGATGGGTTTTCTCATCGTCCTTCTTATCGACATCTACCTGGGGACCGTTACGTACAGCTAGTACCACTTACGGCCTGTGGTTAAACCCACTGCCAGCGTAGTGTCGAGTCTTTAGAGTCCCACACAGAGAGTTTCCCTGCACCGGGCAAAAGGTGTAGAGGCCGTATGGTTTTACGGAAGGGCCGCAATCGCTTACGCACACTTGTGCACGTATTATGATCGGGAAGATAATACTAGCGGGCTTTGGTTTAAGCCAGATTCTAGTATTATACAGATGGATTTATTCAGTCAAAGATTATTCGTGTTTTTCGGAAATACGGATGGGAGGGGCAGTCTCGTAATTTGTTGGGAAGCTTCTAGAAGAAGGTGACTCATTTGTATTTATTTCTTTTGGATTAAACACAAATGAGGTGGAGAGATGAGGTGTAGGTTTTCATTAAATGCTTAATGACTCATGAAGTAATTCACCATTAGGATTAAATGAAGCTTACAAGATATTTCTAGATATTTATCAAGAGATATTTGTATGCTTGATGTTATTCTATCATGAGACATTATTCATTTCATTATCACAAAAGCTTTCTCTCTTCTCAAGTCTTCATCTTCTTCCTCAAACCCTAAAAGCTCTCATGAGTTGAGAATCCTAGGGTTTAAGTGACCAAGTAATTCATCTAAATACTCTACACCCTCTAGGACTTCTAGATTAGCAAGCTAGAAACCGTAGTTATCTCAGATTCGAGATAGAAGCTCGGACTATAGACTCTCGGGTGGATCGTCTTTGACTCGAGGAGGCCGTTGAGGTGCCCATGTTCCATAGAGCCTACGAGATGTGGAGGACAGGGATGAAGACCCGAAGGATAAGTAACGTGAGGTATAACTTCGAATCCGTGTGTTAAACCTCTCGTAGTTTGCTAGCAATGGTTTAGACACGATCCGTGTGCTCAAGTCCGTGTTACGAAGCTTTGATAATTGTTTTTCATATATTCCGCCTCCCCGCGAGCACGTGGGGTGCATGACATGGACTTACAGTTATAATTATTTTGCAATATAGACCTAATTATACCTATTTTAGATATGTAATTGCTAGTATTTGGTAATTAATTAGTCACTTATAAGTTGCTAGTTTACTTAAATATTTTTCCTTAATTAATTAATTTAAATATTATTATAATCTTTCACTAATACATTTAATTAGTGTTAATTAGAAATGAGAACGGGTTAGTTACTCAAATGTGAACCATGACAACTTTAAACCAAGTTAGTAACATGTTTTCTTTTTCACTTTTGGTTGCAAGGTTCTAGTTAATTCTAGGATGAAAGGGAATTAGAAATAAAATAAAATAAAAATAGAAAATGATGTGAGGTGCATTAATGAGGCTTGTTGGGTTTTCTTTACTTGGAAACTTCTACACTCAACCACACACACTCATCCTCCCTCATCCTGGCCAAAACCTGCTGCTGCTCCCCCCTCATTTTCCCCACTTTATTTCCATCTCAAAACCCCGCAAGAATCCATCAAAAATCCACATATAATCTCACAAATTCATAGCTTATTCTCCACCCATTTCTCCTTAGCCTATTCTAACATGGATCTTGAAGCAAGATGCCATTTTGGGAGGCCAAGTTGCAAGCTAAATCTATAAAGTTTGAGGTATAATCTTAACCCCATAATTACTGTGTTGGTTAATTACCTTGATCTAAATTATTTAAGTGTTGATTTGGTTCTAATTTCAAGTTTGAGATTTAAAGATAAGGGTTTGAATTTGAGTTAGGGTTTTAGCCATCACAACTAGGTTAGCTAAGTGTAGTTTGCTATCTATTGGCTTAGTTTGGATGTTTACTTGTGTTTGTGGCTATTAGATCGCTAATCCACAATGTTTTGCACCAACATTCCTTTGGGTTGCTTTCTAGATTTTCGGTACAATTAGATGTTGGTTTAATGTGACGTTGTGGTGATATACATACTATCTCCTATGATAATTAGGGTATTGTGAATGAGCGATCGGTACGATCGGGTTCTAGGCTTGGTGGTTGTTTCGTATAGCGATCCTAGTTGAGGTTGTGGCGATGCCATACGCGTTTTGTGCATCAAGTGCACAAGTTTCTAGCTTGTGGACGTTTATTCTTGCATTTCTTTGTCTTTGTGTCGGCTCAGAATATTTAGATTTATATTTTGTGTTTGTGAAATTGTAGGATCGGTTGCAGAAGTATCGGACGCGGCGCGAAAGGGCAAGGCTGCGATCGGATCAGATTAGCCGAAGCGTCCGGGTGAGTAGATGTACACATCTATGGGGGATCGTCTGGATGGCGCGATGCGCCCGATAGTTTCGGATTATTTGTAGTACTTGCATTTATATGCGTAGTTACCTGGTTATTCATCTCATTGCATCACACCATCTTACATGTGTGTGTGTGTGTGTGTGACATCATCTCATAGGACACTTGCACCATTACCATTGGTTCATACTGCACGTGCACTATTCATGTGAACATACATGCCTTTAGTAATTGGTATGCCACGAACACTTTAGAACTTGCTAGATTAGTATCAAAAACAATTGCATCATACATGATACGTAAACTGGTAGTTGTATTTTCCATTTCATCAAGATTGATACGAAGGATTGCTAGTCGTATATATATCTCATTTCATCATCATTCATACATAGTTTTCCAGTCATAAATCGCATTTCATATCATGGATATTATATACAATATCATTTTCCTACAAGTTTATGTATTGTGATTCTTTTCGAGGATTTCAGTATTTCTGAGATTTCTGGATTTTGGGGAAAACCGCAAGAATTTTATAAAGCTATTATCATTTTAAAAATAGAAATTTGCGGTTTTCTCATGATATGATGTGTGTGATGTCCACCATGTGTTTTCTCGGTTCTTGAGTTGTATTACATACCCGATTCGAGGAGGGGGATGTACCGTCTGCGGGTACATGGTGGGCCCGGTGCGGTACCTCGGGGCAAGAAGATCGCAGAGATGGCGTTGAGCCCGGCGAGGAGCACTACCGACCGGTTATTATTGACGTGGCGGATATCCGGAGGATACCGACGTAGTCATGAGATTTGAGGATATAGGGTGATCCGGTTGACGGAGCCCGAGATATTGAGACATTGAGACATTGAGATATAGAGATATTGAGGCATTGAGATATACATATTTAGTGTCGATACTTGACACGGATTTCAGTTGATTTCATTGATGATACTTCAGTTATTTCACAGAAGTTTTACTAAGAATAAGAATACAGATTTTCTCATACTAAACATATTCAGGTTTCGTATTGGTTATGCTTTCATGTTGCATACTTATTAGTGCATCGCATCATATCGGCATATGTAGGTTGTGACGCATTTGCATGCATGCTTACGATAGCCTTATTAGATATTACTTACTACTCATGAGTTGGCAATTCACCCCTGTTGTGCCACAGTATCTTGCAGGTCCGACCCGTCAGCATTGTAGCGGCGGGCGTACTTTTCTTAGCTTCTTTTGCTCGTACTCGGGGCATTGCTCGTAGGTGCGTTGCGAGGACAATTTTATCTCCATTTTGTACTATTATAGTATCTAGTATACTCCATCTATTGTTGCTACCGTTTCTACCATTGTATATGCGACTTAGAGGTGTGACCTTGAGATTTGTGTATATATTTTGTTTCTCTGGTATCGAACTCACTTGAGCCGACGTGATGTTTTTCTTTTCTCGTGCTTTTTATATGCTTATTCTTGCACTACTACGATATATATCACGTGTGGTTGTGATTCCGCCTTGAGCGAAGTGCTAGCTCCCGCTTGGGGGTGTCGTTGTTCATATATATATATATATATATATATATATATATATATATATATATATATATATATATGTATGTATGTATTTTTGTTTTATACCCGTTTGGGGGCCAGTTTTTACAAAGGATACTCTGCCCAAATTTTCGGGAAAATTTTGGTGTTTTTAAAATGCTTTAATGCAACTTCAATTTACTACACCTCTTTTTATGTAAGGTTTTCCTTCACTCTATTTGTTAATGGTTTAGATTTTCTTGGCTTTGACTTACTTAGATTGCGTTACAGCTTTAGACGTTGCGTAATTTATGTGTCAGTCACGTTCCGTACCTTCGGGTCGTGACATATTCATGAATATCTAGTACCTCATTCGATAAGGAAAGAGCCGAGATCCCTTCATCTGGAGTGACCTCTTTAGCGAAGCTAGCAAAACCTCAAAAATCTACGTAGCCCTCCGTCATTTCAGATAAGTACTATTTAGTATTTGTGTTGCGTTTGTTGACCTTCTCAAGGCATAGTGTGCGGTAACTGATTAATGCTTATCTGCTAGCATGAGATGCGATTGGGTTAGGGTAGTCGTGCGACCTTGTTGATCTTTTCAAGGGTCGTGTGGGTGGGTTTAATTCAATCAAGAAATGACTGGTAGAACTTGACTAGCGCTTATGGTTTGTTGACCTTGTCAAGGTCATAAGTGGCTAGGGGTAAAATCATTATCGGGAATTTCAAGTGTTGAAATTTGCAATGAGATTGCATACCTTCTATATGATAGTTGGATCCCGATACCCACTGCGAGTAAGAGTTACTCCTGGGAGAATTTTGCACTTTACAATTAGCTAATCCAGTAGGTGTCTAGAAAGATATCAATGGGCTTATGCCTATAGGGAAACGAGGTTTATTTTAATTAGGTCCATGCGAAAGCACGGGGAACCTCCCTCGGAGTATCGATACCTGCCTGGCCGAACGATTGACGAACCTGTAGGGTGTAATTAATCCTGGCTAATCTTACCTTTTAGGGTTTGAAGGAAGATTTGATAAAAAACAGTGGGAGCCATCCTGATTAGATAAAATAACCAATCTAATCTTACAAAAAGTGCACGCAAAGTGATTATCCTTCTCTCTCTCGTGGTAGCGACCAATGACATACCTTAATCAAGATAATAATATAGATGTATTGACCGAACCTACTTACTATATTAGGCTAGGTTGCTCTCTATCTTATGATTGTCATAAGTCTGAGCAAGGAATAGTGAATATACGGATTCCCATGCCACCCAAATGAAGAATAAGCATGTTGATGCATTGTCTTCGGGTGTGTTCGTAACCAAGAATTGTTTCTCAGTTACCTCTACGTCCTGGATATTGGATACCGGATCGGGATCCCACACATGCAATTTGTTACATGGGCTATAGACAGGTGGAGAACTGGGAAAGGAAGATATGTCTCTAGTAGTTGAGAATGGTGCAATTGTTGCAGCCAAAACAGTTAGCAGATATCACCTAGTGTTACCAACTGGTAATACATTGATTCTTAGCGACTGTTATTTTGTACCAATAAATATTGTGAATTTTTCCTAAATCAAGTGTTAATTGGGTAAGGTATGTTGTATAACAGTGTACACGTTCTGAATCAAACTACTGTTCTAAATGTACAGAACACACACAAGAGGAACAGTTCAGAAATGAATGATGTCTTCTTGAGGCATTGTAGACTAGGTCATGTCGATAAGACAAGACTAGCTGAAGTTCCATAAGGATGCATATTTGAATCCGTTCGAATTTATATCTTATGAAACTTGCCAGTCATGTCTCAAAGACTAGGTGACCAAATCTCCGTTTACTGGAAACGAAGAAAGAGCTACTGAACTCTTGGACAGATACATAGTGATGTATGTAGTCCTATGTCTACACATGCCAGGGATGATTCCGCGTACTTTATTACATTCACCGATGTTCTCTCAAGATACAGACATGTGTTCTTGTTGAAACATAAAGCTGAATTTTTTAAGAATTTCAAGGAATATAAGTACGTAGTTGAGAACCAGATAGATACAGGTATTCAAGTCCTTTGATATGACCAGGGAGAAGAATATTAGAGCACGAAATTTCGAGACTATTTAAAAGAGAATGAGATTCTCTCACAGTTTACTCCTTCGTATACACCACAGCACAACGGTATATCGGGGTGGAGGAATCGTATCCTATGAGATATGGTGTGCTCTATGATGAGTACTGCTGAGTTGCCTATTTCTTTTCAGGGACATGCACTTGAGAAGATGCATACCTATTGAA
Organism: Agapanthus africanus; assembly: GCA_030015575.1. Classification (NCBI taxonomy): domain Eukaryota; kingdom Viridiplantae; phylum Streptophyta; class Magnoliopsida; order Asparagales; family Amaryllidaceae; genus Agapanthus; species Agapanthus africanus. The sequence continues at coordinate 636,826,066 of CM057337.1, forward strand.
TAGAGTTCCGATCAAATCCGTTGCCTACCACTCCATATGAAATATGGAATAGGAAGAGACCATCTCTTAAACGAGTTAAGATATGGGGTTGCCCGTCCTATGTTGAAAAGCAAAATCCGGACAAACTCGAGACAAGGTCAGTTCTGTGTAAGTTTGTAGGATATCCCAAACACTCGCGAGGGAATATCTTCTAACACCGAGGAACAAAAAGTGTTTTGTTTCTCGACATACCACCATTTTAGAAAAGGAATTTCTTGTGAAAAAAATTTAGGATACGCATATTTACTTACGTTGATGACATGTGATGTTATGTGTTACTATGATATATTTTATTAGATCGTCGTGACTGAATAGTCGGGGTTTTATGTAAGATGAGATTTTTATTATTTTCATTCATGTAAAATTTGTATGTAATATTCTTTTATTGGGACACTTTTGGGTTGAGGATGATGTCACCATTGATATATATTATTTACTTTTCCGCATTAGGATAAACCCAAGGCGAGGAGCACAAGTAACCGGGTTCTAGAGTCCAGTGGGAGACCATCTCGAGGAGTCGAGACCGGGTCTCCTAACTCTATAATTGGCAGGGTTACTTGCCGCTCTCGTAAGGGTCTAGGGATGTGGGTTTGGCTATTCATCACGACTGTGGAATCCGTGTTTTATATTACTGGCCGAATTTAAAATAAGAACCTCCTAGTATATCTAATATTTCATATGCTGCTTTTGCTGCTTGGTTCTGTGATGTGATCATATAACTGCGTGAGATGAATGCTTTTATATATATGATATATAATAAACGTTGCTTATGTTTTGCACCAGCGCTAGTCCAGCCATTGCACTGTTGTTAATTAAGTAACTAACGGTGAAGACGGGACCTCGTGGCGAATGCTGATGGTATAAGCGTACGTTCTATTTTCGTTTCTTTTTTCTGTGATGTTTAGGAAACATTAAATGATGGGACTTCATTAATGAGATTAATAAAAAGAAACCTAAAGATGTTGTAGAATCAAAAGTTTTTAAAAAGGTAGCTCTAGTTCTTGCTTTGCATGGTGGTATTCCATGAGGAATATCCAGCACCTTATTCGATGAGGAAAGAGCCGAGATCTCTTCACCGGGAGTGACCTCTTTAGCAAAACTAGGAAATGCTATAACCCACTCGGTTTATCATCATAGCTTATGTAGTTCTTGCTTTGCATAGTGGTATTCCTTGATAGATATCCAGCACCTCATTCGATGAGGAAAGAGCCGAGATCCCTTCACCGGGAGAGACCTCTTTAGCAAAAGCTTGTAAAAGCTATTCGGTTTGTTTTTGAAAACTATTCGATTTTAAAAGCGGAGCTTAAACCACTCCTTTTCAAATCACTATATTCTACAACGATATCAAGTTCATTATGTTAAAGGTTTTCTTAAAAACCAGCCGTAGCTCTCCGTCATTTCAGATAAGTACTATTTAGTATTCGTGCTACGTTTGTTGGCCTTCGTCAAGGCGTAGTGTGCGGTATCTGATTAGTGCTTATCTGCCGCATGTGATGCGATTGGATTAGATTAGTCGTGCGAATTTGTTGGCCTTCGTCAAGGGTCGTGCGGGTGGATTTAAGTCAATCAAGAAATGAATGGGTTGAACTTGACTAGCGGCCTATACTTTGTTGGCCTTCGTCAAGGTCATAGGAAGTTAGGGGTAAAAATTATTATTGGAAATTTCAAGTGTTGAAATTTTCAATGAGATTGCATACCTTCTATATGATAGTTGGATCCCGATACCTACTTCGAGTAAGAGTTACTCCTGGGAGAGTTTTGCACTTTACAATTAGCCGATCAAGTAGGTGTCTAAGAAAGGTGTTAACGGGGTGATGCCCCTGCGGAAACGAGGTTATTTAATTAGTTCCATGCTAAAGCATGGGGAGACTCCCTCGGAGTATCAATACCTGCATGGCCGAACGATTGGCGAACTTATAGGGTGTAATTAATCCCGGCTAATCTTACCTTTTAAGGTTTGAAGGAAGATTTGATAAAAATAGTGGGAGCCATCTTGATTAGATAAAATAATAACCAATCTAATCTTCCAAAGAGCCCACGCAAAGTGATTATCCTTCTCTCTCTCCTGGTAGTGACCAATGACACGCGTTAATCGAGATAATAATATGGATGTATTGACCGAATCCGCTTATTATACTGGGCTAGGTTCCACTCTATCTTATGATTGTCATATGTCTGAGCAAGGAATAGGGCGATATCCGGATTCCCACGCCACCCAAACGAAGAAGGAGCATATTGATGCATCTTCATCAGGTGTGTTCGTTACCGAGAATTGTTTCTCAGTTTGCTCTACGTCCTGGGTATTGGATACCGAATCAAGATCACACGTATGTAATTTGTTACATGGGCTAAACAAAGGCAGAGAACTGGGAAAGGACGATAAGTCTCTAACAGTAGGGAATAGAGCAATTGTTGCAGCCAAAGTAGTTGGCGAATATCACCTAGTGTTACCAACTAGTAATACAATGATTCTGAGCGTCTGTTATTTCGTACCAAAAAAACTGTGAATATTTTCCTAAATCAAGTGTTGATTGGGTATTGTACGTTGTATAACGGTATATACGTTATAAATCATAATACAGTTATAAGTATATAGAACACACACAAGAGGAACAGTTCAGAAATGATCGAAGTTTTCTTGTAGCATTATAGAACATGTCATATCAATATGACACGACTGGCTAAATTGCATAAGAATGGATATTTGAATCCGTTCGAAATTATATCTTATGAAACTTGCCAGTCATGTCTCAAAAGCAAGATGACCAAATCTCCGTTTACTAGACACGGAGAAAGAGCTACTGAACTCTTAGGACAGATACATAATAATGTATGCGGTCCTATGTCTACACATGCCAGGAATGGTTACTCGTACTTTATTACATTCACCGATGATCTCTCAAGATACGGACATGTGTTCCTGTTGAAATACAAATCTGAATCTTTTGAGAAATTCAAAGAATATAAGTACGAAGTAGAGAACAAGACGGGTAAAAGTATTAAAATCCTTTGATATGATCGGGGAGAAGAATACTTGAGCACGGAATTCAGGACTACTTAAAAGAGAATGGAATTCTCTCTCAGCTTACTCCTACATATACACCATACCACAACGGAGTATCGGAGCAGTGGAATCACACCCTATTAGATATGGTGCACTCTATGATGAGTAATGCTGAGTTACCTATTTTGTTTTGGGGTTATGCACTTGAGATAGCTGCATACCTATTGAATAAAGTTCCGACCAAATCCGTTGCCTACCACTCCATATGAGATATGGAATGGAAAAAGACCATCTCTTAAACGAATTAAGATATGGGTTGTCCGGCCTATGATAAAAAGCAAAATTCGGACAAGCTCAAGGCAAGGTCAATTCTGTGCAAGTTTGTAGGATATCCGAAACAAACGCAAGAGAATATCTTCCACCACACCGAGGAACAAAAGGTGTTTGTTTCTCGACATGCCACACTTTTAGAAAAGGAATTTTTTGTGAAAGAAATCAGTGGCAATAAGGTAGAACTGGAAGAAGTTCCAGCAACACAAACTATTAATGACGATTTGGTAGAACAAGAGGATTCAATAGTCCCCAATGAACCTAAACCACTCCGCAGATCTAGTAGGGTTTCTCATCCACCTGAAAGATACTACGGTTTTCTCATAGACGGTGGATAGACGGTGGGAGTGAGGATTGCATCATGGAAGATGATGACCCAACTAGTTTCGAGCAGGCCATCACAAGTGGAGACTATGTGAAATGACTAGACGCTATATGATCTGAGATGGAATCCATGTACATTAACAAAGTATGGACTTTGAAAGTTTCTCCTGAAGGGGTAAAACCCATTGGGAGCAAGTGGATCTTGAGAAGATAATTGGTGTAGATAGAAAAGTTGAGACTTTCAAAGCTAGACTTGTAGCAAAAGGTTTTCGTCAACGACCAGGTGTTGACTATGATGAAACATTTTTCTTCAGTGGCTATACTTAAGTCCATCAGGATCCTACTTGCCGTTGCTGCATACCATGACTACGCAATAGCAGTTGCAATTTAAGACCGTTTTTTTAAATGGTGATTTAGAAGAGAGCGTGTACATGACACAGCCAGAGGGATTCGTAGACAATGGGAGCAGCGAAAGCGTGTGCAAGCTGCTTAAATCCATCTACGGATTAAAGCAAGCATCGCGGAGCTGAAACATCTGTTTTGATGATGCTGTCAAAGAGTTTGACTTCATCAAAAATGTAGATGAACCATGTATATATAAGAAGGTTGTAGAGAGTAAGGTTGTCTTCCTCGTATTGTACGCAGATGACATACTCTTGATAGGAAATGATGTTCATATGCTACACTCGGTCAAGCTCTTCTTGTCACAAAAGTTCTCTATGAAAGATCTAAGTGATGCCTCCTACATCCTGGGGATATAGATCTATAAAGATAGATCTAAGCGGATGTTGGGATTGTCCCAATTTAGGTACATAGACACCATACTAAAGAGGTTTAGTATGGAAGATTCTAAGCATGGTAATGTACTCGCTTGTTCAAGAATCACTCTCTCTGAAGAGATGTCTCCCGAGACTGATTTGGAGAGGGCTCGCATGCAAGAGATACCATATGCTTCGGCAGTCGGGTCAATCATGTATGTGATGTTATGTACCAAACCAGATGTAGCTTACTCACTTGGTGTAGTGAGCATGTATCAATCAGATCCAGGGAAGAAATACTGGACAGCTGTGAAGAACATTCTTAAGTACTTGAGAAGGACTAAAGAGATGTTCTTGGTGTATGGTAACGGTGAATTTCAGGTGGAGTCCTTTACCGATTCGAGCTTCTAGAGTGATAAGGACGACAGTAAGTCAGTCTCGGGTTTTGTCTTCACCCTCAGTGGAGGGACGGTATGTTGGAAGAGTTCCAAGCTAGATACCTTAGCAGACTCGACGATGAAGGCTGAATATATCGCTACCAACGATGTTGTCATAGAGGCTGTCTGGATGAAAAAGTTCATGCGATGAACTTGGTGAGGCTCCATCCATTGAGCATCCAATACATGTGTATTGTGATAACAATGGAGCTATGGCTTTGGCCAAGGAACCCCGGTCCCATCAGTGATACCGACATATTCTTAGACGGTATCACCTGATCAGAGTGATAGTAGATCGCCGGGAGATCGAGGTCAGGAGAGTTGACAATGGATAACAAAGCGGATCCACTCACCAAGGCCCTCCCCCAGATGCTAATCGAGAGACTTTCTGGGATGCTGGGTATGAGATACTACAACAACTGGGCTTAGTGCAAGTGAGAGATTATTAGTGATATATATGCCCTAGAGGCCATTATTGTATGATTTAGTGGATGCTTGGACATATATATGGAGTACTTTCTTGCTCAACATGATAGTATGCTATCTGGTTTCCTTTATCTTAACATGTTCACGGGTGTTATTATACCGTCTCTCATATACATGTTGATAAAGTCATTAGGATGTTGGGTTGACTACCAGGACTATGATACGGATCATACTACTGGGACCTGGGCAGTCCACAAGCACATCCTTCAATTGTTCCTAGTCGATGGTATATCGAGACAGGGCATCGATACACCAGAGTAAACGAGTGTGTACGTTTCTTAACCTTGTATGGGGCGATGGTTGATCCCATATCCATTGGTGTTTGACATCAAAGATTGTACACAGGTGCTCATTAGAGAATGGGTACACCGAACAGGACTCACCGAGAACTCCTAGTTGGTATTATACCTATCGTCAGATAGCAGTTCTCTGGTGACACTGGTACAGGTTAGTCTGTAGACCCGAGATCGTCATCGAGTCTTGTTTTGCTCCCACCGTGCTTTGATTCCTCCCTACCACGGCACAAAGCAGTCATGCAAACAGGTGGATTTTAGGCACAATCCCAAGTCACATGGAGGCAATGAGCGATAGGAGGGGTTTCGTCTCTCCCAGTATTGGAAGTTGATGTTGTGTTATGATCGATTGGCTATAACAGTAAGTCGCTGGCCAGGGCTGTTGATGAGATTTACGGGTAAGTGTTATCAGTAGTTTCTCATACCGTTATAAGCCTTACATCGGCATGGCTTATATAGTTATTGGGGTCTGGCAATACCACCCCCAGACTTGATATGCGACATATCAGATGAAGAGACTGGTCTGTACGGTAAGTGTTACTTATAGGCTTCATGGGAGTTTGGACAAGCTTGCTTGTTGATCTTCTAATCGCTCAATACCTGGATAGCCGTTACGTCCAGCTAGTACCGCTGACGGTTTATGAGTGACTGATGTGATCATCACCTACTGTTGGCATATTGACGAGTCTTTAGAGTCCCACACAGAAGTTTCCTGGTTCAAGTGAAACGAAGCAGGGTGCATATGTTGATATGTGCGGGGGCCTGATTAGATACGTGTATGTGATACCATATTCTAATCTGGCGGTTATTTGTTATCGGTTAGGTTATATATGATATAACCAGTTTATCGAATCAAATGTTGATTCAATAATGCAATATAAAGATAAATGATATTAGTCGGTTATATGTGATATAACCGGATTATTAAATCAAGTGTTGATTTAATAATATGATATATATTTATTTTTGATGTAATTATATATTAACTAATATTATTGCTCACTAATCTTTTTCTTTATATATATATATATATATATATATATATATATATATATATATTTGATATATATATATATATATTATGAAGCATAGTTGGATTTCTATTTTTAGAAAATAGAATGTGGTGGAAAATGAGAAGCATGGGATGAAGCATGGCTTTTATATTTCTTTAATACTCTTGACATACTATTGAAGCATGGTGCTATATTTTTATTGAAGAAAATTGGACGCTTTAATGAGTGAGATATTATTGAGATCCATTCTTCATTCTCATTCTAACACTTGTGCTTTTCTTGAGTTGAGCTCATATGCTCTCTAGCTCTCTCCTCATTCTTCATCTTCACCTCCAAGCTCAAACCCTCACATGAGTTGTGAATTCTTGAGCTTGTGAGGACCCTAGTGAGCATACTATTGGGTGATGCAAGTGCCCCGGCCATCAAATCGTGGCCATTGTGGAACAAAAATTTTCAAAAACCGACGCTAGAACAACCCGATAACCTGGATTGACCCATAAGCCCTAGATAACAAAACATGCAACGGAGTTAGAATGGTTATACCGAATAGATCCGTGTCCTTCGGTCTTCAACCATCATCCCAAACTCCTAGGGGCTTCCTTGATCAAGCTTGATCTCCGGTCTCCCTCCATCGAAGATGATCCACCCGAGAGTCTATGCAACGAGCTTCAACCTCATGTCCGAGGTAACTAGGGCACTTAGATCGCTACTCTAGATACCGTAAATGAATTAGAGAGTGATGAAGGATTAATTTGTCTCAAGACACCCTAGGTTTCTCAACTCATGAGAGGGTTAGGGTGGAGGAAGAAGAAGATACCATGATGATAAGGTGTTGAAAGCAACTCAAGAGAGAGAAAAAGAAATGAATAATGGCTTGTGTCTTTTTTTGTTGTGTGTGTGATAAGAAATAATGGAGCCATCATATAAATGTCCATGTCTCCAAAATATCTTAGTCAACAAAAAATATCTCAAGTCAATATAATCTCACAACAAACAAAAATCCTAAGCATGATAGAATAGTAACCATGGGTCACTAATTAGCCATGCCACAAAAATGCAATAAACACCTCATCCTACACCTCAATAACCATTTAATCCAAAAAGGTCTAAACCATGATGAGGTGTAATCTTCTAAAAGTAATCTTGTAATAAATTACAAGAATACCCATCAACCGTATATACATACCTGCATCCGTATTCCGAAGAATACGAATACAAAGAGACGAAAATAATCCAACAAATATAATACTAGGATCTGGTTTAAACCAAAGCCCACTAGTATTATCCATCTGAACATCATCCATGCATAAGTACACGTATGTGATCGAACCCTGCCGTAAAACCATACGGCATCTACATCGTTTCGGCCGAAGCAGGGAAACCCTCTGTATGGGACTCTAAAGACTCGTCAATACGCTGGCAGTGGGTTTAACCACAAGCACGTCAGCAGCACTAGCTGTACATAATGGCTACCCATGTATTGAGCAAAAGGGAGGCCGACGAGCAAACTCATCCTAAAACCCCTACAGACCCTGACAGTGACAATATCCGTATAGTCCGGTCCGTTCGTCTATGAGTATCGCATATCAAGTCTAAGGGGTGGATTAATTCAGACCCCTAATAACTTGACATTCAGTGTCGTCATGAAATCCATCACCGCCTGAGAAACTACCGATCCTAGATCGATAATTCTCAACTATCTTGGCTAAGGATTTCTGGTGATGGTCACCCGTGCACAACGCGACATCAAACCCCAATACCGGGAGAGACGAATCCCCTGACGATCCGCTCACTGCCTTCATGTGGCACGGGACTGTACCAAATTAAAACCTGTTTGCACGACTCCTTTGAGCCGTGGTAGGGTAGTAATCAAAGCACAGTGGGAACTCACATGAAATAAATGACAATCTCAGGTCGATAGACTAACCTGTACACATGTTACCAGGGAACTGCTATCTGACAATATATATAATACCAACTAGCAGGTTCCCGGTGAGTCTGTCCGGTGTACTCATAATCCAATGAGCACCTGTATACATCTTAGGTGAATAAACTGATACCAATGGCTTGTAAGACAGACCGCCGTCCCTCGTCGGGGTCTCGATCAGTAAACACTAGTCTACTCTGGAGTATTAATACCCAGTCTCGAAACTCCCACGACCAGGGACATTTGTTGGGGTCTAAAATTGCAACCCGGTTGACCAAGTCAAAGTCAAGGTCAACCCCAAGCCAAGTGGGCCCAAGCCCAGATCAAGCGGGCCCATGCCCAAGTCGAGTCCGAACATGAAGCGGCCGGCCCCCCCTCCGTGCCAAAATAAAAATCATGTAATAAATAATTTTGATGTAATTTTTTATGCATGAATGTAAGCAAAATAGGCATAAAGCCAAATTTTTGTAAAGCCCATGGCTTATGTGTAAAAAAATGAGCACATGAGACATGGGATGGGCAAAATGCCATTTTGTAAAACCCAAGGGGTTATATGTAAATGTGTAAGCCTATATAAGGCAATATGATGATGAATAAAGGAGACACATTTTCATTATCTCAAAAATTAGGGTTTGTGCCTCCCCTATCTCTCTTTCAAGTTCTTCCTCTTCTTTTTCATTTTCCAATTAAATCAAGAGCTTAGCTCTACTTTTTTTAAAACTAAATAAAGTTTTACCATAAACCCACCTCTCAAGACTCCATCAAGAGAAGAAAAAGGGTCTCTTTTTTTATCATCCAAGATCTAGATCTTGGAGTTTCAAGAGAACCCATTTTGGGTTTCTTCTCAAAAGAGAAAGGAGAAAATCTTTTGGAGTTTAACTCCACAAATAAAATTATTTTGGAGTTTGACTCTATAATAAAAACTTCTTTTTGGAGTTTAACTCCGAATAAAATTGTCCTGGGAGTTTAACTCCAAATAAATATTTTTTTTGGAGTTTAACTCCACTACTTAAAAAAAAAATCTTTTTGGAGCTCCTGCTTCTACTCACGTAAGGGAAAGGAGAGCTCCCACTAAGTGGGAGCTTTCCCTCCTTCTCACGTGAGGGGAAGGCTCCCCATTTAGTGAAGTTTAACTCCACACCACATTAAATCTTTTTAGGAGTTTAAACTCCATTTAAAATTCTTTTGGAGTTAACTCCACATTTAAAATTCTTACGGAGTTCAACTCCACAATAAAAATTCTTTCGGGGTTTAACTCCATTTAAATTCTTTCGGAGTTTAACTCCACAAATAAAATTCTTTCGGAGTTTAACTCCACAAATAAAATTCTTTTGGAGTTGAACTCTAATTAAAATTCTTTTGGAGTTTAACTCCACATTTAAAATTCTTTCGGAGTTCAACTCCACAATAAAAATTCTTTCGGAGTTCAATTCCATTTAAATTCTTTCGGAGTTTAACTCCGCAAATAAAATTCTTTTGGAGTTTAACTCCACAATAAAAATCTTTTTGAAGTTGAACTAAAGTTTAAAATTCTTTTTGGGGAGTTTAACTCCACATTAAATCTTTTTGGATTTGAACTCCATTTAAAATTCTTTTGGAATTTAACTCTGCAATAAAAATATTTTCGGAGTTAAACTCCATTTAAATTCTTTCGGAGTTTAACTCCACAATAAAATTCTATTTGGAGTTGGATTCCATTTAAAACTCTTTTTGGGGAGTTTAACTCCACATTAAATCATTTTGGAGTTGAACTCCATTTAAAATTCTTTTAGGAGTTCAACTCCGCAATAAAAGTCTTTTTGGAGTTAAACTCCATTTAAATTTTTTTAAGAGCTTTACTCCATTTAAAATTCTTTTTTTTTGGGGAGTTGAACTCCATTTAAAATCCTTTTTGGAGTTTAACTCCACAATAAAATTATTTTTGGAGTTAAACTCCATTTAAAAGCTTTTTGGAGTTGAACTCCATATTTAAAATTCTTTTGGAGTTTATTTCCACAAAAAAATTTCTTTTGGAGTTGAACTCCATATAAATTTTTTTTAATTTTTTTGGAGTCTTTTGGCCCCCTCACGTGAAGGGGAGGGCTCCCATTAAGTAGGAGCCCTTTTTACCCCCATCACATGCTAACACGTGAAGAGCGCTCCCATTTAATGGGAGCCCTTTTGGCTCCCCTCACATGCTAGCATATGAGGGGAGTCTCCCATTAAATGGGAGCCCAGGTTCCCCCCTCCTTTTTTATTTTAATTTTTCTTTTCTTCTTTCTTTCTTTTTTTTATTTTAATCTTTTTTTATTTAAAAATTAATAAATATTAAATAAATAAATAAAAATTATAAATAATATTTTAAAATTATAAAAAAAATATTTTCTAAATATTTATCTACTTATTTATTTTTGTTTTTTTACATAGAAAAATATATATATATCCTTTTTTTTAACAAATGGAAAAAAAAACACACACACAAACACACACCAACGCATCGCATTGAGTTCGCATGTCCAGTTTGACCCGTCAATCGGAGGTTCTCTCGCTCCAAAGTCGAGGGGTAATTAACGACGGCTTAGTCCGCGGCTGCCGGAGATTCGGATCCCCACAATCAATAAACCCCAGCCTACCCTAGGCAGGGGGAATCTGTACTGCGCCTGACCAGCGCGCGCGTATTTCCATCTCAATGGGGTGACGAAAAACACCATACAGATTCTGGCACGCCCGGTGGGACCAATCTCTCCTCCTATATTTCGGGTTAAACGTTCATGCAAACTCAATCAATATACATATCGATATTTATAGTAAAATAATGCTCTTTCATGTAGGACTTCAAGCGATCAAGCCTCAACCATATCTCTAAGGATCAGCTCAGCTCTCGACACAGCTCCCATCTCCTACACGATGAAGATGGACGCCAGGACGGTCCTCCCGGCCATTCTCGGGCGACAATGGGAGAGCCGCCACTATCATTTGGTTTTATTCTGTTCGTGCCAGTTAACACCATCCCTGCTCTCCAAGCCCCGGTGATGGATAAACCGATCTCAAAAAGAAGGAGGCCAAATATGGTGATCTCGAAGGCACCACTACCCAAACGCAAGTCGGTGTTTGAACGACTTTCCTTTTCTCCAGCTGGGGGCAAGTCCATCAACACCAACAAAGCAATAACGCGTCTCGTGCAAGCTCTAGCGGTGCCCTTGACAACTGCTCGATCGAGTATCTTCTCTAAGCTCCCTGTCAATCGACTCACGATGGCTTCCTGGATGACAGATGCCCGTCAAGCCCTCAAAATCGAGAAGCTAAGACAGAAAGGCTCAGGTACAGAGCCAACAAAAGGTCTAGGGCTTCTGCTGATTTGAACATCGTAGAGTTCCAAGAACGAGATTACCCGGCAATGACAGCTGAAACGGTTGTACCTCGCTAACTCTTTTGAACCGCTGAAATTGGTTCAGAAGAATGCCATGACCGTGAAGGTCAAGAGAGCTGTGATCCGGACAGCGCTGCCTAAGGACCCAGCCGGGCCAACCGTCTTCTGTCGCCTGTCCTTTCCAAAAGATGAAGGGCCGTGACGATGGTCCGAAAAATCAGCCACCAAAGATAAAGAGGTGGCTGGGTATGTGGTCCACACTGTCTACATGGTCGGACATGAAGAAACGAACCCTCTTATGCTTCACAGCCATGGTGATGATATGGTTGACGCTGCCCAGCATCGGCTCGATCTAAATGATGAAGAGCTCGCTCAGGCCGATAAGCCAAAGGAGCCCGGGGTTCCTGTGGAATTGAGCTCAGGCAATAAGGATGACCCGGTTGTCATATCCGGAACTACAGAACAAGCATTACTCCGATGGCTTCAGAGGCAGCTTCAGGACAGAGATGAGAAGTTAGCCAAGGTACAGTCTAAGGTCAACAAACTGGCAAACGTCACGGCAGATCTCGCGACCCAAGTCGCCCGATTGAAATTACAGCAGAATCAAATTTTGGTTCATGAGCCAGGGATTGATACTTAGAGGCAGCCAACTGATACCCCCTTCAGCCTAAGAGCGGAGCGCCTTCACGAAAAACGGCCGCGATCAGCCTCCAGTCCCTCCGATACATACACCAAAGGGGAATTGCCTCTGAAAGAGAAACTGGATAAGGTCTATTCCTTCAAAAGGGACAAAGTCCACAAGATATTCAAGGACACCCTAAGAAACGGTCTACAACTGCCAGAATCAAAGAGACCGCAGGAAGCGAATATGACCGACGACCCAAAATATTGCCCGTATCACAGAGTGAAAAGTAATGCCATTGAGGACTGCTTCGTCTTTAAAGATTGGGTTGAAAAGCAATACAAGACGGGAGAGATAGAACTGTCTAAAGGCGTGTTAGAAAACAGTCAAGCTACGACCGCCGATTTCATACAAATAGAGACCGAAGCTCTTCGAGAACCTGATTCTCTCAGACATGTGCCATTATCTGAAAAGGGCGAAACAAAGACTGATCGGCCTCAAGGACCAGCATCAGTAAGGGCACCTACTCTAATGAAGAGAAAGAAAAAAGAGTACTCTAGGAGGGATGAGGCCCGCAATATATTTGAGGACGCTTTGAACAACGGTCTGCAACTGCCTATTCCGAAGAGGCCACATGAAATGAATATGACCGGGAATCCCATATACTGCCCATATCATAGGTTGGTGAGTCATACCATTGAAGACTGCTGTGTTTTCAAAGATTAGGCAGAGAACCAATACAAGCTTTAAAAAACCTCACAGTCTTCGGATGTATCGGCAAGCCACAGAGCTTCGGTCATCAACACAGCTCTGCCAATATCCAAGTTCGAAGAGCTAGGATAAGCAAGCACATTAGACCTCCACGTCTTTAAACTGGAAACAGATGACCTCTAAGTCGTTAAACTGGAAACAACTGACCACCACGTCGTTAAACTAGAAACAGATGACCACCACATCGTTAAACTAGGAACAGTCGACCTTTAAGTCGTTAAACTGGGGATGTAAAAATGTGTAAATAAAACAATAATTAAAAAATAATTAAAAAATAATATAATAAAATAAGCCGAAATGATGGGGCAACTCACAATAAAAATCAGCGAGTAAAAATAAAGATGAAAATAAAGACGAAATGATAGGGCAACTCGCAATAAAAATCAGTGAGTAAAATAAATAAGAAAATAAAGCCGAAATGATGGGGCAACCGCAAATAAAAAGCCGAAATGATAGGGCAATAGCGACCTTCGCGATAAAAAAAGCTAAACTGATAGAGCAATTGCGATAAAAAAAATACCGATGGCGGACGATGAGTCGCTCCTGGTACCACATTCCAGTGCAGCGATGCAGATGCAAACCAAATTCCAAATCCCAAAACGGCGAATGATGAGTCGCTCCTGGTACCATATTCCAGTGCAGCGATACAGACGCCAACCAAAATCCAATTTCCCAAAATTCTCTCAGCCCTACGGTTGGTCCCCAAGTTGACTACCGTATACAATCTACGGGCTCAAATAATTCTCATCATACCCATGTCCCACCGCAATCACTAGTCACGCGGCCGGTCTCCACCCTTGGAATTATGCTCCATTTGGGAAGACACACTCATGTGTCCTCACGATACATGAGGAGAACAAACTTACGAGATCCTCTCGACTCATAAGAAAACACCTTCGTGGGATCCTTACGACTCACAAAGGAAAAATACACTTGGGAGTCCCTAAGACTACTAAGGAGTCCCCATGACTACTAAGGAGAAAGTACACCTACAAGATCCTTTTGACTCGTAGAAAGAATACTTTTATGGGACCCTTACGGCTCATAAAATTGAAAAGCCTCAGGTGATAAGGATCTAAACCTGTCTCCTAAGCCATCGCTCCCCCAATAGGCGAAGGAAAATGATGAATTTCTCCTGGCACATATGCTTCAGTGTTAGCAACGCTGATGCCGACCCTATCCCAAAATTCCAAGCTTCCGATCTATAGACCCCTAAGTCTTTAAACTGGGAACAGATGACCTCTAAGTCGTTAAACTGGGAACAGATAACTCCTAAGTCGTTAAACTGGAAACGAGGGAGATCCCCTCACGGCGAATGATGAGCCGCTCCTGGTACCATATTCCAGTGCAGCGATGCACCAAACTCTGAATGTCCCAACGGCGAATGATGAGTCGCTCCTGGTACCATATTCCAGTGCAGCAATGCAGACGCCAACCAAAATCAGAATTCTCTAATGGAGAATGATGAGTCGCTCCTGATACCATATTCCAGTGCAGCGATGCAGATGCCAACAAAGTCCCGAAATTCTTCCGGCCCTATGGTCTGGATCATACATCCTGCAAAACCGTATATAATCCACGAGCGTAAAACGATCCCAATCTCTCCCAAGTCCTACCGGCGAGACCACATCCAAAGTCCCACCAGCGATGAAGATTCAAAAAAAAGTATGTCCACAAGCAAAATGGGCACGGATGAAAACCCGAAAGGGCTCCGTGAGTAAAAAACAGCAGGACTACCGGCGAGTTTGTGAAAACCCGAAAGGGCACAAACTCGTGAAAAAGAGATGAAATGCACTCGCAAAGTCCTCTCGATTTTGTGAGGAGGAAATTCCTGCGTGAGATCCTTACGACTCACAAAGGAAAAACACACTTGGGGGTCCTCAAGACTCCTAAGGAGAAAATGCACCTACGGGATCCTTACGACGCGTAGGGAGAAAATGCTTTTATGGGACCCTTACGGCCCCTAAAATTGAAAAGGCTTAGGTGATAGGGATCTAAACCTGACTCTTAAGCCATCGCTTCCCAACAGGGAAAGGCAAATGATGATTCGCTCCTGATACCATATTCCAGTGTAGCGGTACTGATGCCGACCTAAAAAACCAATTCTTAAATCCTCCCGGGGCAAATGATGAGTTGCTCCTGGCATTATTCCAGTGCAGCAATGCAAATGCCGCCCAAAACCAAAATCCCCTAATCCACTCATCGAAAATGATGATTCGCTCCTGGTATCATATTCCAGTGTAGCGATGCTGATGTCAACACAAATCAAACCAACCAAATCCAACATCGACCGTCCATGTCGTAAAAGGACAGTGCAGGCTTCCCACAAATCGGGAACCAAATCGCTTCGGGCCAGGGAAAAGTCTACCACGGACACTCCGTCTCGGAGACACGTCAAGCGTCGACCGTCCATGTCGTAAAAAGGGCAGTGCAGGCTTCCCACAAATCAGGAACCAAAACGCTCCGGGCCAGGAAAAAGTCTACCACGGACACTCCGTCTCGGAGACACGTCAAGGGTCGACCGTCCATGTCGTAAAAAGGGCAGTGCAGGCTTCCCACAAATCGGGAACCAAATCGCTCCGGGTTAGGGAAAAGTCTACCACGGACACTCCGTCTCGGAGACACGTCAAGCGTCAACCGTCCATGTCGTAAAAAGGGCAGAGTAGGCTTCCCACAAATCGAGAACCAAATCGCTCCGGGCCAGGGAAAAGTCTACCACGGACACTCCGTCTCGGAGACACGTCAAGCGTCGACCGTCCATGTCATAAAAAGGGCAGTGCGGGCTTCCCACAAATCGAGAACCAAATCGCTCCGGACCAGGCAAAAGTCTACCACAGACACTCCATCTCGGAAACGCGTCAAACGTCGATCGTCCATGTCGCAAAAAGGGCAGTGCAGACTTTCCACAAATTGGGAACCAAATCGCTCTGGGCCACGGAAAAGTCTACCATGGACACTCCGTCTCGGAGATGCGTCAAGTATCAACCGTCCATATCGTAAAAAGGGCAGTGCAGGCTTCCCAAAAATCAGGAACCAAATCGCTCCGGTCCAGGGAAAAGTCTACCACGGACACTCCGTCTCGGAGACGCGTTAAGCGTCGACCGTCCATGTCGTAAAAAGGGCAGTGCAGGCTTCCCACAAATCGGGAACCAAATCGCTCCGGGCCAGGGAAAAGTCTACCACGGACACTCCGTATCGGAGACGCGTCAAGCGTCGACCGTCCATGTCGCAAAAAGGGCAGTGCAGACTTCCCACAAATCAGGAATCAAATCGCTCCGGGCCAGGGAAAAGTCTACCATGGACACTCCGTCTCGGAGACGCGTCAAGCGTCGACCGTCCATGTCGTAAAAAGGGCAGTGCGGGATTCCCACAAATCGAGAACCAAATTGCTCCGGGTCAGGGAAAAGTCTACCACGGACACTCCTTCTCGGAGACGCGTCAAGCGTCGACCGTCCATGTCGTAAAATGGGCAGTGCAGACGTCCCACAAATCGGGAACCAAATCGCTCCGGGCCAGGGAAAAGTCTACCACGGACACTCCGTCTCGGAGACGCGTCAAGCATCGACCGTCCATGTCGTAAAAAGGAAAGTGCAGGCTTCCGACAAATCAGAAACCAAATCGCTCCGGGTCAGGGAAAAGTCTACAACGGACACTCCGTCTCGGAGACGCGTCAAGCGTCGACCGTCCATGTCGTGAAAAGGGCAGTGCAGGCTTCCCACAAATGGGAACCAAATCGCTCCGGGCCTGGGAAAAATCTACCACGGACACTCCGTCTCGGAGACGCGTCAAGCGTCGACTGTCCATGTCACAAAAAGGGCAGTGCAGGCTTCCCACAAATCGGGAACCAAATTGCTTCGGGCCAGGGAAAAGTCTACGACGGACACTCCGTCTTGGAGACGCGTCAAGCGTCGACCGTCCATGTCGTAAAATGGGCAGTGCAGGCTTCCCACAAATTAGGAACCAAATCGCTCCGGGCCAGGGAAAAGTTTACCACGGACACTCCGTCTCGGAGACGCGTCAAGCGTCGACTGTCCATGTCGCAAAAAGGGCAGTGCAGGATTCCCACAAATCGAAACCAAATCGCTCCGGGCCAGAGAAAGGTCTACCACGGATACTCTATCTCGGAGACGCGTCAAGCGTCGACCGTCCATGTCGTAAAAAAGGCAGTGCAGACTTCACACAAATCGGGAACCAAATCGCTCCGGGCCAGGGAAAATTCTACCACGGACACTCCATCTCGGAGACGCGTCAAGCGTCGACCGTCCATGTCGTAAAAAGGGCAGTGCAGGTTTCCCACAAATCGGGAACTAAATCGCTCCGGGCCAGGGAAAATTCTACCATGGACACTCCGTCTCGGAGACGCGTCAAGCGTCGACCGTCCATGTCGTAAAATGGGCAGTGCAGGCTTCTCACAAATCGGGAACCAAATCGCTCCGGGCCAGGAAAAAGTCTACCACAGACACTCCGTCTTGGGAAACGCGTCAAGCATCGACCGTCCATGTCGTAAAAAAGGCAGTGCAGGCTTCCCACAAATCGGGAACCAAATCGCTCCGGGACAGGGAAATGTCTACAACGGACACTCCGTCTCGGAGACGCGTCAAGCGTCGACTGTCCATGTCGTGAAAAGGACAGTGCAGGCTTCCCACAAATCGGGAACCAAATCGCTCCGGGCCAGGGAAAACTCTATCACGGACACTCCGTCTCGGAGACGCGTCAAGCATCGACCGTCCATGACGTAAAAAGAGCAGTGCAGGCTTCCCACAAATCGGGAACCAAATCGCTCCGGAGCAGGGAAAAGTCTACAATGGACACTCCGTCTGGGAGACGCGTCAAGTGTCGACCATCCATGTCGTGAAAAGGGCAGTGCAGGCTTCCCACAAATCGGGAACCAAATCGCTCCGGGTCGGGGAAAAGTCTACCACGGACACTCCGTCTCGGAGACGCGTCAAGCGTCGACCGTCCATGTCGTAAAAAGGGCGGTGCAGGCTCCCCACAAACCGGGAACCAAATCGCTCCGGGCCAGGAAAAAGTCTACCACGGACACTCCGTCTCGGAGACGCGTCAAGCGTCGACTGTCCATGTCGCGAAAAGGGCAGTGCAGGGTTCCCACAAATTGGGAACCAAATTGCTCCGGGCCAGGGAAAAGTCTACTACGGACACTCCGTCTCGGAGACGCGTCAAGCGTCGACCGTCCATGTCGTAAAAAGGGCAGTGCAGGCTTCCCACAAAGCGGGAACCAAATCGCTCCGGGCCAGGGAATAACCTACACGGACACTCCGTCTCGGAGACGCGTCAAGCGTCGACCGTCCATATCGTAAAAAGGGCAGTGCATCCCAAAAAGTGGGAACCAAAGCAACTCGCCTCAACGCGAAAGAAGGTCCATCAATTTCATGCACACGACCCACATATGTGGTGTGCATTTATTGATGGGGGCACTTTGTTGGGGTCGAAAATTGCACCCCGGTTGACCAATTCAAAGTCAAGGTCAATCACAAACCAAGTGGGCCCAAGCCCAGATCAAGTGGGCCCATACCCAAGTCGAGTCCGAACATGAAGCAGTCGGCCCCCCCTCCATGCCAAAATAAAAATCATGTAATAAATAATTTTGATGCAATTTTTTATGCATGAATGTAAGCAAAATGGGTATAAACCCAAATTTTTGTAAAGCCCATGGCTTATGTGCAGAAGAAATGAGCACATGAGACATGAGATGGGCAAAATACCATTTTGTAAAGCCCAAGGGGCTATATGTAAATGTGTAAGCATATATAAGGCAACATGATGATGAATAAAGGAGACACTTTTTCATTCTCTCAAAAATTAGGGTTTGTGCCTCCACTCTCTCTCTTTCAAGTTCTTCCTCTTCTTTTTCATTTTCCAATTAATTCAAGAGCTTAGATCTTTTTTTTTAAAACTAAATAAAGTTTTACCATAAATCCACCTCTCAAGACTCCATCAAGAGAAGAAAAAGGATCTCTTTTTTTATCATCCAAGATCTAGATCTTGGAGTTTCAAGAGAACCCATTTTGGGTTTCTTCTCAAAAGAGAAACGAGAAATTCTTTTGGAGTTTAACTCCACAAATAAAATTATTTTAGAATTTGGCTCTATAATAAAAACTTTTTTTGGAGTTTAACTCCGAATAAAATTATCATGGGAGTTTAACTCCAAATAAATATTTTTTTTGGAGTTTAACTCCATCACAGAAAAAAAAAATCTTTTTGGAGCTCCTACTTTCTTTCACGTGAGGGAGAGGAGAGCTCCCACTAAGTGGGAACTTTCCCTCCTTCTCACGTGAGGGGAAGGCTCCCTATTTAGTGGAGTTTAACTCTACATCATATTAAATGTTTTTAGGAGTTTAAACTCCATTTAAAATTCTTTTGGAGTTAGCTCCACATTTAAAATTCTTTCGGAGTTCAACTCCACAATAAAATTTCTTTCGGGGTTTAACTCTATTTAAATTGTTTTGGAGTTTAACTCCACAAATAAATTTTTTTTGGAGTTTAACATCAAAATAAAAAAATCTTTTTGGAGTTGAAGTCCATTTAAAATTCTTTTGGAGTTTAACTCCACATTTAAAATTCTTTCGGAGTTCAACTCCACAATAAAAATTCTTTTGGAGTTTAACTCCATTTAAATTCTTTCGGAGTTTAACTCCGCAAATAAAATTCTTTTGGAGTTTAACTCCACAATAAAATTATTTTTGGAGTTGAACTCCATTTAAAACTCTTTTTGGGGAGTTTAACTCCACATTAAATCTTTTTGGAGTTGAACTCCAATTAAAATTCTTTTGGAGTTTAACTCCGCAATAAAAATCTTTTCGGAGTTAAACTCCATTTAAAATTCTTTTGGAGTTTAACTCCACAATAAAAATCTTTTTGGAGTTGGACTCCATTTAAAACTCTTTTTGGGAAGTTTAACTCCACATTAAATCTTTTTGGAGTTGAACTCCATTTAAAATTCTTTTTGGGGTTGAACTCCGCAATAAAAGTTCTTTTGGAGTTAACACCATTTAAAATTCTTTAGGAGCTTTAATCCATTTAAAATTCTTTTTTTTTTGGAGTTGAACTCCATTTAAAACTCTTTTTGGAGTTTAACTCCACAATAAAAATCATTTTGGAGTTAAACTCCATTTAAAATCTTTTTGGAGTTGAACTCCATATTTAAAATTCTTTTGGAGTTTAACTCCACAAAATAATTTCTTTTAAAGTTGAACTCTATGTAAAAAAAAAATTATTTTTTTTGAAGCCCTTTGGCCCCTTCATGTGCTAGCACGTGAAGGGGAGGGCTCCCATTAAGTGGGAGCCATTTTTGCCCCCATCACATGCGAGCATGTCCCCTTTTGGCCACACCTTTTGGCCACCCTCACATGCAGGGGAGGCTCCCATTAAATGGGAGCCCAGGTTCCCTCCTTTTTTATTTTAATTTTTCTTTTCTTTTCTTCTTTCTTCCTTTTTTTTCTTTATTTTAATCTTTTTAATTTAAAAATAAATAAATATTAAATAAATAAAAATAAATTATAAATAATATTTTAAAATTATAAAAAAAACGTTTCTCGAAATATTTATCTACTTATTTATTTTTATTTTTTTATATAGAAAAATATATATCCCTTTTTTTAACAAATGGAACAAAAAAAAAAACATACACACACCAACACATCTCATTGAGTTCGCATGTTCAGTTTGACCCGTCAATCGGAGGTTCTTTCGCTCCAAAGTCAATGGGTAATTAACGGCAGCTTAGTCCGCGGCTGTCGGAGATTCGGATCCCCACAATCAATAAACCCCAGCCTACCCTAGGCAAGAAGAATCTGTACTGCGCCTGACCAGCGCGCGCGTATTCCCATCTCAATGGGGTGACGAAAAACACCCTGCATCTATAGACCACCCAGCTCCCACATATATGATCGTTATCATAATGCTGGTAGTCAAACAAGAATCCTATGGGCTCTATCAACTTGTAATAGTGATCAGTAAAGCCACCTAAAGCAGATACATGATGATAAAAACAAACCAGATAGCATACCATCATCTCAAGTAAGATTGTTCTACCGATATAGGTCCTCCTTCAATCATCGCAATCGTGTGCCTGCGATCCAATAATTGACTTGAGGGCACTATAGCCAACACATACAGCACCCCTACTTCACTATCCCACATTAGATTAGCACTTTGGCTGATGTGTTTCCTTCAATAAAGAGTTTAGTAAAGAGGTAGCTTGGATTGGCGGAATTCAAGTGGATCATCTTCGGCACGAAGGTCATCGGAGGAAGTTCGTTCAACCTTCAAGTGGAGCCTAGTAGAGTCGCGTGGACTACAATCCGGAGCTTTAGAAGAGAAGGACACGGTCTACAAAGGTTGTAGTATTCTTCTCTCAGCTAGTTTTTATCATATCATCATTGTTAAACCCTAATATTCTAGTTAGATCTTGGTAAGTGTTCATTAGCACCATGAATTTTTGAATATTGCATGTGTGATGCCTGTTTTAACCCCGTCGCGGTGCTTGTAAACACTTTCAGTTCCCTGTGTGTTATCAACCGGGTGTCCCTACTCCGTCTCTATCGCCTGGATAAACCGATCTCTCTCAGCCGCCATCACTGCCTGTTTGTAGAAAAAATATATTAATGACGTTCTAAAAGCTACACGATAATTATTCTGAAATAATTAAAAAAAGCTTGGCATATGTGGAGTCTTACATATAACCTTTAAAACCCGGCTTATTTTTGTACTCTAGTACCCGTGTTTCGTATTTAATATATTCCAGATATTTCCCTATATTTTCCTATTTTTCCATTTTTCTATTTTTCTAACCCTAATTTCTAATTTTACTTCCTTAACTCTATCAAACCCTAAACCCTCACTTCACCCCGGCCCGGCCCACTTTACCCAAACCCAAACCCAACACCCAAGCCCAAACCCCCTCCCTCTCTTCTTCTTCTTATTATTTCTTTCAAAAAAAAAGAAAAAGAAAACCCACGTTTCCCTATCCTCGCCTACGTCGTCTACGAGTACCGTTCCTCGTCAACTACCATGACCTCGTCCACGCCCTCAACGACTCCCCGAGATCCTTTCCTCAAGATCCTCGCCTCCCTAACCGAGCTCATCTCTTTCACAATCTCTTTTAACTACCTCTCTCTCAAACTCCATAGCCCGACCATCTTCACCGCCACCACAACGAGCTCCTCCATCAACCTCATCACCATCGATTCCTCCTTCTTCCTCTTTCACCCGAGAACCCAACTTCGGCCATCACCCCACCACAAAACCCACCGGCAACCTCCTCCTTCTTCATCAAAACCCATCGACACCATTGCCGACCCCATTTTTTGCTCATTCCCAACTGCACCCTAGCCTTCACCGTTGTTGACTTCTTTTCCCCGAGACCCTCGCTAACATATCACAGCCGGACCCAACTCAACCCCGACTCCAAGCACCCATCACTCCACCGCCTCACTACTTCCACCTCGAGGCCTCCCCTCTGCGACACCACTCCACAGCTACCTATCGCCTCCAACCATCACCTGATTTCTCGACCTCACTGGAGCCCCAACGCCATCAACCTCTGAGACCAGTCACCAAGCACTGAGACTTCAAACGCCCGAGCTCCACTTATAGCCAGGTCCAAAACCTTCGCTGCCAAGCCTAGTTGTTGTTGCTGCCGTGTGGTCATTGCTGCCGCTGCGCCATACCTACTGCCATGCCATTGCCGTGACGTTGCCGTGTCCGTGCTGTGCTGCGTCATAGCCACTGCCGTGTCGTCGTCATCTTCGTTACATCGTCAAAGGCAAGTATGTTCACTTTCTTACATGCTAGGTGAAATGAAATAGATTAACATATATACTTAATTTTTTCATCGTAAAATACCTTAGTGTTTTCATAATAAACTGTAATAACAAGTTTCATTAAGTTAAGAGATAAACGAATCTAAAACCCAGTGAAAACGTCATATGAAAATCGTAGAATCAAATAGTATTAGTTTAGTTAAAGGAAACGAACGTTCGATCACTAATCGTATGCTTAACTTAGATGTTCGATGCGAACCCTATGCAAAAACTCATGTTAAAATGGCGGAACTCATGATCGAAGAAATCCTGTATTGTTAACTAACTTCATGTATGAATTAGGTTGTAAAATAAAGTTGGTTACCTCATAAAACGACACCCCGATAACTTTTGTGAAAGCTGAATTTTTCCCGGACAAGCTGAACGGTTAAAATCATAATAAATCCCTTATGTATCGGATCTTGGCGTTATATTGCTCGTATCGAACCCAACAGATAAACCTACAGTATCCTATAGTTGATCTTTAAATTTTGATAAGTTATAATGACGAAAACTGAGGCGATTCGTGGCTCTAGGCTGCAGTCCACAGCCAGAGTCTTTACCTATACTCATTTTGGAACGCATGTTTCTCCCTGTGTAAGGACGCAAGTGTGCAGAGACATACATGGAAGCATAGAGAATTGAATTATCTTTCTAACGGTGCTGGTCTCATTGCATTTCGGTGTTGTTTGCTATTTATAACACTTTTTTAACCGTTGGTGTGTTCTGCAGTTTCATGTAGAAACAGAACGTATACCTTAACCTTAGACAGTGCATATCTCCCTGCGTACAGCGGATATTCTTGATCCTAGTGCATTGGAAACATAAAAGATAAATATAAATATTATCTAACTGTAGATTAGCCTAATTATGATCCCAACCGGGAGTAAAACGTGTTACAAAACGGACATCCAACTCAGAAACTGGATTTCCAGCAGTGAATACTTAAAATGAAATGACCATAACTCACAAACCTGAAACCCGATTGACTCGAAACCAGTTTTTCTATAGAGATTCTTGATGGAGAACTGTCCATTTATCTTGGATACCAGTCGAGACATTCTTGATGGAGACCCTGTCTCCAGTTCTCGCATAGACTTGTCATGGAGCGACCGGTATTTGGATTCATGATCGGTGTTTGATGTAGACCGTGGGGTGTGGGGTAGTTTGAGTGTGAGTTCGATCAACGAAATCTCAGGAGTCCCTCTGCCGGCATATTTAGCGATTTCGGGAGTCATATGGATGGTGTTTCTGATTATTAGAGAGCGTGATTCGGGCCCGTGTTCGCTTGCCCCTGGAGCCTACCCTTAGGTTGGGGATACTTTTGCGGTAGTTGACGCTCACATTTGGACTAACGATAGCTTTAGTGACTTGGACAGTGAAACTTAGAGACTGAGTGCTTAGTGACATGGACATTGCATTGATTACTGATCTGATACACTTGCTTTATCGTTACATGTACCGGTTATTTCATGCTCACGTCATTATTCTATACTTACCGCTTTTTGTTTACCATCCTTATACATTATATATATATATATTGCTATTGTGTCACTCTGACGACCTGAGTATGCATGCTCTGAGTGAGGAGTGGATTTAGCTCAGATCAGGATCTGCTTTACCTCGAGAATATTGTGGACATCTAGATCAGCGACGCCAGTGCTATCTTTCCCTTGACTCTATTTGTTTAGTTTTACATCTGTTTTGATAGATTTAGTGACTGCATTTCTCATTATCTGTGTTATGATTACCGATTACCACGTAGTGCTAGAAGCCGAAGTGTGACTACGGCAGGATATTTTCTCGACCGTAAGAGCATGGCTGGACTTGTCACCCTTCGTATTCCGTATTTTGGAAAGCGGGGCGTGACATGGTTTAGTTGGTATCAGAGCCATATTTGATTTAGATTGGGATTACAGTTTCCGGTTAGGGCTTGACAATTTAAGTCGCACATACGGTCTAGATTATAAACTTGTTATCCTTGACTGGAATCCTTTTAGTTTGCCAAGCTACATTTTTTACTCCATCCGCTAGAGTTTTGGATGACTTAATAGAGCTGTGTGATTGTGACTATGAACTGCAACATAGTTACAAGACAGCGCTCTGCTTGAGTGACTTGGAGTTCTATATTAGATTTCCGCTCGATTGAGTTTCACCTCACTACATATTCTTGTTTTTCTGTCATATCTTATTCTGATTCACAAATTTTAAACTGACGTCTGAAATTTATTGTTTCAAGATCATGGCTTCCAACGACTCTTCTTCCACTCCTACTACCCAGAGTCAGACCGTCGAGATTTTGGGTGTGCTGCAAGGGTTGATGGGAGCCCAGGAGCGAATAAACGATATCTTAGCTGAAGGACTAAGAAGGCAAATGGCTCGGGCACCAGCGGGAGTCTCCAATCATAGGGGAATCCCTGTTAAAGAAAGCGGAGGTGTGCAGATGAAGCGCTCATTTGTTCCCCAGCAACAAAAGCAGCAGAGAACCTAAATTGGTGGTTATTACAAGAGGCCAGGACATCTTCAGAAGGATTGTCGCCGATCCAAAGGGCAGTGCTTGATTTGAAGTTCCACGAGCATCTTATCGATGGTTGCCCTCGAAGGAAAGAGCTATACGGAGGAAATTCGTCAACACTCTCTGTAACAATCCTAACTTTCTGTACGATTTTTTCAAAATACAAAAAGGGACACCTAAGCCTGAGCACGAGTTATAAGTTTTTTTTCGCTTTTGAACAGCAAGAATGAGCTTGTAGCTCATTGGTAAGACCTTGCACTGCTGAGACATAGCACCCGAGTTCAAATCCCATCGGCCATATATTCTTTTTATTTTAATTTCTTTTAATCTTTTAAAAGCTCAAGGGTCTACACGTGTACAACACGTAAACTGAAAAGACACTGATTAATCAAACATGTGCACGAGAGTAAACCAAGCGACACAAACACGTGGCCTAAACCCCAACCCCATCCGCCGGTAAAGGGCCGGCGAAAAGCCAAATTTTCCCGGTACCGCCAGGCTAAACCGTCGCTAATGCCTTGAACTTTTTCCCCCTTCACCTTTTGGCCTACCCCACTTCCCCTAGGCTGTTTGTATTCTCTGCATTGATCCAGAGAATTAAAATACCCTCTTTTAATCCATATTAATACAAATTTTAATTCACCCATTCAATACACCAAACCCTAGTTTTTCCTATAAATACCACACCTAAATTCACACATCCTCACTCACAAATCCCTGCCAAAACTCTCAAAAACTTTCAAGTCTCTTTGATGTACAAGTGGAGTTAGCGAAGGGCGAATCTCCGATGAAATTCCGAGGAGATTTCGCCGACGAAACGACGCCTCGAAGCCTTCTTTAGCTCCCCCCTCCTTTCTCTTATCCTAAAGCCAGTAAGTCCCCTCTTCCTCTCTCTTTCTCTATTCTAAAAATCTTAAACATTAAAACCCGACGGAAGCGGAGTTAATCCGACTTCCGATTCGGTTTTCTTTAAAAATCTTATTTTTCTTAAACAAGAAAATACTAAACCATCATATCATGTTCAATAAACATTAAAAAACATATTAAACAAGTTTTACATCAAAAAAATTTATATTGCAATTTTTATCGCGGTTTTACAGTAAAATACCACATACTTTAGTTTCCAACATAAACAACATATTACCTTTAGATAGTTCACGAGGTAATGACCTACCTCATCACAACACACATCTCTAATATAGCACAATGGATATTTTGGGAACATAGTATGGGATAAAACAACTTTACAAATAAATACCTTTAACTTATAAAACCATTTCTATAAAAAGATGTATTAAACATTTCTATGCAATTGCGCCTCTACAACCCACTTTTGGGGACCCCGTTCGGGATGGTGCAGATTATTGCATATCCTCGGGCCTACTAGAGCGAGATGTAGACCTCTACAAGGAGCATTCATTCTCGATGGAATTTTTATACATTTTATCTTTAGAAAATGAAATTTCTACAAGAAAATAAGTAAATTATTTTCATTAAATATATATATAATTATTATCAAAATATCTATTTTAATTATATAAATATTCCAAGTTTTCTAAATCAAAGGAATCACTATTACATGAAAATACCATCCAAATACAACACAATTCTAATATTTCAATAAAATACAATATACTATGAAAAATTAGATTTTACTCACTAGAAATTTCACAATTATAAAATATACATCTATGAAAACCCTAAAGACGATAATTAAACAGTTGAGATGTATTTTGAAAATTATATCAAACTATTTTTACATAAAACCTCCTCAAGTTATACTAAATTATAATAAGGACCCTAGTAAACATAGGTTTAAGCGGGACCAGTCTCTTGAGCCTCAGGGAGCCGGAGCTATGGGTGCTTGCCTATTTAAGGTAAACAATCTAACAAACGGTGTTATCAATACGGTAATTGTCTTGGAAAAATTCACAAATCATGCCGTCCATATGCAGCAGTTACCGATAACATCAAAACTAATTCAGGATTTCAAGTTCTTTTCAAAAGTGTCTGATTCGGACTGAGTCTCAATCTAATCAATCTGACTTGAATATAATTCAAGTATAAAGTATAATACAACATGAATCTATGAATCCGTCTATTCAATCTATATCAATCTATATTGACCGAACCGAACCATGGATATACTCCGTCTACATGACTCTCTATTTACATCCATTCCATTTACTGATATCATGGTTTCGACAAGTCTTCCATTTACCACAGACAATACAATATAATTAATACAATCAATACAATAACACATTACGGGGTTTATAAAGGGGTAGACTGGTATGGAATATGTTAAAGGTGGCACGAGGTGGTCACTTAAGACGTAATTACATCCATACCGTTGTTCCGTGGTATTTTGGACAGAGCCTTGTACTACGGGTTACCAAAGTCCACGGTGTAAGTTGGACTCCTCTCGTATATCCGCACCAAGCTACAAACAACAGCGTTAACAATATAATAAAACTTTAAAAGTTACATTCTCCTTCTCTCTATTCTGTTTATACCTATTCTTTGGGACTTACCGAGCGATTGTTCGCTGACGACATTCCTTTCTTATTTCTTTGGAATGTTGTCAGGTGGATCGGACCTTCTGGAGACAGAGCCCAACAGCAAGGACTTAGATCAGATAACCTTCGACCCAGAGCTCTAGATTACTTGTACATATTTTCATTTCTGTTATGCCATTGTTTAGGCATTGCTTTCATTCCACGTATTTACATTTCAACTGTATTGTAAAAAGAATGTTTAATAAATAAAGTTTTTGTTCATTTACATCTTGTCTCTTATGTACTTTACCTTATATTGCTTAGATACGCTTAGCGTGTTTACTTCTGAGTAAATATGTCGCATGACCCGTCGCGTCCTCTGCCCGTACACCGGGAAGCGGGGCATGACAGGTTTTGTTGGCGGCCCATGTAGGTCAGCTCTGTATAGACATGCAGGTTAGTTCTGCATGGACATGCAGGTCCGTTCTGCGTGAACAACCTAAGCAATATAACACAAGAACCAACAACTGAAAACATTCTTTACAATTCATATTCCTTGAATCTTCCAATTCCATATATTTTGAATCTGTCCTAACCCAAATTTTTCTTTCAAAGTTATGGATTCTCCAAACAACACCAGCACATATGTCAACAACACCACCCACCTCTACCGCTTACACCTGCTGTAGCTGCTCTGATCAAAGAGCAGACAGTACTGCTTGAGGAGATCCGCAGCCTCCTGGAAGGACAACAACAACATACTGCTATTTTGATGAACCGTCCAGAGGCGGAAGCACCTGGGGTGAAGCAATTCAGGGTTTTGCACCCCAAGCAATTCTCAGGAAAGGAGAGCCCTCTAAAAGCTGAGGAATGGGCTCAAGGTATTGAGGATGATCTGGCAGCAGCACAAGTGCCAGAGATAGCTTAGGTTCAAGTTGCAAAACTGCAGCTCACTGACAACGCATGGGTCTGGTGGAAGGCGGAAGAAAGCCGTCTCACCCAGCCGAACAAATGGAAGACCTTTCGTGATATGTTCGACTCGAAGTACTTCCCTGAGACTGCCAGATTCGACATGGAACAATAGTTCATTCGCTTACAACAAGGTTCGATATGGACCAAATCCGTGGATGAATATGATGCTGAGTTTACCATACTCAGTCGGTAAGATATGTCTTAAATATTTCGATTTTCATATATCACATACTACACAGCTAACACAATACCTTAACAGATTCGCGGCACACTTCATACTGACGGATGAGATCAAAGACCGTCGATTTCAGCAAGGGTTAGATTTGGAAATCCAAGCTTCTTTAGCCACAGGGGATTTCCCGACCCACGAATTGGCCCTGAAAGCTGCCCGCAGATATGAGGCAGTGGTGAAAATGAGGGGCAGACCTCAATCTGCCGGAGTTAAGCGCCCTGCCAACCAGATGGCAGGAGGAGCCAATTCAAGGCCACCATTTATGCCCAGGAGACCGGAAAAAACTAATAACCAGCCGAGTCTAGATTTTTGCTTCTACTGTAAGAGAGATGGACATTTGTAGAAGGATTGTAGGCGCGCAAAAGGACTGTGCTTAGTTTGTGGCGCATCCAATCACGGAATTGAAAACTGTCATTTTAGACGCAACCCAGCTCACACACCCACCAACTACCTGCAGCGGCCAGCTATCCAGGCTCCTGCAAGTCGACTTACACTCCCAGCTCCATCACCTGCACAGCTTACTCGCCAATTCCAACAGGCACTGAGGAACATGCCTCGAGGGCAGAGAAACATGACCCAAGGACAGAGAAATGTGCCTCCAGCTAGGAGGAATGTCCTCCGGCGTCGGGCTTTCACATTAGCAGTCGTAGAAGCCGAGACTGTAGACCAAGATAACACAGGTAATTCCTTTCATTCTTTTTACACCCTTATATCATCTTGTTGCTTTTCATGCAATACCAGGTTTTTTTCACAATCACGATCACCAAATTGTTTTGAATATGTTGCATTTTCCTTTTACGAATTTCGAGGACGAAATTTTTATAAGGAGGTAGAATGTAACGACCCTAACTTTCTATACGAATTTTTTCAAAATACAGAAAGGGACACCTAAGCCAGGGCATAAGTTATAAGTTTGTTTTAGTTTTGAACAGCAAGAAGGAGCTTGTAGCTCATTGGTAAGACCTTGCACTGCTGAAACATAGCACCCGAGTTTAAATTCCATCAGCCACACATTCTTTGTATTTTAATTTCTTTTAATCTTTTAGAAGCCCAAGGGTTTACACGTGCACAACACATAAACTGAAAAGACACTGATTAATCAAACATGTGCACGAGAGTAAACCAAGCGACACAAACACGTGGCCTAAACCCCAACCCCATCCACCGGTAAAGGGCCGGCGAAAAGCCAAATTTTCCCAGTACCGCCGGGATAAACCGTCACTAATGCTTTGAACTTTTTCCCCCTTCACCTTTTGGCCTCCCCCACTTCCTCTAGGCTGTTTGTATTCTCTATATTGATCCAGAGAATTAAAATTCCCTCTTTTAATCCATATTAATACAAATTTTAATTCATCCATTCAATACACCAAACCCTAGTTTTTCCTAGAAATACCACACCCAAATTCACACATCCTCACTCACAAATCCCCGCCAAAACTCTCAAAAACTTTCAAGTCTCTTTGATGTACAAGTGGAGTTAGCGAAGGGCGAAATTTCGACGAAATTCCGAGGAGATTTCGCTGACGAAACGACACCTCGAAGCCTTCTTTAGCTCCCCTTCTCCATTCTCTTATCCTAAATCCAGTAAGTCCCCTCTTCCCCTCTCTTTCTCTATTTTAAAAATCTTAAACACTAAAATCCGACGGAAGCGGAGTTAATCCGACTTCCGATTCGGTTTTCTTAAAAAATCTTATTTTTCTTACACAAGAAAATACCAGACCTTCATATCATGTTCAATAAACATTAACAAACATATTAAATAAGTTTCACATCAAAAAAATTTATATTGCAATTTTTATCGCAGTTTTACAGTAAAATACCACATACTTTAGTTTCCAACATAAACAACATATTACCTTTAGATAGTTCACGAGATAATGACCTATCTCATCACAACACACATCTCTAATATAGCACAATG
Organism: Agapanthus africanus; assembly: GCA_030015575.1. Taxonomy (NCBI): domain Eukaryota; kingdom Viridiplantae; phylum Streptophyta; class Magnoliopsida; order Asparagales; family Amaryllidaceae; genus Agapanthus; species Agapanthus africanus. The sequence continues at coordinate 636,857,378 of CM057337.1, forward strand.
AATATTTTGGGAACATAGTATGGGATAAAACGACTTTACAAATAAATACCTTTAACTTATAAAACCATTTCTATAAAAAAATGTATTAAACATTTCCATACAATTGTGCCTCTACAACCCACTTTTGGGGACCCCATTTGGGATGGTGCGGATTATTGCACATCCTCGGGTCTAGTAGAGTGAGATGCAGACCTCCACAAGGAGCATTCGATATTGATGGGATTTTTATATATTTTATCTTTAGAAAATGAGATTTCTACAAGAAAATAAGTAAATTATTTTCATTAAATATATATATAACTATTATCAAAATATCTATTTTAATTATATAAATATTCCAAGTTTTCTAAATCAAAGGAATCACTATTACATGAAAATACCATCCAAATACAACACAATTCCAATATTTCAATAAAATATCATATACTATGAAAAATTAGGTTTTACTCACTAGAAATTTCACAATTATGAAATATACATCTATGAAAACCCTAAAGACGATAATTAAATATTTGAGGTGTATTTTAAAAATTATATCAAACTATTTTTACATAAAACTCCCTCTAGTTATACTAAATTATAATAAGGACCCTAGTAAACATAGGTTTAAGCGGGACCAGTCTCTTGAGCCTCAGAGAGCTGGAGATATGAGTGCTTGCCTATTTAAGGTAGACAATCTAACAAACGGTGTTATCAATATGGTAATTGTCTTGGAAAAAGACACAAATACTGCCGTCCATGTGCAGCAGTTTCCGATAACATCAAAACTAATTCAGGATTTCAAGTTATTTTCAAAAGTGTCTCACTCAGACTGAGTCTCAATCTAATCAATCTGACTTGAATGTGATTCAAGTATAAACTACAATACAACATGAATCTACAAATCCGTCTATTCAATCTATATCAATCTATATTGACTGGACCGAACCATGGATATACTCCGTCTATATGACTCTCCATTTACATCCATTCCATTTAATGATATCATGGTTTCGGCAAGTCTTCCATTTACCACAGACAATACAATACAATCAATATAATCAATGCAATACTACACTACGAGATTTATAAAGGGGTAGACTGGTACGGAATATGTTAAAAGTGGCACGAGGTGGTCACTTAAGACGTAATTACATTCATGCCGTTGTTCCGTGGTATTTTCGACGGAGCCTTGTACTATGGGTTACCAAAGTCCACGGTGTAAGTTGGAATCCTCTCGTATACACTGGCATTTTCTGTACCAAGCTACAAACAACAGCGTTAACAATATAATAAAACTTTAAAAGTTACATTCTCCTTCTGTCTATTCTGTCTATACATATTCTTTGGGACTTACCGAGTGATTGTTTGCTGAGGACATTCCTTTCTTCTTTCTTTAGAATATTGTCAGGTGGATCGGACCTTCTGGAGACAGAGCCCAACAGCGAGGACTTGGATCAGATAACCTTCGACCCAGAGCTCTAGATTACTTGTACATATTTTCATTTCTGTTATGCCATTGTTTAGGCATTGCTTTCATTCCGCATATTTACATTTCAGGTGTATTGTAAAAAGAATGTTTAATAAATAAAGTTTTTGTTCATTTACATCTTGTCTCTTATGTACTTTACCTTATATTACTTAGATACGTTTAGCGTGTATACTTCTGAGTAAATACGTCGCATGACCTGTCGCGTCCTCTGCCCGTACATCAGAAAGCGGGGTGTGACACTCTCCACATCTGCTTGAGCTCAGTTGTTATGATAGTTCGAGTTTCGAGGATGGTACGGACCCAACGCAGGATTCAAACTCGCTTTACGGGATCGCAGCGATCTAGATATCAACGTGGAGTTGTCACCCGTCCTGCTTTCAATAAAGATCTTGTTATTTTATTTAGTAATTGCTTCTTTTCGTCTAAACTTTGTATTTTGTTGGACCCCTTGGTTTAAATGAAAAAAATGTGGGTTGAGATTTATATATCGTTTCCTTACCATTTACTTTCATATACTACTTATTGTATCATCACTCAAAATTATGATTTTACATTCTTTACCCACCTTATATTTTCCATGTGCTCAACATCTTTAGTTATTTTTTTATATGTTCCATTATCTGATCATGACTCTTTCTTTTCAAGCCATGGCCAACCCTGGTGCTGTGCCGCCTCTCGATGAGGACACTCGGTCCTGCGTTTTCTTGGACTACATGTTGGTGAGTTCAGATGATGAGGTCGATGGCCCACAGGTTATTTTCGACAACAGTGATCCCAAGGGCGTGGAAGTCCCAGACACGGCTCCATAAATCAATATGTTCGGTGACTCTGACGATGAAAAAGAAGACCTCGAAGATGATCTAGAAGAGGAAGATCCTGAGAAGGACCCAGTAGAAGAAAACCCAGTACAGGAAGATCCTGAGGAGGACCTAGTGGAAGAGGATCCAGAAGAGACGGATCTTGTAGAAGAAGACCCCGATGAGGAAGCTCCCGCCGAGAAAGGAGAACCGAGAGAAGGAAACCACATGGGAGAAGAGCCCGAAAACGAGGCCCCGGCTAAGAAAGAGTCGGAGGATGAAATCCCGAGTGAGGAGGAACTCGAGATTGAAGAACCTCCAGTAGCAATCCCCGCGAGGTGCTATGAGAAAGGACGCCCCTATCTTAGCGCGAGCGCTTATCGTAATCTGTTGAACTTCCACAATCGCGACTGACGCGACTTATTTTATTCTCTTCTGGCCAAATAAAATTGATTTATATCTTAGGGCCATATTTATCTATCAATTGTGCTCTGTCAAAAATTTTCTGGATAATAAATTTCGGTTCGAGCAAATTTTTTCCTTGAGTATTGTATCTTTAAGATCCGCATGATGCATTGATTGTTCCTCCTCCCGATAATTTATTTCCATTCTTAAGATTTATTATTACTTCATCCTTGAACCTTGTAGTAACCTGACCCCAGTCTCGTCAACATTCTAGTTGAGCACCACCTTCCTAACTTCATCTTTCGATTGAGTCGTATCTTACCGCAATCCATGCCCTGGCCAGCCTACTATACATCACTGGTATTATTTTCCATTACGGTAGTTATATTTAGCAACGTTTGAAACTTAGTGTTTCTCTATTTTGCGTTTTTCTAAAAGTGCGCATTATTAACTACTTTCGTTATTTCAAATGATCTACCACCCTTCAAATTTTAATAGTACAACCTTACACAGTATATTCTATTTCTAGTAAATTGTTCCTACAAATGCTTTTCACGATTATCGTCTCTTAATACGTAGTTCTGTTTTCATACTTTTAATTCCCTATGCTTTTAACTGCAGGATGTGGTTTCAGGTTATCTTCTATTTTCTCTAACGTTATATGTTTTATTTCAGTGTTATCACTCATATATGTTTCATCGTTGGTGTCACGCCCTGCTTCCCGGTGTACGGAAAGGGGACGCGGCGAGGCCCGCTACGTATTTACTCAGAAGTAAACACGCTAAGCGTATCTAAATAATATAAATTAAAATGTACACACGAGACATGAATATAATGAACAACAACTTTATTTATTAAATATTCTTCTACAGGTAAAACTGGAAATGTAAATACAAGGATGTAAAGCAATGCCTAAACAATGGCATGAACTGGAAAAAAATAAGTACAAGTGATAATAGCTCGGGGTCTTCAGTGTACTGCTCAGGGGTCTGCTCTAAGTGCTCTTGGCTGATCTCAAACTCTTCAAAGTCGGGTCCTCCTGACAATATTCCAAAGAAGAAGAGAAATAAGAATGTCGTCAGCGAACAATAACTTGGTAAGTCCCAAAGAAGGAGAGAAGTAGAATAGACATAAAAGAGAGTATATCTGGTATAATGTTTGATCGTTATGTTATCGCGGTTGTTTATAGCTTGGTACAGAATATGCCAGTGTATACGAGAGGAGTCTAACTTACACCGTGGACTTTGATAACCCGTAGTACAAGGCTCCATCGATAATACCACGGAACAACGGTATGGATGTAATTACGTCTTTTAGTGACCACCTCGTGCCACTTTTAACATGTTCCATATAAGTCTACCCCTTTATAAACCCCGTAATGTTTATTGTTTTGATTATATTGATTATACTGATTGTATTGTATTATCCTGTAGTAAATGAAAGACTTTCCAAAACCATGATATCAGTAAACGGAATGGATATAAATGGATAGTCATTTAATCAGGGTATATCCATGGTTCGGTTCAAGTCATGTTCATATTGTTATAAATTGAATTCTAATATAAATGGATTCATATTGAAATGGAGTTATATTGGAGTTATACTTGAATCATATTCAAGGATAGATTGGTTTCATATTAGACTGAGACTCTGCCTGAGTCAGACACTTTAAAACAAATTGAAGTCCTGAATTTTTTTTTGATGTTATCGGTAACTGCTGCACATGGACGACATGATTTGTGTCTTTTTTCAAGACAATTACCATATTAATAACACCGTATTTAAGTTGTCTACCTTAGATAGGCAAGCATCCATATTCTCCGACTCTCCGAGACTCAAGAGAACTGGTCCCGCTTAAACCTATATTTACTAGAGTCCTTATTGTAAATTAATATAACTTGAGAGAGTTTTATGAAAAAATAGTTTTGATATATTTTCAGACTACACCTCAAGTATTTATTTATCGTTTTAGGGTTTTATGTAAATTTTATAATATGAAGTTTTCTAGTGAATAGAACCTAGATTGCATTGTATAACGTATTTTAATGTAATATTGGAATTGTAATGATTTGAAATATTTATATAATTATATAAAAATTAATTTTATTATTAAATAGAAAATTTCGTTTTTCTTAAAAATCGTATTAAAAACTTTTCGAGACCGAATACTCCGTGAGGAGGTCTGGATCTCGCTGTACTAACCTAAGGATGTGCGATAATCCGTACCGTCCAATAGCGGGTCCCCTAAAAAGGGTTGTAGAGGCGCAATTGCCAAGGATAAAGTAATATATAATATTTTCAACAATGTACTTTGGAATGCTAATAAGAAACATCAACAATAAGCATTTATCTAATTTAGGATCAATTAGTTCAACTACAGATTGATTGCTATAACCCGTGCCTGTCACACAACTGACAAAAACGGTATAACAAGAGCATCACAAGTATTAACAGCAGAAAAATAAGAAATACAACACTATGCTTTACCCTAACATTTGGGAATGGCAACGCTGCTTATAGCAAAGGTAAAGGAATTAAAAAAATAATCTATGAATTAAACCATTTAAATATTTGACACATCCTTTAATTTGAAATAGTTCAGAGATGTTAGGCATCATCCATTAGGAAATAAATGAGACAATCTTAGGTTAAACTCCAAGCAACAGAAATCAGGTTAGGTGGCATGCATAGCATCAAACATCATGAGCCAGTCTTAGTTTGAGGCATTAGATAGATATGGGTTGTATAAATGGTCTCATTTATATCTTTAGAAAGCATTACTAATATATATCCAACCGGAAAAAGAATAGATTGTATTCAATATTTAGAGATTGCGTTGCGACAAGAGGCAGCGAGTCTATGGAAGCATGACAAGAGGAGGAGAGAGAGACTTACTCGAGGTTAGGACCTGAGAACGACGGAAAATCCCATTGCGGCATTTCATCGAACACTTCTGGCGCAAAACTGAAACTTCGACGGAACTGAGATCCAGAGGCATAGAATTGATCGTGGCACTCATGTCGACTCGGACCTGGCCTTAGATCCTCATTTCTCAGCTCAGGGTTGCGTCGAATAGGCGATCGAAAGTAGAGGGCGGCAAAACTTTTTAGATGCTTCGGTAGTCTCGGCTTGTTTGATTTTGGTGTTTGCTTTCCTGAAAAAGGATGCGGACAATCACCAGAAATTACTCAAAGAATAAAGAAAACGACGTTATTCAGCTCAGCTCACCTCCCAAAATCTTTGGGATCTAGGTGAAATCGACGCCACGACAAAATCCTAGGATCGGTTCATAGGTGGTGGTGAACACGTTAGCGAGGGAGAGAGTGGGAGGTTAGTTGAGATATAGAGAGGAAGAAAAGGGATGCATTTTGAAACTCTCGTGTGTTACTTGGAGAGGGAATGAACCAGGCAGTGGTTTTTCTTAAGTGGGTACTAATATGGGTATGGGGTTTTCATTAAATTAATGAGAAGGTGAACAGCAGCAGCTAGGGGTTTCAATAGCATATGGGGTTTAATTAGGGAGGAGAAGAGTCTTTAAAAAATTAAAAGAAAAAGAAAAAGAGAAAGAAAAAGAAAAGAAATGGGTTTGATTGGGTTGAGTGGGAAAGAAAGAAATCAAGAGAAAAGGGAAATTGTTTTAGGGTGAGGGGACTTGCATTTGGGTTGAGTTTGGGTATTATTTGAATCAAAAATGGGTTAATGGGTTTGGGCTTTTGGAAAAAAAAGGGAAAAATTAAAAAGGGAATTTGAGTTATTGGGCTTAGAAATAAATAAAATATATTTAATAAGAAAAAAAATATACAGAAAATATGAAACAAAATAAATACAGTATTTTATTAAAGAAAGATAATAAGAAAGTATAGGAATTTTAAGGTCCTTACAGTTGGCGTTATTTTGTTTAAATCTCAAATTCATATATTTTACGGTTTGGGTTTTTTTCCCCTTAAAATGAGTTTCATCTTAAATTGTCTACATAGTATTCTCTTTTCCTTATTCCTAATTATGCGAACTATCTTTCAACTTCGTATTTATGTTTCATTACATATACTTGTACTCCAATCGATTTAAATTTTCTATTTACTGAAATATAAAATATGGCTATTTTGTATGCTAATACACTTTATTTACTTGTACATATATCATCTTTATCACGGTGTTAACATAGTTTCTCTTGTATTGTATTATCTCCGCACATTTACATATAAAGTTTAGCCCTGGTCTTTACGTAAATTGTTGATACCTAGTTGTTTACTAGCCACCTGTATTTTTATTTTATTTTCCCATATCTTTTACCGTATGAGTATTCTCAACATATTTTATAATCGCTTGATTGGTAGTTTTACTAGGGTAGTTTTGGTTCTTGAGACCTATCGGTCAATCCCTCATTATTATTATCGTCATTCTATTTTAATTGTATTTATATATATATAGTTTATTATCATTAATCGTCATGTCTTTACTTATAACTATTTCTTTTAGCTGCGCTATTTCTTACGAACAAATATTTTGGTTTCGTTGCTTTTGCATGAATTGTTATATAGTAATGTCGGATTTTTCTAGTTACCATTCGCATGACTTTTAGAACTTATTATTTATTTTAATTTCGAGGACGAAATTTTATTTAAGAGGGGTATGATGCAAAAACCAGCTTATTTTCGTACCCTATTACCCGTGTTTCGTATTTAATATATTCCAGATATTTTCCCTATATTTTCCTATTTTTCCATTTTTCAATTTTCCTATTTTTCCAACCCTAATTTCTAATATTACTTCCTTAACTCTATCAAACCCTAAACCCTCACTTCACCCCAGCCCGGCCCACTTTACCCAAACCCAAACACAACACCCAAGCCCAAATCCGCTCCCTCTCTTCTTCTTCTTCTTCTTATTTCTTTCAGAAAAAGAAAAGAAAAAGAAAACCCACGTTTCCATCTCTTCGTCCACGTCGCCTATGAGTATCGCTCATCGCCAACTGCCACGACCTTGTATACGCCCTCAACTGTTGGGTTTCCCTAGCACCTACTGTAGAGTATGGAAGCATCACACATGCCACTTTGCTACCGCATACTACGCCTTGACTATAATCAACATAAGTAGCACGAATACTAAGTACTCTACTTTCTAAAATGACGGAGGGTTGTGGATGGTTTTTATGAAAACCTTTAACGTTTTGAACTTGATCTCGTTGTAGAATCAAAACAGTTTAGAAAAGGAGTGGTTTAAGCTCCGCATCTTTTGAAACTTGCATTTTTCATAAAAAGGCCGAGTGTGTTTCAAATCCGATTCTACAGCATCTTTAGGTTTTTTTTTTCTTTACATTAATCTTATTAATGTAGTCCCATCATTTAAGTTTCTAAGCCATCACAAAAAAGAAACGAAAGTAGAACGTATACTTATGCCATCCGCATTCGCCACAATGTCCCGCTATGCACCGTTAGGTTACTTAACTAAAGGCATAGGGGGCGGGACTAGCACGGGTGTAAAATATAAGCAACGTTTATTATATATCATATACATAATAATAATCTATTCGTCTCAGATACTAAATAATCACATTACAGAATATCAACAGCAGAAGCACATATGAAAATAAAAAGGATATCTAGGAGGTCCGTATTTTGTATTCAGCCAGCAATAGAAAATACGGATTCCACGGTCACGATGAATAGCCAAGCCCACACCCCTAGACCCCTATGAGAGCGGCAAGTGATCCTGCCAATTCTAGAGTTTAGGAGACCCAGTCTCGACTCCTCAAGATGGTCTCCCACTAAACCCTAGAACCCGATCACTTGTACTCCTCTCCTTGGGTCTATCCTAATGCGGAAAAGTAAATAATATACAATAATGGTGACATCATCCTCAACCCGGAAGTGCCCCAAATAAAAGAATATTACATACAATTGAATTTTACATGAATGAAAATAAACACTCTCATCTCACATAAAACCCCCGGCTATTCGATCGCGACAATCCTGCACATCATATCTCAGCAACACATAATATCTCATATCATCAACGTAAGAAAGTATGCCTATCCCGATTGCCGTTGATGTATATCAACGAAACCGGCGATACACCACATACTACACTTACGGTCGCAGAAAAGAAAGTGAAAAACAACAATTGCAATTATCACACTCACATATATCAAGACGATGTTTAACGCTTCGATCGAATCAACATACACCCACAATTTACCCCGAGAGCTCAACACTTGAGCAAAGTTACAAATACTCAAAAACGTGCCACAGTGTTTATGGTCCAGCCATAGAAGGGGTTAACCAAGGCCTCACCTATGACACCACGGAACTATGGCAAACCCTAAGATTCGATTGCGGTTCCATGGGCATAGAATTGAGTTAAGCTTATTATAGTCTTCTAGAGGGGCCATAAAATACTTGCGCGACTATTGAATATAAAGTTAACTCAGGAAAATAACAACACTTGGAAATTTCAGCGGGGTCAAGATGTGGGGTTTTGAAGTTTGTTCGAACTGCTAAACATTGTCAAGGTTACCAATACAGTGTTAGAATATACGACAATGAAACGCTACGAATTAGCCCTTTATCAAAATAATCATCACATGAAAATTTAGGCTAAGTAAACAATACCTAAAACCCCAAAATATGCAGATAAAGGCACAGTGTGAAAACGAGACAAAGGGGAGATGGGGGCCGAGGTCGCCAGTTATGAAGGCATTCTGCTCAGGTCAAATCAGAGCAGAGGGTCTCGGTTTCAACCTGTGTTCTTATATTGCCCCATACAATGTTCTGCAGCTATTTAAAAAAATTTTAGACGACTTTTTAAAAAATTTCCAGAGAGCTAGATTAGGGTTTCGTAATATCGTATTTTCGGAGTCGATTTCGTTTTCGCAATAGTTCTAATACCGTGTCTAAAATTCTAGCTTGGCTTTAATACCATTGTTGGGTTTCCCTAGCACCTACTGTAGAGTATGGAAGTATCACACTTGCCACTTTATAATTGTAGAGGTGCTAAGCAAACAAAGCAAGGATCTTTAACTAGAAATTTAGGGTAACAACACTTGTATCTCATACAAAGAACATATTATCACTAAGTGAAAAGAATACAACCTTTGTAGTCATCTTGTTATGACTCCTATGATCGTTGAGAGTTTGGAAAGGCTTGCTAGTAAGCTCCCTTGTCCACGATGATCCACCCAAAGTCCACTTCGTCCAAGCTCCCAGCTCCACTTGATCAAAGAAGATGATGAAGCCAACACCCTAAACTAATTGGTTAGATTAGAGTAGAATGATGAGGTGGTGTGTTTTCTTTTATTAAAGCCCTTTTCTTTTTAACTCCCTCACTCTATGGAAAACTCAAGAGAATTGAGGAAGAAGAAGATGGCAAGCAAAGAGCTCAAGAGATAATCTCAAAAGATAATGAAGAAAGAGAAAAGAAAATGATATATATAATTTCCTTCTCTCAACAAACCATGGTAACTAAAAAATATCTAGATATTTTGCAAGTGAGTTAAAAGCCAAAAGGAATAACTAATCCATGGTTAAAATTAGGTCAACTTTGGTTTACTTTGGAAGTGTGTAGAAAAAATCAACCATGGATCAATTTTCCTTTTTCTTTTCTTTTAAACCGAATACAAATATATATATATATATATGTAATAGTTCCATGTGAGTCTTATATTGCCATCAAAGGTGTATCATCAACCATGATACTATGTCTGCATGTATGTGTCCATGCACATCAACATGTGCATACATACATGCATACATCATATAAAAAGAAATGGGTTTAATAAAGAAATTAAACTAAAAGTCAAATGTTAAATCAACACTTGATTTAACAAACCGGTCATATCACATACGACCCAACCAATAGAAAAAAGCCCAACTAAAATATGGTATCACATGCACGTATTTAATCGGGTCCCCGTGCATATCTCATATGCACACCACATTGTTTCTCCTGGGCTAGGGAACTCCTGTGTGGGACTCTAAGACTCATCAATACGCCGGCAGTAGGTGATGATCATATCAAACACCCACAAGCCGCAAGCGGTCAGCTAAACATAATGGCCACCCGGGTATTGAGCGATCAGAAGAAAACCAGCAAAGCTGTTGTCACGCCCCGCTTCCCAGAGTGCGCTAAGATCGGCACATGACAGAGCCAACCATGCTACCTGTGACTAGGAAACATCCCTCCACAGTCACATTACGTCTATCTAGAGATATTAAGAACAGAAAAATAAAATAAACTATCTAGTACATGTCTATGAGCCAGAATGAACGAGTCAATAAATAATAAGCGGAAGCAATAAATCCAATAAACAAAACAATCTGGAAGGTACGTCCCAAATACGGGCTCACATCAGGAAATAAAAAAATGCTGAAAAGAAACTAAACTAAACTGGAATACTAATAGGTCCTCACTGCTCGGCCTGTCGACTGAAGTACTCCTGCTCGGCCTGCGACAAGGGTAGCGGATCTGGGCCATGCAAAACCCAGACGTCAGAGCGTCACAATATCAAAAATAATATAAACAGGGGGTAACAGGAATGCAGGCATGAATTATAAAAAGGTAACATGAATGTAATAAGTGAGCAGGGATATAGAACAGTGAAGTGTAACAGTATATGTGAAGTGCAGCGATAAAACTAAACAGTGCTACAGGGTTAACTACTCTCAAGTTTGTGAAATCAATTTAATGAATCGTCGATGTAACTCAATAGTATCCCGTGCATGCCCAAGACCACGGTCAAGCCTCTCGGGCTGAATCCGAGATGTGCCGCTAGGGAGTAAACAGGTAACATGTACAGACGAATGATGTCAGCAGCATCATCCCGAGGATGGCCTAGCCCGTAAAACTGATCAGTATAAGCATCGAACTGTCGAGTTACAAGTCTGGTTTCATCATTGATTTCCCCATACCCCCAAGTTATGTGTTCAAAGTACAGGTTTGTCTATACAGACAACAGGATATGTCCATCGGAACAACATGTCAGGATTGTCGGCATTAGAAACAAGATCAGGTATCAAGTTAAGTAATGATATATCAGGTCATATCAGGTAGTGTACATGTATCAAGTGGGTGCCCAACAGTAAAATGTAGCAGTATTGAATCAGGGTAGAATACGGATGTATGATAAAAGAATGAGTGCACAAATATCTACCAGAGGTTACACCATGACTAAGCAGGATGCACAATATCAAGCATGGGGTACTAATGTATTAATAATATGAGTTAATGTAATATGGGGTGCAACTAGGTATGCAGAATTAATGGTATGGATACACAAATAGACATGGATGCATAACTAACTATCAGGGTTACAACTATAGTTCTAAGACTAAATGAGATGCACATTATCTAGCATAGGGCACTAATGTATTAATAATATGAGCTAATATGATCTGTAGATGCAGCTACATGTATATTAAATGATATGGATGCATACGGGTATCCGAAAACGGTAAAACTTTAGTATGGATGTATAATGTGATAAACGGGTAACATTTTACTCATATGGATGCATAATAATATACCTAGCATGTAGCAAGATGAGTTTGTACGCGACTTGATATGTAAATAACGATATGGATGCACACGGACATCGTAAAATAGTAAAATAGTAATAGGGGATGCACAATAAACTAAACATGTAATATAATTATTAATATGGTTGTAAAGTATATCATAGCATGTAGCAAGATCAACTTGCCTCGATCGGAACACACGACGGATACGTACAGCACGTCCGACGTCGATAAATCGTCGCAACGCACACATGACACATAGGACAGGTCCAGACAAAGCAAGAAGGTGACCACGTAGGTAAGGGACATTCACTGGATCTCCTGGATCATCAGCGACGAGCACGGCTCCGGTGGGTGATCACCGGAAAAGAAACGAGATCAAGAAAAGAGAAGAAAAGAAAAGAAGAAGAAGAAGAAGAAGAAGGAAAGGAATATTTGGGGTGGCTCTGGTGTGGTGCTGGGGCCAGAGGAGGTGGAAAGGGAGTCGTCGACGACGATGAGCCATCGACGGCGAGGTGCCGGCGAAGGCTAGGGTTAGGGTTTCAGGTGTGCAGGTTCTTGAGTGGGTTATCGGGGCGTTTGCTGGGGCTCGGGAGAGAGAAGGGAAGTGGAGGAAAGAGAAGGGAAGAGATGGTGTTGGAAACGGGGATATGGAGACGACGACGAGATCGGAGCTCCGGTGAGGCGAGGGTGTGCAGGGGATTCTAGGGTTCACGGGGTTTTTAGGGATGGTGGTGGTGGAAGTTGAAGAGGGAGGTGATGAGACAGAGGGGATGGAGGCAAAGCTCAGACGAAGGGAGATGAGAGGCTAGGGTGTCAGCGGTGAAGGTGAAGGCGAGTGCGGGGGTTAGGGTTGCGTTCTCGTCATGGGTTTAAAAAAAAGAAAGAAGGAGAGAGGGAGGTAACTATAATGTGCGAAGGGAGGTGACGAGAATCCCTCGTGAACAGGGAATGCGAGAGGAGAGAGAGAGAGAGAGAAAGAGAAAGAGATCCGAAGGAAAGAGAGAGTGAGAGAGAAAGAGAGAGAGATCGAGAGGAGAGATAGATTTGGCAGCATTTGGAAAAACTTAAAAAATATTATTATATATTTAGTAAGAGAGAGATGGGTGGTTAACTGTTAGGATTTAATTTTTAAAAATATATTTAGTTATATAAAAAAAATTATATTTTCGTATATAACAGTTATATAAGTTTAAAGAATATAATATTGGTTAATTTTGAGATTTTAGGCTAATACAAAAATAGTCCAAAACACGCCCAGGTCGGGTCTAAAAAATCCAGTTTTAAAATACGGAAAATATACGTGTCAACCAAAACCAAAATTGGATATCCGGGTAACGAAAATGAATACCCCCAAGAACGGATGCACGCACATGCACGTAGCCATCCAAATAAGTCTGTTTCACTGAACGGGACGAGAACAAGAGGTGCGGATGCTACCACAGGGTCAGGGGTATGATGCAAGCCATGCAATATATTTTTAAAATATTTTTCTTGACTTTAACTATTATATTAAAAAAATGCAGATTCCATATATAATACCAGTATGCAGTATATAAAAAAAATGAAAGTGCACGGATCCATATAACAAGCCGGGATAAAAGATAAACAGAAATCAAGACGGGTTTCCAGCAAGCGGGTCGGGTTGGATGCAAATACAGATGTCAACTACACTATTCGCACCCAAAACACAATAAATCAGGAAAATACCATAAATAAAAAAATACTCGAAATAGAATTGGTATAAATGAACTAGGGTGTTACATTATACCCAACTACAAAAAGAATTTCGTCCTCGATATTCCCAAAACAAGAAAAGATAAACAAACATGAATCTACAAGAATAGGTATAGAAACTTCTGTCGAATCTCGTCTTCTCGTTCTCAAGTCGATTCTCCGTGTGAGCGATTCCCCTATGAAACAAGTACAAGAGGAATAACCTTATTCTTAAGGACCTTTTCTTTTCGATCAACAATCGACATCGGTCGTTCCTCAAAAGTTAAATCCTCTCTTATAGTCAGCTCCAAATGATCTAGCACATGTGTTTCATCTCGAACATACTTACGGAGTTGAGATACATGAAACACGTCATGAACATTTGCCAAAGATGGTAGTAACGCCAATCGATAAGCCATTTCTCCAACACGCTCCATAATCTCGAAAGGCCCTACGAATCGAGGACTACGCTTGCCTCGACTCCCAAAACGAATCACTCCACTAGTCGGTGATATCTTCAAGAATACAAGATTACCAATAGCGAACTCTAGAGCTCTTCTCGATGTATCGGCCCAACTCTTCTGCCGATCTTGTACTGCCTTCATGTGATTCCGGATAGTATTAACCTTCTCTACTATTTGCACGATCAAATCCGGTCCCAACAATCTTCGTTCTCCAATATCGTCCCAACAAACGGGTGAGCGACACTTGCGACCATATAATGCTTCGAATGGAACCATCTGAATAGTCGCCTGAAAGCTGTTATTGTACGAGAACTCCACCAAGTGTAGATGATCCTCCCACGAGCTCTTGAAATCTAACATGCAAGCTCTCAACAATTCTTCAAGACTTTGGATTATTCTCTCTGATTGTCCATCTATCTGAGGATGATAAGCGGTGCTAAACTTCAATCGCGTCCCCAAACTTTCCTGTAAGCTCCTCCAGAAGTGCGATAAGAATCGGGTGTCACGGTCGGAAACGATGCTCACAGGTACTCCATGCAATCTCACAATCTGCTGCATGTATCGTTATGCCAATGCTTCCGTTGACTGACCAACTCGAAACGGTATAAAATGAGCTGCCTTGGTCAATTGATCAACAATCACCCAAACTGCATTGTTGCCCTTTGGACTCCTCGATAAAGCTGTCACGAAATCCATGGTTATATGTTTCCACTTCCATTGAGGAATCGGAAGTGGTTGCAATAAACCAGCTACCCTTTGATGTTCAGCCTTAACTCGCTGACACACCAAGCACTTCGCTACAAAACAGGCAATCTCCCTTTTCATGCCTTCCCACCAGAAATGTTGTCTTACGTCGCGGTACATCTTCGTGCCTCCTGAATGTACGGAATATGCGGAACTGTGTACCTCCTTCATAACTTCTTCACGAATGTCTCCTTTCGGCACACACAAACGGCTACCATAACGCAACGAACCATCTTCATGAATCAACAAGTCCGTTCGTAGTCCAGCTTCAACCTGTTCTCGAAACTTCTGCAATCTTGGATCTTGTGACTGCGCTGCTTTAATATTATCGATCAATGACGACTGTACTTGCAGCTGCATCAACTGTTCCGAAGAATGCGGTAGCACGATCTTCAACTCGAATCTCCGAAAGTCTTCGATAAGCTCCTTCTGTGCAGTCAACATCCGAATTGCTAGCAACTGACTTAGCGCATCCGGCACTACATTAACTTTCCCCGGATGGTACTTGAGATTAAGATCATAGTCAGCCATCAGCTCCAACCATCTACGCTGCCTCATATTAAGCTCTTTCTGAGTGAACACATATTTTAGGCTTTTGTGATCGGTGAATACTTCGACCCTTTCGCCCAATAAGTAGTGTCTCTAAATCTTCAAAGCGAAAATCACTGCTGCAAGCTCCAAATCATGAGTTGGGTAATTCTTCTCATGGATCTTCACTGTCTCGATGTGTAGGATATAACCTTCCCATGCTGCATCAGAACACATCCCAAACCTTTCCCAGATGCGTCGCTGTGAATCACCAATCCTCCGGAACTGTCTGGTACGGTCAAAATAGGAGCGGTTATCAATCTCAGCTTCAACGCCTCAAAAGCTGACGCACATTTATCCGTCCATATGAACGGTACTTCGTTACGCGTAAGCTTGGTCAAAGGCTCAGCCAATCGAGAAAAATTCTCCATGAATCTTCTGTAATATCCGGCAAGTCCAAGAAAACTTCTGATCTCTACTACGTTCTTTGAAATCGGCCAATCTTGAACTGCTGCAATCTTCTCGGGATCAACGGCCATTCCATCTCCGGATACGACGTGCCCCAAAAACTTCACTTCTTCAAGATAAAACTCGCACTTGCTCATCTTTTCATATAATCTTTCTTGCCTCAATGTCTGCAGTGCGATCTTCAAGTGTTCTGCATACTCTTCTATACTCCTCGAGTAGACCAGAATATCATCAACCACTATCAACTGGTCCAAGAACGGTGAAAAGATTCGGTTCATCAAGTCCATAAATATCGCCGGTGCATTCATGACTCCGAATGGCATCACTAAATATTCGTAATGTCCATACCAAGTTCGGAACACAGTCTTGCAAATATCCTCTGATTTAACTCGGACCTGATGATATCCGGACCGCAAATCCAGCTTCGAGAATACCCTCGCTCCACTGAGTTGCTCGAACAATTCGCTAATGCGAGGGATCGGGTTCTTGTTCTTAATAGTCACCCGGTTTAATTCTCGATAATCGATGCACATCCTCCTTGTGCCATCTTTCTTCTTTACTAGAAGAACTGGAGCTCCCCAAGGTGAATTGTTGCTGCGAATCCAACTCTTCTCTAACAATTCGGTAACCTGCCTCTTTACTTCTTCCAACTCCATTGGTGCCATCAGATAGTACGCCTTGGAGATTGGCACTGCACCAGGAACAAAATCGATCGCGAACTCCACATCTCGTTTTTGTGGTAAACCTGAGATGTTCTCGAACACGTCCATAAACTCCCGAATTACAGCTGGCGCTTCCTCCTTATCAACTTCCATCGATAAAAGAACGGCGCCCGTCGACCTAGTCCTAAACTCGACTGGCCCGACAGAACTGCTACCTCCAGCAAAAACAAACTCCGGATGTCCGGGAATGTAGAAAATCACTTTCTTTGCCCTACAATCAATGTGAGCGTGGAAAGTGCCGAAAAAGTCCATTCCCAAGACGACATCATAACTGCCGGTATCAATCACCAAGAAATCTGCAAATAACTCCCGTCTACAGATAACAACTGAACAATCCTTACATTCTCTACTAGCTATGATCTTCCCATTCTCAGTGTGTATGTCCCAACAACTAGATAGGGTCGTGCAAGAAATCAAGTGGGTAGCAAAAAACTTGGACGACATAAAACAATGGGATGCACAAGAATCGAATAATACCAATGCGGGAAAAACTTGAACAAGTAGGACACCGGAAACAACTCCATCTGAAGCCAAGATACTGAAGAAGATAAGCACGGTAAACAGGATTCAAGCTTGCGATAAAACATGAACTGGAAAGCAAGAGAAGCAAGGCAATATAACGACCATGAAACAAGGAAGTGAATCAAGATTAGGACTCCAAGTTACTAAAATAGAGTACCGCATTGTAACCATGCTGCAGTTCATAGTTACAATCATATAACTCCATTCAAGTCACCCAAATCCTAGTATCAGAATAGAAAGAAACAATAGGGAACCAGAAGATTTCAAGTCGAGATGCAAAGTTGTTTGCATATCGTCAAGACAAGGATCAAGAGAAAGATATGATTTAAGAATCACGATAACAATATGGCAGGACATGTTCCTAGTTACGAGTATTCTGATTCGTGTATTGGGTCCAATACCCAACTACAAAAGAATCAAACCCGATTAACCTAAATCCTATGTCTCTGATACCAAAAAAACCTTGTCACGCCTCGCTTCCTAGAGTGCGCTAAGATCGACATGTGACAGAGCCAACCATGCTACCTGTGGCTAGGAAACATCCCTCCACAGTCACATTGCGGCTGTCTAGAGATATCAAGAACAGGAAAATAAAATAAACTATCTAGTACATGTCCATGAGCCAGAATGAACGAGTCAATAAATAATAGGCGGAAGCAATAAACCCAATAAACAAAACAATCTGGAAGGTACATCCCAAATACGGGCTCACATCAGGAAATAAAAAAATGCTGAAAATAAACTAAACTAAACTGGAATACTAACAGGTCCTCACTGCTCGGCTTGTCGACTGAAGTACTCCTGCTCGGCCTGCGACAAGGATAGCGGATCTGGGCCATGCAAAACCCAGACGTCAGAGCGTCACAATGTCAACAACAATATAAACAGGGGGTAACAGGAATGCAGACATGAATTATAAAAAGGTAACATGAATGTAATAAGTGAGCAGGGATATAGAACAGTGAAGTGTAACAGTATATGTGAAGTGCAGCGATAAAACTAAACTGTGCTATAGGGTTAACTACTGTCAAGTTTGTGAAATAAATTTAATGAATCGTCGATATAACTCAATAGTATCCCGTGCATGCCCGGGACCACGGTCAAGACTCTTGGGCTGAATCCGAGACGTGCCGCTAGGCAGAAAATAGGTAACATGTACAAACGAATGATGTCAGCAGCAGCATCCCAAGGCTGGCCTAGCCCGTAAAACTGATCAGTATAAGCATCGAACTGTCGAGTTACAAGTCAGGTTTCATCATTGATTTCCCCATACCCCCAAGTTATGTGTTCAAGTCAGGTATTGATAAATCTGGAGCTAATGCCAACACAGGATCAAGCAGGTACAGGTTTGTCTATATAGACAACAGGATATGTCCATCGGGACAACATGTCAGGATTGTCGGCATTAGAAACAGGATCAGGTATCAAGTCAAGTAATGATATATCAGGCCATGTCAGGTAGTGTACATGTATCAAGTGGGTGCCCAACAATAAAATGTAGCAGTATTGAATCAGGATAGAATACGGGTGTACGATAAAAGCATGAGTGCACAAATATCTACCAGGGGTTACACCATGACTAAGCAGGATGCACAATATCAAGCATGGGGTACTAATGTATTGATAATATGAGTTAATATAATATGGGGTGCAACTAAGTATACAGAATTAATGGTATGGATACACAAATAGACATGGATGCATAACTAACTATCAGGGGTTACAACTATAGTTCCAAGACTAAATGAGATGCACATTATCTAGTATGGGGTACTAATGTATTAATAATATGAGCTAATATGATCTGTAGATGCAGCTACATGTATATTAAATGATATGGATGCATACAGGTATCCGAAAACAGTAAAACTTTAGTATGGATGTATAATGTAAGAAAGCAGTTGGATGCGGAGAACTGTCCTGTCAGTCGGCTGTCGGTAATAGTCAGAAGCGGTAATGGGTAACATTTTATTCATATGGATGCATAATAATATACCTAGCATGTAGCAAGATGAATTTGCACGCGACTTGATATGTAAATAACGATATGGATGCACACGGACGTCGTAAAATAGTAAAATGGTAACATGGGATGCACAATACACTAAACATGTAATAAAATTATTAATATGGTTGTAAAGTATATCATAGCATGTAGCAAGATCAAATTGAAAGAGGATTGGTCCAACGGCGGACCCAAATGTTTTCGACTCGATCGGAACACACGACGGATATGTATGGCATGTCCGACGTCGGTAAATCGTCGCAACGCACACACGGCACACCGGACAGATCTAGGCAAAGCAAGAAGGTGACCACGCAGGTAGAGGACGTTCACTGGATCTCCTGGATCGTCAGCGACGAGCACGGCTCCGGCGGGTGATCACCGGAAAAGAAACGAGATCAAGAAAAGAGAAGGAAAGAAAAGAAGAAGAAGAAGAAGAAGAAGAAGGAAAGGAATATTTGGGGTGACTCTGGTGTGGTGCTGTGGCCAGAGGAGGTGGCAAGGAAGTCGTCGATGATGATGAGCTGTCGACGGCGAGGTGCCGGCGAAGGCTAGGGTTAGGGTTTTGGGTGTGCAGGTTATTGAGTGGGTTATCGGGGTGTTTGCAGGGGCTCGGGAGAGAGAAAGGAATTGGAGAAAAGAGAAGGGAAGAGGTGGTGTTGGCAATAGGGATGTAGAGACGACGACGAAGTCGGAGCTCCGGTAAGGCGAGGGTGTGCAGGGGATTCTAGGGTTCACGGGGTTTTTAGGGATGGTGGTGGTGGAAGTTGAAGAGGGAGGTGATGAGATGGAGGGGATGGAGGCGAAGCTCAAACGAAGGGAGATGAGAGGCTAGGGTGTCGGCGGCGAAGGTGAAGGCGAGTGCGAGGGTTAGGGTTGCGTTCTCATCATGGGTTAAAAAAAAGAATGAATGAAGGAGGGAGGTAACTATAATGTGCGAAGGGAGGTGACGAGAATCCCTCGTGAACAGGGAATGCGAGAGGAGAGAAAGAGAGAGAGAGAGAGAGAGATCGAAAGGAAAGAGGGGGAGAGAGAAAGAGAGAGAGATCGAGAGAAGAGATAGATTTGGCAGCATTAGGAAAAACTTAAAAAATATTATTATATATTTAGTAAGAGAGAAATGAGTGGTTAACTGTTAGGATTTAATTTTTAAAAATATATTTAGTTATATAAAAAAAATTATATTTTCGTATAAAACAGTTATATAAGTTTAAGGAATATAATATTGGTTAATTTTGAGATTTTAGGCTAATACAAAAATAGTCCAAAACACGCCCAAGTCGGGTCTAAAAAAATCCAGTTTTAAAATACGGAAAATATACGTGTCAACCAAAACCAAAATTGGATATCCGGGTAACGAAAATACATACCCCCAAGAACGGATGCATGTATGTGCATGTAGCCATCCAAACTAGTCCGTTTTACTGAACGGGACGAGAACAAGAGATTCGGATGCTACCACAGGGTCAGGGGTATGATGCAGGCCATGCAATATATTTTTAAAATATTTTTCTTGACTTTAAATGTTTTGTTAAAAAAATGTAGATGCAAGATATAATGCCGGTATGTAGTATATAAAAAAATGAAAGTGTACGGGATAAAAGATAAACAGGAATCAAGACGGGTTTCCAGCAAGCGGGGCGGGTCGGATGCAAATACATATGTCAACTACACTATTCGCACCCAAAACACAATAAATCAGGAAAATACCATAAATAAAGAAATACTCGAAATAGAATTGGTATAAATGAACTAGGGTGTTACAGCTGTCAAAACTTCCGTCGAGCCATCTGGGAACACTTATCGTACAGTCCGGTCTCCTCGTCAAATATGTTGCATATCGAGTCTAGGGATGGTATCGTCGACCCCAATAACTCAATAAGTCATGCTTGTGTATGGCTCATAACAGATCGAGAAACTACTGATAATACTTATCAGTAAATCTCAGCAGCCCTGGCCAAGGACTTCCTGTTATAGCCAATCGAGTATAGCACAACATCAACTCCCAATACCGGGAGAGACGAAACCCTTCCTATCGCTCATTGCCTCCATGTGCCTCGGGACTGTACCCAAAGACCACCTGTTTGCACGACTCAGTAGAGCCGTGGTTGGGTGGAGATCAAAGTACAGTGGGAGGACACACAAGACTCTATGACAATATCGGGCCTACAGACTAACCTGTACCAGTTTCACCTGAGAACTGCTATCCGACGATAGATATAATACCACATAGGAGTTCTCGGCGAGTCCGTTCAGTGTACCCAGTCTCCACTGAGCACCCGCATACAATCTTTGGTGTCACCACACCAGATGGATATGGGATCATCCATCGCCCATCATATGGGACAAGAATGGTATACGCTAGTCTACTCTGGAATATCGATGCCTCGTCTCGATACACCCACGACTAGGAACAATTTAAAGGATATGTTTATAAACTACAAGTGTCCCACTAGTATGATCTACATCATAGTCCCAGTAGTCAAGCAAATATCCTATGGGCTTTATCAACATGTACCAGATGAATAAAACGCATGATCAAATGAACATGTAAAGACAAAATAAACCAGATAGTATACTATCATGTCGAGCAAGAAAGTCATTTATATACATATATACATGTCCAAGCATCCACTATACATATAATGGCCTCTAGGGCATACATATATCCAACATCAACGACTCCCCGAGATCCTTTCCACCAGATCCTTGCCTCCCTAACCGAGCTCATCTTTTCCTCAATCTCTCTAACTGCCTCTCTCTCAAACTCCATAGCCCGACCATCTTCATCGCCACCACAATGAGCTCCTCCATCAACCTCATCACCATCGACTCCTCCCTCTTCCTCTTTCACCCGAGAACCCAACGTCGGCCATCACCCCGCCACAAAACCCACCGGCCACCTCCTCCTTCTTCATCAAAAACCACCAACACCATTGCCGACCCCATTTTCTGCTCATTCTCAACCGCACCCTAGCCTTCACCGTTGTCGACTTCCTTTCCCCGAGACCCTCGCCAACATATCACAGCCGAACCCAACTCAACCCCGATTCCAAGCACCCATCACTGTACCGCCTCCCTACTTCCACCTTGAGGCTTCCCCTCTGCAACACCACTTCCACAGCTACCTATCACCATAGTCATATAATTCGTGAATTATTCGCCGAGTTCATGAATAATTCGCGAATTTTTGATCAGCCAACTTAATCGCCGAATTAATCGGCGGGCCGAATAATTCGCGAATTATTCCCGAATTATGTGAAAAAACAGCGAATAATTCAAAAAACATCAAATAATTCACAAAATCAAAACCTACCATCTCATATATTAATTCCTTGCTCGAAATCCTTCCCGAACATTTCCCGAACACTTACCGAATTTTTCCCAAATACCTGCCAATTTTTTCCGAATAGTTCTCCGAATCCGAATTTTCGACCTCGCCGATTTATACTCGAACGACGAATTTGTGACTATGCCTATCGCCTCCAACCATCACCTGATTTCTCAACTTCACTGAAGCCCTAACACCATCAACCTCTGAGTTACCAGTCACCAAGCACCGAGACTTCAAACGCCCGAGCTCCACTTATAGCCGAGTCCAAAACCTTCGCCGCCAAGCCTAGTTCTCGTTGCTGCCATATGGTCATTGCTGCCGCCATGCCGTACCTACTGCCATTCTATTGCTGTGACATTGCTGTGTCCGTGTTGTGCTGCATCATAGCCACTGCCGTGTCGTCGTCATCTTCGTTACATCGTCAAAGGCAAGTATGCTCACTTGCTTACATGCTAGGTGAAATGAAATAGATTAACATATATACTTAATTTTTTCATCGTAAAATACCTTAGTGTATTCATAATAAACTGTAATAACAAGTTTCATTGAGCTGAGAGATAAACGAATCTAAAACCTAGTGATAACGTCATATGGAAATCGTAGAATCAAATAGTATTGGTTTAGTTAAAGGAAACGAACGTTCGATCACTAATCGTATGCTAAACTTAGATGTTCGATGCGAACCCTATGCAAAAACTCATGTTAAAATGGCCGAACTCATGATCGATGAAATCCTATATAGATAACGAACATCATGTATGAATTAGGTTGTAAAATAAAGTTGGTTACCCTATAAAACGACACCCCGATAACCTTTGTGAAAGCTGAATTTTTTCCGGACAAGCTGAACGGTTAAAATCATAATAAATCCCTTATGTATCAGATCTTGGCGTTCTATGGCTCGTATCGAACCCAACAGATAAAACTACAGTATCCCATAGTTGATATTTGAATTTTGATAAGTTATAATGACAAAAACTGATGTGATTCATGGATCTAGACTGTAGTCCAGAGCCAGAGTCTTTACCAGTACTCGTTTTGGAACACATGTTTCTCCCTGTGTAGGCACGCAAGTGTGCGGATCCATACATAGAAGAGTATAGAATTGAATTATATTTCTAACGGTGCTCGTCTCATTGCATTTCGGTGTCATTTGATATTTATAACACCTTTCTAACCGTCGGTGTGTTATGCAGTTTCATGCAGAAACAGAACGTATACCTTAACCTTAGACAGTACATATCTCCCTGCGTACAGTGGATATTCGTGATCCGTCTGGTGCGTTGAAAACATAAAATATAAATATAAATATTATCTAACTGTAGTGTGGCCTAATTATAATCCCAACCGGGAGTAAAACGTGTTACAAAACAGACTTCCGGTTCAGAAACTGGATTTCCAGCAGTGAACACTTAAAATGAAATGACCATAACTCGCAAAACCTGAGACCCGATTGACTCGAAACTAGTTTTTCTAGAAATATAATTTAATACACTGTTTACACCTTTTATACTATTTTTCCAAATTATGCACGTGTGATTTTAAATAATTTTTCTAATTCAACCGACACCGGTTGCTCATATGTATTCAGTAGTGCATTTACTATATCCCCATTATGTTGCATGACTGTTATACCCTTGTAAATAGTGTTTATTTGCATCGATATCCTAGTGACCGTGTTACATTACCAAGGGCTAAATGTTTGTGATTGGATTGTTGGAAGTACGTTAGTGTAAAAGCGTGATTGAATAATGGAAGTGATACGTACTTGTACAAAATCAGTGGAACTAATTAGTTATTGCATTGTCGACGCCTATAGGACATATATAAGTGTAACTATAACTGGTATGAGATGGTTATGTAAGCATTTATATTAGTGTCATAGGTAAGACACCGAGCACTGTCCGTTTATCTTGGATACCAGTCGAGATATGCTTGATGGAGACCCTGTCTCCAGTTCTCGTGTAGACTTGTCATGGAGCGACTAGTATTTGGATTCATGGTCTGTGTTTGATATAGATCGCGGGGTGTGGGTTAGTTTGAGTGTGAGTTCGATCAACGAAATCTTAAGAGTCCCACTACCAGCATATTTAGCGATTTCGGGAATCATATGGATGGTGTTTCTGATTATTAGCAAGCGTGATTCGGGCCCATGTTCTCTTGCCCTTGGGGCCTACCCTTGGGTTGGGGATACTTCTGCGGTGGTCGACGCTCATACTTGGACTGACGATAGCTTTAGTGACTTGGACAGTGAAACTTAGAGACTGATTGCTTAGTGACATGGACATTACATTGATTACTGATCTGATACACTTGCTTTATCATTACATGTACCGATTATTTCATGCTCGCGTCATTATTCTATACTTATTGCTTTATGTTTTTCATCGTTGTACATTATATATATATATATATATATATATATATATTGCTGTTGTGTCGCTCTGACGACCTTACTATGCATGCCAGAGTGAGGAATGGATTTAGCTCAGATCAGGACCTGCTTTACCTCAAGGATATTGCAGACATCTAGATCAACGACGCCAGTGCTATCTTTCCTTTGACTCTATCAGGTTAGTTTTACATCTGTTTTGATAGAATTAGTGACTGCATTTCTCATTACCTGTGTTATGATTACTGATTACTACGTAGTGCTAGAAGCCGAAGTGTGACTACGGCAGGATATTTTCTCGACCGTAGGAGCATGGATGGCCTTGTCACCCCTCGTATTCGGTATTTTGGGAAGCGGGGCGTGACATATCCCCTGTGCCTCAATCAATGCAGACGGGCCATCGTCCCGTACAAATTGAGCCCAGTAGATTTAAATCTGATCAAGGGACTCTCCATCATGTCTTTCTTCCTGCATATAACATTTAGAAAGTTCACACATAAATTTCCAAGATAATTTTAATATATTAATATCAAATACGATATATACGTGTTCGATGACAAGCTACTGGGAACTTTTGCTCCCATCCCTATAAATATCGAGCAGCTGAGCGCAACATTCTTTTCCTCGCTCGTTCTTCTCCTGTAGTTCACCAAATATTGTTTGCTGAGTTATTACAAAATAGTAAAAATGTATCATCAAAGACATATCCTAAACTTTCCGGACAAGAAATGATCGACCAAGGTATGCCAGTATCGTCGGACCAATCTGGATCCGGCTTAATCAAATACATCTCATCCGGTGAAGCGTAGTTTTCAAGATTTTTAAAGATCTTTTTCTTATGGCCTCTCCAATTCTTCGCCATATGACTACACATCTTATCGTAAACTGCGCGTTCATCGCAAACCCCCTGGTTTCATCATTTTCTTCACTTCTTTGTTGGCTCATGTTACAACGTCCCTTATGAATGTAAGGTATACAATCGGCTTTCTAGGGGCATGCGACATCCTTCTCCATATATCATTGGCCCGTGTGGGTCTTCTCCCAGTCCTTTTCTTTTTCTGAGAGGACTGCCTCTCGTTCCCGGTAGACTGATCGGTCCTGCTATCAGAACCTGACATATCTTAAAAAAACTTCACGAAATATAGTTTAGTATGTTAGATAAAAAAAATATTAGTGAAAATTATTGCTAAAAAGTATATCATACATGAGCAATAAATTGTGGAAATAATATGCGGTAAAAAGATAAAATATAGGACATTAGAATTCTAGCCCAAGATAATTACCAAGAACAGAATACATATAACCAGCTTATATAATGATAGGTGTAATTTATTGCATATTTTTTAAACCCATTTATCATGTTATTGTAATATATTATATTGTTCCGGGTATCTTTTATGAATTATTACAGATAACAGGGCTTGAATGTAAAAATACGAAAAATTGTCCTAAAAGAAGAATTACGTGTGTATAATGGAGATTTAAAAGAATTATTCAGAAAATCAAAAGACAATTTGCAAATTTAGAACAAATTTGGGAATATCATTATAAATTAGCAAAGATTGCAACAAATAGAGGTGAATCAATCATCACAACAAATCAGATGGAAAAACCAAATCAAATAAAAAACAACAAATCAACCTGCCTAATTATATGCCAAATTTGGGAACAATTCGGATATCTATGCAACTATAGAGATACAACAAGATATTCAAGATTTTATGTGCTCAAAATCATCTAAATTGACGATAAAACCACAGAAAAAATCTGGAGCCATGAAGCCAAAAAACGGCAGCGGGTCAGCGGCTAATCTAGCCAAACGGTGGCGAATCAGCGGTTGATTTTAGGCCGTTCGATAAGATTTTTTATGGGCACGATCGTCTTTTCATATAGATTAGTATGAGATATAAGATTTTGTCTTTTGAATATTCTAAAGGTACGCAGCAGTATCCAACAGAACAATTAGATTAGATTATTATAATTATTAGAAAGTAGATTCTCTTGTATCTTCTATTACTTGTTCTCCAATCTTTCTTAGCCATATATAAGCATTCAAGTTAGGGTTTCATATCTTTCTCATCTCTCTCTTGGAAATAAATTTTAGGGTTTTCTTTTGAGAGATCAACACCGGTGTAAGTGATTTTTATGAATAAATTTTTGTTTTATTTTAATATGAAGCGTAACTAATTTCTTTTCTTAGTTTTTGTACTTAGTTACTCTATTTGGTTGGATGTTATATTGCTTTCTTTTCTTGCGTTTAAATATTAATCTCATATTATTTAAATTCTTCTTATTAAGTTTATAATCTAAAAAACTAATCTTTATAATGATAGTTGACGCCTAGAAAGAAAATTAGGGGAAGATGATAATACCAAGAAACTCATTAGGTTAAATGATACGTTGACGCCCTAGAGATCTAATGAGAGAAGGTAAGAGACGAGTTTATTAAAAGAAATTAAAATTAGATAGTTAAGGTTGATCTAAATTATTCGATAAGATGATAGAAATAGATTGATCACCTACCGCTATTAATCGAAGATTAAACGCGGATTATTTTTAATTAACTAGAAAAAGTGTTTTAATATTGCTATCTAAATGATATTTTTATAATTGATAGGTTAATTTTAATAACATTAAATTAACCTATACTTTTATAGGATTAATAGAAAATATATTAAATATAGATCTAGAAAAGAAGTGTAATCTTTTAAACCAATCAATAGAGATAAATAAATATAAAACTTTAGATTCTTCTATATTCATAAAATACCCACTTTTATTTGCACTTTTAAAAAAAACTCTAACTCTTTAATTTAGTTTAAAAGTAGTTAACACAGCTCTCTGTGAGAACGATTCTCAAGTACAACTGCGATAAACTATATACTTGTGGTTAAATTTGGAGACTAATAAAATCCCCATCAAGTTTTTGGTGCTGTTGTCGAGAAGGAGTAGTTTAATTACATTTAAATTTAAGTTTTAGATTTTAGTTGTAGATTAAATTATATTTTTTTAGTGCGTTTGATTCTGAAAAATTTCTATTTAAAATTTCAGGAATCGAGACAAACTTACTGGAAGAGAAGATCAAGACAAACAGAGGCAAATCTAGGTAAGATCTCGTTCTTCCCAAAATCTCGATTTGATTCCAAGTAACAGATAGTTGTAGGATTCTTTGCGCCATATAAAAAAATTAGTTTAGATTTTAGATCTTTGATCGTTTTAGATTGCATTGCATATTTAAGAAAATTCTAAAGGACAACAACCCAAATTCAAATTAGGCGGGGATTTCATCACCCTTCCTAGGCCCTAAAAATCACAACTGAGCATCCATATTAACCTACATTAAATTAATAAATATATATCTACACTTTAGCCCTTAAGGACTTATCGCACTCAATATGACAAGAGAAGTTTGTAGGTAATTTAACGGTTATCCGATCAGGTGTCTAATGACGTGTGATTAGTTGTGGTTATTTAATTAAGACCCGCTATTTTAGTGATTCGTATAGCGGAAGCCTCCTACTTAACTGGCATTGATCTGGTCTCAAGATTGTTAAAGAGCTGTTAGATGATCTATCCCACAATTTGTCTCTTGGTAGTTAGGAGCGGGTCTAGTAACTTGACCTAGGTAATCCTAGATCTAGGTTGTTTGTGTATTTTCGATTATGATTTGTTAGAATCTCTAGTTTAGTTTCTGCATCTTAGTTTTTGCATATAAAAAAAACTTTGTGTACAGTGTATGAATGTGTGGGGTCGAGATGAAACAAACAGTTTGAATCGTCTTGATTTTATATATACTATGGCTGATATTATCCCCGCTACACCTACGCTGCAGGATAGATACTATCCTGCACGTACTTCGCTCCCATCTTGCATAGTTTTACCGATTGCTGCTGGTGACTTTAAAATTAAACCTACTTTTATAAACCCACTTCCTGAATTCTATGGTCTAGAATCAGAAGACGTCTATGTCTTTATAATGGAATTTGAGAACTTATGCCATTTGTTCAAATTGAAACAGTTAAATCAAGATGGTGTAAAACTTAAATTAATACCATTTGCCATCACTAATAAATCTAAGCATTGACTGTATAGTGTGCCAGCTAACACTATTCACACATGGGAGGAGTTTACTATAACTTTCCTTAAAAAATTCTACTCGCATTTTAAAACCGCTAAATTCAGAAATGAAATTAGGACATTTTCACAAAAACCGGGAGAAACTTTTTGGAAATATTTTGAACGTTTTAAAGACCTCATTAAATACCCGCATCACAATATAGCTAAGTGGGAATTATGCCAGATAGTATATGATGGGATGGAGTCTAAACTTATGGTAGAGTCGATGTGTCAAGGCGACTTTATGATGACTATATTTAGGGAAGGGTTACACGCAGTTGAAACTACTATAGGGATGAAAGCCGAGCTAGCAGTAATAAGAAAACCAATAGAAAAGCTATCAACTAAAACCGTCCCCGTCCAAAAAGTTAACAAACCCTCTCCTTGCCTAAACTGTCAAGACTCGTTCCACCTTTTCTGAAAAATGTCCCCTTCTAAGTGGTCCTCAAAGGCAAGAGACCGCCAATGCTGCATACCAAAATAATAATAATAATAATTCTTAATCTCAAACTTATAATCAAGACTGGAGGAACCGCCATAATTTACAATGGAATTAAGGCAACACTAGCCAATAATTTCAAAACATAAGACAAGATCCTCCACCCAACCCAACCCAAACCAATACACAACAAAGTTATGAGGACGAAAATACTAGACTTAATATGGTTGAAAAGCGGCTGAAAAATATTGAAAAGAAAATTGGCTAGCTAGTTGCACCATTAGGAAGACGAGAAATGGGCACCTTACCTAGCCAAATCCAAAAGATCCACGTGTTCCCGCGCAAGAAAATGCTTTAATTACTTTGCGATCGGGAAAACAGGTTGATAATCAGGCTAGGATGCCCGAAAATTTGGAAGAGATACCGGCTAATGAGGAGCAGCAGTCCCCTACCCCACTTACACAGTCGGCATCTATTGATACACCCACATTCCATCGATCTTCTATGGATACTCTTCTTTAGCCTAGAGCACCATATCCAAAACGTTTAAAGGCCAAAAAGCAAGATACTAAAGTGGCGAAGATGATGGAGACGTTTAAATAAGTCAAGGTCAACGTCTCTCTTTTTGACATGATTGACCAAATTCCTTCCTATGCTAAATTTTTTAAAAACTTATGCACTAAAAAGAGGCAAACACAAGTGTCTAAGAAGGTTTTTCTAGCAGGCAATATTAGCGACGTCATCCGTAATGCAATACCCTTAAAGTATAAGGACCCCGATTATCCTACCATTTCTTGCATTATAGGTGTCAAGGTCATAAATTGAGCTTTATTTGATTTAGGAGCTAGTGTGAACATTCTACCTTTTTCGGTCTATGAACAATTAGGATTGGGTGATCTTCAACCCACGAAAATTACTTTACAATTGGCCGACCGATCCATTAAAAAACCAAAGGGTGAAATTAAGAATGTGTTATTTAAGATAAGGGAATTTATATTCCCTGTAAACTTCATTATTCTAGAAACACAATCCGTATCTAACCCTAAGAACCAAATTCCAGTGATCTTGGATCGACTATTTTTAGCCCCCTTAAACGCGTTGATCAACTGTCGTAATGGTTCTATGCAGCTTATCTTTGGGAATCTAAAAATGAAATAGAATATTTTTAACCTAGGAAGATAATAAAGCGACATATATGATCAAAATCGCGAAGTCAATATGATTCAAGGAGTTTCTCACGATAAGGTGTTTAAGTTTAAGGATGATAGGTTGAAAGAGCTAAAAGAAACATTTAGAAAGAATGCATTTAATAGTGATGATGATGAGAGCGATTCTTCTGTTGTTGATACACATGATCAATTTAATGATACTTCTCATAATTTTCATCATCGGTTTAATATGGTAATGTCTCAAAATAGTTTCCTTAAAAATAAAATTTTATTGTTAGAAAAGGAGAAAAAGAAATTGGTTTCGTTGAATGAATCTTTAAAAAGCGAAAAAGAGAATTTGATTGTCTCAAAATTCTTTGAGGGAAGAAAATGATGCTTTGATTGAAATTTTTATTAGTGAAATCGATATTTTAAAATCTTCTACTAGTTTACAAAAAGTTTTGAGAAATATTGTTTTGATTGATAGATTAGAAAAAGAGAAAAATTATTTTCTGACACAAATTGATAAATTCGAGAAGGAAAAAATTGAGTTTCTTTCAAAAATTAATATTCAATCAAAAACTATTAATATTTTAAACACTGAAAATGAAAATTTGATTTTGTTATGTGATATTTTAAGAAATGATCATGAAAATTTGGTTTCATCTTTTAAAAGAGAACTTGATTCTTTAAAATTGTCATGTATTTCTTAAGAAAAGTTGATCGAGGAAATTTCTTCCTTCAAAAAACAAAATAATGATTTAACAGTTTCTTTTGCTAAGTTTTCAAAAAGATAGAAAACGATTGATCCTTTACCAAGCAAAGGAATTTTTTTTAAAATAAAGGAGATATTAATCTTAAAATATCAAAAATTCTCTTCATCTAAAATTTTCAACCACTATTCTAAATATAAATCTAGTCTCATGTGTACATCTAATCACACTTGTCACTATTGTGGTGCACATGGTCACTTTGTATATTCTTATGAGTTGAAAAGAAATATATTTTTACATACCAATTTGAAATAGGTCCCTAAAATTTATCCCCATAAACCCAAGTTAGTTTGGGTACCAAAATGCATACCCACATCTTTTTTTCTAGGTATTGAGAATTTGAAAGAAAGAAGAATTCAACAAAGGTAAGCACAACTATGCGGGTGTAATAAGATATGTACTCTAACACAATGACATTATTTGATTTAAGTGTCGGGGGTGGTTTTGTACAAAAATTTTCTTTTATTTTTAGGTTCTTTTTTAAAATGAAAATTAAAAAGTGAAAAATGTATATAAAAGAGAGATTTTATGAAAAATAAGAAAATGGATGGTTAAATGGATCTAGTAATAAGTTGTCATGAGCCCGTTCCAGAAAGGCTGGCATCATGAAGGAGTTACTAGGCTTGAGAAAGGGTAAATGGAATCTATTTTTGAGTTCAAATATTTGAATGTTGATACCCTACTATACGCACATGCACACATCTTGAACCTTGGGATAGTAGAAAAGACCTGTCAGACTCTTATCTGTAATACCCTAATACGGAAAAACAAATTAATATCACAAAAAAATGAACGCTGTCTTGCAATTATCAAGGTAGCATAAAAAAATTCAGTAAGGGTGTTTCATCACTTAGTGATTTAGACCAACTGATTTAGGATCATTTACTGTGCCTTAGTTGTTGCAAGATTGGAATACTATTATTTATGCCCAATAAGTGATCACATTCGGTAATCAGTTGGTTAGTGTCTCATGAAACATTAATGGTCGCATGCAAAATATGGAAACAAATCCATCAATTTGATCCGTCAATTAAAAAGTAATAGAAAGCTAAAGGCAGAGTATGGGAGCTTGAATTGAATTCTCCGTGTGTAGAGATAATTTTTCACACACGTAGAAGTATATGATTATGTTTGGAAGCAAAATAGGTAGGAAAAATTGGAAGAATGATGAGGAAGTAATTTTCGGCATAAATCAAAATCTATTAAGGCATGGTTCATGACGACTGAAAATCTAGTAAAATTTAAACTCTTGTTTTTTGTATTTTTCTTATCTATTCCTATATTTGTATATAATTTTCATTTTCTTATTTTTGTTTCTTTTATTTTCTTTTATAGGAATAGGAGTAGGAGTAGGATTTAGTTAGATAGTAGTTTCGTTTATTTTAGAGTTTGAAATCCTGAATTTGCTCGAGAACTAGTAAAAGATAAGTGGGGGGGTATTTGATAGGTGTAATTTATTGCACATTTTTTTAACCCATTTATCATGTTATTGTCATATATTATGTTGTTCCGGGTATTTTTGTGAATTATTACAGATAACAGAACTTGTATGCAAAGACGAAAAATTGTCCTAAAAGAAGGATTATGTGCGTATAATAGAGATTTAAGGGAATTATTCAAAAAATCGAAAAACAATTTGCAAATTTGGAACAAATTTGGGAATATCATTACAAATCAGTAAAAGTTGCAACAAAGAGAAGCAAATCAATCATCACAACAACAAATCAGATAGAGAAACCAAATCAAATAAAAAAACAACAAATCAACCTGCCTAGTTATATGCCAATTTGGGAATAATTCGAAAATCTACGTAACTACAGAGATACAGCAAGATATTCAAGATTTTATGTGCTAAAAAATCATCTAAATTTACGATAAAACCATACAAAAAATCTGGAGCCATGAAGCCAAAAGCGGCGGCAGATCAACGGTCGATTTTCGACTGTTCGATGAGATTTTTTATGGGCACGATCGTCTTTCCACATAGATTAGTATGAGATGTAGGGTTTCGTTTTTTGAAGATTCTAAAAGCACGCAACAGTATCCAACAGAGCAATTAAATTAGGTTATTATAATTGTTAAAAAGCAGATTCTCTTGTATTTTTTATTACTTGTTCTCCAATCTTTCTTAGCCATATATAAGCATTCAAGTTAGGGTTTCATATCTCTCTCTTGGTAATAAACTCTAGGATTTTCTTTTGAGAGATCAATACCAGTGTAAGTAATTTTTATGAATAAATTTTTGCTTTATTTTAATATGAAGCGTAACTAATTTCTCTTCTAGGTTTTTGTATTTATTTACTCTATTTGCTTAGATATTATATTGCTTTCTTTTTTTACGCTTAAATATTAGTCTCTTATTATTTAAATTCTTCTTATTAAATTTATCATTTAGAAAGCTAATCTTTTTAATGATAGTTGACGCCTAGAAAGAAAATTAAGGAAAGATGATAACACCAAGAAACCTGTTAGGTTAAATGATAGGTTGACGCCCTAGAGATCTAATGAGGGAAGGTAAGAGACGAGTTTAATTAAAAGAAATTAAAACTACATAGTTAAGGGTGATCTAAATTATTCGTTAAAATGATAGAAATAGATCGATCACCTACCGCTATTAATCGAAAATTAAACGTAGATTATATTTAATTAACTAGAAAAAGTGTTTTAATATTGCTATCTAAATGATATTTTTATAATTGATAGATTAATTTTAATAACATTAAATTAAGCTATACTTTTATAGGATTAATAGAAAATATATTAAATATAGATCTAGAAAAGAAGTGTCATCTTTTAAACCAATCAATAGAGATAAATAAATACAAAACCCTAGATTCTTCTATATTCATAAAATACCCACGTTTATTTGCACTTTAAAAAAAAAATCTAACTCTTTAACTTAGTTTAAAAGTGGTTAACACATCTCTCTGTGGAAACGATCCTCAAGTACAACTGCGATAAACTGTATACCTGCAGTTAAATTTGGAGACTAATAAAATCCCCATCATATAACCTCATATATAAATTAACAGTAAAATCTATGTACATTAGAATTCAAAACTGTAGGAAATAATATGCGGAAAAAGATGAAATGTATGAAATAATATGTGAAAATAAAAATGCAATAAATTGTAAGTTTCATATTATTTAAATTATGAGTATCATATAAGAGCGAGTTAATATATTAGGATATTTAAAGTCTTAATTAGACTTCTGGTTCTACTACCGCCGATGGAACATCAAAGACTATTTCCAGCTCTATGTCTATTCTAGATAAACTGCTGTTGAATTCAAGAGGAATAGCATCATCTTGTATAAGTGGGATTATAGAACAACTAATCTCGCTTATATCACTTTCACCCATATTGTAATAGTCTCGTGGATTCGTCACAACAGCAACATCCATTGGGCATCCTTAGGGTCTGCGACATAAAAGTATTGGCGGGCTTAGCTGGCGAGAATATAAGGCTCTTCATCAAAATTGAGTTTCGATGAATTGAGTAAAAGTAGGCCATTTTCAAGTTTGAACCCAGTATGCTCATAATGGACATCGTACCACAGATACTTGAACAGGACAACCGTCTGTTCATGATAACGCACCCGAATTATTTTTTTAAGTACCCTGTAATAGTCTGATTTTCCCGTGGTTGGATTTGAATCTCTAGAAGATGAATATCCAGTAACAGTGGATGTGAAAAAAATGCTGCAATTCTGAAATTTTTTATTTTGATCTCTTTTTATGGTATGAAATCTAAACCCGTTAACAATGTAAACAGAGAGATACTCGGCTTGTTCATCTGGACCATGCGCTAGCACTTTTATATCTTCTGATACATGTCTATCATTTGGATTTCTTTCAATCTATTAGGGTAAAACGGATTAAGTTATGTGTGTGTATCAACATGAGTTGTAGTTTGGTTTTATAGTTTACAATTTATACGTGCTTTCAACTTAGCGGGAAAGTGTTTATGTCGCACTTTATCGATATCCCATTGCCGAGTTCGTTTAGTAGGTAGACGGTATTGAGAATTCCAAATGATATATATATATCGCAGATAAACATTTAATTTTGACTTGAAAATTTACTATAATTATGTTAAGAAAAAAGTAATAAGTATTTACCCGATAAAATTGTTCATATCTGAACAGTTGAATAAAACGTAACGGTGAATTATGCCGAGCTGCTCAGACGCAGTGTGACCCAATTTCATTTTACCCAGTTCCTTTCTTTGGGCCCGGAAGACGGATATTACAGGGCTATTGTCAACCATGTCCTCATTACATCTCGTCCTATTAAATGCAGTCTCAACACGTTTTAGATATATAGAACAGAATGTTATACATTCCTCCGCGAGAAACCTTCAACGATCAACCCTTCAGGGCGACTCCTGTTACGGATATACCGTTTTATTTTGTACATGAACCTAACGGATGCAAACAAATTTAATTCTTTTTATTATAAATATTTGATTTATTATGAACAGTAAAGAGTTGTTATGTTAGTTTTACCTCTCGAACGGATACATCCACCGATAATTCACGGGACTACCTAAACGCGCCTCTTGAGCAAGGTGAACCGTGAGATGAAATATTACGGTGAAAATTGAAGGCGGAAACAGCATCTCCATTGTACAAAGTATGTGAGGTATTTTATTCTCCAGGGTTCTAAAATCATTTGCCGAGTAATGTTTGCAGCATAAATCTATGAAGAAATGACACAAATCAGTCACAACTGATACAACGTCGTTATTTGGTAACGCCCTAACAGCAATAGAAAGCAATTGCTGCATGATCACATGACAGTCGTGACTTTTCAGGCCGACGAGAGTTTTCTTTTTCAAGTTTACACATTTACTGATATTCGCAGAATATGCATCCGGTACCCTTATTTGTTTAAGTATCTTAAAGAAACTCAGCTTCTCATTATGGGACATCGTGTGCTTTGCTGGTGGAATAGCCTATTTACCATTCTCTTTCGAAATTGGATGCAATTATGGTCGCAAATTTTTTATAGCAAACCATTGTCGTATTGCTAGTGTGTTTTTGTTCTTGAATTTGATATTCAACAGAATACCCAGCAAGAGCTCACAGACATTCTCCTCGATGTGCATGACGTCCAAGTTATTGCGAAGATTAAAAAATCACCAATATGGAAAATTATAAAATATAGATCTCTTTCTCTAGTTATTTCATATCTTATTCGGAATAGTATGCTTATATTTCTTACCAAAAACAACATTGATGTGCTATACGTCCACAAACGCCTTTATCCCATTTGGCTTAAGAGGAGGGGGGTCGATTCTCCTGCTCACCATTGAACTTGATTCCATTGCATCGATAAGGATTATCAACATCTAGCCAGCGACGATATCCAGTATAACAGGAAATCCGATTTACTGGCATTTCACAGACGATATTCTCTTGACAACAAGGGAAAGCACGATGACCTTTTGTACTCCATCCCGACAACATAACATATGCCGGGAAATCATTTATTGTCCAAAGCAATGCCGCACATAGTGTGAATCTCTCCTTTCTGTGGACATCACGTCACCCACAGCTCATTCATTTATCGATCAACGGCTTCAAATAAACATTGATATCAATACCAGGAGAGTTGCTTCCAAGGATCAACAGAGGCATTTGGATGTAAGATTGTTTCATACTCCTCCACGGCGGGAGGTTATAAACTACTAGTGTAACGGGCCATACATTGTGAGATGCACATCCTTTTGTAAGTCGATGTCACGCACCCCGTGAGTCTGCAGGGAGGCGGAATACACAAAAAAAATGATTTTTTTCAATTTCAAAGAGGCTTCGCAACATCGACCAAGATAACCCAGGATCTTTATTAAACCATAACTAGCTATGACTAACTACAAGAAGGTTTCTAACTACTATGTAAGAGTTATACCTTCTTGATCAAGTCCTTCGGGTCTTCTACTTTTCTTCTTAGCTCCTTGGTGGCTTGAAGTTTCTTCTCCTCTTCTTGGCTCCTAGATAGCTTGAGTGGAACTCAATCGTCGGTCTCCTCTTTGTTGAAGATGATATACCCGAGAGCCTATGGATCAAGCTTCAATCTCAAGTGTGAGGTAACTAAGATGTCTAGTTTGGTAGTCTAGACAACTTAGAAGATGTAGAGAGAGATGAATGGAGTATTTTTATCTCAAGAACCCTAGGATTCATAACTCATGTGAGGGTTAGAGTTTGAGGAAGGAGGAGAGAAAAATTGGAGAAAGAATGAGCAAGTGCAAATGAGTTAAGGTGTGGAGGAAAAAAAGAATGGCCAAGTCAAAACAATAATCAAGCATGGATTATTTTCCATAGAAAATAAGAAACTATGCTTGAATAGTAAAGCCAAATGACTTAGCCTTGATTTCATCCATGCCTCAAATATCTCCAATTTCCACCTCATTAATCCATTTTTACAAATGGATAAATCTAAATAATGAGGTGTCTCCTTCTAGAAGCATGTCTTGTGAAATTACTAGAATGCCTTCAATGTATATACATACCTGTATTCGTATTCCGAAAAATACGAATACAATAAGATAATAATAATCCAATAATATAATACTAGAATCCAGCTTAAACCAAAACCCACTAGTATTATCCATCCGAATATCATCCATGTAGCCAGTACACGTATATGATCAGAACCCTGCCGTAAAACCATACGGCCTCTACATCGTTTCGTCTTAACCAGGGAAACCCTCTGTGTGGGACTCTAAAAACTCGATAGTACGCTGGTAGTGGGTTTAACCATAAGTTCATCAGCAGCACTGGCTGTATGTAACGGCTACCCAGGTACATGTCGAAAAGAAGGCCGACGAGCGAACTCGTCCGAACCCCTACTAATCCTGTCCGTAACAATCTCCGTACAGTCCGGTCTGTTCGTCTGAGAGTATCGCATGCCAGGTCTACAGGGTGGAAAACGTCAAACCCCTAATAACCAGACAAGTCATGTCGGCGTGGCTCAAGACCATCCAAGAATCTACTGGTCCAACTACCAGTAATTCTCAATTCGCCCTGATAAGAGACTTATAGTGTTGACCAACCGATCACAGCGCGACATCGACTCCCTATACCGATAGAGACAAATCCCCAACAGTCGCTCACTGCCTCCATGTGGCTTAGGACTGTACCCAACTAAAACCTGATTGCACGACTCAGTAGATTCGTGGTAAGGTAGTAATCAAAGCACAGTGGGAACTCACATAAGACAAATGACGATCTTAGGTCGACAGACTATCTGCACCTATGTCACCAGAGAACTGCTATCTGACACTAGGTATAATACCATCTAGTCAGTTCTCGGTGAGTTCGTCCGGTATACACCCCCCCAGTGAGCACCTCTATACAATCTTAGGTGCACCTCACCAATGGCTGTGGGACCAATCCATCGCCCCTCACTGGGGTCT
Organism: Agapanthus africanus; assembly: GCA_030015575.1. Taxonomy (NCBI): domain Eukaryota; kingdom Viridiplantae; phylum Streptophyta; class Magnoliopsida; order Asparagales; family Amaryllidaceae; genus Agapanthus; species Agapanthus africanus. The sequence goes on from CM057337.1 coordinate 636,896,355, forward strand.
AGATATATATACACTAGTATACTCTGGAGTATCGATGCCCAGTCTCGATAATCCTACGACTAGGGACACTTTATGAATGTGCTTATCGACTACCTAGCTCCCATAAGTATTATTGCCATCACAACGCTTGTATTCAAGCAAAGATCCTACGGGCTTTATCAATATGTATACAATATATGAAATACAAAGTAAAACACATTACATATTAAGATAAAGTCAAACCAAATAGCTGTAGGGATTCTTTAGCACCATGCCTAGGGTTTGGGTTGCATCACACATGCTATAATAAAAATTTAGGGGGTGCTAAACAATACCAACCATGAATCTAACTAGAAATTTAAGGTAACAAGCAACTAGTATCACATACTAGAAGTATTCTAACACTAAGAGGTGAGTAATACAACCTTTGTAGACCTCCCTCCTTGACTCCTTGGATCAACTAGGGTTTGAACCGGTTCAATTGAATCCTTCCAAGTCCACGACGATCCACCACGGAGTCCCTTTGCTCAAGCTCTTAGCTTCACTTGATATTTGAAGAAGTGGAGCAAACAATCTACACAAGTGGGCTAGACTAATATAAATTGGTGATGTGGGTTTGGATCTTACTTAAAAACCTTTCCTTTTTGTTTCCTTCACACACTTTAAAAAGGGTAGAGAGCATGAAAGAGGAAGAAAAAGGATATGGCTAAGCTTTAGCTCTTTTGTTTGTGATAATTCTCAAATAAAAATGAGAAAAGAAAATATAAATGAGAGTCACACTCACATAGAACCATGGTCAATAAATATCTAGATATTTTAGTTAGTGAGTTAAAGAACAAATGAAATTAAATCATGGTTGTAAACAAGGTTAAGCAAAGAAGAGTATAGAAACTTTCAGCCATGATTTAATCCGTTTTCTTTTTCTCAATAACAAATATATATATACACTATGTGAGTCTTGCATTGCCATTTCCAATGTATCAACAACCATGACACATGTATGCATGTATGCGTGCATTCATATCAATATGTAAATATACATACATACATTCATGCACACATCCAAATAGAAAAGGTTTAAATAAATGAGCTAAAGTCAATATTAAACCAACACTTGATTTAATAACCCGGTCATATTGTTAGTTATATGTATACCCTAGAGGCCATTATTGTACATATGATGTATATTATAGTGGATGCTTGGACATATATAGGGATGACTTTCTTGCTCGACATAATAGTATACTATCTGGTTACTCTTTATCTTAACATGTACACTGATTGTCTCTCTGTTACATGTTGATAAAGCCCTTAGGATGTGTACTTGACTATCTGGATTATGATGCGGATCATACTAGTGGGACAAAGGTAGTCCGTGAGTACATCCTTTAATGTCCCTAGTGGTGGGTGTATCGAGACAAGGCATCGATATACCAGAGTAGACTAGCGTATAGCTTCTCGACCCATATAGATGGACGATGGATGATCACATATCCATTGGTGTTTGACATCAGAGATGGTATATGGGTGCTCAGGGGAGACTTAGTACACTGGACGGACTCGCCGAGAGCTCTTAAATGGTATTATACCTCACGTCAGATGGCAGTTCTCTGGTGACACTGGTACAGGTTAGTCTGTCGACCCGAGATCGTCATAGAGTCTTGTATGATTCTCACTGTGCTTTGATTTCCACCTTACCATGTTCAAGAGAACATACAAAATGATGGTTTTTGGGTACAGTCCCGAGTCACATGGAGGCAATGAGCGATAGGAGGGGATTTCGTCTCTCCCGGTATTGGGGGTTGATGTTGCGCTGTGCTCGATTGGCCATAACAGGAAGTCCCTGGCCAGGGCTGTTTCTGAGATTTATTGGAAGGTGTTATCAGTAGTTTCTCGACCCGTTATGAGCCTCACATCGGCACGACTTATCGAGTTATTACGGTCTAACGTTTACCACCCCCAGACGAGATATGCGACATATCAGACGAAGAGACCGGACTGTACGGTAGTGTTACTGATTGGATTCGCAGGAGTATGAGCAGGCTTGCTTGTTGATCTTCTGATCGCTCAATATCCGAGTGGCCGTTATGTTTAGCAGACCGCTTGCGGCTTGTGAGTGTTTGATATGATCATCACCTACTGCCGACATATTGACGAGTCTTTAGAGTCCTACACAAAGATTTCCTGGTTCACGCGAAACGGAGTAAGAGCACATATGTGATATGTGCAGGACCGAGATTAATACTGTATTCTATTCTCGCAATTTGTGTTATCGATCGGTTATATGTGATATAGCCGGGTTATCGAATCAAGTGTTGATTCGATAAGTTGATACACATGATATTAGTCGGTTATATGTGATATAGCCGGATTATTAAATCAAGTGTTAATTTAATAATTTAATGTATAATTATATATTTGATATATTAACATATATTAACTAATATTAGCTCACTTATGATTTCTTTTTCTCACTTGTGTGCATTAGTGTATATGTGATATATATTAATGTACAACTTTTTGTGTCATGCTTGATGCCACATGCTTCATAGGTATATGAGACTCACACCATGCTTATAATAATGTGAGGATTTTGTTTACTTAAAGTAAATCAAAATTAATGGTAATTAGTCACATGCTTGGAAGCCTGGAGAAGCTTGTAGCATTTTTGACTTAGTTCACTAATTTTGTTTTACTTGTAGATATTCATTAACCTAACTATCATTGTTAGCTATGGTTTAATCTCTACATGAGTCAGTGTATGACACTAACTCACCCATGGTTGTTATTCTCACCTCATGAGTTCATTCTCATTCTTCACTTTTTCTTCTTCTTCCTCATAAGAAAAGCTCACTAGCTTTTCTCAAGATGAGAAAATATTGTGAGAAAAATAAATCTAAAGTAAGCCCATTTCCTACTTCATCATCCTCTAATATATTAGCCATTTAGTTTAGGGTGTTTTCTTCACTAATCCACATATTAGTGAAGAGATAGCATGGGCTTGAGTCTCCTCGACGTAGATCATCTTCGGCCTCGAAGACTTCGAGCAAGCTTGTTCATTTCTCCAAGAGAACCCGTACTAGAGTTTGGGAGATCACTACTCGCAGCGAAGGAACTATTACATGGAGCTTTTGAAGTGAAGGACTGGTCTACAAAGGTTGTATTCCTTATTCACTTAGTTATTAAGTAGTTTACATATCGTATCGTCACATTTTCTAGTAAAGTATCTATGGTTAGGGTTATCTAGAACGGCAAATTTTTGAAATTGGCATAGACGATGCCTCCCGAAACCTTGCTGCCATACTAGGCAACCCTGCACATATCACATACGACCCAACCAATAGAAAACGCCCGATTTAAAATATGGTATCATATACACGCATTTAATCGAGCTCCCGTACATGTCACATATGCACCCCATATCATTTCTCCTGAGCTAGGAAACCCCTCTGTAAGACTCTAAGACTCGTCAATACGCTAGCAGTAGGCAGTGATCATATCACATACCCACAAACCGTCAGCGGCACTAGCTGTACGTAACGGCTCTCAGGTATTGAGCGATCAGAAGAAAACAAGTGAACCTGTTAGAACTCCCGTCAAGCCAACTGGCAACACTTACCATACAGTCTGGTCTCTTCGTCAGATATGCTGAATATCGAGTTTAGGGATGGTATCGTCGACCCCAATAACTCAATAAGTCATGCCGGTATATGGCCTATAACAGATCGAGAAACTACTGATAACACTTATCAGTAAATCTCATCAACCCTGGCCAGGGACTTCCTGTTATAGCCAATCGAGCATAGCGCAACATCAACCCCCAATACCGGGAGAGACGAAACCCCTCCTATCGCTCATTGCCTCCATGTTCCTCGGGACTGTACCTAAAATCCACCTGTTTGTATGACTCAGTAGAGCCATGGTGGGGTGGAGATCAAAGTACAGTGGGAGGACACACAAGCCTCTATGACGATCTTGGGTCTACAGACTAACCTGTACCAGTGTCACCTGAGAACCGCTATCCGACGATAGATATAATACTACATAGGAGTTTTTGGCTAGTCCGTTCAATGTACCCAGTCTCCACTGAGCACCTGTGTTCAATCTTTGGTGTCACCACACCAATGGATATGGGATCATCTATCGCCCATCATATAGGACAAGAACGGTATACGCTAGTCTACTCTGGAATATTGATGCCCCGTCTCGATACACCTACGACTAGGAACATTTCAAGGATATGCTTATAAAATACACATGTCTCACCAGTATGATCTGCATCATAGTCCCGGTAGTCAAGCAAATATCCTACGGGTTTTATCAACATGTACCAAAAGAGTAAGATGCATGATCAAATGAACATGTTAAGATAAAGTACAACCAGATAGCATACTATCATGTCGAGCAAGAATGTCCTCTGAATATATATATACACATACCGATACATCCACTATTATATAATGGCCTCTAGAGCATACATATATCCAACAATCTCCCACTTGCACTAAGGCCAATTATTGGCGTATCTCATACCTAATATCTCAAAAATTCGCTCATGCTGCAGCAGAGGGAGGGCCTTGGTGAGTGGATCCACGGTGTTATTCTTTGTATCTACTCTCTGAATCTCGATCTCGCGGCGATCAACTATCTCCCGGATCAAATGATATCGCCTAAGGATGTGTCTGGATCGCTGATGGGACCTGGGCTCTTTGGCCAACACCATAGCCCCATTATTATCACAATACAATGGTATTGGATCAATAATGGTTGGAACTACTCCTAGCTCCGAGATGAACTTTCTCATCCAGACGGCTTCCTTGGCAGATTTGCAGCAATATACTCAGCTTCCATTGTAGAGTCTGCAACGGTATCCTGTTTGGAACTCTTCCAACATACCGTCCCTCCATTGAGGGTAAATACAAACCCTGAGATAGATTTGATGTCATCCTTATCACTCTGAAAGATCGAATCGGTAAAGGCCTCCATTTAGAGATCCTTGTTACCATACACATTTCTTTAGTCCTTCGCAAGTACTTAAGAATGTTCTTCACAGCTGTCCAGTGATTCTCCCCTGGGTTGGATTGATACCTGCTTACTACACCCAGTGCATAAGCTACATCAGGGCGTGTACATAACATCGCATACATTATAGATCCTACGGCTGAAGGGTAGGGTATAATGCTCATGTAAGCCCTCTCTTCATCAGTCTTTGGGCAAAAGTCCTTAGAGAGAGTGGCTCTATGACAAGCGGGTAAAGCACCCCGCTTGGAGTCTTCCATACTAAACCTCTTTAGGATGGTGTTAATGTACCTGATTTGGGACAATCCCAACAACTTTTTAGATCTATCCCTATAGATCTTCATGCCGAGTATGTACGAGGCATCACCCAGGTCCTTCATGGAGAACCTTTGTGATTAGAACAGTTTGACCGATTGTAGCATAGGAACATCATTTCCTATCAGAAGAATGTCATCCACGTACAATACGAGGAATGTGACAGTACTCCCTACAGTCTTTTTATAAACACAATGTTCATCTGGATTTTTGACAAAATCAAACTCTTTGATGACATCATCAAAACAGATGTTCCAACTCTGTGATACCTGCTTCAATTCATAAATGGATTTAAGCAACCTACATTCTTTTCCGCTCCTCCCATTATCAATGAAGCCCTCTGCCTGATCCATATAAACGCATTCTTCTAAATCACTATTTAGAAAAGCCATTTTAAGATCCATCTGCCAGATTTCATAGTCGTAGTGAGCAGCAATAGCAAGTAGGATCTAAATGGATTTAAGCATGGCTACAGGAGAAAAGGTTTCGTCATAGTCCAGTCCTGGTCTTTGACGAAATCCTTTCGCCACAGGCCTTGCCTTATAGGTCTCCACCTGCCCATCTACACCGATCTTTCTTTTAAATATCCATTTGCACCCTACGGGTTTTACCCCAAAGGGTACAATATCCAAAGTTCATACTTTGTTGGTGTACATAGACTCTATTTCGGATCTCATGGCATCCAGCCACTTCACAGAGTCACCACTCATGATAGATTGCTGAAAACTGGTAGGTTCATCATCATCCATGATGCAGTCTTCTCTATCACCATCAATGAGAAAACCGTAGTATCTCTTCAGTGGGTGAGAAGTCCTACAAGATCTACGGAGTGGCTGAGATTCATAAGATTCTGTTGCAACATCAGGTTCAACCAAGTCGTCATTTGTAACTCATGTCTCTAGAAGCTCTTCTAGACCTACCATATTGCCATCAGTATCATTTGGAAAAATCTCATTTTCTAAAAATATGGCATGTTGAGAAACAAATACCTTTTGTTCCTCCTTGTGGTAGAAAAGAAATCCAAACGAATGTTTTGGATATCCTATAAAAATACATTTGACCGATCGTGTCTCGAGTTTGTCTGAATTCTGCTTTTTGACAAAAACCGGACAACCCCAAATCTTAACTCGTTTAAGAGATAGTCTCTTCCAATACCATATCTCATATGGAGTGGTAGACACGGTCATGGTTGGAACTTTGTTCAACAGAAAAGCTGCAGTCTCCAATGCATGCCCCCAAAAGGAGAAAGGTAACTCAGTATCACTCATCATGGATCGTACCATATCCAATAGGGTACAATTCCGCCGCTCTGACACACCGTTGTGCTGTGGTGTGTAAGGGGGAGTGAGCTGAGAGAGAATCCCATTCTCTTTTAGGAAGTTTGAAAACTCTGTACTAAGATACTCTCCACCTCGATCTGATCAAAGTATTTTGATGTTCATTCCTGTTTGTTTTTCTACTTTATGTTTGTACTCCTTGAATTTCTTAAAACCTTCAGACTTATTCTTTAATAAAAACACATGACCGAATCTTGAGAAATCATCAGTAAAAGTTATGAAGAAAAACCGCCTCTCGCATGTGTAGACATTGGCCCATATACATCACTATGTATGAGGCCCAAGAGCTCTGTAGCTCTTTCTCCGTGTCCAGTAAACGGAGTTTTGGTTATTTTCCCTTTGATACAAAACTGACAAGTCGCATAAGATTTATACTCAAAAGGATTTAAATATCCATCTTTATGAAACTTGTTTAGTCTTATTTCATTAATATGACCAAGTCTACAATACCAAAGAAAAGCTTCATTTATATCTGAAAATTTTCTTTTATTTGTGTGTTGTATGTTGAAAACTGTGTGTTGATTAAGAACGTATATCCCGTTATTAAGTGTACCACAACCAATCAACTCTTGATTCAGTTTAATGTTCATAACATTGTGCTGCAATACAAAATGATATCCTTTATTGTCTAATAAAGAAACGGATATTATATTACAAAGTATGCTGGGTACAAAATAACATGGGTTCAAAATCAATATACAACCCGACGACAACCCTAGGTGATACTCTCCCACTGAAACTGCATGTACATTGGAACCATTTCCAACTCGGAGAGTGTGATCACCGGTCTTCAAAACTCTGCTATTTCTCAACCCCTGCACAGAATTGCAGATATGAGAACCCAAACCGGTATCCAATACCCAAGAAGCAGAGTTTATAGAAAAACAGTTTTCAGTTATGAACACACCTGAAGCTGAAGCATCACCATGCTTCCTTTTCTTGAGATCAAGATATTCAGTACAGTTCCGCTTCCAGTGCCCCGTCTTCTTGCAGTGAAAACATTCTCCTTTTCCTGACTTCTCAACCTTGGATTTGTCTCTCCCTTGTGCCTTCTTGATTCCACCTCTCGGTTTGGTGGATTTCTTGTTATTCCTTCCCTTGGCCTTGGCTTTTGGAACGGAAGAGGAAGATTGTCCAACAATCAGAGAGGGAGACTTCGCTTTAAGCGTGCTCTCCGCACTTCTCAATATATTGAGAAGTTCGGGTAGTGACTTCTCCATGTTATGCATGTTGAAGTTCATTATGAATTGAGCAAAGGCAGGGGGAAGAGACTAAAGAACAATATCAATATACTGTTCGTTCTCTATTGTCCATCCGAGGTCCTCAAGCTCTTCAATAAGAGCTATCATCTTCAAAACGTGATCGCCTACTGGTGTGCCAGGAGCCATTCGCATCTGAAACAACTTTCGAGATGCTTCGTATCTCAGGGTCCGAGATTGCTCCACATACAACTCTTTTGTATGGAGAAAGATAGATTGAACATCAATCTGCTCGTGCTGCTTTCGATGTGTATTGTCCATCGATGCAAGCGCGAGGTATTTTGCAGTAGCACAGTCAATATCCACGTTTTGCGGATCTCCTTATCCGCAACAGAAGATTCAGGGCCTGGGATGGGTGGGGCTATGGCAGTAAGGACATATGATACTTTGTCATATGTGAGAGCAATGTTAATGTTCCTCAACCAGTCTTTATAGTTTGGCCCAGTTAGCTTATTTTTCTCTAACAGTAGCTTAAGTCCAGTCATGGCAATCTTCCATTAGGAGAGAGAAAAGAATACACTCAGCGAAAACTCTTGCAAAGATTGGATTGGTTAGTTATCTTATATAATCGATGTCTCCCACAGCTTTTATCAAATTTTCCTTCAAACCTTGAAAAGAAAATTATCCAGGATTAATTACATTCTACAACTTTGCTAACCGTTTAGCCAGGCCAGTGTCGGTACTTTGAGGAAGGTTCCCCGTGCTTTCGCACGGACCTAAGTAGAATAAACCTCGTTTTCCCAGAGGCGTAGCCCCGTTGACACATTTCTAGACACCTAATCGGTTAGCTAATTGTAAAGTGCAAAACTCTTCCGGGAGAAACTCTTGCTCACAGTGGGATCAGTATCCTACTATCACATAGAAAGTATGCAATCTCATTGCAAATTTCAACTCTTGAAACTCCCGATATGATTTTTACCCCTAGCACTCATGACCTTGGCTATGGTCAATATATCATAAGCACTAGTCAAGTTCTACCCGTCATTTCGTGATTAATTAAACCCACCCACATGACCCTTGGCTATGGTCAACATAATCATATGACTGTCCTAATTAATCGCATCATATACTATGTAGGAAGACATCACTTAGCTACCGTACACTACGCCTTGACTATAGTCAACATACGTAACATGAATACTAAGTAATTTACTTCCTAAAATGACGGAAGGCTGCGAATAGTTTTTAAGAAAACCTTTAACTCTTTGAACTTGATATCTTTGTATAATCTAATGGTTTTAAAAGGAGTGGCTTAAGCACCGCACTTTGAAAACTTGTTTTTTCATAAAAAACCGAGTAGGTTTCAAATCCAATTCTACAACATCTTTTAGGTTCATTTCTCTTTATATTAATCTCATTAATGTAGCCCCATCATTTAAGTCCTTAAGCCATCACAGAAAAGAAATGAAAATAGAACGTAAGTTTATACCATCCGCATTCGCCACAATGTCCCGTTATGAACCATTAGGTTACTTAACTAACGGCATAGCGGGGCGGGACTAGCGGGATGCAAAACATAAGCAACGTTTATTATATATCATATATATAATACACCATTCGTCTTAATATATAAAGTGATCACATCATAGAATATCAACAGCAGAAGCACATATATATGAAAATATAGGATATATTAGGAAGTCTGTATTTTGTATTTATCCAACAATAGAAAATACGGATTCCACGGTCGCGACGAATAGCCAAGCCCACACCCCTAGACCCCTATGAGAGCGGCAAGCAACCCTACCAATTCTAGAGTTTAAGAGACCCGGTGTCGACTCCTCGAGATGGCCTCCCACTGAACCCTAGAACCCGGTCACTTGTGCTCCCCTCCTTGGGTCTATCCTAATGCGGAAAAGTAAATAATATACAACAATGGTGACATCATCCTCAACCCGGAAGTGCCCTAAATAAAAGAATATTACATACAATAAATTTTACATGAATGAAAAAAAAACTCCCATCTCATATAAAACCCCCGACCATTCAATCACGACGATCTTGTACATCATATCTCAGTAACACATAACATCACATGTCATCAACGTAAGTAAGTATGCGTACCCCAATTGTCGTGATGTATAGCAATGAAACCGGCGATACACCACATACTACACTTACGGTCACAGAAAAGAATGTCAATCTACAATATTTGGAATCGTCACTATCCTTAGACATCATAAATCCGGAATATCTCATATTCTGGATTTCATGCCTAGCACTGCAAATCTTACATTTGGGTCGCAACAATGAAAACACCTTTTCAAAAGAAACCGGGTAATTCAACAAGATTTCCGATTCCATCCATGACCGAAATGATATATTTACAAGCATTAATTAATTTTCACAAAACTAATCAGTGTAGATTCCAATTATTGTATTACATTCAAATAAACTAGGCGATGTTAAACCAATCAATCGATAAATTACCTAAAAAAAACCATAGAGAAGCTCAACACCTGAGCAGTATTAAAAATACCCAGAAACATGCCACAGTATCTATGGACCAACCGTAGAAGGGCCGATCCGTGCCTCAGAAATGGCGCTGCGGAACCGCCGCTAAAAGCATACTTCGGCCGCGGCTCCGCGGTCATTTGATCGGGTTAGGGTATCATTCTTCTAGAGGGTCCATAGAATTACCTGCATGATTTTCTGAATATTTTTAATGTGAAAAATTCCAACATTTTGAAAAATTTCCAGAGAGCAATTTTCGGAGTAATAGATGTTCGTTCGAAGTTTTTAACATCGTCTAGGTTACTCTGAAGCTCTAGCTTGACTCTGATACCACTGTAGGGATTCTTTAGCACCATGCCCAGGGTTTGGGTTGCATCACACATGCTATAATAAAAATTTAGGGGGTGCTAAACAATATCAACCATGAATCTAACTAGAAATTTAGGGTAAAAAGCAACTAGTATCACATACTAAAAGTATTCTAACACTAAGAGGTGAGTAATACAACCTTTGTAGACCTCCCTCCTTGACTCCTTAGATCAACTATGGTTTGAACTGGTTCACTTGAATCCTTCCAACTCCACGACGATCCACCACGGAGTCCCTTTGCTCAAGCTCCTAGCTTCACTTGATCTTTGAAGAAGTGGAGAAAACAATCTACATAAGTGGACTAGACTAATATAGATTGGTGATATGGGTTTGGATCTCACTTAAAAACCTTTCCTTTTTGTTTCCTTCACACACTTGAAAAAGGGTAGAAAGCATGAAGGAGGAAGAAGAAGGAGATGGCTAAGCTTTAGCTCTTTTGTTTGTGATAATTCTCAAATAAAAATGAGAAAAGAAAAAATAAATGAGAGTCACACTCACATAGAACTATGGTCAATAAATATCTAGATATTTTAGTTAGTGAGTTAAAGAACAAATGAAATTAAACCATAGTTGTAAACAAGGTTAAGCAAAGAAGAGTGTAGAAACTTTCAACCATGATTTAATCCTTTATCTTTTTCTCAATAACAAAGATATATATATATATATATATATATATATATATATATATATACCATGTGAGTCTTGCATTGCCATCTCCAATGTATCAACAACCATGACACATGTATGCATGTATGTGTGCATTCATATCAACATGTAAATATACCTACATACATTCATGCACACATCCAAATAGAAAAGCTTTAAATAAATGGGCTAAAAGTCAATATTAAACCAACACTTGATTTAATAATCCGGTCATATCACATACGACCCGACCGATAGAAAACGCCCGATTGAAAATACGGTATCATATACACGCATTTAATCGAGCTCCCGCGCATATCACATATGCACCCCACATCAATTCGCCTGAGCTAGGAAACCCCTCTGTAGGACTCTAAGACTCGTCAATACGTAAGCAGTAGGCAGTGATCATATCACATACCTATAAACCGTCAGCGGCACTAGCTGTACGTAACGGCTCCCAGGTATTGAGCGATCAGAAGAAAAACAAGCGAACCTGTCAAAACTCCCGTCGTGCCAACTGGCAACACTTACCGTGCAGTCTGGTCTTTTCGTCAGATATGCTGCATATCGAGTTTAGGGATGGTATCGTCGACCCTAATAACTCAATAAGTCATGCTGGTATATGGCCTATAACAGATCGAGAAACTACTGATAGCACTTATCAATAAATCTCATCAGCCTTGGCCAGGGACTTCCTGTTATATCCATTCGAATATAGCGCAACATCAACCCCCAATACCGGAAGAGACGAAACCCCTCCTATCGCTCATTGCCTCCATGTGCCTCGAGACTGTACCTAAAATCCACCTGTTTACACGACTCAGTAGAGCCGTGGTAGGGTGGAGATCAAAGTACAGTGAGAGGACACACAAGACTCTATGACGATCTCGGGTCTATAGACTAACATGTACCAGTGTCACCTAAGAACTGCTATCCGACGATAGATATAATACCACATAGGAGTTCTCCGCGAGTCCGTTCAGTGTACCCAGTCTCCACTGAGCACCCGTATACAATCTTTGGTGTCACCACACCAATGGATATGGGATCATCCATCGCCCATCATATGGGACAAGAACGGTTTACGCTGGTCTACTCTGGAATATCGATGCCCCATCTCGATACACCTATGACTAGGAACATTTCAAGGATATACTTATAAACTACACATGTCCCAATAGTATGATTTGCATCATAGTCCCAGTAGTCAAGCAAATATCCTAAGGGCTTTATCAATATGTACCAAAAGAGTAAGATGCATGATCAAATGAACATGTCAAGATAAAGTACAACCAGATAGCATACTATCATGTCGAGCAAGAATGTCTTCTAAATATATATATACACATACCGATACATCCACTATCATATAATGGCCTCTAGGGCATACATATATCCAACAATAGCGTACTATCATATCGAGCAAGATTGTCCTGTACATATATATCTCTAGCATCTTATACAATGAAGGCCTCTAGAGCATACATATCCAACAATATCCCACTTGCACTCAGGCCTGTAATTAGTGCAATAAGTACCCACTGTCTGCACTAGAGCTAGTTGCTGGCGTACCGCATGCCCAACATCTCGAACAGTCTTTCGAACTGGACTTGATGGATGGTCTTGGTGAATGGATTTTCCGTGTTGTCTTTTGTATCTACTCTCCGCACTTCAATCTCCTGAAGATCCACGATCTTCCTGATCAGGTGATACCGCCTCAAGATATGTCTGGATTTCTGATGGGACCGTGGTTCTTTTTCCAAAGCCATGGCTTCGTTGTTATCGCAATACAAAAGTATTGGACTAGCAATGGATGGAACCACCTGAACTTCAGAAACGAACTTCCTCATCTAAACTGCCTCTTTTACGGCATCATTAGCAGCGATATACTCAGCCTCCATCGTCGAGTCTGCTACGGTATCCTGTTTGGAACTCTTTCAACAGACTGTCCCTCCGTTGAGGGTAAACACATAACCCGAGATAAATTTAGAGTCATCCTTGTCACTTTGGGAGTTAGAGTCGGTAAAACCCTCGATTTGGAGGTCCCCATTACCGTACACTAAGAACATCTTTTTAGTCCTTCTTAGATACTTAAGAATTTTCTTTACTGCAATCCAATGTTTCTCACCTTGGTTAGACTGATACCTGCTTACGACGCTAAGTGCGTAAGCTACATCTGGTCTGGTACATAATATCACATACATTATCGACCTTACCGCCGAAGCGTAGGGTACTATGCTCATACGAGCCCTCTCCTCATCAGTCTTGGGAGATATCTCTTTAGAGAGGGTGATTCCGTGACAAGCGGGTAAATTACCGCGCTTAGAATTTTCCAAACTAAACCTCTTTAGTACGGTGTTAATGTACCTCGAATGTGAAAGTCCAAACATTCTTTTAGATCTGTCATGATAGATCTTAATCCCCAGAATGTACGAGGCATCACCCAGGTCTTTCATAGAGAACTTCTATGACAAGAACAGCTTGGCCGATTGTAGCATAGAAATATCATTTCCTATCAAGAGAATGTCATCAATATATAAAACGAGAAATGCCACAGTTCTCCCTACAATCTTTTTATAAATACAAGGTTCATCTACAATTTTGATAAAGTCAAATTCCCTGACAGTCTTATCAAACCAGATGTTCCAACTCTGCGATGCCTGCTTTAATCCATAAATAGATTTAAGCAACTTGCACACCTTTCCGCTGCTCCTACTGTCTACGAAACCCTATGGTTGATCCATGTAAACATACTCTTCTAAACTTCCATTTAGAAAAGCGGATTTAACATCAATCTGCCATATGTCATATTCATGGAAGGCAGCAATGGCAAGTAGGATCCGAATGAATTTAAGCATAGCCGCTGGTGAAAAAGTTTCGTCATAGTCCAATCTTGGTCTTTGACGAAAACCTTTAGCAACAAGTCTAGCTTTGTAGGTTTCTACCTGACCATCTACACCAATCTTCTTTTTGAAAATCCATTTGCATCCTACGGGTTTTACCCCAGTGGGAGCAAAATAGAAAGCCCAAACTTGGTTTGTGTACATGGATTCCATCTCGGATCGCACAGCATCCAGCCACTTCACCGAGTCTTTACTCATGATAGCATGCTGAAAACTAGTCGGCTCATCATTGTTGATGATGCAATCCTCTCGATCCCCGTCTATGAGAAAACCGTAGTATCTCTCGGACGGATGAGACTGCTTACTAGATCTGCAGAGTGGCGTGAGCACGTCCTGTTCCATTGAAATTTCAGGTTCTACTAAGTTTTTAGTAATAGTTTGTGGTTCTGGAATTTCTTCCAGCTCTATTGCGCTCCCAGTTATCTCTTTTTCAAGAAATTGAGTTTCCATGAAGCGGGCTGATTGATATGATCTATATTTATGTGTGTGTGTAGTAGTTAACCGCAATCAATAACGGTGTCGCGTGTAGCTAGACCGAGATGAGTACGGGTCGTCCCCAGGGAAACATTGAACCTTTTATTCTTACTTTAGGCGTGTTGAAAAAGAGAGAGGAAGAATAAAGAATGATGAAGAATGGTTGTAGGTTCTAGATCTACGTTAAACACGGATGCAAAATATAGATCTAGATTAACTACGGATGTAAGTTTATATAAAAAGGGGGCTTGTAGGGTTCATTAGGATTTAGTAGTTATGGATGATTAATTAAAGATTACTCTTTTTATCCTTTAATAGATTTAAAACTAGAACGACAGTGATGCATGTAGATTAGGGTTTCTGGAGGGAAAAGGGTTCCCACTCTTAACTCCTATCTCGACATGGAACTCCGTTCATAGCTAGCCTTTACCAAAACAATTATTAATATAATCTCTAATCACGGTCGAGACTAACAATAAATTGGTAGCGCGCCCGATTAGGATGTTAATGATTCTTTGGTAAAGTTTATAAACTTTATAGGACGTAAAAAGAGTTTAAAGATCTTCATCATCCATTAATCTACCCTAATCCTACGAACCGTAACAAGCGGAGAATTACTCACGCATGATGGGAGAAGAAGAGATGGAGAGGGAAACTACAAAGAAATAGAATAAGAAAAAGAACTATCTTTATTAATCAACAAAATTCATTTACACTTTATTCCCTTAGAAAATGATTACAAATGCTAGTTTGCTTCTCGATCTCTTCTAAGGAGATAAACGAACAGTTGATGATTAGCCTGGATGCGTGAGCCTGTCTTGGACTTCATGATCTCTTCAGCTTGATAATTTTTCCAAGAGACTCTCGGTCCTTATTTATAGTCCCAGAGCCAGAACTCTAGTCTCCTAATTTGGAAACCAGTAGTTATGCTCCAAACAGCAAAATCCCAACTCCCAAATCATTCAATACGCGGCGGATCCGCGGCCAATAGGTGGGTTTGGCCGCGGATCCGCGGCCTTATAGGTGGATCACAGGATTTGCTCTTCTGGAACTCTATCTTTATGACACGTGGTGATCTTTTTAATCTCTGGAAACTGAAAATCTTTTCTGCGTCACTGCCAGACTTGATTTCTTTAGTTTACTTTCTTAATTAGGCAGGTTTGTTCTAACAGCTCTGATTTCCTTGATTTCAGCCCTGAAAATTCTGCACAACAAACTCAAATAATATTAGTAAAGATATTAACTTAACCATTAAGACTCGGTCAAAGGTATTTAATAAAGTAAGCATATTTTAAATGGGCCAAATGTTACATGGATATTATATGCTTACTTTTTCCTACCAAATGTTAATTATAATATATAAACACATGAAAATAATATTTTTACAGATAAACCCTCATATGTATCATATATTATAATAAACACCTTTCTTTATATAAAAATTGTTAGTTATATGTATGCCCTAGAGGCCATTAATATACATAAGATGTATATTGTAGTGGATGCTTGGACATATATAGGGAGGACTTTCTTGCTCGACATGATAGTATGCTATCTGGTTGCTCTTTATCTTAACGTGTACACTGATTGTCCCTCTGTTACATGTTGGTAAAGCCCTTTGGATGTGTACTTGACTGCCTGGACTATGATGCGGATCATACTAGTGGGGACATGGTAGTCCATAAGTACATCCTTCAAGGTCCCTAGTCGTGGGTGTATCGAGACGGGGCATCGATATACCAGAGTAGACTAGCGTATACCTTCTCGACCCATACAGATGGGCGATGGATGATCCCATATCCATTGGTGTTTGACATCGGAGATGATATACGGGTGCTCAGTGGAGACTGGGTACACTGGACGGACTCGCCGAGAACTCCCAGATGGTATTATACCTTACGTTAGATGGCAGTTCTCTGGTGACACTGGTACAGAGTAGTCTGTTGACCCGAGATCGTCATAGAGTCTTGTGTGGTTCCCATTGTGCTTTGATTTCCACCTTACCACGTCCAAGAGGGCGTGCAAAACGGTGGCTTTTGGGTACAGTCCCGAATCACATGGAGGCAATGAGCGATAGGAAGGGATTCGTCTCTCCCGGTATAGGGAGTTGATGTTGCGCTGTGTTCGATTGGCTATAGCCGGAAATCCCTGGCCAGGGTTGCTGAGATTTACTGGTAAGTGTTACCTGTAGTTTCTCGAATAGTTATAGACCTCATATCGACACGACTTATCGAGCTATTGGGGTCTGACGTTTACCACCCCTAGGCAAGATATGCGACATATCAGACGATCAGACCGGACTGTACGGTAAGTGTTACTGGTTGGATTCACATGAGTATGAGCGGGCTTGCTCGTCGATCATCTGATCGCTCAATACCCGGGTGGCCGTTACGTTTAGCAGACCGCTTGCGGCTTGTGGGCGTTTGATATGATCATCACCTGCTGCCGGCGTATTGACGAGTCTTTAGAGTCCTACACAGAGGTTTCCTGGCTCAAGCGAAACGAAATAGGAGCGCATATGAGATATGTGCGGGACCGAGAATAATGCGTGTATGTGATACCGTATTCTATTCTCGCGATGAATGTATCGATATGGTTGTATGCGATATAACCTAGTTATCGAATCAAGGATTGATTCGATAAGCCGATACATTGAATATTAGTCGGTTGTATGCGATATGACCGGATCGTTAAATCAAGTGTTGATTTAATGATTTAATGCATAATTATATATTTGATATATTACTTTGCATTAACTAGTATTGGTTCACTTTAAAAGGATTTTCTCACTTGATGTTCACAACTTGTATATGTGATATAATTTTGTGCACTTGTTTGTATCATGTTTGATGATACATGCTCACTTGGGTGTAGTTTTGGTTTAAACCTTGGTTATGTAAATGGTTAAGGTTTTTATTTATTTATTCATTTATTTATTTCCTTTTGGCAAGAAATAAAATGGTTGCTAGTTTTGTTTTACATTGAAAGTTCATGAAGGTTTGAAAAGTTGACCATTTTGTTTCTTTCCTTTAACCTAACCATTCCACTTAACCCTAGTTTATTCTCTACACCTAACTATGGTTGCAATATGATAAGTATTCATTTTATTTTCTTTTTTAATACACTTATCATATTCTATCATCTTCTTCCTCTTCTTCTTCTTCATGAAGAAACCTTGCTCCATCAATGGCAACTTGAGCAAATGAGTGAGAAATCCAATTCTAAAGTGAACCCACTTCCTATTTCTTCATCCTCTACCTCTTGCCAAGTAGTATAGGGTGTTTTCTTCACAAGTTCCATGACTTGGTGAAGTGGGAGCTTGATCTTGTGATGCCTCGACGTAGATCATCTTCGGCACGAAGCCGACGACCTTGCCCGCCCATTTCTCCGATGAAGCCGACGCTAGAGCCCGGGATTCCATTTGGACAGCGAGGAGACTTCATTGCGGAGCTATGGAGGTGGAGGACCGGATCTACAAAGGTTGTATTTCCGTTCTTTTAGTTAAGTTGTTAACTAGTTGCATCTTTCGCCTAAAATTCTAGTTAACGATCCGTATTAGGGTTTCTCGGCACATGTAAAATGTTAAATTGGCATGGTTGATGCCTTGTGAGACCTCATTAGAGTGCCTAGGAACCCTACAGTGGTATCAGAGCCTAGCTAGAGCCTTAGGCGATGCGTAGACGATGTTAGAAACCCGATCGAACCCCGAAACCCTAACTTTTAACCCTCTCTGGACTTTTTCTGAAAAAGTGGTTTTTTCCAAATTAAAAATGCTTAAAAAATGCAGCAGGAAATTCTAAGAATTACGGTGCAAAAATTACCTAATGATCTGTCTAAAGCGCGGCGGAACCGCGGCATTAGCCGCCTATTGCGGCGGTTCCGCGCCCATTTAGTTTCTTCAGTCAACCATTTTTGCACAGTAACTTCTTTATTTAAATGCTGAGTTTTATGGGAATTTTTAAAATTTATTCAAGAGTTGAATTTTCTGGGTTGTATTAGGGACTCGGTATTTCGATCGGATTATCAGATTTTGTCTATGTGTTTTCCGGATAATTTTTGAATATGTTAAAAAGTTCGACCGGATATAAATACCCAACTTTTCCCCTGCCGGAAAATTTCCAAGTGTTGGATTTTTTCGTGGTTTAAAGACGTTCTAAGTAGTGCAAGTAACGCGATGGTCCTTCTAGAAGACAACAAACCTTAACTCAATTACGTGACCGTCTTGAACTGCCCTTTAAACCTTCGGATTTGGGGCAGTACAGCATGCCACATGTGAGGCGTTGGCTTGACCCTTCTACGGCTGGACCGTTGGTACTGAGGCACGAACTGAATATTTTTTAAAACTTATTTCATGTGTTGATCTGTATCGGGAAAACTTGGGTGTTCGATTATTCGATCGGAAAGTTTAACATTTTCTATTTATCTGGAATGTGATACAATATTTCGAATTCACAAATAGTTATGAGATAACTGAATGAATGTTATAAACATAGCACTTTAGTCTCACTTGATCGGTTGCCACGGAATTTTGATGTGATCAAAAGTCCGTCGCAATCACGTAGCGTACGCGGATACTCGCCGGGTAAACTTAATAGACAGCCTCGCTCCATAGCCCCGACCAAGTGACTGTAGGAGAACCCCGTCACCGAAAGCATCCGTCCGGGTGCTCGCGGCAGCGGTGTTCCACCTTGGTGCACTTCGTCGACGGCGTTGGGGGTGCGGCCGCCTACTGAAGTTTGCGACGAGCATTCGATCAGGATGTCGGGAATCTTGTTGAATTGCCCGACTTGATATTGAAAAGAGTTTTCGATAATGAGACTAAAATGCGGGGTTTATAATTGTTAGGCATGCGATGTCTAAGGAATTCATTTAGTCAGGCATGCGATGTCTGAGGATGTTGCGGATTCCAACTATTGTAGTTTTACACTTTCTTTTCTGTGACCGTAAGTGTAACATGTGATATCGCCGGTTTCGTTGCTATATGTCAACGACAATTGGGATGGACATATTTACTTACGTTGATGACATGTGATGTTATGTGTTGCTGGATATGTTATATTGGATTGTCGTGTTTGAATAGCCGGGGGTTTTTTATGTGAGATGAGTGTTTTTCATTTTCATTCATGTAAAAACTTGTATGTAATATTCTTTTTCTTAGGGCACTTCCAGGTTGCGGAAGTTGTCACCCTTTGTATATTATTTACTTTTCCGCACTAGGATAGACCCAAGGAGGGGAGCATAAGTAACCGGGTTCTGGAGTCCAGTAGGAGACCAACTCGAGGAGTCGAGTCCGGGTCTCCTAACTCTAGAATTGGTAGGGTTGCTTGCCGCTCTCGTAGGGGTCTAGGGGTGTGGGTTTGGCTATTCATCGCGATCGTGGAATCCGTGTTTTATACTGGCTCGTATTGAAAACACGGACGTCCTAGTATATCCAATATTTCATATGATTCTTCTGCTGCGATATCTGTGATGTGATCATGTGATGTTCTGTGATAGATACTGTATATAGTATATATGATATATTATATAGATGTTACTTATGTTTTACACCCGCGCTAGCCCTGCCCTGCTCTGCCGTTAGTTACCTAACCTAACGGTGCACGAGGGGACATCGAGGCGAATGCGGATGGCATAAGTGTACGTCGTATTTATCTGTGATGTTTAGGTACTCAAATGATGGGACTTCATTAATGAGATTAATGAAATAAAAGAAACCTAAAGATGTTGTAGAATCGAATTTCAAAAATAAAACAGGTAGCTACAGTTCTTGCTTTGCACAGCGGTATATGTGATATATCCTGCACCTTATTCGATGAGGAAAGGACCGAGATCCCTTCACCGGGAGTGACTCCTTTAGCAATAACTGGTAGATGCTACACACTCGGTTTGTCTTTTGATTGCTTTTAAGTGTTTTTCTTTACACAGTGATATATATGATATATCCCGCACCTCATTCGACGAGGAAAGGACCGACGATCCCTTCACCGGGAGTGACTCCTTTAGCAAAACTAGAAAAGCCTAAAAAACACTCCATTTTAAAATCATTTGATTCTACAACGATATCAAGTTCATTACGCAATAGGTTTTCAGAAAAACCTGTCGTAGCCCTCCGTCATTTCAGATAAGTACTAGTTAATATTCGTGTTGCGGTAGTTTGGCCTCCGTCAAGGCGTAGTGTACGGTAGCTAACTAGTGCTTATCTGCTAGTATATGATGCGATTGGATTAGGGTATTCGTACGGCGTTGTTTGGCCTCCGTCAAGGGTCGTGCGGGTGGGTTTAATTCAATCAGGAAATAACGGGTTGAACTTGACTAGCGGACTATGGGTAGTTTGGCCTCCGTCAAGGTCATAGGACGCTAGGGGCAAAATTATCGAGAATTTCAAGTGTTGAAATTTGCAATGAGATTGCATACCTTCTATGAGATAGTTGGATCCCGATACCCGCTGCGAGTAAGAGTTACTCCTGGGAGAGTTTTACACATTACAATTAGCCGATCAAGTAGGTGTCTAGAAAGGTGTTAACGAGGTTACGCCTCTGGAAAAACGAGGTTTACATTAATTAGGTTCGTGCGAAAGCACGGGGGACCTCCCTCAAAGTACCGACACTGGCCTGGCTGAAAGATTGGCGAACTTGTAGTGTGTAATTAATCCCGGCTAGTCTTTCCTTTTAGGGTTTGAAAGAAGATTTGATAAAAAGCAGTGGAAGCCATCCTGATTAGATAAAAAAAAATAATAACCAATCTGATCTTGCAAGAGCGCACGCTGAGTGTTTTCTTCTCTCTCTCTCTCTAGGTAGCGACCATATCACGCCTTAATCAAGATAATAATACGGATTATTGACCGAACCCGCTTGTTATACTGAGCTGGGGAACGTTGGTCCCGCTCCAACTTATAATTGTTATAAGACAGAGCAGGAAATTGGGGATTACCAGAATTCCCGTGCCGCCCAAACGAAGAGAGTGCATGCTGATGCATCATCTTCGGGTGTGTTCATTACAAAGAACTGTTTCTCAGTATCCTTTACGTCCTGGGTATGTGATACCAGATCAGGATCCCAGATATGTAATCTGTTACATAGGGCTACAGAAAGGTAGAGAACTGAGAATGGGTGATAAGTTTCATGAGGCAGAAAACGGGGCAAGTATTGCAGCCAAGTCTGTTGGTCACTGTCACCCTGTATTTCCAATACATTGATTCTGAACGAATGTTATTAGATACCGAACCTGATATACAAAATCATATCAGTCTCTTTATAAGTAAAGAAATGATAAAATTTTGTATTGTTGGATAATGTTTTGAACATTTCCTATATCAAAAGTTGATCTGTTCAGGCACGTTATCTAAAAGCATTAATGTTCTGAATCAAACTACAGTTCTTAGTATACGGAACACACACAAGAGGAAGAGTTCAGAAATGAACGAATCCTTCTTGAGGCATTGTAAACTAGGTCATATCAATGCGACCTGACTAGCTGAATTTACATTTAGATGCATATTTAAATCTGTTTGAATTTACATCTTATGAAACTTGCCAGTCATGTCACAAAGATACGATGACCATAGCTCTGTTTACTGGAAGCAGAGAAAGAGTTAGTAAACTCTTGGGATGATACATGTTGATGTATGTAAGGTCCCCTGTCTACATATACCAAGACCGGTTCTTTATACTTCATTACATTCTTTGATGATCTTTCGAGATTCAGACCTATGTTCCTGTTGAAACACAAGTCCGAACCTTTTGAGATATTCACAGAATATAAGTTAGAAGTAGAGAACCAAATATGGGTAAAAGTATTATGTCCTATGATGAGATCAAGGAGGAGAATACTCGAGCACGAAATTCTTGGACTTTTCTAAAGGAGAATGAGATTCTCTCTCAGCATTACTCCTCCGTATACACCATAGCACGATGGTATATCGAGGCAGAGCAATCACACCCTATATGATAGGGTGTGCTCTGTGATGAGTACTACTGAGTTACCTGCTTCCTTTTGGGAGTTATGCACTTGAGAAGCTGCATACCTATTGAAAAGGGTTCAAATCAAATCAGTTGCCTACCACTCCATATGAGATATGGTATGGGAAGAGCCCATGTCTTAAGCTAGTTAAGATTTGGGGTTGTCCGGCCTATGTCTAAAAGCAAATTCCGGACAAGCTCGAGGCAAGGTCTGTTATGTAGAACTGGAAAGGTTCCAGCTATACAAAACTGCAGCAGATGATTTGACAGAACCAAAGGATTCAATAGTTACCAACGAACCTCAGCCTCTCCGCTGATCTAGTAGGGTTCCTCACCCACCTGAGAGATACTTCGGTTTCTCTATGACAGTGGGAGCGAGGATTGCATCATGAGATGATGACCCAACTAGTTTCGAGCAGGCCATCGAGAGTAGAGACTCTGTAAGAATGGCTGGATGCGTAGCGATCTGAGATGGAATCCATGTACACCAACAAAGTATGGACTTTGGTTGCTATATCTGAAGGGTTAAATCCCCATCAGGAGCAAGTATATCTTGAGAAGATTACTTGGTGTATATGGAAAGGTTGAGACTTTCAAAGCTAGACTTGTTAAAGCTTTTCGTCATCGACCAGGCGTGGATTATGATGAAACCTTTTCAAGTGGCTATGCTTAAGTCCATCCAGATCCTACTTGCCACGGCTACATACCATGACTACGATATCTGGCGGTTGGGTGCCATGACTACTTTTCTAAATAATGATTTAGAAAAGAACGTCTATAAGTACACAGTCAGAGGGTTTCGTAGACAGTGGGAGCAGCGGAAACATATGCAAGATGTTTTATGTGATAAAGCAGGCATCGCGGAGAAGGAACATCTGTTTTGATGGATAAGTCAAAGAGTTTGACATCATCAAAATGGTAGATGAACCTTGTATAAACAAAAAGATAGTAGGGAGTATGGTGGTGATCCTCGTAGAGTACGTGGATGTCACGCTCTTGATAAGAAAGGAGTTTCCTATGCTACGCTCGGTCAATCTCCGTTTATCACAATGATTCTCCATATAGGATAAAAGTGATACCTCCTAAATCCTGGGTTTTGGATCTATGAGATAGATCTAATTGGATGTTAGGATTCTCACTAGTTGTAGTGAGATGGTATCAATCGATCCTGGGGAGAATCACTGGAAGGGTTCCAGGGTGATAAGGACGACTGAAAGTCAGTCACAGGCATTGTCTTTACCCTCTGTAAAGGGACGGTATGTTGGAAGAGCTCCAAGCTAGATACCGTGGCATACTAGACGATTAAGGCTGAATACATCGCTACTTAAGATGCTACCAAAGAAGCTGTCTGGGTGTATATTTGTTCATGAGATGAACTTAGTTCCTCCCATTGTGCGACAATGGAGTTGTGGCATATGCCAAGGAACGTCCGTCCCATCAATGATCCAGATATATTCTAAGGCAGTATCACCTGATCATGGAGATGGTTGATCTCCAAGGAGATCGAGGTTAGGAGAGTAGACTCAGAGGACAGCACGGCGGATCCACTCACAAAGGCCTTTTCCCAGAGAGAGACTTTTATGGGATGGTTGAGTATGAGATACTGCAACCACTGCTATCAGATGGCCCTAGTGCAAGTGGGAGATTGTTAGTTATATTTATGCCCTAGAGGCCATTAATATACATAGGATGTATATTGTAGTGGATGCTTGGACATATATAGGGAGGACTTTCTTGCTCGACATGATAGTATGCTATCTGGTTGCTCTTTACCTTAACGTGTACACTGATTGTCCCTCTGTTACATGTTGGTAAAGCCCTTTGGATGTGTACTTGACTACCTGGACTATGATGCGGATCATACTAGTGGGGACATGGTAGTCCATAAGTACATCCTTCAAGGTCCCTAGTCGTGGGTGTATCGAGACGGGGCATCGATATACCAGAGTAGACTAGCGTATACCTTCTCGACCCATACCGATGGGCGATGGATGATCCCATATCCATTGGTGTTTGACATCGGAGATGATATACGGGTGCTCAGTGGAGACTGCGTACACTGGACGGACTCGCCGAGAACTCCCAGATGGTATTATACCTTACGTCAGATGGCAGTTCTCTGGTGACACTGGTACAGAGTAGTCTGTTGACCCGAGATCGTCATAGAGTCTTGTGTGGTTCCCACTGTGCTTTGATTTCCACCTTACCACGTCCAAGAGGGCGTGCAAAACGGTGGCTTTTGGGTACAGTCCCGAATCACATGGAGGCAATGAGCGATAGGAGGGGATTCGTCTCTCCCGGTATAGGGAGTTGATGTTGCGCTGTGTTCGATTGGCTATAACCGGAAATCCCTGGCCAGGGTTGCTGAGATTTACTGGTAAGTGTTACCAGTAGTTTCTCGAATAGTTATAGACCTCATATCGACCCGACTTATCGAGCTATTGGGGTCTGACGTTTACCACCCCTAGGCAAGATATGCGACATATCAGACGATCAGACCGGACTGTACGGTAAGTGTTACTGGTTGGATTCACAAGAGTATGAGCAGGCTTGCTCGTCGATCTTCTGATCGCTCAATACCCGGGTGGCCGTTACGTTTAGCAGACCGCTTGCGGCTTGTGGGCGTTTGATATGATCATCACCTGCTGCCGGCGTATTGACGAGTCTTTAGAGTCCTACACAGAGGTTTCCTGGCTCAAGCGAAACGAAATAGGAGCGCATATGAGATATGTGCGGGACCGAGAATAATGCGTGTATGTGATACCGTATTCTATTCTCGCGATGAATGTATCGATATGGTTGTATGCGATATAACCTAGTTATCGAATCAAGGATTGATTCGATAAGCCGATACATTGAATATTAGTCGGTTGTATGCGATATGACCGGATCGTTAAATCAAGTGTTGATTTAATGATTTAATGCATAATTATATATTTGATATATTACTTTGCATTAACTAGTATTGGTTCACTTTAAAAGGATTTTCTCACTTGATGTTCACAACTTGTATATGTGATATAATTTTGTGCACTTGTTTGTATCATGTTTGATGATACATGCTCACTTGGGTGTAGTTTTGGTTTAAACCTTGGTTATGTAAATGGTTAAGGTTTTTATTTATTTATTCATTTATTTATTTCCTTTTGGCAAGAAATAAAATGGTTGCTAGTTTTGTTTTACATTGAAAGTTCATGAAGGTTTGAAAAGTTGACCATTTTGTTTCTTTCCTTTAACCTAACCATTCCACTTAACCCTAGTTTATTCTCTACACCTAACTATGGTTGCAATATGATAAGTATTCATTTTATTTTCTTTTTGAATACACTTATCATATTCTATCATCTTCTTCCTCTTCTTCTTCTTCATGAAGAAACCTTGCTCCATCAATGGTAACTTGAGCAAATGAGTGAGAAATCCAATTCTAAAGTGAACCCACTTCCTATTTCTTCATCCTTTACCTCTTGCCAAGTAGTATAGGGTGTTTTCTTCACAAGTTCCATGACTTGGTGAAGTGGGAGCTTGATCTTGTGTTGCCTCGACGTAGATCATCTTCGGCACGAAGCCGACGACCTTGCCCGCCCATTTCTCCGATGAAGCCGACGCTAGAGCCCGGGATTCCATTTGGACAGCGAGGAGACTTCATTGCGGAGCTATGGAGGTGGAGGACCGGATCTACAAAGGTTGTATTTCCGTTCTTTTAGTTAAGTTGTTAACTAGTTGCATCTTTCGCCTAAAATTCTAGTTAACGATCCGTATTAGGGTTTCTCGGCACATGTAAAATGTTAAATTGGCATGGTTGATACCTTGTGAGACCTCATTAGAGTGCCTAGGAACCCTACAAAAATAGTAGGAAAAATGTCATATTAAATGTGCAGTTTTATCAACTGAACAAATACCCCCAAACTTATCTTTGATCGTCCCGAGCAAACTAGTTTATTCAAGAGAAGGAGAAAACGAAGCACACTTTCGTAGGCAACACGATTGCACTGAACACGTGCAACAAGCCGTTAAACCTCTAGGCGTCCCTGGTAGGAGGAGTGTTGTCTCCTGAGCAATTTTCAGCGGATTACACCCACAAAATCCTATAATAAAAGAGAGATGGTGAAAGTTACATATAAAGATAAGAACCATAAAAGAAAGACTTTGAAAACTTAGAGTTTTCAACTACACTAGCTTTTCAGTTGTCATGAGCCCTATCTTAATAGTCATGAAAAGATATTAGAAATCATATCATCCCTCAATAAAACATCGTTTTTATTCTTCATTCCTACCTTTCATCCAAACATCGATCATATACCCCTATGTGTGTGTAAAAGATATCCCTACACTCGGAGAATTCAATTCAAGCTATCATACTCTTGTCCATCAGCCTTAGTACTTTTTAATCCATATTTATATGGAATATGCTCACACATTTTTCATGTGACCGTTAATACTTCTTGAGCTACTACCCGACCGATTACTCATGTGCTTGCTGATTATGTGTATTAGTATTTTCCTCGTTTTGCATCACCTAAGGCTTAGCAGTGACTCCCAGACCAGTTGGTCTAAGGCACTAGGTGATGAAGCACCCTCGCTATATATTTGTTTATCGCTGCCTCGGTGATAACAAAACCAGTGTTCATTTTTCTTCACTATTTTATATTTTATTCATTTATAATTTCCTTCATATTTTGGCTTTTAGACAAGAGTATTTCAAGGTATCCTCTACTATCCCGAGTTTCAAGACGTGTGTAAGTGCGTATAGTAGGGTATCAACATTCAAATGTTTGGCTTCCATAATAAGAACTATTTTTCAGACTTATTTTTATCCTCAGATTAGTGACTTCTTTCATCTTACTCACCCTTGGGACAACGGCTCATAACTACTTATTACTAGTTCGTTTAAGAAAACTTCTAATTTTCTTGGGTTTCTTCAATTTTTCTAATCTTTTAAATATAATTTTTCACTTTCTACTCTTTAGTTATAAAAAAAAAATTTGAATGCCCAGTGTTAAAGATAATTCAGTTTATACAAATCTCCCCCCAAACCTGTTTTCAGCAGTGTCCTCACTGATATTGTCTTTTGAGAGCATGGACCTGTATACTTGAGGAGAGACAAAAGGGGTAAAATAATAATTAAATGAAAACTACCCCCAAACTTATTCTTTGGCACGCACAGATATTCAGTTAAGTCCATTTTCACTCACCTCCATTCTTAAAATGAGAAAATGTTACCAAAATATGGAGGTGAGGCAGAGGAAATTCAGTTCTGATAAAGCGGCTCTTGTAAAAATAGGAGCTCCTCCGCTGGATCAGCAGAGAAATACGGTTTTAATCTATGCCCATTTACTTTAAAAATTGAACCGTTTTTCAAATTTTCAACCTCTACTGCCCCGTGCGGGTGTACATACCGCACCACAAAAGGTCATTTCCAACGAGATTTAAGCTTACCCGGATGAAGATGGAGACGGGAATCGTAAAGAAGGACTTGTTGCCCCGATGTGAAAGTTTTTCTAAAAAGGTTTTTATCGTGGAACACTTTAGTCCGGTTCTTTTCTATCACCGCATTATCATAAGTTTCATCGCGGAGTTCGCTTAGCTCATTCAATTGCAGCTTCCGATAGCTGCTCGCTTGATCAAAATCGAAGTTAAGCTCTTTAATAGCCCACATTGCTTTATGTTCGATCTTGACAGGAAGGTGGCATGCCTTCCCAAACACAAGGCGGTATGGAGACATACCAAGATTGGTCTTATAAGCGGTGCGAAATGCCCAAGAGCATCCGTCAATTTGGTTGACCAATCTTTACGGTTTTTAGAAACCGTCTTCTCCAAAATTTGTTTGATCTGCCTATTTGAGATCTCAGCTTGCCCATTTGTTTGGGGATGATAGGGCGTAGAAAGTTTGTGAGTGATTGAATATTTCCGCATCAAGGCCTCGAAAGACCGATTATAGAAATGTGTCCCGTTGTCGCTAATTATAGCGCGAGGGTTTCCGAATCGCGAAAAGATATTTTCTTTAAGGAACAAAGTTGTCATTAGTGCGACACGGTATTGCTTCCACCCATTTCGAGACATAATCAACCGCTAAAAAGATATATAAATTCCCAAAAGAGTTGGGAAAAGGGCCGATAAAATCAATACCCCAAACATGGAATATTTCCACAACCAATATAGGTTGGAGCGGCATCTCGTTTCTTCGTGAAATCTGACCCAAGTGCTGACATCGCGGACAAGTTTTGCAATGTTCATATGTATCTTTAAATAATGTTGGCCAATAAAAGCCACATTGCAAAACTTTCTCCGCCATTTTTCGCGGACCAAAATGACCGCCGCATGCCTGATCATGACAAAATGATAACACACTCTTGAATTCATCGTTAGGGACACACCTGCGAATGATTTGATCGGAACAATACTTAAACAGATAAGGTTCATCCCAGTAAAAGTATGTTACTTGGGATAGAAATCGAAGTTTGTCTTGTTTCGACCAATCGCTAGGAATAAGTCCCGTCGCAAGATAGTTCACAATATCCACGAACCAAGGTTCGTAGGATACAGTCAAGAACTGTTCGTCAGGAAATGAGTCATTTATCGGCACGATCAAAGTTGGCGAAGAAGTGATGCGTGAAAGATGGTCGGCGACAACGTTTTCACATCCACTCTTGTCTCGGATGACAAGATCAAATTCTTGTAACAATAGGATCCAACGTATTAGCCTGGCCTTAGCATCCTTCTTCGATACAAGATGTCGTAGGGCGGAGTGATCGGTGTAAACAACTATTGGCGAGCCAATCTGTAACATTTCAAAAAAAATAAAATATTACTTTTGGGAATTTTTATAATTAAGTAATAAAATATTGAATATTTTAATAAGGCGGTATAATTAAATACCGATAAATTGGGAAAAAATTTAAAAAATTATAGAAATTACTAAAAGAGGGTGTTCTATGTGAATTATGCAAATTTTAAGTTTTTATGATTTATTATACACTAATTTTGTGCTAATCGCGATTAAAAATCGCTAATCGCGTTTTAAGCGTATTTTGTGCAAAACATGCACCATATCTTTTTATTAACACTTGTTGCATTTTTACTACATGTTTTGGGTGCATGGCTCTTGTTTTGGGGTTACTATTGAGGTGAGAAAGAAAAAAGAAAAGAAAAGAAAAGAAAAAGGATATTGATTAAAGAAAGGAAGTATGGGCAAGTGAGAGAAAGTGAGGGGTCAAGGGAGAGCCTTAACCATTTGCTCCCTTCTTCTTCCTCCATCATTTTCTCCCATCATTTCCCTCATAGCTGTTGCCCTCATCTCCCCCCCCCCTCAAATCACCACAAATACACCAAAAAACCACTCAAAACCCTACTCCCACTTCACAAAAAATGTGCACAAGCTCTCAAGCTCCACTTTAGACCAAGAAAAATCACATTTTGGTGCTGTAGGGGATTCTTGGGTCCCAAATGAGGTAATCCCTTCACACTTAGTGTAGATTTTCCTTCACTTTAAACCATTTACGTGTTTAGTTGTGATGTGGTGCGTTTTGGTGAACTTTGGAAATCCCTAGTCAGGGTTAAGGGTTTCTTTGAGTTGTGATGGTGTAGGTTAGTGCTATTGGTGACCTTAAACCCCCCTTAGTGTTTAGAACTGAAACCAAACTCAACTTACTGAAAATACGGAAAAACAGAACTTTTCATGTCGATTTTGTGAGTTTTAGGGTGTGCAGGGAAATCTGGAATAAACCGGGGCATTTACGAGATAAATAAACAACTTCAGAGACCTAGATAGACTACCATGAGACCACCCTGTGAAGACGACACCCTAAATCCCCAAGAAAACCGAGGAAGCCGGTTTTGGCAAGGGAGTGGCCGGCCACTTGGTGATGGAATGTGTCCAGGTTGTTCCAGTAGCTCATATGTACCCTATACATCACCCCAGAGTTGTTTGCTTACCTTGTTTTCACCTGAGACGAAATTTGGGACCACTTTTCTGGGTTGCTGCCATGTGTTTCATGATGTATATGGATTTAAGATTCGATATTTGTGTTTGTACTCGGTCATTTGACGTTTGTACGCCTATCCCGAGTGTTATTGGGTTGAATTGCGAGATGCAAACTATAGGTTCTAACCTAAAAACTTTTAAGCGTAACGTTTTGGTTTTCGTGTGTCGTTTTGGTTTTAATGCGATGCGATATGTGTGACATGTAGGTACCCCTACGGTGATTCGAGACGATGAAGAAGATGGTGGCGACATCGACATCGGCAAGCAAGATCAAGGTGAATAGATTATATCTAAAGGGGAAGTCGGGTAGATGGTGTATAGTATCCCCGCAGTTTGATATTTAGTATACTATATATACTATATATATACGATGATAGCGTTAAGTGTGATATGGATATTCTAGATGTGATTAGGTGTACTATGGATAGATTAGAGTTTAGAAATAAACTAGTATAGTTTCCTAGTTGCGAACCCTAGAATAACTTTACACCCACACGCACACACATGCTTACTGTTATACTTATATCTGGATGATGAGGATAGTGGATGATATTTGGAGATGAGTCGATGAGATTGGGCATTGTTCCATAAGATCGGTGATATGATGTGGTTCGTATTTGGGATACGACATGAGATTTTAGCGGGCCTTTGGACGTGCGTTTTACACACGCATTTATATCTATATAGATGGTATCGGTTTGTACTAGACTTAGATCAGTACCCCAGATCATGAGATATGACGATAAGGATACCAGACAGTTGATGAGATGATTGTGATATTGACCCGTACCCAGATTTGGGATGCCGTACGATGGATGTACCGTACGAGCTTTATATTGATGATAGATCCGCACTCATGACTCGAGGATGTCATATGATGTATTGTATCGTACGTGATAATATTGAGGCGGGATCACCGACTATTATATTTATATATATATATCGACTTAGATTTAGGTGGTTTCCATACCTCTCCCGATTAGCTTGTTAGTTAGATCTGTAGTTTGCTTAGTAGAGGTTAGGCTAGACCGATGTCATGCCTAGTTCAAAACTAACGAATCGGGAATATTTTTTAAAGGCAGGCAAAGGGATTCTACGGATATTTACAAAAGACGTATCTTTTCTTAAAAACACCGTAGCCCTTATTTTCCTAAAAACCCCGATTCGTCTTCTTTCAAATGGCAAAACAGTATGACATAGATACATTGATATAGATTATGCACTGTTGTGTTTATTATTCATTTGCCGCATATTCTTACTGTTCACATCGCATTGCATGTTTAAATATGTTTATTGTTATGTTAAAACCATGCTGTTATGACACCAACACCATTATCGATGATGCATATGTTTCACGTACACCTGCTTGCCGGCTCACACACTTCATCATCGATAATTGCCATGTCACTACACTGTAGGACTGTTGCATTCAGGGTATGATCCCTTGCAGGGCATACTTGTGTACATACATATTGTACACTCATACTTGTGTACATACATATTGTACACCCATACTTGCATACATAAGTATCTGCACATACATAGATGATTCTGGCTTGATTAGAGATTTGGGAACCGCAAGATATATCTTAAAACTGTGTTTATTTTAAAAGAGCGGTTTCCCTCAATATGTGCATATTACTATTCCATATTGCATGATATACTGATATGCTTACGTTTCTTTTATATGTCGTATACATCATGCTTTATGATTATACACATTGAGATATGTTGTTTCCATGATATTTCTGGATTTGGGAACCGTGGGTATTTCAAAAGAGAGTACGTATTGTTTTAAAAACCCGGTTACCCTTGATATGATATTTCAGTGCGCCCACCATGAGTTTTATCGTTTCTGATGTATATATATACCCCATGCGAGGAGGAGTCGTGAGCCATGTATGGGTACATGGTGGGGCCCGGTATGGCACCGCGGGGCAAGAAAGGGATGCTGTGTATACAGACGGTGAGCCTGGCAAAGGGACCACTACCTACCGGTGATAGTAATTGGGCTCGGCGGATATCCGGAGGATACCGACCGGAGTTGAGAGATGATATGGGCCGATCCAGACTGACGGAGCCCGTGGGCCGATCCGGACTGACGGAGCCCGATATATGAGGATTTACGTGCCGATGCTGGGCACAGCTTTCATGATGTTTTCGAGTGTCGATGCTGGACACTCCGGTTCCATGATTTTGATGTGTCGCGAGGGACACATGTTGATTATATCCTCATACTTCCATGCATATGCTTTATGATATTTACATGCACGATGTTTATTGTCATTGGGTGACATGTGGACGATATCCACATACATATAGTTGACATTGATGACCTTGATCACATAGTTAGATGAGATCCATATACATACAGACATTGATTACATAGTTGGATGATATCCACATACTTATGGACTTCATGATATAGTCGATATTGATCATACCTCATATTTATGATATGTTATTACCTGTGGCACTGGCACGAGCACTTGGTACTACACTCTTGTATAAATGTTACATTGCCACCTTATCATGCTTCAGATTTATTCATTTGAGGTTTATATATATATCTGATCGTATTGACTTAGGATTGTGTCATACATACGATTTCTGCTCTGTGATATTTTCTATTCACGAGTTGGCAACTCACCCCCGTTGTGCCACAGTTCTTGCAGGTTTTGCCGTACAGGTTTCATTGCGGCTTTTCTGGCACACCGCTTCCCTTACGGGTGATTTGCTTTGGTAGGTGGGTTTTTTTGCATCAGAACCACCATTGTATATGTATTATTCCTTTGTATCTAGTAAATCCATCAACCAAATATGTATATTGTTTCAGACTTAGAAAACCAGTTATGTATTATTTCGACTTTAGAGTCGCGCGTTGTAGTATTATGGTTTTCATGTTGATTTGAGTTTTCCTTTGAGTTTTGATCCTCACCCTTCGGCGTTGTATATTATACTGCTTGCGTGGTTGTGACCGTCGATTGACGAAGAGCTAGCTCCCGCTTGGAGATGCCTTTTATCATTGTATATATATTATTCATGTTGTACCCCGTTTGGGGCCAGTATTTACAAAGGAAACTCTGCCGAAATTTTCAGAAAAGACTATAGATTTTAAAAATGCATATGCGGCTTACTTATTTAAAAACCTTGCTTTTAAAACTTGTTTTCCTTACTTCTTAAAAACTAGTTTTCTTTATTTACTCCTTAAAATGGTTTTAGATTTCTGGGCTTTTTGGCTTACTTGAATTAGATGAGGTCCTATAGACTTCATATGATTCAAGGGCCAGTCACGGGCTACTTCAGGTCGTGACAAAGTTAGTATCAGAGCGCTAGGTTAACCTTGGTTCGAGTCTAAGTTTGACTATGTGGAGCATAGAGCGTTTATATATATACGGAACTTAGGCTTGACCTTACGGAACTTAGACTTAGTCGAAGGGGTATTATACCCGAACTTTCGTCGCGTAGGATGACCCTTGGTTGATGGAGTAGGTAGCTTGAGTAGAGTGGCGTACCGTACGTATGTTCCGCGGCATACTTACGATACGCTATTCCGCTTAAGAAACCTTAGGATGTACATTTTCTTGCACAGTATTATATTCATTCCTATGATCTATCCTTATCGATACTGGTTATGATTTTGCTGCCACGATTACACGGGCAGAGAGGGCTACGGCTAGAGTTGCGTCAGCACGAGCTCGTCACGGACGAGGACTGACGAGGGCGTGATTCCAGGGACATACGATTGCATATAGAGGCGTCGCTTTATTGCGTTTTCGCGCCATGAGCGTTTTACAGATCACTTTTACGAGATTTCCCGGATGTGCTGATCGGCACCAGAGGATCAGGCTACTTCTAGAGGCCAGTCAGAATGTGATGACCATTGATATATCGCTTATTCATGATGATTGAGGCGCTGTTCAGCGTACAGACGAATGAGCCAGTTGTTGCTGCAAATGACGAGATATTGCCCAAATGTTGGAGCTACTACAGCATGAGTATATACTTAGAGATACGACGGAAGGTCGCTAGTCACCCGAGGATGAATGACTACGACATGTGGTTCATTCGCTTACCGCGATGCGAGGTCATCAGATAGATGGATTCCAGCTTTTGATGACTTCACGCAGGTACGTTGAGAGTCGATGGAGACGATCGAATGTCAGGAGCCCATTTTCCAAGTTTAAAGTATTCGGAAAGACATGCAAGCGATTCTATGGACCCTCTAGAAGAATGAAACCCTAACTCGACATAATGACCGTGTGAAAGCCTTTGAACCTGAGGGTTTGTGGCAGTTCCGCGGTGCCATTAGTGAGGCTTGGGTTTGCCCTTCTACGGCTGGACCACCAATGCTGTGGTATGTACTCGATACTATTAAACTGTGCCCAAGATGTTGAGCTCTTGGGGGATTATGAGGTTTTGACAAATCGATCGGATGGTTCGACATCTTTCGGATATCATGTGATGGGATACATTGGTTGGGAGACTCCAGATACGAGTATAGCCGTTGGAGCGCAGTCCATGCAGCCACGAGAAGACGAGTCCGAATCAGTTGACATTGGAACAGAGTGGAGTTAAGAGTTCGCACGAGATTTCAAAGAAATGACGTTCCACTCCGCTGACATCAGAGATGCGATACGCATGCAGAGGCGTTGATTATTGATATACCTTCCAGAAGGAGTCGCGATGAGTATGCAGCCATTCCGGAACAAGAAACAGATATAGTAAGGGTGGTAACTTCCGGGCAATTCGGCGGAAACGAGATTTGAGAAAGACTTCGACAGGACCTTTCTGGAATACTATACGAGATGACTTGGACCCAGGAGTGGTTATATTGCGCACATCCAGCAGGCTAGAGTTCGGCATCGTCGACGAGATAGTTGACCAGGTTCAGATAGAGGACCTCACCCAGATGCGTTGTGAATTGATCAAGAATGGACGAGTATGGAGTATACCTCCACAGGTAGGGACGAGTTCCTGAGGGCGTGTTCGGCTAGATATCTTCCACATAGTGATGAAGATACCGAGTTCATGATTTCGAGTCCGTGTGAGAGACTTCGGATGGACCGTAGCCGAGGACATTTGCAGTGCGCAGATAAAGACGTGACGTCGAAGTGGACGATGATACAGACAAGCGGGACAAGAGGTTCGTGCGAGATGCTGACGAGCTTTTGTCATTCCCTGTTAGGATTAAAGGTTGGATATGTCTACAAAGGCGTTGGGATGCGACCAGTTTCCGAGGAAATGCTGTGCTGAGGACGCAAATGTCCAGAGAGCGAGAAAAGATTATGCAAGAGTACCAGCCTCCGTACAGTTCGGCATAGGCGAGATCGGAAGAGCCCTCGAGCAGGATTCCTTCCAGGACACTGCTGCGATAAGGTTTGCACCTAGGATCAGATGTGTGATGTGTATTTAGAGGACCAGAGGTCGGCGCTAGCGACGTGCTGCTTTATGAGTGGTCATAGGGATTGACCGAGGGAAGACCAGAGAAGTGCCAGGATGGAATCGTCCCCATTAGCACACCTGACAGGGCCGATGAGCCGATGGATTGCGAGATTGTCAATCCACAGAGGAGATACAAGAGACAAGTAGATTTCTTGCGCTGCTAGCATTGGATGCACCAGCACCTTCTCGAGTTTGAAGGAGGAAATATCGACGGCGGTATTTATGATTTGTGATTTGGTGATTCGATTATCACGTATTCGTCACCTTGGATTTCGGTATTTTGGGCGAATTGCTCCCATGATTTAGTCTTGATGGCCGAGTTCCATGATATTTGTTTTCGTGCACCACGGTTGCACCTGACTTCGGTCTGATGTCATTCGATATGTTGATTTTGGTTTCATGCCTATATTATGCATGTGATTTGACTTATGCTTTCAGCATAGTTTTCGTGCACTTTTGTGCTTAGATTTGGTTTGTGCACGTTGATGCACATGATTATGAGATTATATACCGCGGTATACCTGATTTTGATTGAGCCGTATTATATATCGTCGATTTGGATTCTGATATTGATGTTGATTTCTTGCACTCCGTGCATTTGATTTGGATTTTGCGCATGTTCGACGCTTGATATTGGATTTCGTGATTTCGTGCATGTTGAATGCGCATGATTTAGATTTTATTCATGCATGATGGATGCACCTGATTTGGATTTTCGCGTGTGTTGAGCGCATGTTTTGAGATACGATTTTGGTGCACACCAGATGCACTAAATCGAGATTCTTCGTGCATGTCAGATGCACCTGATGTTGCTGTCAGGCACGCCCGTTGCCCTTAGCAGATGTTTCGTGCACACCCGTTGCACCTAGATATTGTTTCTGTGCACATGTATGGCACATATATGGATTTTGATTTCCGTGCGCACCAGACGCACGTAGCATTCATATGCACATTTTGGGATAGATTTCTTATGGAGCAGTACGCTTTTATGATATTTGCTATATATTTTCGTACTGAGCAGGACTGATCAGAGGGCAGTACCTGCGTATATTTTGCATGCATTGATAGTTATAGAAAGGATTTCCAAAAAGCGAGCTATAGTCTCAGTGTTTACCTACGTGTCTGATATGACACAACACGTTTAAAATAAGAGAACCCTTCTAAATTGTTTTCGAAGCAGCGGAACGTACATATTAAACAAAAGATATATACATATATGGTTATTTTCTTATATTAGACGTCTGCCACCGTGCAGTGCTATGCGCATCGTACAGCAACATGAAAGGTTTGGCATGCATTTCTTTCAGGTATTTACATGTATAGATTTGATGTCTACATGTATGGTTTTGATATATATCATATTGGTTTTGTTCTGGATTTGACATTTGTGTCTTTACCATGACTCTGATGATTGCGGGATGCTTGACGGAGCTTTGTTTTTGAGTTATCTGCTCATTACTCATGCGCATGCATTGCGCTATGATGCGTTTGATGTATTGATGATTTCGGAACCCCGACGACTCGGACTTTTACTGAAATGTTTTAGTATTTGAGGGGTTTTAAATTTAAATTCGGGGACCGAATTTCTTTAAGGAGGGAAGATTGTAACATTTTAAAAAAATAAAATATTATTTTTGGGAATTTTTATAATTAAATAATAAAATATTGAATATTTTAATAAGGCGGTATAATTAAATACCGATAAATTGGGAAAAAATTTGAAAAATTATAGAAATTACTAAAAGAGGGTGTTCAATGTGAATTATGCAAATTTTAAGTTTTTATGATTTATTATACACTAATTTTGTGCTAATCGCGATTAAAAATCGCTAATCGCGCTTTAAGCGTATTTTGTGCAAAACATGCACCATATCTTTTTATTAACACTTGTTGCATTTTTACTACATGTTTTGGGTGCATGGCTCTTGTTTTGGGGTTACTATTGAGGTGAGAAAGAAAAAAGAAAAGAAAAGAAAAGGAAAAGGAAATTGATTAAAGAAAGGAAGTATGGGCAAGTGAGAGAAAGTGAGGGGTCAAGGGAGAGCCTTAACCATTTGTTCCTTTCTTCTTCCTCCATCATTTTCTCCCATCATTTCCCTCATAGCTGCTGCCCTCATCTCCCCCCCCTCTCCTCAAATCACCACAAGCACACCCAAAAACCACTCAAATCCCCACTCCCACTTCACAAAAAATGTGCACAAGCTCTCAAGCTCCACTTTAGACCAAGAAAGATCACATTTTGGTGCTGCAGGGGATTCTTGGGTCCCTAATGAGGTAATCCCTTCACACTTAGTGTAGATTTTCCTTCACTTTAAACCATTTACGTGTTTAGTTGTGATGTGGTGCGTTTTGGTGAACATTGGAAATCCCTAGTGAGGGTTAAGGGTTTCTTTGAGTTGTGATGGTGTAGGTTAGTGCTATTGGTGACCTTTAACCCCCCTTAGTGTTTAGAACTGAAACCAAACTCAACTTACTGAAAATACGGAAAAACAGAACTTTTCATGCCGGTTATGTGAGTTTTAGGGTGTGCAGGGAAATCTGGAATGAACCGGGGCATTTACGAGATAAATAAACAACTTTAGAGTCCTAGATAGACCACCATGAGACCACCCTGTGAAGACGACACCCTAAATCCCCATGAAAACCGAGGAGGCCGGTTTTGGCAAGGGAGTGGCCAGCCACTTGGTGATGGAATGTGTCCAGGTTGTTCCAGTAGCTCATATGTACCATATACATCACCTCAGAGTTGTTTGCTTACCTTGTTTTCACCTGAGACGAAATCTGGGACCACTTTTCTGGGTTGCTACCATGTGTTTCATGATGTATATGGATTTAAGTTTTGATATTTGTGTTTGTACTCGGTCATTTGACGTTTGTACGCTTATCCCGAGTGTAATTGGGTTGAGTTGCGAGATGCAAACTATAGGTTCTAACCTATAAGCTTTTAAGCGTATCGTTTTGGTTTTCGTGTGTCGTTTTGGTTTTAATGCGATGCGATACGTGTGACATGTAGGTACCCCCACGGTGATTCGAGACGATGAAGAAGATGGTGGCGACATCGACATCGGCAAGCAAGATCAAGGTGAGTAAATTATATCTACGGGGGAAGTAGGGTGGATGGCGTATAGCACCCCCGCAGTTCGATATTTAGTATACTATATATACTAAATATATACGTATGATAGCGTTAAGTGTGATATGGATATTGTAGATGTGATTAGGTATACTATGTATAGATTAGGGTTTAGAAGTAAACTAGTATAGTTTCCTAGTTGCGAACCCTAGAATAGGTTTACACCCACACGCACACACATGCTTACTGTTATACTTATACCTGGATGATGAGGATAGTAGATGATATTTGGAGATGAGTCGATGAGATTGGGCATTGTGCCATGAGATCGGTGATATGATGTGGTTCGTATTTGGGATACGACATGAGATTTTAGCGGGCCTTTGGACGTGCGTTTTACACACGCATTTATATCTATATAGATGGTATCGGTTTGTACTAGACTTAGATCAGTACCCCAGATCATGAGATATGACGATAAGGATACCAGATAGTTGATGAAATGATTGTGATATTGACCCGTACCTAGATTTGGGATGTCGTACGATGGATGTACCGTACGGGCTTTATATTGATGATAGATCCACACTCATGACTCAAAGATGTCATATGATGTATTGTATCGTACGTGATACTATTGAGGCGGGATCACCGACTTTTATATATATATATATATATATATATATATATATATATATATATATATATATATATCGACTCAAATTTAGGTGGTTTCCATACCTCTCCCGATTAGCTTGTTAGTTAGATCTGTAGTTTGCTTAGTAGAGGTTAGGCTAGACCGATGTCATACCTAGTTCAAAACTAACGAATCGGGAATATTTTTTAAAGGCAGGCAGAGGGATTCTACGGATATTTTCAAAAGACGTATCTTTTCTTAAAAACACCGTAGCCCTTATTTTCCTAAAAACCCCGATTCGTTTTCTTTCAAATGGCAAAACAGTATGACATAAATACATTGATATAGATTCTGCATTGTTGTGTTTATTATTCATTTGCCGCATATTCTTGTTGTTCGCATCGCATTGCATGTTTAAATATGTTTATTGTTATGTTAAAACCATATTGTTAGGACACCAGCACCATTATCGATGATGCATATGTTTCACATACACCTGCTTGCCGGCTAACACACTTCATCATCGATAATTGCCATGTCACTACACTGTAGGACTGTTGCATTCAGGGTATGACCCCTTGCAGGGCATACTTGTGTACATATATATTATACACTCATACTTGTGTACATACATATTGTACACCCATACTTGCATACATAAGTATCTGCACATACATAGATGATTCTGGCTTGATTAGAGATTTGGGAACCACAAGATATATCTTAAAACTGTGTTCATTTTAAAAGAGCGGTTTCCCTCAATATGTGCATATTACTATTCCATGTTGCATGATATACTGATATGCTTACGTTTCTTTTATATGTCGCATACATCATGCTTTATGATTATACGCATTGAGATATGTTGTTTCCATGATATTTCTGGATTTGGGAACCGTGGGTATTTAAAAGCATAGTCACATAATTCGCGAATTATTCGCCGAATTCGCGAATAATTCGCGAATTTTTGATCAGACGAATTAATCTCCGAATTAATCGTCAATACCGAACTGGCCGAATAATTCGCGAATTATTCACGAATTATTCCCGAATTATGTGAAAAACAGCGAATAATTCAAAAAACAACAAATAATTCACAAAATCAAAACCTAGCGTCTCATATATTAATTTATTGCTCGAAATCCTTCCCGAACATTTCCCGAACACTTACCGAATCTTTCCCGAATACCTGCCGATTTTTTCCGAATAGTTCTCCGAATCCGAATTTTCGACCTCGCCGAATTATTCCCGAACGACGAATTTGTGACTATGTTTAAAAGAGAGTATGTATTGTTTTAAAAACCCAGTTATCCTTGATATGATATTTCAGTGCGCCCACCATGAGTTTTATCGGTTCTGATGTATATATATACACCCCATGCGAGGAGGAGTCATGAGCCGTGTGTGGGTACATGGTGGGGCCCGGTATGGTACCCCGGGGCAAGAAAGGGATGCTGTGTATACAGACGGTGAGCCTGACAGAGGGACCACTACCTACCGGTGATAGTATTTGGGCTCGGCGGATATCCGGAGGATACCGACCGGAGTCGAGAGATGATATGGGCCGATCCGGACTGACGGAGCCCGTGGGCCGATCCGGACTGACGGAGCCCGATTTATAAGGATTTACGTGCCGATACTGGGCACAACTTTCATGATGTTTTCAAGTGTCGATGCTGGACACTCCGGTTCCATGATTTTGATGTGTCGCGAGGGACACATGTTGATTATATCCTCATACTTCCATGCATATGCTTTATGATATTTACATGCATGATGTTTATTGTCGTTGGGTGACATGTGGACGATATCCACATACATATAGTTGATATTGATGACCTTGATCACATAGTTGGACGAGATCCACATACATACAGACATTGATTACATAGTTGGATGATATCCACATACTTATGGACTTCATGATATAGTCGACATTGATCATACCTCATATTTATGATATGTTATTACCTGTGGCACTGGCACGAGCACTTGGTACTACACTCTTGTATAGATGTTACATTGCCACCTTATCATGCTTCAGACTTATTAATTTGAGGTTTATATATATATATATATATATATATATATATATATATATGATCGTATTGACCTAGGATTGTGTCATACATACGATTTCTGCTCTGTGATATTTTCTATTCACGAGTTGGAAACTCACCCCGTTGTGCCACAGTTCTTGCAGGTTTTACCGTACAGGTTTTATTGCGGCTTTTCTGGCACATTGCTTCCCTTACGGGTGATTTGCTTTGGTAGGTGGGTTCTTTTGCATCAGAACC
The DNA here is from genome assembly GCA_030015575.1 of Agapanthus africanus. Classification (NCBI taxonomy): domain Eukaryota; kingdom Viridiplantae; phylum Streptophyta; class Magnoliopsida; order Asparagales; family Amaryllidaceae; genus Agapanthus; species Agapanthus africanus. The sequence continues at coordinate 636,938,503 of CM057337.1, forward strand.
CCCATTGTATATATATTATTCCTTTGTATCTAGTAATTCCATCAACCAAACATGTATATTGTTTCAGACTTAGAAAACCAGTTATGTATTATTTCGACCTTAGAGTCGCGCGTTGTAGTATTATGGTTTTCATGCTGATTTGAGTTTTCCTTTTAGTTTTGATCCTCGCCCTTCGGCGTTGTATATTATACTGCTTGCGTGGTTGTGACCGTCGATTGAAGAAGAACTAGCACCCGCTTGGGGATGCCTTTTATCATTGTATATATATTATTCATGTTGTACCCCGTTTGGGGCCAGTATTTACAAAGGAAACTCTGCCGAAATTTTCAGAAAAGACTATAGATTTTAAAAATGCATATTCGGCTTACTTATTTAAAAACCTTGCTTTTAAAACATATTTTCCTTACTTCTTAAAAGCTAGTTTTTCTTTATTTACTCCTTAAAATGGTTTTAGATTTCTGGGCTTTTTGGCTTACTTGAATTAGATGAGGTCCTATAGACTTCATATGATTCAAGGGCCAGTCACGGGCTACTTCGGGTCGTGACACAATCAAGTAGGGCCTGAATTTTTCTAATGCAAATACAACTGCCAAGAGTTCTTTCTCGGTAGTTGTGTAATTTATTTGTTCATCATTCAAGGTTCTACTTGCATAGTAAATTACATGTGGTATCTTATCAATGTGCTGTCCTAAGACCGCATCAATAGCAAAATCTGATGCATCACACATAAGCTCGAACGGGTGGTTCCAATCCGGAGATGATAGAACGGGGGCTGTAGTGAGCGATCCTTTAAGCGATTCAAAAGTAGCCTCACAATCCGAATCAAAGTGAAATGTAGTATCCTTGGCCAATAGAAGAGTTAAGGGTCTAGAAATTTTGCTAAAGTCCTTAATGAATCTCCTATAAAATCCTGCATGACCAAGAAAGGATCGTATATTTTTGATGCATTTGGGACGGGGGAGGTTATGAATGACATCTATTTTAGCTCTGTCAATCTCAATGCCTTTTCGTGAAATTATATATCTAAGGACAATACCTTCTTGGACCATAAAATGGCATTTTCCTAATTCAAAATTAAGTTTTTATCCTTACAGCGGGTAAGAACCGCGTCAAGATTACGAAGGCAGTCCTCAAAGGAGTCCCCAAAAATAGAGAAATCGTCCATAAAAATTTCCAGAAAATTCTCCACCATATCTGAGAATATCCACATCATACACCGCTGAAATGTAGCGGAAGCGTTGCATAACCCAAAGGGCATGCGTCTATAAGCAAAAGTACCGAAAGGACAGGTAAATGTGGTTTTATCTTGATCCTTTTCGGCGATGGGGACCTGGTTATAGCCAGAGTATCCGTCCAAGAAACAATAGTATTCGTGTCCAGCTAATCGTTCTAACATCCGGTCAATGAAAGGTAGAGGGAAGTGATCTTTGCTCGTCGCGGCATTGAGTTTTCTGTAATCAATACATACGCGCCACCCAGTTTGGGTGCGTGTTTGGATTAACTCATTAGCCTCATTAGTTATGACCGTGATGCCAGACTTTTTAGGGACTATGTGAATCGGACTTACCCATTGGCTATCAGATATAGGGTAAATTATACCACTATCAAGGCACTTGACGAATTCTTTCTTTACCACCTCCTTCATAACGGGATTTAACCGTATTTGTGGGTCTCGGGTTGGTTTGGATTCATCCATCAGATGTATATAATGTTCAACAATTAAGGGACTAATCCCTTTGATGTCAGCCATTGTCCAACCAAATAGTTGCCGATTCGATCTCAACACTGCCAAAAGTGCGTTCTCTTGCTCTAAGGCTAGAGAAGCGGATATAATCACTGGAAAAGTCTCATTCTCACCTAAATATGCATATTTAAGATGAGAAGGTAGTGGTTTGAGATCAAGTATTGGCGGAGAGACAATAGAAAGTGGGGTAAGGGAATGATATTCGGACTCCCTAAGAGGTTCAAAACTTGCATAGGATATTGACTCGGAAAGTGCTATTGACTTTTGCGACGAGTCAACTGATTCAAACTCAGGGACGGACTCATTGAACATATCCTCACTATGAAGTTGTGCAAGATCAAATGATGTCTCATTAGCGTTGTCGAGATCATCAAAGCAAAGTTCCTCATCCATCCAGCTTTCGAGAGCTATCTCGTGGATGGAACAAACATCAAGCAAATGAGCAGAAGGTTTAGATGGTTGAATTCCTAGCTTGAAAATATTAAGCTCAATTGTCATCTTCCCGAAGGATAAGTTCATAGAACCGTTACGACAATTAATTACAGCGTTAGAAGTTGTTAGGAAGGGTCGACCGAGTATCACCGGGATTTGATTGCGTGGATTTGCCATAGGTTGTGTATCTAAACAATAAAGTCCAGAGGGAATATGAATTCCCCGACTTTAATTAACACATCCTCTAGTTCACCTCGTGGTTTGGTGATTGATCGGTCTGCCATCTGGAGAGTACAATGGGCGGATTTCAACTCTCCAATCCCTAACTGCTCGTATACTGAATAAGGAAGCAAGTTAACGCTAGCGCCAAGGTCGAGTAAAGCACGATTAATATTTTTACCCCCAATAGAAATAGAGATGGTAGGACAGTCAGGGTCCTTACGTTTCTTTGGTATTTGCTGGGTAAAAGCTGTGCTAACATTACTCGTCATGAAAACTTTTTTAGGCACTTGAGTTTTTCTCTTCCTAGTGCACAAGTCTTTAAGGATTTTTGCATAAGATGGGACTTGTTGAATAGCATCTAGGAGAGAAATATCCACGTTCACTTGCTTAAACATTTTCACAATGTTCTCCATTTGTAGGTTAGGTCCGTTGGCCCTTAATCTATTTGGAAATGGAGCTTGATTAATAAGTTTTGGGTCCAACATTTGTGGAGAAGATTGTGGGGACGGATTCGATCCCAAAATTGGAGTGGGAATCATCTTAGATAGATTGGGCGAAGTGTTCGAGCCTTAGGGAAAACGAAGAATAGGCTCGGGTGAAGGTGGGAGACTAGACGAATTAGCGGAAGAAGTAGAAGCTGGGGTATCATTGGTGTCACTAACATCATCAAATTGCTCACCCACTCAGTTATTCAGCACTTTTCTCGATTTCAACGTAGTAACGGCATTCACATTATGATTTTGTGAGTGGCCAGGATTCGGTAGGGGTTGAGATGGGATTTCCCTTTCTCTCTTGCACTCATAGCGGCGTTCAACTGTGCAATTTGGTTTTCTATTGATTTAATACTCTCACCGTGGGAGGCGGAGTCTTTCTTTATGGTATCAATAGAAGACTTCATATCAGCCGACATTTGAATGGAATGTTTCATAAACAAATCCAAAGTTTGTGCGAGTGAAGAGTTATCAGTACCGGCCAGTTGCGGTGCAGCAGTGTTGGCCGGATTTTGAAAATTTTGTGACTGAAAGGGGTGCTGATTTTGTGGTTGTGGTTGCTGTGGAGGAGGTCTTTGATAATTGCTTTGGAACTGGTTTTGATTTTGGGGTTGGTTTTGGTTCCAACCAAAATTAGGATGATTCCTCCATCCTTGATTGTACGTGGAAGAATAAGGATCGTTTCTAGGTCGCTGCTGAAAAGCAGCATTAGTTTGCTCGTGACCTTGAAACGATACATTCATAGGACATTCTTCCGTCAAGTGTGAAGGATCTGAACAGCAACCACACACGATCTTGGGAAGCGTTACCTGATTTAAGGAGACTGATGAGAATTTGTTCTCAATAGCGTCGAGTTTCTTCTGCATCGCTGCCATTTCGGCTTTTACTGTGATGGAAACATCGAGCTGATGAATACCACCCCTAGATGAAGGTGGTCTTACGCTTTCCCACTGCAAAGTGTTTTCAGCGAGGTCTTTCAGATATTTCCAAGCTTCACCGTCATCTTTAGACATGAAATTGCATTGACACATTGTTTCTAGCATCTGCTTTGTTGCTGGATTAATGCTCTCATATATAATTCGGCATAAATCCCATCTTTGTATTCCATTATGAGGACATTGGACAAGAAGATCCTTGAAACGTTCAAAGCACTTCCAAAATGGTTCATTGGGAAGCTGGGTGAACTGGTTGATCTCGCTCCTAATATGAGCGGGCTTATGGTTTGGGTAAAACTTCTTAAGAAATGCTATTACGAATTCATCCCAATTAGTGATAGAGTGTGCGGAAGTATTATAAAGCCATTTTTCTGCCAAGTCGCACAGAGTGAATGGGAGAAGACGCAAGCGCATAGCATCCGCAGTCAGTTGTGAAGTACCCATCATTGCGCATACGTTTTCGAATTTAGTGACGAAAACGTACGCGTCTTCAGACTCAAGCCCGTGAAATTTGGGCAACGGATTGATGTAGTGGGGTTTAATTTCAAAATTATCCCCGTTAGCTGGTGGAATAGATAGAAAAGTGGGAAGTGGACCACGGATAGGATAGCATCTCTCTTGGAGAGAGATGCACGGTTCTACACACCTACGGGCGGTGGCAGCGTGGTGTTATAATCTGATGGAGTACCGTCCATCTCAGTTGATGTGGTGTGTGGTGGGGGAAAATAAGATGAAGAAGCACCGACTTCGGAGTCGATAGCAGGAACGCAGACAAGACGGGCACTAGAATCCCGTGTCCAGCCAAGCATGCACTAAGCGGGTTTAGCGCAAGTGGCAGCGTGTGTGTGATTTAAAATTGGTTTGTTTTGAAAAAGTGGGACTTAAGACAAACCACACAAAAATGCACAAACAACCCTAGAACTAAGGTTACCTAGGTCAAGTCTCTAGACCGCTCCTAGAGTTCCAAAGGACAAGCCGCAGAATCAATCATCTACCGCCTCTTTACTACTCTTGTGGCCAGGTAAGTGTCAAGTAAGTGGGAGGTTCTCCACTACGTAAGTAGTGGGCCTAATTAAGTAACCACTTGCCTTAGACACACTTGTCTAGACACCACAAAAATAATGCGGATAAGCGATAGATTACCCACGACCTTCCCCTGTCCTTATTGAGCGCGACAGTCCTTAGGGTCTTATCTAGATATTTTTTAAATTAATGTAGGGTTGATGCAGATGCTCGGTTTATGATTTATAGGGCTTAGGAAGGGTGATAAAATCCCCACCTAATCTGGATTTGGTCTTTGCCCCTTAAAGTCCGTATTAAAATATGCAAAACAAACCAATCACAAAACTTTGCAAAAAGATTTTTGAGCGGCGATATTTTGCAAAGAATCCTGCAGAAAAGATATTTTATTGGATTTCAGAGGAGAGAGAAGGAGTTGAGAATCTTACCAGAGAAGTTTGGAACCCTAGATCCTCAATCCCGCAGCGCTTCCGCCTCGAATGTGTCTTATTTGCCGCGGATCCGCCACGAGAAGGAAGGATCAATTGATGAAGTTTTCTACGTGGCCTCCTGTACTCCTCTGGATCTCGATGAATGTCTCTGTCTTTCTGTTTCCTCAAGTATGTGACTCCAGATCTCCTTGCAAAGATTCACACACTTCGTTAAATATACAATTTGCAGTTTTGTTTTAATTATGATATAGATCGAATAAGAATTCAACACAAATAGTAAGAATAAAAAAAATTATGCACGTATCCCCGGCAACGGCGATATTTGATTGATATGATCTATATTTATGTGTGTGTAGTAGTTAACCGCAATCAATAACGGTGTCGCGTGTAGCTAGACCGAGAAGAGTATGGGTCGTCCTCAGGGAAACGTTGAACCTTTTATTCTTACTTTAGGCATGTTGAAAAAGAGAGATGAAGAATAAAGAATGGTGAAGAATGGTTGTAGGTTCTAGATCTACGTTAAACACGGATGCAAAATATAGATCTAGATTAACTACGGATGTAAGTTTATATAAAAAGGGGGTTTGTAGGGTTCATTAGGATTTAGTAGTTATGGATGATTAATTAAAGATTACTCTTTTTATCCTTTAATAGATTTAAAACTAGAACGACAGTGATGCATGTAGATTAGGGTTTCTGGAAGGAAAAGGGTTCCCACTCTTAACCCCTATCTCGACATGGAACTCCGTTCATATCTAGCCTTTACCAAAACAATCATTAATCTAATCTCTAATCGCGGTCGAGACTAACAATAAATTGGTAGGGCGCCCGATTAGGATGTTAATGATTCTTTTGGTAAAGTTTATAAACTTTATAGGACGTAAAAAGAGTTTAAGGATCTTCATCATCCATTAATCTACCCTAATCCTACGAACCCTAACAAGCGGAGAATTACTCGCACATGATGGGAGAAGAAGAGATGGAGAGGGAAACTACAAAGAAATAGAATAAGAAAAAGAACTACCTTTATTAATCAACAAAATTCATTTACACTTTATTCCCTTAGAAAATGATTACAAATGCTAGTTTGCTTATCGATCTCTTCTAAGGAGGTAGACGAACAGTTGATGATTAGCCTGGATGCATGAGCCTGTCTTGGATTTCGTGATCTCTTCAGCTTGATAATTTTTCCAAGAGGTTCTCGGTCTTTATTTATAGTCTCAGAGCCAGAACCCTAGTCTCCTAATTTGGAAACCAGTAATTATGATCCAAACAGAAATTTCCAACTCCTAAATCTTTCAATACGCGGTGGATCCGCGGCCAATAGGTGGGTTTGGCCGCGGATCCGCGGCCTTATAGGTGGATCACAGGATTTGCTCTTCTGGAACTCTGTCTTTATGACACGTGGTGATCTTTTTAATTTCTGGAAACTGAAAATCTTTTCTACGTCACTGCCAGACTTGATTTTTTTAGTTTACTTTCTTAATTAGGCAGATTTGTTCAAACAGCTCTGATTTCCTTGATTTCAGCCCTGATAATTCTGCACAACAAACTCAACAAATAATATTAGTAGAGATATTAACTTAACCATTAAGACTCGGTCAAAGGTATTTAATAAAGTAAGCATATTTTAAATGAGCCAAATGTTACATGGATATTATATACTTACTTTTTCCTACCAAATGTTAATTATAATATATAAACACATGAAAATAGTATTTTTACAGATAAACCCTCATATGTATCATTTATTATAATAAACACCTTTCTTTATATAGAAATAGTAGGAAAAATGTCATATTAAATGTGCAGTTTTATCAACTGAACACGGGCATGATGAGAAACAATGACCTTTTTTTTCTCAGCGTAATAGAAATAATACACCTTAGAATTCCTGGGGTATCCCACAAACTTACACAATACTGAACGTGCCTCAAGTTTGTCCGGATGAATCTTTTTGACAAAAGCAGGGCAACCCTATATTTTTAGATACTTAAGACAGGGTTTCTTCCCACTCCATATTTCATATGGAGTGGTAGGCACAGACTTAGTTGGAACCTTATTCAATAGGTATGCAGCAGTTTCTAGTGCATAACCCCAGAAAGAGGGCGGCAATTCGGCATTACTCATCATGGAACGCACCATATCAAGTAAGGTATGATTCCATCTTTCTGATACGCCATTATGTTGTGGTGTGTATGGAGGAGTAAGCTGATAGAGAATTTCATTTTCTTTTAAATATTCTAGGAACTCGGCACTTAAGTATTCACCACCCCGATCGGATAGGAGAATCTTAATACTTTTGCCGGTTTGCTTTTCTGCTTCATTCTTATACTCATGGAATTTCTCAAAGGCCTCGGATTTATGTTTCATTAAGAATACATGTCCATACCTTAAAAATCATCTGTGAAAGTAATGAAGTAGGAATAGCCACTTCTTGCATGTGTAGACATTGGCCCACACACGTCACGATGTATGAGTCCCAGGAGCTCGGTAACTTTTTCTTCGTGTCCAGTGAACGATGTTTTTGTCATCTTTCCTCTGATACATGATTGACAAGTTGCATATGATTGATACTCAAACGGATCTAATTATCCTTCTTTATGTAACTTAGGCAGTCGTGTTTCATTGATATGACCAAGTCTACAATGCCATATGAAAGCTTGGTTTGATTCTGAAGCCTTTCTTTTAGTGTGTTTTGGACGTTGAAAACTTGATGTTGATTGAGAATGTATACTCCGTTATTCAGTGTACCCAACCCAACCATTTCATGATTTAGGTGAATGTTTATAACATTGCTTACAAATGCAAAATTATATCCTTCATTTGATAATAAAGATACTGATATAATATTACACACCATACTGGGTACACAAAAGCAGTTATGCAATAACAAAATATGTCCACTCGCCGATCCAAGGTGATATTCTCCTACTGCAACAGCGTCCACACTGGCTCCGTTGCCAACCCTGAGGGTCATATCACATTTCCTCAAAACTCTGCGATTTCTCAGCGTCTGCAATGAATTACAGATGTGAGATCCTGATCCGGTATCCAATACCCAGGAAGTAGAGTTTATAGAGAAACAGTTTTCAATCACGAACACACCTAAAACCGAAGCCACAACTTGCTTTGTGTCCTGATTCTTGGCCTTTAGGGCCCGGCAGTCCTTCTTCCAATATCCCTTTTTCCGACAATAAAAGCATTCTTCCTTTGTGGCTGCCCCCCTATTTTTTCCTTTCTCTTTCCCTGCACCTTCTGCACACCTCCCCTCAGTTTGATGGGGGCCTTCTTCTTCTTCTCCTTGGCCTTAGCCTTGGATTTAGCAGAAGAAGATTCCCCAATAAACAGAGAGGGTGTTTCCTTGGATTTCTTCAAAGTGCCCTCTGCCATCCTCAACATGTTGAGGAGCTCAGGAAGTGAAACTTCTATATTCTACATATTGAAATTCAATATGAACTGGGCATAGGTAGATGGAAGGGACTGTAGGATTAAGTCGATATACAACTCATTTTCCAACGTAATTCCCAGGTCTGCGAGCTCTTCTATGAGAGAAATCATCTTTAGGACGTGGTCCCCAACAGATGATCCGATAGCCAATCTCACTTGAAATAATTTCTTTGAGGTCTCATATCTTGCGATACAAGATTACTCTCCATATAAGTCTTTGGTATGGAGGAAGATGGAAGCAAGGTCCATCTTTTCGTGCTGCCTCTGATGTTCATTATCCATAGAGGCCAGCACGAGACACTTGGCTTTTGCACAATCAAGATCCCAGGTCTTACGGGCCTCAATGTCCGCGACCGAGGATTCTGGACAGGGAACAGGGAGAGCTTTCGCCGTAAGGACGTATGCGGCCTTATCATATGTAAGGGCCATATGGACATTCCTTAGCCAGTCTTCATAATTTGGCCCAACGAGTTTCTTTTTATCTAGTATTAGCTTAAGTCCCATCATGGTCCATGCAATTAGAAGAGAGAGAGAAAAAGCACTCAGTATACGCTCTTGCAAGTTTAGATTAGTTATTAGTTTATCTAAATAGGATGGCTCCCACTATTTCCTCGAATTTTTCTTCAAACCCTAAAAGAATAATTAGTCAAGATTAATCGCATCTCACAATTCTTGCTTAACCTTTCCACCAGGCTAATGTTGGTACTTCGAGGGAGGTTTTCCAACGCTTTCGCGAAGTTCCTTAATTACATAACCTCTTTTCCCTGGAGGTATAGCCCCGCTAACACCGTTCTAAGCACCTACTTGGTTTATAGCATTGATTATTAAGTGAAAAATTCTCCTAAAAAGTAGCGGATACTCACAGTAAGATCAGGACCCAACTATCATTGTGTGATGATTTTGAAGGAAGCCTACCAAAAACACCACACTCCAGAAGGTATGCAGCACTAGCAAGTTTCCTTTATATTTGAAACCCCCGATATGATTTTTGCCCCGAGCGCTTATAACCTTGACGAAGGTCAAAACATCATAAGTCACAAGTTAAGTTCAACTCGTCATTATCCAGATTAATCTAGACCCATTCGTACAAGTCCTTGACGAAGGCCAAAACAGCTGTACGCCTGTCCTAGATTAATGCATTTATCTATGCTACAGATAAGCACCCACTAGCTACCAAACATTATGCCTTGGCGAAAGTCAAAACACAACATAAATACTAATAGATACCTATCTGAAATAACGGAGGGCTACGGCTGGTTTTTGGCGAAAACCGTTAACGTAATGAACTTGATATAGTCGAAGGAACTGGATAGCTTTTGAAAAGGAGTGGTTTAAACTCCGTTTTTTAAAAAAATGCTTTTTGAAGAAAACCGAGTGGTTTTGTAATTGTTCCAATGACATCAGATTTTAGGTTTATTTTCTTGAATTAATCAATATTAATGTGGTCCCATCAATTAACATTATCATTGCAGAAATAGAAACGAAAATAGAACGTATGGTTATGCCATCCGCATTCTCCACGGGGCCCGTCATACACCGTTAGATTACTTAACTAATAGCAGAGCGGGGGCTGAACTAGCGCCGGTGCAAAACATAAGCAACGTTTATTATATATATATATATATATATATATATATATATATATATATATATATATATAGCCATTCGTCTCACGCAATAATAAGTATTTCAGATCACAGAATCACAAATGAATATATTGGATATATTAGGATTTCTATGTTTCGTTTTAGCCCATAACGAAACACGGATTCCACTGTCGTGATGAATAGCCAAAACCCCACCCTAGACCCCTACGGGTGCAGCAAACTACCCGCCAAATACCCGAAGTAAAGCAACCTCTCTCAATAAAATGAGTAGGCCATTTGGCACTTCAAGAACTCGGTAGTTTGTGCACCCCACCTTAGGTCTATCTTAGGTGCAAGAAACAGTAAATGAAATAATACAACGGTGGCTACAATCTCAACCCCGATGTGTCCCGCAAAAAATAATATTACATCAATTTACAAATTTACATGAATGAAAGAAAAGAAAACTCTTTTCTCACATCTCCCGGCTATTCATTCACGACGATCTAATACTCCATATACACAAACCATCATCAATTCACAAATATGTGCAACCCCCACTAATCGATATATAGCAATTAGCAGACGTTTAGCAACACATACACAAACACAGAAAACCCAGATTAGCCAAGTAACTTAGAATTTCGATCAAAAATATTTTCCGTGTCTACCCCATGTACAAACCAGTACACAAACAATTATGGGTAGAAACTAAATATGCAAGAAATCATATTTCCAATATAAAGACCCACAGATAAAAAATTGTAGCGAATCAGCCTTGACTAGGCCGCGGATTCGCGGCTAAACAGTGAGTTTGGCTGCGGTTCCGCGGTGGTCTTGGGCGATTACTAGCTCGAATTTTTTCTATGTTCTTAGAAATGTCTGCATGTATTTTTAAGGCCACTAAAATAATTTTTTGAATAGTTTTGAAAATCGACAGCAAGCATGACTTGAAAATTTGATTTCAGATAATTTTTCCAACAATCGAAGTTCTAACTACTTGCTAACTAGCTAGTTAAGATTTAAGTGGCTCTGATACCAGTGTAAGTCGATGTCGTGCACCCTGCAAGTCCGCGGGGAGGCGGAATACACATATTTTTTTTCAATTTCAAAGAGGCTTCGTAATATCGACCAAGACAACCCAGGATCTTTATTAAACCATAACTAGCTATGAATAACTACAAGAAGGTTTCTAGCTACTATGTAAGAGTTATACCTTCTTGATCAAGTCTTTCGGGACTTCTACTTTTCTTCTTAGCTCCTTGGCGGCTTGAAGTTTCTTCTCCTCTTCTTGCCTCCTAGATAGCTTGAATGGAACTCGATCGTCGATCTCCTCTTTATCGAAGATGATCCACCCGAGAGCCTATGGTTCAAGCTTCAACCTCAAATGTGAGGTAACCAAGATGTCTAATTTGCTAGTCTAGACAACTTAGAAGATATAGAGAGAGATAAATGGAGTATTTTTATCTCAATAACCCTAGAATTCACAACTTATGTGAGAATTAGGGTTTGAGGAAGGAGGAGAGAAAAATTGGAGAGAGAATGAGCAAGTGCAAATGAGCTAAGGTGTGGAGGCAAAAAAGAATGGCTAAGTCAAAACAATAATCAAGCATGGATTATTTTCCATAGAAAATAAGCAACCATGCTTGAATAGTAAAGCCAAATGAATAAACAAATGACTTAGCCATGCTTTCATCCATGCCTCAAATATCTCCAATTTCCACTTCATTAATCCATTTCTACAAATAGATAAATCTAAATAATGAGGTGTCTCCTTCTAGATGCATGTCTTATGAAATTATAAGAATGCCTTCACCGTATATACATACCCGTATTCGTATTCCGAAAAATACGAATACAATGAGATAATAATAATCCAATAATATAATACTAAAATCCGGCTTAAACCAAAGCCCACTAGTATTATCCGTCCGAACATCATCCGTGTAGCCAGTACACGTATATGATCGGAACCCTACCGTAAAACCATAAGGCCTCTACATCGTTTCGCCTGAATCAGGGAAACCCTCTGTGTGGGACTCTAAAAACTCGACAGTACGCTAGCAGTGGGTTTAACCACAAGTCCGTCAGCGGAACTAGTTGTACGTAACGGCTACCCAAGTACACGTCGAAAAGAAGGTCGACGAGCGAACTCATCTGAACCCCTACTGAGCCTATCCGTGACAATTTCCGTGCAGTCCGGTCTGTTCGTCTGAGAGTATAGCATGCCAAGTTTAGGGGGTGGAAAACATCAGAATCCTAATAACCAGACAAGTCATGTCGGTGTAGCTCAAGACCATCCGAGAATCTACTGGTCCAACTACCAGTAATTCTCAATCCGCCCTAGCCAGGGACTTATGGTGTTGACCAACCGATCACAGCGCGACATCGACTCACTATACTAGGAGAGACGAATTCCCAACAGTCGCTCACTGCCTTCATGTGACTCGGAACTGTACCCAACTAAAACATGTTTGCATGACTCGGTAGAGCCATGGTAGGATAGTAATCAAAGCACGATGAGAACTCACATGAGACAAATGACGACCTCAGGTTGACAGACTATCTGCACTCATGTCACCAGAAAACTGCTATCTAACGCTAGGTATAATACCATCTAGTTAATTCTTGGCGAGTCTGTCCGGTGTACTCACCCCCAGTGAGCACCTGTATACAATCTTAGGTGCACCTCACCAATGGCCGTGGGACCAATCCATCGCCCCTCTTCAGGGTCTGGATATGTATACACTAGTCTACTCTGGAGTATCGATGCCCAATCTCGATACTCCTACAACTAGAAACACTTTAAGGATGTGCCTATCGACTACCCAGCTCCCATAAGTATGATTGCCATCACAACACTGGTAGTCAAGCAAAGATCCTACGGGCTTTATCAACATATATATAAGATATGAAATATAAAGTAAAACACATCACATGTTAAGATAAAGTCAAACCAAATAGCGTACTAACATATCGAGCAAGATTGTCCTGTACATACATATCCCTAACATCAAACCAAATAGCGTACTAACATATCGAGCAAGATTGTCCTGTACATACATATCCCTAACATCCTATACAATGAAGGCCTCTAGGGCATATATATCCAACACCTTTAAACAGTTCCAATCCATCAGCCGATAATCCAAGTCTCACATTATGAGCTTCCTCAGCGAACGCGGGAAATTGTGCGTCAAATCTTTGCCAATCTTCACAATCAGCGGGATACTGTAAGACCCCATCCTTCCCGCGACCATATGCATGCCATGTCATATGTTCGACGGTTTTAGACGACAGAAATAACCTCTGTAATTTTTTCTTAATAGAAAAAAGCGCAACACCTTCAAAGGAATTTTCGGAATTGACTCCTCGGCCCTCGGGGGTCTTTTAAATGATATCCACCTTGATTCCCCATAAGTTCTACACTTATTTAAGTTCCTGTCATTATCTCTCGTGAATAACATACAGTCATTTGGAGTTTTTAATAACTGAAACCGATGTCGGTAATAATCTTCTTCATCTTTTGAAAATTGGCAGGGAGATCGGAATTCGGGTAAGCCTCTTTATCTATCTTAAGAAAGTTATCGACTGACTTGTTACTCCATAAACTTTTGCATTTAAGTTGAAATATGCGAACCATCTAATCCAGCTTCGTCATTGTCGCACTCTCGTAAAGAGATTTCTTAGCATCCTCCATATACTTAAAAAACTAGCAGATTCAGAATCTGGAACCGCATCATCCATAGGGGTATCATCGTTCATGCCATTATATAACTCGTCCATCATATTATTTAAACTGGTGGTTGCTGGGGTTCTCATAAGAGACGGTAACAGACGATGTGCACCGATTTTATAGTCCATGACCTCTCCATGCAAGTGCCGGATAGTGTAACCTTTACAGAATTCATCAGCATGTATATACAGTTTACCCATCCCTGGACTATCACTTTTGCCGTTACAACATCTCCTACTGGGACAGGGGATCCGACTACCACCCACTCTTGACGAGAATTGCACAAACTTTTCTACACCGATTTTAAATTCATAGCCAAACTTATTCTTATTTATCCAACTCTTATCTATTCTTGTCCGATACGTAAAACCTAATACAGTTCATAATTAATTATTATATCATAACAAATATTTTAAAATTATACACGATATTAAAAATTTTATACCGCAGTGAGAAAGTTAAGAACGAAATGGTTATAGACAAAGAAGAGAATGAAAACAGTGTCTCGGAAATACATTTGAGTGATTTATCATGGCTGGACATAATATTAATGCTTCTATCTTGGATGTCAATGGGTAATGGCTGTCGGGGATAAGATATCTATCCCATTAAGAATGTATAGCGCATACACCCTCTGGACTAATACTTTCATTCGCTTCGAGAAAATTTTGGTAACACCTTACCGCTATTCTCCGAGTACACTGCAATACAAGAGATAAATATCTCAATACTATCAGTATTGAGATAATCATCTCAACTATATTTGTACATGGAGAATCAGCGGAAAAGTACTGATCAAACTTATCTCGAAACGAATTAAAAGCATAAGTATGCAGGGAAGTGTATACGTTATACATTCTTAACATGTCTAAAACGGGAAAAATCTATCGGTTATAGTGCAACTAGTGTTCTCATCACATAAACTACGAGATAATTGTCAATGAAGAACGATTAACATTCGAGATTGACAACGCACGTGTAGTTTTATGTCACAAAGATAACCGTATGCATATAACTAATATACGAGTTCTAAGTCGCGATATTTTTTCAACATGAGATACTCGATGACGATATATATCGGCTTACTTTTTTCATCATCAAATATCATGCACTTAATTAGATTGATTTTGATGGTTATCGTTTCAATATCTTTGGTTATTTAACTATTTTGTTTAAGATTTTGGAATTTTCAGTTTGAATGGTAAGTTCTCAAACAATTGATATTATTAACGAAACATCTGCATTCATTAAAATAAACACGTATCCATACAAAGAAAATTACATAAAGATAAATCTCACACACAACCATATTTTCATAAACAATATATTACACATAAAGTACATACACATCCACATTAGATCCCGACATTGACTATTTGTTTAAGGAATGACGATTAATTGATTTTAAATTCTTGAAATAAAGCATGCATATAGCTAATTGGTTTATGGTATGTCAAGAATCTATATTTTTGGCTTAATTAATATTTAATTGGTGACTTAATTTAGGTATGGTGACTTAGGCTAATTTTAGTACTTAAGGATTAAAAATGATAAACTTGTGTACCGGAGATTGACGTATATAGAAAGCGAAGAAATATGAGCAATCACGTCTACGTCAACCCTACAATCACACAAATTTTTAGTTACATATGTGTAACATTTCAGAAAAATAAAATATTATTTTTGGGAATTTATATAATTAAAATAATAAATATTATGAATATTTTAATGTTATGATATAATTAAATACTGATAATTTGGGAAATATTGAAAAATTAAATTGAATAATGATTTTTGGAGGGATTCATGTGATTTAGGCAAATTATAAATTTTTATAATTAATTATATACAAGTTTATTGCTAAACTCGATTAGATTTCCCTAATCTTGCATTAATCCGGTTTTTGTGCATGACATGCACCATATCATATTACACATTGTTACATTTTATTCTACCATAATTCATTTGTTATGTTAATTGGTTTTTATTTGTTTTTGGTTTTAGTTTAAAAAAAAAAGAAAAGAAAAAGGAAAGAATAAACATTAGAGTATGGGCAAGAGAGAGAGGGGGGGTGAGGGGTCTCCTTGAACCATGGCTCATTATCCCCTTCATTATTTCCTTCATCATTTTTTCCCTCTACTCACTCATGGCTACCCTCCTCCTTCCACCTCCTTCACTTCCTCACCACACCTCCATTTCCACCTCAAAACACTTCACTTCCTTTACAAATTTCATGCACAAGCTCACTACAAGCATGATGGACCAAGAAAAATTGGATTTTGGAGATTTGGGGCAACTTAAGAATTTTCTTGAGTTGCCAAATGAGATATTTTCTTCACCATTATACTAGTATTTCTTTTCCTTTAGCATCCATACTAGTTTAGAATCCATTTAGTGTAGTTTTGTGAACTTTGAAAATTCCAAGAAGAGATTAGGGGATTTTATAAGTTGTGAAGTGTAAATTAAGGTTTAGTGGTGATCTTAAACCCGTTTAGTGTTAAAATTCTGGACAAAACCAGAGGATTAAGCCTAAATACATGAACTTAGAAACCCCGATATCGGGAATTTGTGGAAATTTGAAGTGTTATTGGAGATCTGCTAACACCCGGGGACCCTGGAAATGATTTAGCAAATACAGTGATACAAGCAGGCATCCTAGAAGCATTACCCAAAACCCGAGACCAAAACCCCATACCGTGGCCACAAATAAATCCTTTCTGGCCGCAAATTGTAGCCAGGTTAGGTGTGCATGGCCTCGTGCTTAGTCTGTGGTCCCTTTATCTGTAAACTAGATCCTACACACATCCAAAATTGGTTAATTCAACCTAGGGTAAAATCTGGAACATGTTTTCTGAGATTCTGTTTTGGTTTCGTGATTGTTTTATAACTTGAACCTTGTATTTTTTGTTTTATCTCGATCAATTGGTGTTAGTACGTCGATATCGAGGGTTATTTGATTCTTTTGCATGCGTAGACCATAGGTTTTAACCTATGTGTATTTCGTATGCCGTTTTGGTTTTCGTGCACGATTTCTATTTACGATGTCATGTGTTATATATGTAGGTACTCTCATGTGGACTTCGGACGATGAAGAAGAGGATGACGACATCGACTTCGGCAAGCGAGAATCAAGGTGAGTACATATATATCTACGAGGGAAGTCGGGTGGATGGCGTATAGCACCCCCGCAGTTTCGTAGCGTAAAATACGAATACGTTATATTTATATAAATATGTGTTTTGTGAGACCAAATGATTAACAAGATAAGTTTTAGGTGTTCATGGGTTAGTTTTAGTGTAATTAGAAGTAATTTAGTTTAGTTTCTTACTCGCGAAACCCTAGAGTAAAGATTTGCACACACGCACATACACACGCATACATTTGTTTTACTTGTGCGTATAAGGGGATATATACATATATATATATATATATATATATATATATATATATATATATATATATACATACACACATATATGTATGTGAGTATGTGTGTGTGTGTGTGTGTATACATACATATACATGAATGATGAGGATAGTATATAGTACTTGGAGATAAGTCGATGTGATTGGGCATGATGCCACGAGATCGGTAATATGATTTGGTTCGTATTATGAGATACGACATGATATTATAGCGGATGTTTAGGCGATATGTTTTCATACACACACATATATATATGTTGATGGTATTAGAATGTATTAAACATTAGATTAGTACCTCTAATTCAGGATATGATGATAAGAATACCAGATGAATAATGAGATAAATGTGATATTCGACCCGTACCCAGATTTGGGATGTCGTACGATGGATTTACCGTACGAGAGATAATTATGATGATAGATCCACACTCTTGACTCGAGAATATCATATTATATACTGTATCGTACGTGATACTATTGAGGCGGGATCACCAACTACTAGATATGGATATCGACTCAGACTTAGGTGGTTTTCCTTACCCTTTTGATTAGTCTGTTAGTTTAGTTCTGTAGTTTACTTAGTAGATGTTAGACCGGGCTTGAGTCATACTTATTTCCAAAACTAACGAATCGTGGGTATTTTAAAGACAGGCCTAGGGATACTACGAATATTTCAAAGGACATACATTTTCTTAAAAATACTGTAACCCCTATTTTCCAAACACCACGATTCGTGTTATTTCAAATGCCAAAACTGTATGACTTATATATTTATATTGTACATTCTTTATTATTGCGTTTACAATTCATTTTCCGTATATTCTTGTTATTCGCATCGCATTGCATGTTTATTTGTGTTTTCATTAGTTATTATAAAATCATGATGTCAGAACACCAGCACCATTACCGATGATGTGTATGCTCCACGTACACCTGCTTGCCGGCTCACACACATTATCATCGGTAATTGCCATATCACGTACATATTAGAAAACACTATTTCATTAGTATAATTTGCTAGCTGATAGTTTCGACATAGTACTAGCGCGCTTGCTTTTATATGCTAGTTTAATTATTGTATTCTTTGTTTGATATCCGATACATTCATATATTCATTTGTAATGCAATATTATGGTATTCACTGTTTGCTGACTTTTGATTATGGGATTCGGATTTTCCATGAGAATTATGGATTTGGAGAAACCGCAAGGATTTTATAAACTCATTATCATTTTCAAAAGATAGAAATTGCGGTTTTCTCATGTTATGATATGAGATATGTCCACCATGAGTTTTCTCGGCTCTTGAGCGATATCATACACCCGATTCGAGGAGGAGGAGGAACCGTCTGTGGGTCCATGGTGGACCCGGTGCGGTACCCCGGAGGAAGATGGTCGCAGATGATGGTGTTGAGCCCGACAGGGGAGCACTACCAACCGGTTACTGTGATGCGGCGGATATCTGGAGGATACCAACGTGGTCTTGAGATTTGATGATACAGGCCAGTCCGGATAGCCGGAGCCTGAGATATTGAGATATTGAGATATATATTTTGTGTCGATACTTGACACTGATTCTCTAATGATTTCATTGATGATACTTGATTTTTATACAGAAATCTCACTGAGATAAGAAAAACAGTTTTCTCATTCAGTTGTATTCTGTTTTCATGCATTCATATATCATATATATGATATGTTGCTACCTGAGGCATTGACACGAGCACTTAGTATTACACTTATGTATAGATATTTACCCTGGCCTTTATCAGATGTTTCAGGTTATATATTATATGGATATTATTATGGTATGACCTAGGATAAAGTCATACATGCGATTTCTGCTCGGTGATATTTTCTACTCACGAGTTGGCAACTCACCCCTATTGTGCCATGGTTTCTTGCAGGTTTTGCTGTACAGGTTTCGTTACTGCTTTGCTGGCACACTGCTTTTTTCGGGGTGATTGCTTTGGTTGGTGGGTTCGCTCGTATCGTGACCACCATTATACATTTATTTATTTCAGTTGTATCTAGTAACTCCATCAACCAGACTTGTATTAATTTATAGACTTAGAAGACCAGTGTATATTCTTTCGACCTTAGAGTCACGCTTGTATTATTATGGTTTTCTTGATGATATTGGTTTTCCTTTTGAGTTTTGATCCTCGCCTTTCGACGTTGTATATTATATTGCTTGCGTGGTTGTGACCGCCAATTGACGAAGAGCTAGCTCCCGCTTGGGGATGCCTTTATTCATTATGTATATTATTTATATTTATACCCGTTTGGGGCCAGTATTTACAAAGGAGACTCTGCCGAAATTTTCGGAAAAGACTTGATATTTTAAAAATGTTTACTGCGACTTTCAAAGTGATTTATACGCAAACTTTTAAACAAGTTTTCCTTCACTTTCTTCTTATAAATGGTTTAGATTTCTGGGATTTTGGTTTACTTGAATTAGATGGGGTCCTATAGACTTCATATGATTCAAGTGCCAGTCACGTGCCATTTCGGGTCGTGACAATATGTTTCCATTCTCTATCAATATCAACAACAACACACACACACTCCTAACTATAATTAACTAAAATTACAATCTAACTCAAGCTCTAAACATAAAATTTTCAACAAATAAACTAATTTAACCCTAACTCCAAAATTAACCCTAACCCTAACCCTAACCCGAAATTAACCATAACACTAACCCTAACACTAACCCCAAAATTAATCCTAATCCTAACCCTAACCCCAAAATTAACCATAACACTAACCCTAACACTAACCCCAAAATTAACCCTAACCCTAAAATTATTAACCCTAACCCCTAACCCTAACGCTAACCATAAAATTAACCTTATCCTTAACCCTAAACCTATAATTAATCCTCATTCTAAACTTAAAATTAACCCTACCACTAAAATTATTCCTAAAATTAACCCTACCTCAAAAATTAGTCTTAATACTAATTCTAAAATTACTTAAATTTAACAAAATTTCAAACAGTCTAAATAAATTAATAAACCATCTCACCAATTGGCATCGGAGCCGGAGGCCTGAGGTGTTTGGAGAGGAGGAGGCTAGAAGGTGGCCGGGATAGATCTAAAATTAACCTTAACCATAATCTAAAATTGACCATAAACCCTAAATAAAATTAACAAAATATTAAAAATTAAACTAAATTAAGAGAGAATCTAACCTGATTTTGTAGCTAGAGCCGGGAGGATCAGAAGGGTTTGGAGCCGGAGGGAACCGACCAGGGGGCGGCTTGAGGCGGTGGAGGCGGGTGGAGGCTCAGGAAGAGGTTCAGATCGGGCGGAGGAGGAGAGGGAAATGGAAGGAGGCGGGTGGAGGGATGAGATCGGAGGCCGGTGGAGTATTTTTGGACAGCCGGTGTACTTTTTTTGGTAGTCGGTAAAGGGGTAGAGGAGGGGAGGGACGAAATTTTAAGAGGAGATGAAAAAGGAGGGGGGTAAAGAATTTACCAAGGAGGGTTACAGGAAATTGTTGATTTCGGTCAACAATTTTTGACGGTAATTAGCCGTCGAAATAACCGAAGTCAACAGAATTTCATTTTTTTCGACGGGAATTGATTTATTTCGACGGAAATATTCCGTCGAAATAAATCTCAATAAATTCGCCGTCCAAATTGGACCATTTTTCTGTTGTGTGTTGATAAAAGTAAAAGGTATTCTTGTTATTTTACCTTTACATTTAAGTATCTAATCAGTGAGTATATATTAGTGGTTAGAAATCTAGTATTCTGGTTCTAGGTTATTAATGAGGTGATCTCTTAAACGTCAATTTCTTGTATCGATATGAATTCATGCAAGGATACAAACAAAACAACGGAAGCAAAAATATGACCAGAGGCCTACACGATTGTTGGGATCTCGTATATCTTTGCAGGATAGAAGATCTTTGAACCATTAAGTCTTTTGATCTGTTCAATGTACGTTCATGTCTTCTTGATGACTGTGTGTGGAGCGATCACACGGTGTTATTCAAAAAGTCCTCTTAGTCACGGGGCCTGGTTACATTTTCTCTCAATTGGCCATTGTTATTCATCAACGATTAATTTATTCTCAAATAATAAAAACCTAAGCTTTAACCTACAATATATATAGGTAACAGGGCAAACAATTGGACGATCGTGATTCATTGGGCCCGAACCCTAATAAAGTTTGGCCTTATCCCTAGCTGACTCCAAGGAGCCCGAGCCCTACTCGGGCTCGGCTCGACTTGGTGGGGCTCGGCTCGGCTTTGGACCTCATGACCCGCCCACTCGATTGGACAAGTCTCGGGTTGGGCCCGAGAGCCCAAACGTCAATATACTCCTACTCGTAGGATTGAATGGGCACTGTCATTCCCTACACAATTCCATATGTTTCCCTAATTTCAATTTCTCTCCTTATGATTTTAGTTCCGCCATGCGACCATCAATACCTGCAAGCGAGTAGTCTTGCAGCCAGATCTGTTAAGACTGATACTGTCATGCTCCGCTCCCAACAAAGATGGTATTGTTCGCTCTGGCCGAAACCGTACGATTTTGTCCTTCGAAGCGAACCGAATCCGAGTAGGGGCCACTTCCCAGGAGGTCAATCCTACGGAGTTTTCAAGCTTCGTAGTTTCAGTTCACTCAAAAGGCGTTTCTGTGTATAGAAGTGAAATAATCTCATTTATGGTTCTCGGATATGCTCTCTTTCGGAATGTATTCCGAAGATTCTCCGTTGTTCTACAGTGGGTCCCCGTGTGACGTGCCTGGATCGCGCCAAGATGTTACCTTCCAATGATCTGCTGATGGCGGCGATGGGTGGCTGAGATTGGATCTGGAGGCTGTCGCTCCTGAAGCGTGTGGATCTCAATGAGTTTGAGGTTGTGGTTGCCGAGCTACCTGCAAGGAAGTCCCGGGGTGGTTGTACCACCGAGGACCCTCCGACGGTCAAGTTAGACTAGAGATCCGAGCAGAGTAACGGCTTAGTTGAGTAAAAATGGCTTACTTGAACCGTCTGAAGAAGGGGTTTATATAGCGGTGGCAGCAGGCGAGGCAGGCGCGAGAATCACGCCGGCCGTTACGCTCCCGACGTTACGCCCTCGTGATGAGCGGGACCTCCCATTAATGGCGAGACAGGTTCGTTAATGGGGATCGTGGTGGCGTGGAACGTGGGATGTGGCCGGCAGAGATCTCGCGCATGGCGAGATTCGCGGGATGGTGGTTACGCCTGCAAGCGGTGCTGTTGGTCGGTTGATGAGACCGAGGAAGATGACCTCGGCGGGAGAGCTCGCGGAGGAGCGGAAGAGCCGAGATATCTTAGTTCTGCTCGAGCCCGGAGGCGGGCTGAGAGGGCCGAGGAGGCTCGGGCCTGTGATAGCTCGGAGACGAGCTGTGGGGCCAAAGAGGCCAATTGTGCTGGGGGCTCGGAGGTGAGCCAGTGTTTGCTTGTAGGACGAGCACAAGAGTGGTCTGGTCGGCCACTGTAGGTCCTTTCTTGTGAGCCTTGGGTCACGTCATCTGCCATGTGTCCTGATCTGGGAGATCACCGATATCGAGCATCATCATTAGCCCCCCACTCTCGTCCCAACCAGCTGACGGGTTGGGTCGAGAGTGGTTTGCCAGGCACCCGAGGTGAGCTTCTTTTCGAAGATATCGTCGGGCGTGTCCCTGGGCGATCGGTTGTTTTTCCGGGTGATGTCAGCGGATCAGGGCGAGATCTCCGCATTAAAGAGGGTGCGCCGGATCCTGTGCCCTTTTGCTGAAGCTGCAGGCCACGTGTTGGGTGCCGATTGGCTGATATGACGTGTCGCGGGCTTCTGGCGTCCGATGGGATGCTGCCAATGCGCTTGCAACAGGTGGAGTGATCGTGGCCGTCGAGTGTACTGAATCGTTTTGGTGGGAGTCGACCGTCGCCACTGGATGAGGACGCCGGCTGTATAAATCGAGGGGAGGCCTAATTCGAGGTCTCTCTCTTCCCACTTTCCTCATTCTGAGTCTTGTTAGCTCGACGCTCTCCCCTTTAGCTCGGATCTCAACGTTTTCTCTTCTCGAGGATTTCCTCCCATCAAGTTAAATGTCCTTCTTCTTCTTCCTTCTGCTTCTTCTCCTTTTGAGTCGAGCCTCTTCTCCCTTTTGGCAGGACAGATAGTTCGATCCCAGACTCTTGGTGCCTTCGGCGCTCGGTTTTGGAGGGGGGCCGGCGGTGCGGCCGTGCCTCCGGCTGACTCGAGCCCTGCGCCGAATGTGCCTCCGACGACGGGGCCATCTGCCCCGCCATGAGCTCCTGACGATTGTTCCGGCGGCGGCCGAAGGCATACACGGGTTCCCGAATCTCAGACGATGGTTGCAGGAGAGGGCGAAGACGGGGTTCCTCTTAAGCGGAAGAGGACGGTCTCTCGTGTGCCGCCGACGGAGGTTCCGGAGGGGACTCCCGTGCAGGAGGGGGACGTCCAGTTCGTGGTCCCATCGGGGCTTTCCGTTGCCTCCAGCCTTCTTACTGGTATGGAGGAGTCGGCCGGGGGCCAGATGCTACGGGGGACCTTGAGGGCCCAAATGGAGGCTATCGCACAGGAGGCGGTTAAGGTATGTACTCCCTCATGTGTTACTTCGAGCGACCTTTTCTTAGTTCGGGTGTCCTTAAGTTTCTCTGCCATTTTTCACCAGGTCCTTCAGCACTGCGCCCTTGTTACTCGTATGGAAGCCGAGGGGGCTATTCGGGCTGCGAGGTCAGCAGAAGAGTCTTCTTCGGAGGTCGAGGGTCTGCGACTCGAGCTGCGTCTGGAGTGGGAGAGGTCGATCGTCCTCAAAGCCCGGTCAGAAGCTGCGGATCTCACTATTTCAAAGTGCCGGGAGTCCTATCGCCGCCTGAGCGAGTCCCACCGGGTCGCCGAGCCGAAGTTGGTAGAACTGGATGATCGTTTTGCGGCCATGAAGAGGGAGAAGGATGCAAGCAGGCGGGATGCCGAGGCGGCGCTTCAGGCGGCGGAACTCGTCGAGATCCGAGCTAGAAAGGCGGCGGCTGATTACAAGGGGTCGGACCAGTTTTACGTCGACCTCGGCGAGGCCTCCGCCGTTGCATGGAACAAAGCTCTTGATGCCGTCAAGGAGCAGCTTCCGGAGTTTGCCGACGGTGAGCTTCGAGCTCGGGTCCCACTTTCAGTGGTCATGCCCCTGGTCGACAGTGATGAGGGAAGCGAGGTCTAGGCCGTGCTTGCGGCCGGAACTTCCCTTTTGTAATCCTTCGGGTAATTTTGATAAAGCTGGGGAGCCCATAATACCCTTGTAAAGACTCTTGGCTTTTTGAATAAAGATTTTTTGTATTCGCAGTAGCGTTTGTGCTTTGTGCTTGTACTTCCTTTTGTTAGTAGACACTTGTATTTGTATAGTACTGCTTTCATGTTCGGCACGTTCCTCGTCTAGCGATTACTGGTCGACTTGAATCTGATCACTTGCCGAGTGTGCGGGAACCAGCGGGATGACGGTATCTCCATGGCCCCGAAGTCGATGTGGAGATCGCTAAGACGTTGATAGACTGTATGCCTCTTGTTGAGTTGATGTTCCTTAGTTGTTGGAAGGGCCGTGACTGGCCTACTAAGGATGGCGCCGAGCAGGGTAGCTGCTCGGTCCCTTATGGCGAGGGCATAGATTCTTAGCGTGGGAGGGGCCATGAGTGGCCTATTAAGGATTTGACCGAGCAAGGTAGCTGCTCAGTGCCTCTTGGCGAGGGCTTTGATCCTTAGCGCGGGAGGGGCCGTGAGGGGCCTATTAAGGATTGGGCCGAGCACGGCAGCTGCTTGGTGCCTCATGGCGAGGGCTTTGATCCTTAACGCGGGAGGGGCCGTGAGGGGCCTACTAAGGATGGGGCCGAGCAGGGTAGCTGCTCGATGCCTCTTAGCGAGGGCTTTGATCCTTAGCGCGGGAGGGGCCGTGAGGGGCCTACTAAAGATGGGGCCGAGCAGGGTAGCTGCTCGGTGCCTCTTGGCGAGGGCTTTGATCCCTGACTTGTTGGGGTAGGGAGCTACCAGGCAGGGATAACCGAGCAAGGGTGGGCCCGGTTGCCTCTTGCGAGGGCTTTGATCCTTAAGGACGGGCCAGGCAGGGTTGCTGTCCGGTGCCTCTTGGCGAGGGCTTTGATCCCTGGTTTGGTAGGGAGCTACCGGCCAGGGATAACCGAACAAGGGCGGGTCCATTTGCCTCTGTGAGGACTTTGATCCCTGGTTTGTTGGGGTAGGGGAGCTACCAGTCAGGGATAACCGAACAAGGGCGGGTTCGGTTGCCTCTTACGAGGGCTTTTCATCCTTAGCGCGGGTGGGGCCGTAAGTGGTCTACTAAGGATGGCCAAGCAAGGTTACTGCCCGGTACCTCTTGGCGAGGGCTTTTTGTCCTTAAAGATGGCTGAGCAGGGTTGCTGCCCGGTTCCTCTTGGCGAGGGATTTGATCCCTGGCGTTGTGCTGGCCAGGGATAGCCGAGCAGGGTAGCCGCTCGGCTGCCTCTTGGTGAGGGCTTTGATCCCTGGCGTTGTGAAGTAAGGGAGCTACCGGCCAGGGATAGCCGAGCGGGGTAGCCGCTCGGCTGCCTCTTGGTGAGGGCTTTGATCCCTGGCGTTGTGAGGTAGGGGAGCTACCGACCAGGGATAGCCGAGCAGGATAGCCGCTCGGCTGCCTCTTGGTGAGGGCTTTGATCCCTGGCGTTGTGAGGTAGGGGAGCTACCGGCCAGGGATAGCCGAGCAGGGTTGCTGCTGGGCTGCCTCTTCGTGGGGGCTTTGATCCTTGGCGTTGTGAGGTAGGGGAGCTACCGGCCAGGGATAGCCGAGCGAAGTAGCCGCTCGGCTGCCTCTTGGTGAGGGCTTTGATCCCTGGCGTTGTGAGGTAGGGGAGCTACCATCCAGGGATAAACGAGCGGGGTAGCCGCTCGACTGCCTCTTGGTGAGGGCTTTGATCTCTGGCGTTGTGAGGTAGGGGAGCTACCGGCCAGGGATAGCCGAGTAGGGTTGCTGTTGGGCTGCCTCTTCGTGAGGGCTTCGATCCCTAGCGTTGTGAGGTAGGGGAGCTACCGGCCAGGGATAGCCGAGCGGGATAGCCGCTCCGCTGCCTCTTGGTGAGGGCTTTGATCCCTGGCGTTGTGAGGTAGGGGAGCTACCAGCCAGGGATAGACGAGCGGGGTAGCCGCTCGACTGTCTCTTGGTGAGGGCTTTGATCCCTGGCATTGTGAGGTAAGGGAGCTACCGGCCAGGGATAGCCGAGCAGGGTTGCTGCTGGGCTGTCTCTTCGTGAGGGCTTTGTAAGGCTGAGGAGCCCAGAGTACCTTTTCGAATTAATAAGATTCCTCTTTTTGCAATGTTCTAGCGTTCCCCTCTTGTTATTTAAGCAGAAAGAACTTTTTTTAGAAAAAATTACATTACCTTTGAGAAAGGAGAGGTACACACTTATGGGTATCCATTTCATTGGTACAGCTTAAGCTTCTCAGCGTTGTAAAGCCATGGAAACTTGCATCCGTCCGCATCCTGTAAGCGGTAGGCTCCGCCGGGAAGTACTTCGAAGATGAGGAAAGGACCGTCCCATTTTGGAGAGAACTTATGCAGCCTGCCTTGACTGACGAACTCGTTTCGCCGTAGGATCAGGTCTCCGGTTTTGAAGGAACGACGCTTGACCCACGCGTTGTAGGATCGGGCAGTTTGCTGCTGATAGGAGGCAACCCTGATTTAAGCCCGGTCCCATTTCTCCAGCAAGATGTCCAGGTTGGTCCGCAGTGTCGTGGTGTTTTCTTTGTCGTCGAAGTGTTCGACCCGGTGACTGGGTAGCCCGATCTCCGTCGGGACCATCGCCTCGGTCCCATAGCAGAGGCTGAAAGGGGTTTCCCCGGTGGGGGTCTTCTTTGACGTGCGCAGTACCCATAAGACCCGGGGCAATTCCTCGACCCAACTGCCTTGGCGCCCCTCCAAGCGGGTCCGGAGACTCCGGAGGACATCCCGGTTGGCGACTTCAGCCTGCCCGTTGCATTGGGGGCGTGCGACCGCGGTGAACTTCTTGAGGATACGATATTCGTTGCAGAAATCTTTCACCTTCTCGTTCTTGAAGTTCGTCTCATGGTCGGTGATGATACACCCCGGGATGCCGAACCGGAGTATCAGGTTGTTCTGCAGGAACTTGATGGTCATGGCAGCGTCCGGTTTTCTGATGGGGACGGCTTCGATCCACTTTGTGAAGTAATCCACCGCGACGAGAACATATTTGTGCCCGTCCACGCCGGTAGGGAACTGACCTATCATGTCCAATCCCCACTGGGTGAACGGCCACGGGGAGGTCAGCGCGGTCAGCTCGGTGGCTGGGAGGCGAGGAATGCTTCCGTGGAGTTGGCAGTTTTTGCATCTCCGGACGAGCTTCTGGGCGTCCTCGTGAGTAGTTGGCCAGTAGTACCCTTGAAGCAATGCCTTCTGGATTAAGGTTCAGGCCCCTTGGTGTGCGCCGCCGACCCCTTCATGGATTTCACGGAGGACGTAGTCGGCTTCACGGGGGTTGACGCACCGGAGCAAGGGTTGAGTGAAGGATTTCTTGTAAAGGTTCTCATTGCTCCAAACGAAGTGACGGGCTTTGGCCCGAAGACGGCTGGCTGCTCTCCGATCTTCTGGGAGCATACCGTCCCTTAGGATTCCACGAGGGGCTTCCTCCAGTCCTGGACACCTTCCTGCGCTGTATACACATGAAGTATTGTCGCACCGTCTTCCACGCTGGGCCGTGGCAAGGTTTCGAAGAGGATAGACCGCTTGTTGTTGGGCGAATAGGATGAGGCCAGCTTGCTCAGGGTGTCGGCTTGGGCATTGAGCTGCCTGGGTATTTGTTCTATCTGGACTTCGTCGAAATTCTTCTGAAGTTTTCTAACTTGGCCAAATATTTTACCATTAGGAGTTCCCGAGCCTCGAAGTGGCTGGTCACTTGGCCAACGACCAGGGCTGAGTCACTGCGGATTCGAATTGTCCTCAGCCCCAGCCCGGAGGCCATGCAAATTCCGGCCAATAAGGCCTCGTACTCTGCCGCGTTGTTTGAAGCCTTGAATCCGAGTTTTAGGGAATATTCCATTTCTGCTTCGTTCGGGCCCTGAATGATAAGGCCGGCCACACAACCTTCCTCGGTTGAGGACCCGTCAACGTAGTTGACCCACTCAGGGACTGAGTCGGGTCTCCCCACGATCGGGTGTTGATCCGCGAGGGTCGGCGCAGGCTCCGGTTCTTTGCTGGGGATGGTGCACTCGACAATAAAGTCGACCAGGGCTTGTGCTTTGATGGCCTGCCTCGGACGGTATTTTATATCAAACTGGGACAGCTCCCACCTCCACTTCTCTAAGCGGCCTGAGGATTCCAGTGAGGCGAGGATAGCCCTCAGCGGGCGCTCGGTGAGGACGAGGATAGTGTGCGCCTGGAAGTAGTGTCGTAGCTTTCTTGAGGCCACTATGAGGGCCAGGACGATCTTCTCTATGGCCGGATACCTCGTTTCTGCGTCTTTGAAGATGTGGCTCACGTAGTATACCGGCTTCTGAACTCCGTCGACCTCCTGGACGAGCACTGAGCCTGCCGCTTGGTCGGATACCGCCAGATACAGCGATAGCTCGTCTCCTTCAACTAGTCAGGTGAGCGGCGGCGGCGGCACAAGATGCCTCTTTAACTGGTCGAAGGCGGTCTGACACTCCTCTGACCACTCGAACCTCAGGATTTTCCTTAGAGCTTTAAAGAATGGGAGGTATTTTTCTCCAGACCTCGACATGAAACGGCTCAGAGCAGCCATCCGCCCGATTAGTCGCATGATCTCGACGTTGGTCTTGGGCGCGGTCATGTTGAGGATGGCATTGATTTTTTCCGGGTTGGCCTCGATTCCACGGTGGGTGACCATGAAACCGAGGAACTTTCCCCCGGTGACCCCGAATGTGCACTTGGCGGGGTTCAGCTTCATCTTGAACTTGCAAAGTACCTCGAAGGCCTCGCCCAGGTCCTTGGTGTGGTCGGTCGACGAGACTGATTTGACGAGCATGTCGTCGACATATACCTCCATGTTCCTGCCGATCTGTGGCTTGAACATGTGGTTGACCAACCGTTGGTATGTAGCCTCGGCGTTCTTGAGGCCGAAGGGCATCACCTTGTAGCAGTATACCCCCCGGTTTGTTGTGAATGCGGTAAGATCTTCATCTGCCGGATTCATACGGATCTGATTGTAGCCGGAGAAGGCATCCATGAAGCTCAATAGGTCGTGCCCTGCCGAGCTGTCGACGAGCTGATCTATCCGAGGTAGGGGATAGTTGTGTTTAGGGTAGGACTTGTTGAGGTCGGTGAAGTTGACGCACATGCGCCACTTCCCGCTTGATTTCTTGACCAGGACTACGTTTGCTAGCTACTCCGAATAGGGCACGTTCCGAATGAAGTTGGTGGCGACTAGCCAATCCACCTCGTCCTCGATAGCCTTCTGTTTGACTGGAGCGAAGCTTCGCTTTTTCTGTCTGACGGGTCAGGCCGTAGGATCAACCCCGATCTTGTGAGATATAATTTTGGGTTCGATCCCAGGCATGACAGCAAGCGCCCAGGCAAATACGTCGGAGTTGTTTCTGAGGAAGTGGACCAAGTCATCTCGCTGAGTCCCTGTCAGAAACGACCCGATTTGAACGAGTTTTTCGTCGTCCCCTTCTACGAGGGGGACCTCTGTCAGAGGCTCTACCGGGGTCCCTCAGACCTCCGTTTGCTCATCTCGAGTGTCTAGAGAACCCCTGATGTCACCCTCACCTTCGACATCGTCCACCGGTCCTTCCAATGAAGATGTTGCGGTGAAGCAAACCTTTGAAATTCGCTGGTCTCCATAGACCCGACCTATCCCGCCCTGGTCGAGAGGGAACTTCATCGCCAAGTGATAGGTCGATATCTGGGCTTGGAGGGAGTTCAGCGTGGGGTGGCCAAGGATGATGTTGTAGGCCGATGGGATTCTGGCTACGATGAATTCTACCGGCAGTATCCGTGTACGGTTAGCCTCCCCGAGGTTGAACTGTAGGGTGATTACCCCTTCCGCTGGGATTGAGTGGTTGGTGAATCCTGAGAACACGTGGGAGGTCGTCTCAGGTCTACCAAGGCGAGCCCCATGCGCAGGAAGCAGTCGTGGAAGAGAATGTCAGCCGAGCTTCCCGAGTCGACCAGGATCCTGTGCATCCCGTATTGATGGACTCGAGCCGTAATCACCAGGGGGTCATTGTGGGGCAAGGATATGCCGTGAAAATCCCCATCGTCAAAAGTGATCGGCTCGGTCTCCCTTGACGTCTTTGTCGGTCGGCTGTCGGCCTCCGCAGCTGGCGCGGGTTGCTGAGCCTCGTATGTACCCGACGTACCCTCGGCCGTCATAACCATGATTTTCGATGAGCCTTGGTTCCCTTTTGTGAGGTTCCTTACGCCCCCCGGTGGGGTTGTTTTCGAGCTGCCGTGGAGAGTCTCGCATGCGCGACCCCGTCGAGAGAGAGGGTGCCGGTCGTGCCTGTAAACAGGCGAGCTGACCGCCACCGCCTTGGGAGGGATAGGGGTGCGACGAGACTCGGGGCGAAACTCTCTGGCGTAAAACCTCGGAGCCAAACTTAGCGATGCCCACCGGGTTTTCGAGCACGTCGGCCCGAGGAAACCGCGGTTGCCGGAAATGATGAGGCGGCAGTCGGTAGTGCCTATGCGGACGAAGTCTTCTGTCCCCGTGTAGGGGTCCTGGTCCTGAGACAGGGGAGCGACGACTTGGTGATCTTGCCCTTCCGTTTGGACGCGGACGAGTTCTTCCACGATGGACGCGTGTCGGTCTATCCGGCCGGTGAGGGCGTTGATGGCATTCGGCAGAGGAGGTTCGTCCACGCCTCCATTGAGGGGGAGGCGGCAGCTGGTGCTTGGATCGTCGTGATGATCGCTCGCCATTGGATTGAGATCGGAAAGTGAACTTTTGTTTTTGTGGAATCAAGGGTTTCCCACAGACGGCGCCAGCTGACGCGACCTGGATCGCGCCAAGATGTTACCTTCCGTTGATCTGCTGATGGCGGCGATGGGTGGCTGAGATTGGATCTGGAGGCTGTCGCTCCTGAAGCGTGTGGATCTCAATAGGTTTGAGGTTGTGGTTGCCGAGCTACCTGCAAAGAAGTCTCGGGATGGTTGTACCACCGAGGACCCTCTGACGGTCAAGTTAGACTAAAGATCCGAGCAGAATAACGGCTTAGTTAAGTAAAAATGGCTTATTTGAACTGTCTGAAGAAGGGGTTTATATAGCGGTGGCAGCAGGCGAGGCAGGCGCGAGAATCACGCCGGTCATTACGCTCCCGATGTTACGCCCGCGTGATGAGCGGGACCTCCCATTAATGGCAAGACAGGCTCGTTAATGGGGATCGTGGTGGCGTGGAACGTAGGATGTGGCCGGCAGAGATCTCGCGCATGGCGAGATTCGCGGGATGGCGGTTACGCCTGCAGGCGGTGCTGTTGGTCGGTCGATGAGACCGAGAAAGATGACCTCGGCGGGAGAGCTCGCGGAGGAGTGGGAAAGCCGAGGTATCTTGGTTCTGCTCGAGCCCGGAGGCGAGCTGAGAGGGCCGAGGAGGCTCGGGCCTGTGATAGCTCGGATACGAGCTATGGGGCCAAGGAGGCCAATTGTGCTGGGGGCTCGGAGGTGGGCCAGCGTTTGCTTGTAGGACGGGCACAGAAGTGATCTGGTCGGCCACTGTAGGTCCTTTCTTATGAGCTCTGGGTCACGTCATCTGCCACGTGTCCTGATCTGGGAGATCACCGATATCAAGCATCATCACCGTGTTTATCTGGTATATATGGGCATACCGGATAATACCTAGAGTATTGCAAATGGAGATGTGGAAATGTAGTTGGTAGTCCTAACCCTTTCATCTTCAATTCATACCAGAACCAATCTGCATATATCGGAAAAAATGCAGAAGAAAGGAAAGGATTAAATCGAGAGAAGAAGACAAAAGCAGAATGATTCTGTTTTTATGGTTAATTAACTAGGGAAAAAATCATATGGGAAGCTATCTATAAAACTTTTTATAGGGAGGAATCCATACCGTACACGTGGCAGATTGGGTGTTAATCTGCCACGTGTACGGTTTCACCTCCTCCCTATAAAAAGTTATACAAAACTTTTTATACGGAGGAGGTGAAACCGTACACGTGGCAGATTCACACCCAATCTGCCACGTGTACGGTATGGATTCCTCCCTATAAAATGTTCTATAGATAGATTTCCATATGATTTTTTTCTTCCATTAACTCATGCCCATCTCTAGTTCCCTCAAATACTATCAAAATACACCTTGCTTTTAAATGGGATAAAACAAAAGCAGAGAATATATTACTTTCATGACATCAAAATAAAGGTGGATTATCTTGTAAGCGGAGTTGAAGAGATCATATTTTCTTTCATACACTGGAACTTAATATATAGTGTGGTCTGGTTTATAAATTATAACATGAAATTTTATTTGAAATTTTCATACTAATGCATTGGTCTTAATGGATTTTTACATTGTCTTCCTCTTTATAAGCTATCGAAAAAACTTCATGATGAGAAATAGTATAACGTCAGACATTCTAAGCTGAAAATTCTCATGAAAATAGACAAACACGGTACTAAATGAAACTAGCAACTGTTTTGATCAGAGTAAAAACCCGATGTCTTATTGGAGTAGAATTTTCAGCTTAATGTAACTAGGAACAAAGTAATCATACGGAAAAATAATATATAGAACACGCATCCGCAAGAATAATTCATACAAAAATCGAATAGAATTTCATGACTCGAAACCAATGTCGGCTCCTATTGGAGTAGGTTTTCAAGAATATTGTTATTTCTATTGATTTATTGGTCCGATTGTGCGAATTGGTAAATTTTCATTCGACACAATAAAGATTCAATCAAACTACATTATTTCTGCTTGATCGGTGGATCATATCTTGATACTCTATGCCTGCTTATAAAACTGATCAAGACAAGACATTGTGGTGAGATGATTTGTATTATGCCAGACATCACAAGAAGCAACTGGTTACTTTTCGGACAAAATTCCGCAAAAGCCACGCTGCCCGCTCATAAATCCGCACAAACTAATGATATATATTCCACAATATTATTAGTATCTTTATGTATGTATTTTCCAAAAAAACTTATTTACTAAAAACTCTCCCTAACTAAATTTAAATATCGCAGGAAACGGTTTAGATATCTCATACAACTGGTTATATATCTTTGGTAACTGCTTAGATATCATAGGAAAGTAGATATAGCATGCAACTATTAGATATCACATGTATAGTTTTTCTTACCAACTAAAACTTTTTCAGAGGGTTTTGACCACCGCTTTGAGACTAGGGATTTTGGCAGTGGAAAAAAGTGCAGGTTGACAATTTATCCAAAAAATAAAACCCTAACACTAACCTCCTCCATCCTCACCGCCACAGCCAGCGGCTCCGGCACCAGCATCGGCCTGCACCGCCGCCACATCCACTTCACCTTCTCTCTCTATCCTAGCCGTAACCTTCAACCCAACTTCATCCTCCTCGTCCTCCTCCACCCCTAAACCTAATTTCACCTCGCAACTCATCCTCCTCCTCCCCTTAACCGCTGACAGCGACCCCCCTTTTCCAACCTTGTCTCGTCTCAACCCTCCCTCCTCTACCTCCTTCCCCGTCTTGCCTCGCCGTGGCGACTTCCTCCACCCGTCGCAGCGGCAGCCAAGCTCCTCTCCATCCCAAAATCATCAGTTATCTAATTAATATGTAATAGTTATTTAAAATTTTTACTAATGTAATTAGTAAATAGCTAATTGTCTTATGAAAAGGACAATTGTCATTTGACGTGAAATTCAACAACGTTAAATCATGTTAGTTTTCTGCAGATTTTAAAGAAAAGCTTCATTTTTTCTGTCATGTCCAAAACTAGGGGAGAGTTTTTGGTAAATAAATCTTGTGGAAATAAAATTCTATGTGCTTCCCAACAAAAGAAACAATATTTACAGAATCCGGACAAAATTTCCAAAAATATATAAAATACTATCAAATAAAGCCTGTTATAGCAAAAATAAATATAAGGCTTTTTTGATATAGGCCCTAAAACATTGCTATTTTGAAAAACACTATCTAAAACTTCATATATTTAAATACACCCCCAAAAACTCTTAATTAAACTAAATTGGCAGCTATACTTAATTATCATCCCTAACATCTTTAGAAATCTCCGTTAAAAAGCTAAAACGATAACTTGAAGATGAGCGTTTGAAAAAGTAAGACTGATGGGTTTTGCACAAAAATGAAAAGAAACAGGGGTTTTGATGTTACATAAGACTTTTCATCTCACAATTCATCATATTAACTCTAATCCAATTTTTAATCCTAATTAACTTAAGCAGTGTTTTTCGTTGACGGAGAGGTTTTAGGGGTGTATTTAAAAATACAATATTTTAAGGGGCATTATTCAAAATACCAATTATTTAGTTTGTCTATATCTATATTAAAAAAAACCATAAATACCAAGGGTAGATTCGTTTTCAGTGGATCTGGATCATATTTCAATCAAATAGTCTAGGTGCGAAATAGATGATAGAATGGATAAAATACTTAATTTTAAGTTATCAGGCAATTGAAATATGTGAGCAAACTATTTAACAGAGATTAAAGGATGGTTACTGATTTGTATGAAATTCAATAGCACCTATTAATGCAGAGCAGCAAATCATTATCAACAGCTAATGAAAGCTCAAATTATCTTAGATACAACAGCTGCAAAAACTTAGGGAGAAATTTAATTATATTGCAGTGTTCAAAGTAATTAACTATAGGGTAGACAAGGTATATTAAAATTTTCAATAAATAGCCCAGCTGTCCTTGTTGTTGTTATTGGTATATATAATATAAAACCAGATTCAATCTTTTGTGCTTTCCAAATTTACGGCTCATTATTGTTTCAATTCCATTTTTGTCATCACCTTCAAATATCTTCACAATTCTCTTCAACCCTCCTTGGGCTTTAACTTTGTATTTGGTCGCTGAATTTTGTTTGCCGTAAATTTCTCTCACCCCCTTTTTGGGCTTTAAATTTGTATTTTGTCCATTAACTTTTATTTTGAGTTTGTCATAATCTTTCTTTGTTTCTTATTAACGATCAGATGCAAATAGGATTTGATGAAATCTCATGGCTTTTATTATAAATTTGTCTTATTCTATATTTCCATTGATGAATAGATATATTTAATCAGATCTTAAAAATCATAACAGTTTACAGAAACCTATGCATCTTATATTTTTTTATAAATTTTGCGTGGCTACAGTTGTTCAAAATACTATTTTATATGTGTTAATTTTTTTTCATATTTGATGAAATCTTATAAGTCATAATATTGTATAGTAAGTTATGCATGCTATGTGGTTAAAGTGTTTTTATTCAAAAAATAACGATGTCTGCAAATAGATTTTTAAAAAATAATGTCCGAAATTTTTTAAGATGTGAAAAAGAATTAAAATCTCCACCTAGAAAACGTTGACTGATCTAGAAATTTTCTAATGTTATTTTGCGTCCATTTATAAATGCAGAAAATAGATAAGGCCTTAAAGTTTAAGAAACTTTTATGAAATTGTTTTTAAAAAATTAAAGAAATATTTCGAATTTTTTTATAGAGAATTTGGGTCAAGGTTCAAAAATTAGTGAAAATGAATTTTAGTTGAAATGCTGATTATTTCTGCAATGATATATTTCTTGCATTGTTGGACAATTTTGTGTATCCGTGTATAGCACGGGGGCACCAACTAGTTATTCTAAATGAGTACCATGAAAAATATGACCAAATGTTGAACGCTAAAATAACCTTAATCATCAAGGTTTTTCACTAAAATACCTAAAAGTATTTTTATTACAGTAAACTACCTTTAACTTTGGTTTTCAAAAGATTATTTTTCTCTAAATTATCCTCAAAAGCAGTTACTCAAAATCAATGATAATTACGGGTGTTTTCGTGCAATTTAACCAATAAAGAAGCTATCCAAAAAATTTGGATGCTGTTAGACCATGAAAGTACATGCAATGCTATGTTTTTAAAAGCAAAGTATATAATGCTAAATATTTAACTTCCCTCAAAAGATGATCTTCGGATAGGTGAAAATTTTGACCATATGGATTCGAAGCTAAGTTTGAAGACAAGCTAGCAGAAGTTAGATCTATTAGTGGACTTGGTGTTGGGATGCGGCGGCGTCCCGGCCGTCGACCAAATGCGGAACAAAAACTTTTTACAAAACTGGCGCTACCGCAACCCAAAAACCTGGAACGTTCCATTAAACTAGCAATCTGTAAAAGGAGTTAGAGATTATACCGATTGATCCGTGTCCTTCGGTCTTCAATCTCCGCGCCAAGCTCCTGGCTGCTGCGCTGACGAAGTCCGCTCCCGGTCTCGCTCGTCAAAGTGGCACCACGTCGATGAATCTTTATACGGGCTCCCGCCTCGAAATGAGACAATTCGGACATGAAGTTTGTTAGCCGACATGTCCAAAAATGAAGTAGAGAATGTATAGAATATATTGTCTCAAGACACCCAATCGATTTGGGTGGAAGTTAATTTAAGTTGCCATGGAGGTGAACATATGAGCATAAGATTTTTCATTTCAAAAGAAAAAATCAAGCTTGCAAATTGAAGGGGCTCGGCCACTCAAAATTGATGGAAAGCTCTCTGGGAAAAATGCAATTAAGTTGTGTTGGTTTTCATCAAGTGAGTGCGTGGAAAAAATGTGAAGTGCATCATTAAATTAATCAACCCAAGGAAATAAATCCTCAAACAATTGCCAGCACACACACTCAATCAGCCACCATGCCAAGCCCATGCTGAACAGTGCTCGGCAGCCCCCCCTTCCCACAGTGCAAGAAATGGCAAAAGAAAAATGGTCAAAGGAAGGTTAATGGTCAATGCTCATATAAATGAAACATAGATCAAGAGGTTTCAGACAGAAAAAGAAACTGACAATTCCGAAAATAGTCCCGTAACGAATTACGGGATTATCCCTCAACAGTAAATACATACCCGCATTTGTATTCCGGCCGAATACAAATGCAATGAAACAAAAATATTCCTACAATGTAATATTAGGATCTGGCTTAACCTAAAACCCGCTGGTATTATGCGTCCGATCATGATCTGTGCACAAGAGCACGAATATGATCGAAACCTGCCATATTACCATACAGCCTCTACAACGTTTCGCCCGAACTTGGGAAACTTTCTGTGGGGGACTCTAATAACTCATCAATACACTGGCACTGGGTATAACCATTAGCACGTCAGAGGTACTAGCTGCACGTAACGGTTGCCTATGTATTGAAAGAAAGGGAGCTGACGAGTGAACTCATCCAGAAACCCTACTGACCTTACAGTGACAATATCCGTACAGTCTGGTCCGTTCGTCTATGAGTTGTTAGTTATATGTATGCCCTAGAGGCCATTGCTATACATAGGATGTATATTGCAGTGGATGCTGGGACATATATAGGGAGGACTTTCTTGCTCGACATGATAGTATGCTGTCTGGTTGCTCTTTACCTTAATGTGTATACTGATTGTCTCTCTGTTACATGTTGGTAAAGCCCTTAGGATGTGTACTTGACTACCTGGACTATGATGCGGATCATACTAGTGGGGACATGGTAGTCTATAAGTACATCTTTCAAAGTCCCTAGTCGTGGGTATATCGAGACGGGCCATCGATATACCAGAGTAGACTAGCGTATACCTTCTCGACCCATACAGATGGGCGATGGATGATCCCATATCCATTGGTGTTTGACATCAGAGATGATATACGGGTGCTCAGTAGAGACTGGGTACACTGGACGGACTCGCCGAGAACTCCCAGATGGTATTATACCTCACGTCAGATGGCAGTTCTCTGGTGACACTGGTACATAGTAGTCTGTTGACCCGAGATCGTCATAGAGTCTTGTGTGGTTCCCACTGTGCTTTGATTTCCATCTTACCACGTCCAAGAGGGCGTGCAAAACGGTGGTTTTTGGGTACAGTCCCGAGTCACATGGAGGCAATGAGCGATAGGAGGGGATTCGTCTCTCCCGGTATAGGGGGTTGATGTTGCGCTGTGTTCGATTGGCTATAACAGGAAATCCCTGGTCAGGGTTGCTGAGATTTACTGGTAAGTGTTACCAGTAGTTTCTCGAATTGTTATAGACCTCATATCGACACGACTTATCGAGCTATTGGGGTCTGACGTTTACCACCCCTAGGCGAGATATGCGACATATCAGACGATCAGACCGGACTATACGGTAAGTGTTACTGGTTGGATTCACAGGAGTGTGAGCGGCCTTGCTCGTCGATCTTCTGATCGCTCAATACCCGGGTGGCCGTTACGTTTAGCAGACCGCTTGCGGCTTGTGGATGTTTGATATGATCATCATCTGCTGCCGGCGTATTGACGAGTATTTAGAGTCCTACACAGAGGTTTCCTGGCTCAAGCGAAACGAAATAGGAGCGCATATGAGATATGTGCGGGACCGAGAATAATGCGTGTATGTGATACCGTATTTCATTCCCGCGATGAATGTATCGATTAGGTTATATGCGATATACCCTGGTTATCGAATCAAGGATTGATTCGATGAACCGATACATTGGATACTAGTCGGTTATATACGATATGACCGGATCGTTAAATCAAGTGTTGATTTAATGATTTAATGCATAATTATATATTTGATATATTACTTTGCATTAACTAGTATCGGTTCACTTTAATTGGATTTTCTCGCTCGGATGTGCACATTGTATATTCGATATAGTTTTGTGCACATGAATGTATCATGTTTGATGATGCATGCTTACTTGGTTTGTGTTAAAGATTGATCCATGGTTATTTAAATGGTTAGGGTTTTGTTTTTCATATACATTTATTTATTCATTTATTTCTTTGGAAAATATAATGCATAAAGATAAAATGGTGGCTTTTATTTTTGTTTCTTTCATGAACATTCATGAAGGTTTGAATAAAGTGACCATTTTGTCTCATGCTTAACCCTAACCACTACACCTAACCATGGTCCTCTCTCTACACTTAACCATGGTGTGATTATGATAAGAATAGATTTTATTTTCCATTATTATTATTCTTATCATATCATTATTATTCTTCTTCTTCCTTTCTTCAAGTGAAGAAAGCTTGCCTCCATCAATGGCAAGTGATGAAAAAGAGTGAGAAATCCAAATCTAAAGTCTACCCACTTCCTATTTCTTCATCCTCTACCTCTTGCCAAGTAGTAGAGTGTGTTTTCTTCACAAGTTTCATGACTTGGTGAAGTGAGAGCTTGATCTTGCGATGCTTCGACGTAGATCATCTTCGGCATGGACATCGACGACCTAGCTCGCCATCTCTCCGACGAAGCCGACGCTAGAGCCCGGGAATTCATTTGGACAGCGAGGGGACTTCGTTGCGGAGCTATGGAGGTGGAGCACCGGATCTACAAAGATTGTATTTCCGTATTCTTTTAGTTAAGTGTTAACTAGTTTTCTTTTTCGCCTAGACATCTAGCTAACGATCCGTAGTCTAGGGTTTCTCGGCACCGTATTTTTGAAATTGGCATGGTTGATGCCTTGTGAGACCTCATTAGGGTGCCTAGGAACCCTACAGTGGTATCAGAGCCTAGCTAGAGCCTTAGGCGAAGTCTAGACGGAGTTTGAAGTCCGAACGAAACCGAAACCCCAAAATTTCCACTCTCTCTGGACTTTTTCTGAAAACGTGGATTTTTCCAAATTAAAAATTGCTAAAAAATTCAGCAGGGAAATATATGAGTTACGGCGCAAAATTGGACCCATGATTCATCCAAAACGCGGCGGAACCGCGGCAGAAGCCCAGCTTCTGCGGCGGTTCCGCGGCTAGGTGATGACGTCACCTTCCCATTGTTGCACAGTAATTCCTATTTTAATATGCTGGGTTTTCTGGGAATTTTTAATATTTATTCAAGAGTTGAATTTTCTGGGATTGTTTTGGGGATTCGGTGTTTCGATCGGAGTATCAAATTTTGTCTATGTGGCTTTCCGGATAAATTTTTAGAATATGTTAAAAAGTTCGACCGAATATAAATACCCAATTTTTCCCCTGTCGGGAAATTTCCAAGTGTTGGATTTTTCCGTAGTTTAACGACGTTCTAAGTAGTGCAAGTAACGCGATGGACCCTCTAGAAGACAACAAACCTTAACTCGATTATGTGACCGTCTTGAACTGCCCTTTGAACCTTCGGGTTTGGGGCAGTACGGCGTGCCACATGTGAGGCGTTGGCTTGACCCTTCTACGGCTGGACCGTCGGTACTGAGGCACGAACTGAATGTTGTTAGACTTATTTCATGTGTTGATCTGTATCGGGAAAAATTGGGTGTTCGATTATTCGATCGGAAAGTTTGACATTTTCTATTTATCCGGAATGGGATACAATAATTGGAATTCACAAGAAGTTATGAGATAACTGAATGAATGTTATAAACATAGCAGTTTAGTCTCACTTGATCGGTTGCCACGGAATTTTGATGTGATCAAAAGTCCGTCGCAATCACGTAGCGTACGCGGATACTCGCCGGGTAAACTTAATAGACAGCCTCACTCCATAGCCCCGACCAAGTGACTGTAGGAGAACCCCGTCGCCGAAAGCATCCGTTCGGGTGCTCGCGGCAGCGGTGTTCCGCCTTGGTGCACTTCGTCGACGGCGTCGGGGGTGCGGCCGCCTACTGAAGTTTGCGACGAGCATTCGATCAGGATGTCGGGAATCTTGTTGAATTGCCCGACTTGATATTGAAGAGTGTTTTCGATTTTGAGACTAAAATGCGGGGTTTATAATTGTTAGGCATGCGATGTCTAAGGAATTCATTTGGTCAGGCATGCGATGTCTGAGGTGGTTGCGGATTCCAACTATTATAGTTTTACACTTTCTTTTCTGTGACCGTAAGTGTAATATGTGATGTCGCCGGTTTCGTTGCTATATGTCAACGACTATTGGGATGCGCATATTTACTTACGTTGATGACATGTGATGTTATGTGTTGCTGGATATGTTATATTGGATCGTCGTGTTTGAATAGCCGGGGTTTTTTATGTGAGATGAGTGTTTTTCATTTTCATTCATGTAAAAACTTGTATGTAATATTCTTTATTGGGGCACTTCCAGGTTGCGGAAGATGTCACCCTTTGTATATTATTTACTTTTCCGCACTAGGATAGACCCAAGGAGGGGAGCACAAGTAACCAGGTTCTGGGGTCCAGTGGGAGACCAACTCGAGGAGTCGAGTCCGGGTCTCCTAACTCTAGAATTGGTAGGGTTGCTTGCCGCTCTCGTAGGGGTCTAGGGGTGTGGGTTTGGCTATTCATCACGACCGTGGAATCCGTGTTTTATACTGGCTCGTATTGAAAACACGGACGTCCTAGTATATCCAATATTTCATATGTTTCTTCTGCTGCGATATCTGTGATGTGATCATGTGATGTTCTGTGATAGATACAGTATATAGTATATATGATATATTATATAGACGCTACTTATGTTTTACACCCGCGCTAGCCCTGCCCCGCTCTGCCGTTAGTCACCTAACCTAACGGTGCACGAGGGGACATCGAGGCGAATGCGGATGGCATAAGTGTACGTCGTATTTATCTGTGATGTTTAGGTACTTATATGATGGGACTTCATTAATGTGATTAATGAAAATAAAAGAAACCTAAGATGTTGTGGAATCGAATTTCAAAATAAAACAGGTAGCTACAGTTCTTGCTTTGCACAGAGATATATGTGATATATCCTGCACCTTATTCGATGAGGAAAGGACCGAGATCCCTTCACCGGGAGTGACTCCTTTAGCAATAACTGGCAGATGCTACACACTCGGTTTGTCTTTTGATTGCTTTTAAGTGTTTTTTGCTTTGCACAGTGATATATATGATATATCCCGCACCTCATTCGACGAGGAAAGGACCGACGATCCCTTCACCGGGAGTGACTCCTTTAGCAAAACTAAAAAAGCCTCAAAAACACTCCATTTCAAAATTCATTCGATCCTACAACGATATCAAGTTCATTACGCAATAGGTTTTCAGAAAAACCTGTCGTAGCCCTCCGTCATTTCAGATAAGTCCTATTTAGTATTCGTGCTACGTTTGTTGACCTCCGTCAAGGCGTAGTGTGCGGTAGCTAACTAGTATTTATCTGCTTATGCATATGATGCAGATTGGATTAGGGTAGTCGTGCGGCCTTGTTGACCTCCGTCAAGGGTCATGCGGGTGGGTTTAATTCGATCAAGAAATGACGGGTTGAACTTGACTAGTAGCCTATGGTTTGTTGACCTCCGTCAAGGTCATAGGACGCTAGGGGCAAAATATTATCGGGAATTTCAAGTGTTGAAATTTGCAATGAGATTGCATACCTTCTATGAGATAGTTGGATCCCGATACCCCCTGCGAGTAAGAGTTACTCCTGGGAGAGTTTTATACATTACAATTAGCCGATCAAGTAGGTGTCTAGAAAGGTGTTAACGAGGTTACGCCTCTGGGAAAACGAGGTTTACATTAATTAGGTTCGTACGAAAGTACGGGGGACCTCCCTCAAAGTACCGACACTGGCCTGGCTGAAAGATTGGCGAACTTGTAGTGTGTAATTAATCCCGGCTAGTCTTTCCTTTTAGGGTTTGAAGGAAGATTTGATAAAAAGCAGTGGGAGCCATCCTGATTTGATAAAATAATAACCAATCTATTCTTGCAAGAGCGCACGCTGAGTGTTTTCTTCTCTCTCTCTCTCCAGGTAGCGACCATATCACGCCTTAATCAAGATAATAAAACGGATTATTGACTGAACCCGCTTGTTATACTGAGCTGGGGAACGTTGGTCCCGCTCCAACTTATAATTGTTATAAGACAGAGCAGGAAATAGGGGATTACCAGAATTCCCATGCCGCCCAAACGAAGAGAGTGCATGCTGATGCATCATCTTCGGGTGTGTTCATTACAGAGAACTGTTTCTCAGTATCCTTTACGTCCTGGGTATGTGATACCAGATCAGGATCCCAGATATGTAATCTGTTACATAGGGCTACAGAAAGGTAGAGAACTGAGAACGGGTGATAAGTTTCATGAGACAGAAAACGGGGCAAGTGTTGCAGCCAAGTCTGTTGGTCACTGTCACCCTGTATTACCAATACATTGATTCTGAACGAATGTTATTAGATACCGAACCTGATATACCAAATCATATCACTCTCTT
Source organism: Agapanthus africanus (assembly GCA_030015575.1). Taxonomy (NCBI): domain Eukaryota; kingdom Viridiplantae; phylum Streptophyta; class Magnoliopsida; order Asparagales; family Amaryllidaceae; genus Agapanthus; species Agapanthus africanus. The sequence continues at coordinate 636,982,248 of CM057337.1, forward strand.
TGTTAGAAAAGAAAGGATATAATTTTGTATTGATGGATAATGTTTTGAACATTTCCTATATCAAAAGTTGATCGGTTCAGGCACGTTATCTAAAAACATTGATGTTCTAAATCGAACTACAGTTCTTAGTATATGGAACACACACAAGAGGAAGAGTTCAGAAATGAACGGATTCTTCTTGAGATATTGTAGACTAGGTCAGATCAATGTGACCCGACTAGCTGAAGTTACATTTAGATGTATATTTAAATTAGTTTGAATTTACATCTTGTGAAACTTGCCTGTCATGTCACAGAGATAAGATGACCATAGCTACGTTTACTGGAAACAGAGAAAGAGTTAGTGAACTCTTGGGACTGATACATGATGATGTATGTAAGGTCTCCAGTCTACAAATGCCAGGACTGGTTCTTTATACTTCATTACATTCTCTGATGATCTTTCGAGTTTCAGACCTATGTTCCTGTTGAAACACAAGTCCGAACCTTTTGAGATATTCACAGAATATAAGTTAGAAGTAGAGAACCAAAATACGGGTATAAGTATTATGTCCTTTGATGTGATCAAGGAGGAGAATACTTGAGCACGGAAATACTGGACTATTCTAAAGGAGAATGAGATTCTCTCTCAGCATTACTCCTCTGTATACACCATAACACGATGGTATATCGGGGAGGAGCAATCACACCCTATATGATATGGTGTGCTCTATGATGAGTACTACTGAGATACTTTTTTCCTTTTGGGAGTTATGCGCTTGAGAAGCTGCATACCTATTGAATTAGGTTCAAATCAAATCAGTTGCCTACCATTTCATATGTGATATGGAAAGGGAAGAGCCCATGTCTTAAGCTAGTTAAGATTTGGGGTTGTCCGGCTAATGTCTAAAAGCAAAATCCGGACAAGCTCGAGGCAAGGTCTGTAATGTAGAACTGGAAAGGTTCCAGCTATACAAAATACAGCAAATAATTTGGTAGAACCAAAGGATTCAGTAGAAACCAACGAACCTCAGCCTCTTCGCCGATCTAGTAGGGTTCCTCACCCACCTGAGAGATACTTCGGTTTCTCTATGACAGTGGGAGCGAGGATTGCATCATGAGATGATGACCTAACTAGTTTCGAGCTGGCCATCAGGAGTAAGACTCTATAAGAATGGCTGGATGCTTAGTGATCTGAGATGGAATCCTTATACACCAACAAAGTATGGACTTTGGTTGCTATATCTGAAGGGTTAAATCCCCATCAGGAGCAAGTATATCTTGAGAAGATTACTTGGTGTACATGGAAAAGTTGAGACTTTCAAAGCTAGACTTGTTAAAGGTTTGCATCATTGACCAGGTGTGGATCATGATGAAACTTTTTCTAAGGATCTATGCTTAAGTCCATCCAGATCCTACTTGCCACGGCTACATACCATGACTACGATATCTGGTGGTTGGGTGTTATGACAGCTTTTCTAAATGATGTTTTAGAAGAGGGAGTCTATAAGTACACAGCCAGAGAGCCTCGTAGACAGTGGGAGCAGCGGAAACGTGTGCAAGATGTTTTATATGATAAAGCAGGCATCGCGGGGTTGGAACATCTGTTTTGATGAAGTAGTCAAAGAAGTTGACATCATCAAAATAGTAGATGAACCTTGTATAAACAAAAAGGTAGTAGGGAGTATGGTGAGATCCTCGTAGAGTACGTGGATGACATACTCTTGATAGGGAAAGAGTTTCCTATGCTACGCTCGATCAATCTCCGCTTATCACAATGATTCTCCATATAGGATCAAAGTGATACCTCCTAAATCCTAGGTTTTTGGATCTATGAGATAGATCTAATTGGATGTTAGGACTCTCACTAGTTGTAGTGAGACGGTATCAACCGATCCTGGGGAGAATCACTGGAAGGGTTCCAGGGTGATAAAGATGACTGAATGTCAGTCACAGGCATTGTCTTTACCCTCAGTGGAGGGACGGTATGTTGGAAGAGTTCCGAGCTAGATACCGTGGCATACTAGAAGATAAAGGCAGGATACATCGCTACTTAAGATACTACCAAGGAGGATGTTTGGGTGTATATTGGTTCATGAGATGAACTACGTTCCTACCATTGTGAGACAATGGAGTTGTGGCTCATGCCGAGGAACGCCGATCCCATCAGTGATCCAGACTTATTCTAAGGCAGTATCGTCTGATCATGGAGATAGTTGATCTCCAGGGTGATCGAGGTTAGGAGAGTAGATTCAGAGGACAACACAGCGGATCCACTCACAAAGGCCTGTTCCCAGAGAGAGACTTTTATGGGATGGTTGAGTATGAGATACTGCAACCACTGCTACAGATGGCCCTAGTGCAAGTGGGAGATTGTTAGTTATATGTATGCCCTAGAGGCCATTGCTATACATAGGATGTATATTGCAGTGGATGCTGGGACATATATAGGGAGGACTTTCTTGCTCAACATGATAGTATGCTATCTGGTTGCTCTTTACCTTAACGTGTATACTGATTGTCTCTCTGTTACATGTTGGTAAAGCCCTTAGGATATGTACTTGACTACCTGGACTATGATGCGGATCATACTAGTGGGGACATGGTAGTCTATAAGTACATCCTTCAAAGTCCCTAGTCGTGGGTATATCGAGACGGGGCATCGATATACCAGAGTAGACTAGCGTATACCTTCTCGACCCATACAGATAGGTGATGGATGATCCCATATCCATTGGTGTTTGACATCAGAGATGATATACGGGTGCTCAGTAGAGACTGGGTACACTGGACGGACTCGCCGAGAACTCCCAGATGGTATTATACCTCACGTCAGATGGCAGTTCTCTGGTGACACTGGTACAGAGTAGTCTGTTGACCCGAGATCGTCATAGAGTCTTGTGTGGTTCCCACTGTGCTTTGATTTCCATCTTACCACGTCCAAGAGGGCATGCAAAACGGTGGTTTTTGGGTACAGTCCCGAGTCACATGGAGGCAATGAGCGATAGGAGGGGATTCGTCTCTCCCGGTATAGGGGGTTGATGTTGCGCTGTGTTCGATTGGCTATAACAGGAAATCCCTGGCCAGGGTTGCTGAGATTTACTGGTAAGTGTTACCAGTAGTTTCTCGAATTGTTATAGACCTCATATCGACACGACTTATCGAGCTATTGGGGTCTGACGTTTACCACCCCTAGGCGAGATATGCGACATATCAGACGATCAGACCGGACTGTACGGTAAGTGTTACTGGTTGGATTCACAGGAGTGTGAGCGGGCTTGCTCGTCGATCTTCTGATCGCTCAATACCCGGGTGGCCGTTACGTTTAGCAGACCGCTTGCGGCTTGTGGATGTTTGATATGATCATCATCTGCTGCCGGCGTATTGACGAGTCTTTAGAGTCCTACACAGAGGTTTCCTGGCTCAAGCGAAACGAAATAGGAGCGCATATGAGATATGTGCGGGACCGAGAATAATGCGTGTATGTGATACCGTATTTCATTCCCGCGATGAATGTATCGATTAGGTTATATGCGATATACCCTGGTTATCGAATCAAGGATTGATTCGATGAACCGATACATTGGATACTAGTCGGTTATATACGATATGACCGGATCGTTAAATCAAGTGTTGATTTAATGATTTAATGCATAATTATATATTTGATATATTACTTTGCATTAACTAGTATCGGTTCACTTTAATTGGATTTTCTCGCTCGGATGTGCACATTGTATATTCGATATAGTTTTGTGCACATGAATGTATCATGTTTGATGATGCATGCTTACTTGGTTTGTGTTAAAGATTGATCCATGGTTATTTAAATGGTTAGGGTTTTGTTTTTCATATACATTTATTTATTCATTTATTTCTTTGGAAAATATAATGCATAAAGATAAAATGGTGGCTTTTATTTTTGTTTCTTTCATGAACATTCATGAAGGTTTAAATAAAGTGACCATTTTGTCTCATGCTTAACCCTAACCACTACACCTAACCATGGTCCTCTCTCTACACTTAACCATGGTGTGATTATGATAAGAATAGATTTTATTTTCCATTATTATTATTCTTATCATATCATTATTCTTCTTCTTCTTCCTTTCTTCAAGTGAAGAAAGCTTGCCTCCATCAATGGCAAGTGATGAAAAAGAGTGAGAAATCCAAATCTAAAGTCTACCCACTTCCTATTTCTTCATCCTCTACCTCTTGCCAAGTAGTAGAGTGTGTTTTCTTCACAAGTTTCATGACTTGGTGAAGTGAGAGCTTGATCTTGCGATGCTTCGACGTAGATCATCTTCGGCATGGACATCGACGACCTAGCTCGCCATCTCTCCGACGAAGCCGACGCTAGAGCCCGGGAATTCATTTAGACAGTGAGGGGACTTCGTTGCGGAGCTATGGAGGTGGAGCACCGGATCTACAAAGGTTGTATTTCCGTATTCTTTTAGTTAAGTGTTAACTAGTTTTCTTTTTCGCCTAGACATCTAGCTAACGATCCGTAGTCTAGGGTTTCTCGGCACCGTATTTTTGAAATTGGCATGGTTGATGCCTTGTGAGACCTCATTAGGGTGCCTAGGAACCCTACATGAGTATCGCATATAGGGCCTAGGGGGTGGTAAACGTCAGACCCCCAATAGCGGTATAAATCGTGTCGGAGAGTAGCCCAGAACACCCTGAGATACTATTGAAATACCTACCAGTAAATCTCGATTACCCTGACCAGGGATTTCGTGTAATGGCTCTCCTAAACACAGCGCGATCTCACCCCCAATACCGGGAGAGACGAATCCCTGACGATCCGCTCACTGCCTCCATGTGGCTCGGGACTGTACCCAACTAAAACCTGTTTGCATGACTCCTTTGAGCCGTGGTAGGGTAGTAATCAAAGCACAGTGGGAACTCACACGAGACAAATGACGATCTCAAGTCGACAGACTAACCTGTACACATGTCACTTGGGAACTGCTATCTGACGATATGTATAATACCAACTAGCATGTTCCCGGCGAGTCCTGTCCGGTGTACTCATAACGCAATGAGCACCTGTATATATCTTAGGTGAACCAACTGACACCAATGGCTTGTGAGACCGACCACCGCCCCTTGTCGGGGTCTCAACTGTATACACTAGTCTACTCTGGAGTATCGATGCCCCGTCTCGAAACTCCCACGACTAGGGACACTTTAAGGATGTGCTTATAGACCCCAGCTCCCACGTATATGACCGCCATCATACTGCTGGCAGTCAAGCAAGAATCCTATGGGCTCTATCAATATGCAATAGTGAACTAAAGCATGTATACGATGATAAAGACAAACCAGATAGCATACTATCATCTCGAGCAAGATTGTCATATCGGTATATGTCCTCCCTCAATCATTGCAATCACGTACCTGCGATCCAATAATTGACTTTGAGGGCACTATATCCAACACTTGGATGCTGGATTGACACAACCGGGTTATTTCGGCATGAGTAAAGAAGAAAGCTAGGAGATATACCGTCGAGGAGGATGAGACTGACACAGTTATACGGACCATAGATACAGGGATAGGTGACACGAGAGAGGGCAGAGTAAAGGAGGACGAGCATGCGTGCCAGGATGTACAAGATGAGTAGGACGGTCGGGATTCGACGGGGTTGACTATAGTTTTGGGTTTTATATCATGCTACCTGGCTTGTATTAGTTTATTGCTTTATTATTTCTCTTTAGTTTTATCAGGGATTGGTCCTCGTGCTTATGATATTGGACCCGGTTCCATCCTTTTGGGTTGTAGTTCTTTTATGTTTTGTTAAAAATCCTTTAGTGAAAACAGAGGTTCCTCTCTCGTTTTACTCAAAAAGACAGGCTAGTAGGACTGTTTAGTATGAGAGCAATAGAAATAATCATTTATGTTAAGATATGCACATCTTTTATCATATGTTTTATATCATTTTATATTTATCTTTTTATATTGAGGTTTACTTGTATTATATGTATATTACGTATTAGAGTTTCATCTTGTGAGCTATATATATAAAGACATATTGTACATTGTATTTTGATCAATTGTTAATAATAATTTTCCTCTGCCAAATTCAATGGTTTCTAATATAGTATCAGTGCTTATCCTACCATTGATTGCTGCCATCATCATTGATTGATCCTCTCCACCATCTCGTCTCACCATCACCATTGCCATCGCCATTATCAGCTGAAATCGCAAAAACAGAATTTGATAAATTCATCTTCCTCTTCGATCTGTTCTTCTTCTTCTCTTTATTCCCTTCGATTTTCCCGTCTCATTCATCTTCTTCCTACCTTTTCCACGATTACTAATAACAACAAAATCCTCCTCAATAAAATCATCATCATAGGCATCCAAAGATCTATTCCTTTTCATCTTCCTACTCTTTTTTTCTCGCTTATCCACAACAACATGATACTCCACATCAAAATTATCGCAGTCCTCGTCTTCCGAAACCCCCATCGGCGATTTCTAGATCCTCTCAATAACATCAAGATATCTCCCCACCGTCGAAGTCATCTTCTTCCCGATCTCGTCGAAACCCTTACCTTTATCACCGATCTTAAGATTATCGTTGAAGTCATTACATCCACCATTAATCTCGTTGAAGTCACCTTCTCGTAAAAAAATGAAGAAAAAAAATTTGAGGTGATGTCAACCTCGCTAATATTATCGTCTTCTAGATCTTTCGCTGCTTCTACTTCTATTTAGCCTATGCCATCTACTCTTTCTTCTTTTTGTACTACTTTTTCTTCAATATGTATGATCCCATCTTCTCGATTTTCATCTTCTCTTTCCTCCTGTGCTCCTACTTCTATATTTATTACATCATATCTTATTTCTTATTTTTCTACTTCTTTATCTGACTCTACTTCTTTATGGTTATGATCAACTCCTCGTTTTAGTGGTTATTCTTCTTCTACTTCTCTATAGATTGTGTCATCTCGTTTTTCTTTGTCTTTCTATTTTGTAACTACAGCGTAGGAAATTGTTTCACTTTGTTCTTATATTTTTTCTATTTTGTTGATTATACCATCTCCTCATTTGTTCTTCAATTTCTTTTATTGATTTTATTTTTATCCTTCTTCTTCATCTTGATCTCTTTTTCCCGTTGATCCTACTTTATCTTGAACTCTTGATCTTGATATAATTTCTTCTTGTTTCTATTTTCTTCTTTTTATTTTCTTAATATGACATCTTCTTGATCTTTTGATCATTTTTATTCTTTTGTGGAATTTTTTCTTGATCTTTTGATCATTTTTATTTCTTTGTGGAACTTCTTCTTGATCTTTTGATCATTTTTATTTTTTTGTGGAACTTCTTCTTGATCTTGGCCCAATAACATATCAAGTCCAAGCAACTATTTTTTTATGATGTCTTCTAACAACATAATCTTCTTCGTTAAAACATTTTCAGCGAAACAGACAGCAGATTATTCGGTCCTATCTTGCAATCCGTGAAAGAGACCAAAGGGGTGTTAGTGTATATGCCCTAGAGGCCATTACTGTATCATACTAGCTTGTATATTACTTAATGGAAGCTTGGGATATTCACAGTTGTATATACAATCTTGCTCGAAATGGTAGTATGCTACTTGGTTTGTCTCTGCTTTAATATGTGCATGTGTTTCTTTTAGCATATTGCTGGTATACATATTAGTAGAGCCCTTAGGATCTTTGCTTGATTACCAGCGTTGTGATGGCGCTCGCACTCGTGGGAGCTGGGTAATCTATAAGCACATCCTTATACAGGTCCCTGGTCGTTGGACTATCGAGACAGGGCATCGATACTCCGGAGTAGACTAGCGTATGCGCTTCTCATCCCAGTGTGGGAGACGGTCTGTCCCACAGCCGTTAGTACGTCGTACTTGGGATAGTATGCGGGTGCTCGTTAGGTTACGAGTACACTGGACAGGACTCGTCGGGAACTGTTGGTTGGTAATATACCTATCGTCAGTTATCAGTTCCCAGGTGACATGAGTACAGCTTAGTCCGCTGACTTGACACTGTCACTTCGCCTCGAGTGTGTTCCCACTGCACTTTGATTACTACCCTACCACGGCTCAAAGGAGCTGTGCAAACAGGTAGTTTTTGGGTGCAGTCCCGAAGCACTTGGAGGCAGTGACGGTTAGACAGGATTCGTCTCTCCCGGTATTGGGGGTTGACATCGCGCTGTGTCTAGGAGAGCCATTACACGAGTAGTCCCTGGCCAGGGCAAGCGAGATATACTGGTAGGTTTCCAGTGTTATCTCAGGGTGTTCTGGGCTACACTCCGACACGACTTGTACCGCTATTAGGGGACTGACGTTCACCGCCCCCCTAGGCCCGCCATGCGATGTATCAGACGAACAGACCGGACTGTACGGAGACTGTCACATACAGGCTCAGTAGGAGTGCAGATGGGGTTCACCTCGTCAGTCTTCTTATCGACATCTACCTGGGGACCGTTACGTACAGCTAGTGCCGCTTGCGGTCTGTGGTTAAACCCACTGCCAGCGTAGTGTCGAGTCTTTAGAGTCCCACACAGAGAGCTATTCGCCTTTAGGCAAAACGAGTAGAGGTCGCATGGTTTTGCGACAGGGTTCGTTCGCATCCGCGCACTTGTGCACGTTTGCTGTCCGGACAGTTTATACTAGCGGGCTTTGGTTTAAGCCGGATCCTAGTATATGATTTGAGATTGGTTTTTCTCATTGTGTTCGTGTTCCTCGGATCACGAATGCGGGTGCGTATGCACAGTTGCTTGAGATTGGGGGAGAGGACCTTGTTTAGGGTTAATGGCCTTTGTCATTTTATTAACCCTATTGATTTTGTGTGGATTATTGTTAATTGATAATTAGCTTAATTATTGTGCATGGTTGTTGTTGACAATTTGACTTCATTGACTTGTTGACCATGTTGACAACTTGACCATAATCATTTCATTTGGAAGATGCTCTTTGATCTTTGCAAAAATGAAATGATAATGGTCAATTCATGATTTATCATGACAATTTTCAAGCTAATTATCTAATTAAACTTATCCTCACATATTAGTGAGAATGGCTCACTATTTTTCTCATTCTCTCATTTCTTTTCTCTCTCTTGCTCATCCTCTCCCTCAAGCTCTCTCCCTCTCATGTGTTGAGAAACAAATAGCTTGAGAAAAACCCTCTCTTGATCTTCTCTACTCACTTCTAGGGTTCAAGTCTTAGCATTTCTTGCACTCTAGTTACTCCTAGCTTGGAGTTGAAGCTAAAGGTGGTGGCTTTCGGGTGGATCCTTCTTTGACGGGAGAAGACAAGCAAGGTGATCCTTTTCTACCATACCTAGGAGCAAGGAGAGAAGGACTAAAGACCAAAGGTATAACCTTTCTACAACTTTGTTAGTTGTTAGTTTACTTTAGCTAGTTTTAGTTTAGCAAAGATCCTCACAAGCATAGTCCATGTTGCCTAAGTCATTAAAAATTCGATTTTTATTATGTTTTCCGCCTCCCGTAAGCACCGGGATGGGCAACACGGACTTACAGTGGTATCAGAGCCTAACTAAACTCAAACTAGCTAGGTAGTAAAGTGTAGCGAAGTTTCGAAACCGAAAAATCCAAAAAACCGAACTTTGAAAAACCCTAGTTTCTGTTGAAATTTTTTCTGCTCAAAATAGAAAAATTTATATTTGTAAATTCATCTCAGGGTTTTTTAAAAACACCCACGAAAAACGAGACAGAGAATCATCCAAACCGCCGCGCTTCCGCCGCACGAGGTAGGCTCGTGCCGCGGAAGCGCCGCGGTTTGATGTCTTCACTGCATCGTTTTTCGTGCAGTGTCTTTCTGTATTGGTTTTGGGATTTTTAGGATATATATTATATGCCCAGATTTTCCAGAACTAAAATTTGCTTTTGCGGGCCTATAAATCCGTATTTTTCCGGAACTTCACTACGCTTTAACTACATCGGTTATATCTGTAATGCTTGCATGTATTGAACGTCGGCTAATCGCTATAAGACGATTAGTCGGGGTTATACATGATCTGTGTTTGTTGTTGGTTTGTGGATATGAATGGATTGGATTGTCGCGGGTGAATAGCCGGGTTGGATGTGAGATGAGCGTTGTTTTTCTTTCATTCATTTGTAACATGTAAATTGATGTAATAATATTCTTTGTATGGCCGCACAACCGGGTCGGGGTTGTAGCCGTCATTGTATAATTCTTTTTACTGTTTTTGCTCCTAGGATAGACCCATGGAGGGGGTGCACAAACTACCGGGTACTCGAAGTGCCGAGTGGCCTACTCACGGTGGTGAGGGAGGTTGCTTCGCTTCGGGTGCTTGGCGGGTAGTTTGCCGCACCCGTAGGGGTCTTGGGTGGGGTATTGGCTATTCACCGTGACCGTGTAATCCGCTTTGCGTTGCAGGCTCGAACGCATTGCGGATTCCTAGTATATCCAATGTATTCATCTGTGATCTGTAATGTCTATCATTGCGATATATTTATATATAATAACTATTTAGGCGTTGCTTATGTTTTACAGCCGCGCTAGCCCAGCCCCCGCTCTGTCGTTAGTTAAGTAACCTAACGGGTGATGACGGGGCCCCGTGGCGAATGCGAATGGCATAAGCGTACGTCATATTTTGGTTGTTTTCTGCAATGGTAGGATTAAATGATGGGACGCATTAAAAGAACTAATGCAAGAAATAAACCAAGTAAAAGTCGATTGGAACACTTTGAAAACCACTCGGTTCTTTTCAAAACTAAAACTTTTAAACGCGGAGCTTGAACCACTCCTTTTAAAAGCTATCTCGTTCCATCGATTATATCAAGTTCACTACGTTCACGGTTTCGCCAAAACCATCCGTAGCCCTCCGTCATTCCACATGAATGGTCAAAAGTATTCAAGCTATGTATTTTGGCCAAAGTCAAGGCATAGTGATTGGTAGCGTTTGGGTATTCATGTGCAGCATAGATAGATGCGTTGGTTTGGGACAGTCGTGCTGCCATTTTGGCCAAAGCCAAGGGTAGGTACGGGTGGGTCCAAATTAACCAGGAGAATGACGGGTAGAACTTGACATGTGACTTATGATATTTTGGCCAAAGTCAAGGTCATAAGAGCATGGGGCAAAAATCCACATCGGGAGTTTCATAAGTACTGAAACTTGCTAGCGTTGCATACCATTTGGAGTGTGATAATTCTGGTAGGATTCCTTCGGTTTTATCACGCGATGATATTTGGATCCCGATCCTACTGTGAGTATATGCTACTCCTCGGGAAAACTCTCACTTAACGATCAATGCTATAAACCTAGTAGGTGCCTAGAAAGGTGTTAGCGGGGCTACGCCCACAGGGAAAAGAGGTTACTTAATTAAGGAACTTCGCGAAAGCGTTGGAAAACCTCCCTCGAAGTACCGACACTGGCCTGGCTGAACGGTTAAGCAAGTATTGTACGGTGAGAATGATCCCGGCTAATCCTTTTCTTTATGGTTTGAGAAGGGATTCGAGAGACAGTGGGAGCCATCCAGTTTAGACAAACTAAAAACCACTCTAAACTTGCAAGAGCATCATGCTAAAGTGTTTCTTTTCTCTCTCCTAATTGCAGCGACCATTCAAGATGACCGGACTTAAGTTACTATTAGATAAAAACATATTGACAGGGCCAAACTACAAAGATTGGCTCAGGAATGTCAAGATGGCTATCACTTATGACAAGCTGGGGTATATACTTACCACCAAAGCTCCCCCCGTCCCAGGTCCCACCTCCAGCGTCGCGGATGTAGAAATCCGTAAGACATGGGAGATAGATTGCGCGAGGGCCAAATGCCTCGTATTAGCCTCGATGGACAACGACCATCAGAGGAGGCACGAGAATATGGACCTAGAGTCCATATTTCTCCATACAAAAGAACTGTATGGAGAGCAGTCTCGTATCGCAAGATACGAAGTGTCGAAGAAGCTCTTTTCGGCAAGGTTGGCCGTCGGATCATCGGTAGCGGACCACGTGCTTAAGATGATCGGCTATATAGAGGAGCTCGCGGACCTTGGGACCACGTTGGAGAATGAACTCTATACTGATCTGATTCTCCAGTCCCTTCCTTCCACTTACGCCCAGTTCATTCTCAACTTCAACATGCAAGGAAAGGAGGTCGAACTGGCCGAACTTCTGAACATGTTGAGGACTGCTGAGGGCACCCTACAGAAGGGTAGGGAGACATCCACTTTGTTTGTAGGAGGATCTTCCTCTTCTAGGTCCAGGGCGAAAGCCAAGGGCAAGAAGAAGAAAGCCCCCGCCAAACCAAGAGGCGGTGTCGGTAAAGTGGATACGAAGGGAAAGGGTAAAGCAACAAAAGTAGCGGGGAAGCTGGTGGGTAAGGAAGAATGCTTCTATTGTCACAAAAGTGGTCACTGGAAACAAGATTGCAAGGCTTGGAAAGCCAGAACACAGGATTTGAAGCGAGTTGCAGCTTCAGCTTCAGGTGTGTATGTTATTGAAAACTGTCTATCTATAAACTCTACTTCCTGGGTATTGGATACCGGATCGGGATCTCATATCTGTAATTCTTTGCAGGCGTTGAGAAAGCGTAGAGTTTTGAAGGCAGGTGACATGACCCTCAGAGTTGCGAACGGTGCTAGCATGGATGCTGAGGCCGTGGGGGACTATCACCTGGGATTATCAGATGGACACTTTTTGGTTTTGCGTAGTTGTTATTATGTACCAAATGCAACCTGTAATATCATTTCTGTATCTTTATTATCTAAAGAAGGTTATGAATTTGCATTTGTAAGTAATGTAGTGAACATTCACCTTAATCAAGTGTTGATTGGGTCAGGTACATTGAACAACGGTATATACGTTTTAAACCAACCACAGGTTTTCAATATCCAGAATACACACAAAAGAAAGTCTCCAGAAATTAATAAAACTTTCTTATGGCATTGTAGACTGGGTCACATCAACGAGAGAAGATTGACTAAGTTACATACTGAAGGATATTTAGATTTGTTCGAATATCAATCATATGCAACTTGTCAATCCTGTCTCAAAGGAAAGATGACAAAGGCTCCGTTTTCTGGACACGGAGAAAGAGCGAGCGAGCTCTTGGGACTCGTACACAGCGACGTGTGCGGTCCAATGTCTACACATGCGCGAAGCGGTTTTTCTTACTTCATAACTTTTACGGATGATTTTTCAAGGTACGGTTATGTCTTCTTAATGAAACATAAATCCGAGGCTTTTGAAAAATTCCAGGAATATAAGAGTGAAGTAGAAAAACAGACCGGCAAAAGTATCAAGATCCTAAGATCGGATCGAGGAGGAGAATACTTAAGTGCCGAATTCCTGAATTACTTAAAAGAGAATGGAATTCTCTCTCAGCTTACTCCTCCATACACTCCGCAACATAACGGTGTATCGGAGAGACGGAACCGAACCCTATTGGATATGGTACGGTCCATGATGAGTAACGCTGAGTTACCGCGATCATTCTGGGGGTATGCGCTGGAAACAGCTGCATATCTTTTGAACCGTGTTCCCACTAAGACTGTGCCTACCACACCATATGAGTTATGGAGTGGGAAGAAACCCTATCTTAATCACATTAAGACATGGGGATGTCCAGCTTTTGTAAAAAAGCAGCATGCGGACAAGCTCGAGGCACGCTCAGTACAGTGCAAGTTTGTGGGATATCCAAAGAACTCCAAGGGATATTACTTCTATTGCGAAGAGGAACAAAAAGTCCTTGTTTCTCGTCATGCCCACTTTCTAGAACATCAGTTCATAGAAAAAGAAATAAGTGGGAGCGCAATAGAACTGGAAGAAATTCCAGAACCACAAACTATTACTGAAAGTTTAGTGGAACCAGAAAGTTCAAAAGAACAGGACATTCCTATGCCGCTCCGCAGGAGCAGTAGGCAGTCTCATCCGCCCGAGAGATACTACGGTTTTCTCATTGACGGGGATAGAGAAGACTGCATCCTAGATTGTGATGAGCCTACTAGCTTCCAGCAAGCCATTCAGAGCGTCGACTCGGTAAAATGGCTGGATGCAATGCGGACCGAGATGGAGTCCATGTACACCAACAAAGTATGGACGTTGGACATTGCTCCAGACGGGGTAAAACCCGTAGGATGCAAGTGGATCTTCAAAAGGAAGATTGGTGTAGATGGACAGGTTGAGACCTATAAAGCTAGACTGGTAGCAAAGGGTTTTCGTCAGCGACCTGGTTTGGACTATGACGAAACCTTTTCTCCAGTAGCTATGCTGAAATCCATTCGGATCCTTCTTGCCATCGCTGCTTTCCACGATTATGAGATTTGGCAGATGGACGTAAAGACAGCTTTTCTAAATGGTCATTTAGAGGAGTGTGTCTATATGGACCAGCCAGAGGGTTTCATTCAGGGTGGGAGCAGCGGAAAGGTGTGCAAGTTGCTCAAGTCCATTTATGGACTCAAGCAGGCATCGCGGAGTTGGAACATCTGTTTTGATGAGACGGTCAAAGAATTTGACTTTATCAAAAATCCAGATGAACCATGCATCTATTGTAGATTTGTAGCGAGAACTGTAGTATTCCTCGTTTTATACGTGGATGACATTCTCTTAATAGGAAATGACATTCCTATGCTACAATCTGTCAAGGGGTTCTTGTCACACAGGTTCTCCATGAAAGACCTGGGTGATGCCTCCTACATTCTGGGTATCCGGATCTACCGTGACAGATCCAAGAGGATATTAGGACTCTCGCAGTCCAGGTACATCGACACCATACTGAAGAGATTCAGTATGGAAGATTCCAAGCGCGGTAATCTACCGGCTTGTCACGGGATCACCCTCTCCAAAGAGATGTCTCCCAAGACTGATTTGGAGAGGGATCGCATGTCTATTATACCCTACGCTTCTGCGGTAGGCTCTATAATGTATGCGATGTTATGTACCAGACCGGATGTGGCTTATGCACTGAGTGTGGTAAGCAGGTATCAGTCAAACCCAGGGGAGAAACATTGGATAGCAGTAAAGAACATTCTCAAGTACCTGAGAAGGACTAAGGAGATGTTCTTGGTGTATGGCGGAAAAGACCTGCAGATTGAGGCCTTTGCTGACTCCAGCTTCCAGAGTGACAAGGATGATTCCAAGTCCATGTCGGGTTTTGTCTTTACCCTCAATGGAGGGGCGGTGTGTTGGAAGAGCTCCAAACAGGAAACCGTTGCTGACTCGACTATGGAAGCGGAATACATCGCTGCATCTGATGCCGCAAAAGAAGCTGTCTGGATGAGGAAGTTCTTGAAAGAACTTCAGGTGGTTCCGTCCATTGTTGACCCAATACCTCTGTATTGCGACAACAACGGGGCTATAGCTTTAGCGAAGGAACCCAGGTCCCATCAGAAATCCAGACACATCTTAAGGCGGTATCACCTGATCAGGGAGATCGTGGATCGCCAGGAGATCGAGGTCCGGAGAGTTGCATCAGAGGATAACACAGCAGATCCATTCACCAAGGCCTTGCCCCAGACTCAGTTCGAGCGGCTGATCGAGATGATAGGTCTTCGATACGCCAGTACATGGCCTTAGTGCAAGTGGGAGATTGTTAGTGTATATGCCCTAGAGGCCATTACTGTATCATACTAGCTTGTATATTACTTAATGGAAGCTTGGGATATTCACAGTTGTATATACAATCTTGCTCGAAATGGTAGTATGCTACTTGGTTTGTCTCTGCTTTAATATGTGCATGTGTTTCTTTTAGCATATTGCTGGTATACATATTAGTAGAGCCCTTAGGATCTTTGCTTGATTACCAGCGTTGTGATGGCGCTCGCACTCGTGGGAGCTGGGTAATCTATAAGCACATCCTTATACAGGTCCCTGGTCGTTGGACTATCGAGACAGGGCATCGATACTCCGGAGTAGACTAGCGTATGCGCTTCTCATCCCAGTGTGGGAGACGGTCTGTCCCACAGCCGTTAGTACGTCGTACTTGGGATAGTATGCGGGTGCTCGTTAGGTTACGAGTACACTGGACAGGACTCGTCGGGAACTGTTGGTTGGTAATATACCTATCGTCAGTTATCAGTTCCCAGGTGACATGAGTACAGCTTAGTCCGCTGACTTGACACTGTCACTTCGCCTCGAGTGTGTTCCCACTGCACTTTGATTACTACCCTACCACGGCTCAAAGGAGCTGTGCAAACAGGTAGTTTTTGGGTGCAGTCCCGAAGCACTTGGAGGCAGTGACGGTTAGACAGGATTCGTCTCTCCCGGTATTGGGGGTTGACATCGCGCTGTGTCTAGGAGAGCCATTACACGAGTAGTCCCTGGCCAGGGCAAGCGAGATATACTGGTAGGTTTCCAGTGTTATCTCAGGGTGTTCTGGGCTACACTCCGACACGACTTGTACCGCTATTAGGGGACTGACGTTCACCGCCCCCCTAGGCCCGCCATGCGATGTATCAGACGAACAGACCGGACTGTACGGAGACTGTCACATACAGGCTCAGTAGGAGTGCAGATGGGGTTCACCTCGTCAGTCTTCTTATCGACATCTACCTGGGGACCGTTACGTACAGCTAGTGCCGCTTGCGGTCTGTGGTTAAACCCACTGCCAGCGTAGTGTCGAGTCTTTAGAGTCCCACACAGAGAGCTATTCGCCTTTAGGCAAAACGAGTAGAGGTCGCATGGTTTTGCGACAGGGTTCGTTCGCATCCGCGCACTTGTGCACGTTTGCTGTCCGGACAGTTTATACTAGCGGGCTTTGGTTTAAGCCGGATCCTAGTATATGATTTGAGATTGGTTTTTCTCATTGTGTTCGTGTTCCTCGGATCACGAATGCGGGTGCGTAT
Organism: Agapanthus africanus; assembly: GCA_030015575.1. Taxonomy (NCBI): domain Eukaryota; kingdom Viridiplantae; phylum Streptophyta; class Magnoliopsida; order Asparagales; family Amaryllidaceae; genus Agapanthus; species Agapanthus africanus. The sequence continues at coordinate 636,999,039 of CM057337.1, forward strand.
GCACAGTTGCTTGAGATTGGGGGAGAGGACCTTGTTTAGGGTTAATGGCCTTTGTCATTTTATTAACCCTATTGATTTTGTGTGGATTATTGTTAATTGATAATTAGCTTAATTATTGTGCATGGTTGTTGTTGACAATTTGACTTCATTGACTTGTTGACCATGTTGACAACTTGACCATAATCATTTCATTTGGAAGATGCTCTTTGATCTTTGCAAAAATGAAATGATAATGGTCAATTCATGATTTATCATGACAATTTTCAAGCTAATTATCTAATTAAACTTATCCTCACATATTAGTGAGAATGGCTCACTATTTTTCTCATTCTCTCATTTCTTTTCTCTCTCTTGCTCATCCTCTCCCTCAAGCTCTCTCCCTCTCATGTGTTGAGAAACAAATAGCTTGAGAAAAACCCTCTCTTGATCTTCTCTACTCACTTCTAGGGTTCAAGTCTTAGCATTTCTTGCACTCTAGTTACTCCTAGCTTGGAGTTGAAGCTAAAGGTGGTGGCTTTCGGGTGGATCCTTCTTTGACGGGAGAAGACAAGCAAGGTGATCCTTTTCTACCATACCTAGGAGCAAGGAGAGAAGGACTAAAGACCAAAGGTATAACCTTTCTACAACTTTGTTAGTTGTTAGTTTACTTTAGCTAGTTTTAGTTTAGCAAAGATCCTCACAAGCATAGTCCATGTTGCCTAAGTCATTAAAAATTCGATTTTTATTATGTTTTCCGCCTCCCGTAAGCACCGGGATGGGCAACACGGACTTACAAGGGGATCAGTCGGCCATGCTCGATACTTTAGATCTGTTGTTCTTTTCCATCGTTTTACAACTTGCATATTTTGGTTCAAGATGTTATTTAAACTCTCGGTTATCTAACGTGAGTTTGAGTGAGACTGTTAGATTATAAGATATTTGAATATAATTGTATTAGATAATATGAAAAATTATGCTATTTCTTGGGGATCGAAATTGCCTGCTCTTCGCATGATTATTTTCTGTCACAGCAGAAGTACATTTGTGATTTTCTTGTATGAACCACGGTTAACGTGTAGGGTTCCCATCGACGGCAGCAAGCTTTCGGGAGGTATCGACCATGCCGTTTTAAAAAAATTTCCGTTTTAAGGAACTTTAAACTAGAATCGATAACTAGAAAATAATACAGAAACAAATGTAAACTCTTTTATATCCAAGTGAACTAGAAATACAACCTTTGTAGATCGGTACTTCGCTTCAATAGCTCCTTGTAGTAGTCCCTTCGCTGCGATCAAGGTACTTCCGGACTCATGCATGGCTTCTCAAGGTGAAAAGAGCGATCTTGCTTGAAGTCTTCGAGGCCGAAGATGATCTACGTCGAGGGGATACTAACTCAAGCTACTACTTCACTAACTAAAGGATTAGTGAAGCTAACACCCTATACTAAAGTGTTAATCTAGTAGAGGATGATGAAATAGGAAGTGGGCTCACTTTAGAATTATTTTTCTCACAATACTTTCTCACTTTTATCAAACCCTAGAGAGCTCTTTTGAGTTGAGGAAGAAGATGAAGAAATGAGAAGAGAATGAAAATGATCAAGTGAGTGAACAAACCATAGGTGAGTGTGTATCATATACTAACTCATATAGAGACATAACCATGGCTAATTAAAATGGTTAGGGTAATAAATATCTAAAATAAAATAAAACTAGTGGACTTGGTCAAATGCACTCACAAGCTTCTACAAGCTTTATGCATTTGATTTAGTTTCCACTAATTTGGATTTATCTTAAATATTAAAACCCCACCATTATAATTGGTATGGTGTATATCTCATACACCCATGTATTGTGTATCAACAACCATGACACACACAAATAAACAATGCACATCAATATATATCACATATATATTGCATGTACACACAAGTGAGAAAAGAATGCTTAAGTGAGTCAATGTTAGTTAATGTAAATTAGTATATTAAATATACAATTATACACTAAATTATCAAATCAACACTTGATTTAATAATCCGGCTATATCTCATATAACCGACTAATACTAAATGTACCAACTTATCGAATCAACACTTGATTCGATAACCCGGCTATATCTCATATAACCGACCGATATAAAAGTCGCGAGAATAGAATACGGTATCACATACACGCATTATTCTCGGTCCCGCACATATCACATATGTTCTCCTATTTCGTTTTTCCTGAGCCAGTAAAATCTCTATGTATGACTCTAAAGACTCGTCAATACGCCGGCAGTAGGTGATGATCACATCAAGCACCCACAAGCCGTCAACGGTACTAGCTGGACGTAACGGCTATCCGGGTATTGAGCGATCAGAAGATCAGCAAGCAAGCCCGCTCTAGCTCCTGTAAAGCCTGACAGTAACACTACCGTACAGTCCGGTCTCTTCGTCAGATATGTCGCATATCCAGTCTAGGGGTGGTAAACGTCAGACCCCAATAACCGATAAGTCATGCCGATATGAGGCTCATAACGAGTCGAGAAACTACTGATAACACTTACCAGTAAATCTCTAAATCAGCCCTGGCCAGGGATTTCCCTGTTATGGCCAATCGAGCATAGCGCAACATCAACCTCCAATACCGGGAGAGACGAAACCCTTCCTATTGCTCATTGCCTCCATGTGACTCGGGAATGTACCCAAAAACTACCATTTTGCACGCCTTCTTGGACGTGGTAAGGTAGAAATCAAAGCACAGTGGGAATCACACAAGACTCTATGACGATCTCGGGTCTACAGACTAACCTGTACTAGTGTCACCAGAGAAATGCCATCTGACGTGAGGTATAATACCATCCGGGAGTTCTCGGCGAGTCCGTCTAGCGTACCCAGTCTCCACTGAGCACCCGTATACCATCTCTGATGTCAAACACCAATGGATATGGGATCATCTATCGTCCATCTCATGGGTCGAGAAGCGTATACGCTAGTCTTCTGGTATATCGATGCCCTGTCTCGATACACCCATGACTAGGAACATTGAAGGATGAACTTATGGACTACCATGGCCCCACTAGTATGATCTGCATCATAGTCCTGATAGTCAAGTACACATCCTAAGGGCTTTACCAACATGTAACAGAGAGACAATCAGTGTACATGTTAAGGTAAAGAGTAACCAGATAGCATACTATCATGTCGAGCAAGAAAGTCCTCCCTATATATGTCCAAGTATCCACTACAATATACATCTCATGTACAGTAATGGCCTCTAGGGCATACATATAACTAACAATCTCTCACTTGCACTAGGGCCATCATATAGCAGTGGTTGTAGTATCTCATACTCAACCATCCCATAAAAGTCTCTCTCTGGGAAATGGTCATCATGAGTGGATCCGCCGTGTTGTCTTCTGAGTCTACTCTCCTAACCTCGATCCCCTGGAGATCAACCATCTCCATGATCAGGTGATACTGCCTTAGAATATGTCTGGATCACTGATTGGACGGGGGTTCCTAGGCCTAAGACACAACTCCATTGTCACACAATGGTAGGAACGAAGTTCATCTCATGAACTAATATACACCCAGACTTCCTCTTTGGTAGCATCTTAGGTAGCGATGTATCCAGCCTTTATCGTCTAGTTTGCCACGGTATCTAGTTTGGAACTCTTCCAACATACTGTCCTTCTACTAAGGGTAAAGACAATGCCTGTGATCGACATTCAGTCGACCTTACCACCCTGGAAGCTATCCAGTGATTCTCCCCAGGATCGATTGATACCATCTCACTACACCTAGTGAGAATCCTAACATCCAATTAGATCTATCTCATAGATCAAAACCCAGGATTTAGGAGGTATCACCTTGATCCTATATTGAGAATCCTTGTGATAAGAGGAGATTGACCGAGCGTAGCATAGGAAACTCCTTTCCTATCAAGAGTATGTCATCCATGTACAATTACGAGGATCACCACCATACTCCCTACCACCTTTTTATATATACAAGGTTCATCTATCATTTTGATGAAGTCAAACGCTTTGACTACTACATCAAAACAGATGTTCCATCTTCACGATGCCTGCTTTAACCCGTAAAGCAACTTGCACACGTTTCCGCTGCTCCCACTGTCTACGAAGCCCTCCGGCTGTATACTTATAGATGCTCTCTTCTAAATCACTATCTAGAAAAGCAGTCATGACATCCAACCGCCAGATATCATAGTCATGGTATGTAGCAATGGCAAGTAGATCTGGATGGACTTAAGTATAGGTACTGGAGAAAAGGTTTCATCAAAAACCATACCTGGTTAATGGCGAGAACCTTTTACAACAAGTCTAGCTTTGAAAGTCTCAACTTTTCCATCTACACCAAGTAATCTTCTCAAGATATACTTGCTCCTGATCGGGATTTAACCCTTCAGATAAAGCAACCAAAGTCCATACTTTGTTGGTGTATATGGATTCCATCTCAGATCGCTTAGCATCCAGCCATTCTTACAGAGTCACAACTCCTGATGGCCTGCTCGAAAATAGTTGGGTCATCATCTCATGATGCAATCATCGCTCCCACTGTCATTGAGAAAACCGAAGTATCTCTCAGGCGGATGAGGAACCCTATCAGATCGGCGGAGAGGCTGAGGTTCGTCGGGAACTATTGAATCCTCCGGTTCTACCAAATCGTCAGCTGTAGTTTGTATAGCTGAAACTCCTTCCAGTTCTACCTCATGACCAAAAATTTCTTTTCCAAAATAAATTCCTTTTCTAAAAAGGTGGTGTTCCCCTCCGAACAACGGGGACGCGACTGCGCGGGTCCGTCTTGCCTGAAATTCGGGGCAGATGCTAATTGGTGCTATCCGTCCACCTCTCCGAAGATGCCAAGTTGATTTATGGCACCGTGTATCGAAGGTTTAAACGGATGCATCCGATGTAGCAGACATCGTCAGATTCCCCCTCGCTTGAGGGGTTTTTTATTGTGGGGACGCTCTTCCCTGCAGGCGCAAGCCCCTGCAGTTAATTACGCTACCGCATCACGGTAACAACTTTCTGCTTCTCCATATGGTCACTTCGTGTCCTGGGTGTTTGTTTTGTGTTCGGTTGCCCGTAGATTGTATACAGAGACTAAGTTATGTTGTCTCCCGTAGGGCGTGGACTAGTCCAAATCCGTATCTTTCTTAGATTTGGGTTTGGGGGGTTGTGTTTAAGGATACGTTAGCCTTATTTGAGGCTAAGATCAACTTAAACGTTCGTTAAGGACACGTTAGTCTAATTTTAGACTAAGATCGACTTAACGGGATCGTTTAGATCCGACAAGAGAGCAATTGGGCTATATTGTTTTGTTTAGTGACATTGCGGTCGATAAGTAGTTTAAGGACATTGCGGTCCAATGTTAGTTTTAAGACATTGCGGTCAAGGTTAAGGACATCATAGTCCGTGAGTTTAAGGACCTCACAGTCCGGTGTTAGTTTTAAGACGTCACGGTCGAGATTAAGGACGTCATAGTCCGTGGATTTAAAGACTCCACAGTCCGGCATTAGTTTTAAGACATCACGGTCAAGGTTAAGGACATCATAGTCCATGAGTTTAAGGACCCCACAGTCCGGTATTAGTTTTAAGACATCACGGTCGAGGTTAAGAACATCATAGTCCGTGGATTTAAGGACTCCACAGTCCGACGTTAGTTTTAAGACATCACGGTCAAGGTTAAGGACATCATAGTCCAGTATTAGTTTTAAGACATCACGGTCGAGGTTAAGGACGTCATAGTCCATGAGTTTAAGGACCCCACAGTCCGTAGCAGTGTGTGGTTGTCGGGACCCGTCACCTCTCTGACGACGTTGAAGGATTACAACGACAGATATCAGAGGAGTAAAGAGATATACCCTCGAACCGGGTGTAAATTGATTGGAAGAGCAGTTGTGCTCAGTTCAATTTATATTGAGGACTTATGGCCAGAATTGGGCCAAGTCCAGTTGAAAATGTTTAACATTTTATTCATGTTCTGCCTATTGGGCTTTTACTTGGGCTCTGCCTTTTTATTAATGCATAGCATTGGGCTTTGTAATTAAATGCATAGCATTTATCAGGAGCAAAATAGTGGTCTGATAGTGTGCCACGTGGCTTGTCAGGCGCTTTGCGCCAATCAAAGAGCGCAATGCGCTAGCGCATGCGAAGGTGACACGTGTCACGCTCTGCGCTAAACGCAAGTCTATTAGCGCACTGCGCTTTCTGAGTGCGCTGCACCAGTGCGCTGCGCCAGTGAATGACACGTGGCGCGCTCTGGCGCAGTGCGCTATTTTTTAGAAGCGCAAAGCGCAAACCGTTCTGTAGTTGACACGTGGCGCGTTCTTGCGCAATGCGCCAGTCCAAGGAGCGCAAAGGCGCAATTCAAGAGTGCAAGGCACTGTCCAATAGCGCAGAGCGCATCTTGATCAATTTAAGATCAAAGAACAAGTTCTTTTTGTTCTGTTCTTCAAAAGAGGCATTGTCTCAAGATCCAAGAACCAAGGTTCTTATTCTCATCAAAAGGCTGTGCCTTTATAGATCAAAAGATTTATGAATGAAGTAAATTACTTCTTTTAATCTTTTATAATTAGATTTTTTTGATCTTTTTCTTTTTTATTGAAGATCTTGATCTTGTTCTTAGATCTTTGATCTTTTAGGAGAGGATTCTTCTTTTGTGAGATGCTTTCATCTCTGTTCTTCAAGAATATGATCCTTTACCTTTAAAGATGAAGAAAATGATCTTCTTTCTTCAAAGGCTTGCCTTTTTTTTTCTCTTTGAGGTTTTTCTCAAAGTTTGCAAAGGGTTCTCTCTATTTGAGACTTGAGGTCTTGGGGCCTTTATATATGGCCAATTGATTTGTTAAGTTAGTTACAGAGATCTTTCTCTGATTGATTTGGGAATATTTCCTACCGTTGGATCTTTGATCCTAAGGCCTCTATTTTACAGAAAATAATCTTCTTATTTTAATAAGATTGGAAAGATCTTTCTAGAACAGAATTTTAATTCTGATTAATTAATAATTTATTATTTAAATTTCAGTACTGGCAACTGCGCTAGCGCGCCTGTGTTTGACACGTGGCGCGCAGCGTGGAGCGCAGCGCAACTGCGCTTGAGCGCAAGGGATCTAAAGCGTTACTTCATTTTAAAATTTGAATTTTGAAACAGAGCTTTGCTCTGATTAGGGGTGCGCTGCCTTGGGTGCAGCGCTCCTGGCGCTAGCGTGTCTGCTTTTGACACGTGGCGCGCAGCACGCAGCGCAAGGAATCTGAAGCGTTGCTTCAATTTTTGAATTTTGAAATTCAAACAGAGATTTTCTCTGATTGGGGGTAACAAATGCCCCCCCCACCATTGCGCTCACATGGCGTGCACGTGAGTGCAGCAGTGGCAACATCTGAGCCCTTGGATCTACTCAGAAGTTGAGGAGACGCTTCAGCGCCTATAAATAGGACCCTTGGTCCTCAAATGATTATCATCTTCAAGAATTTTTATCTCAGAACCTTGCTCTCATTTCCAATAACTTCAAGAGTTAAAACTTTAGAAAATTTTAGGTAAAAATTAAATTAGATTAAATTAATTTTAATTAACAGAGCCTTGTTCTCATAGATCTTTTGATCTAAAGAAAACCCGTTTGGGGTTTCATAAACAGAGCTTTGCTCTCAAAAACCCATAGATCTAAATAGATCTTACCTTAGGGTTTCTTAGCCCATGGGTCAGAGCTCTGCTCTTTTGACAATGTATAGATCTTTTGATCTTTTGATGAAGAACTCTTAAGAGTTTTTTCATGGATCTTTAAGATCCCAGCACTTTAATTCTTAGGAATTATTTTTCATTAACTTTTGATGGATTTTCCATCATCATTATAGAGCTAGGCTCTTTAAGGAATTTTATTCCCTCATGACCAGAGTTTGATAAGTGTCACTCTGTTATAGAGCTTTGCTCTGAAAAGGAGATTTTCTCCTTGTCTCGAGGGATTTCTCATTTAATGAGAATATTCTTTGAGGATTTTCACATTAATTGACAGTCTCATCCAATGATGAGGCTGTCTTATTAACTGATGTATTGTCATCTGGATTTTGTGGGTCCCCCTTTGGTCCCCTCTCCACTGCATTGCAGTGTGGTACAAATTTTAAAGTACCAAGCGTCGGGATTTTAAAATTAAATTATGATACTGATAATTGAATTTCGCTTTTTTTTGCAGGCAACATGTCTTCTGATCTCTCGTTCCCGTTTTTCTGTTCGGAGGGGGGATTCCCTGAGGCACCGGTAGACCGGGAGGTTCTTGCTCTCATTAAGGACTACGACCCGGAGTACAAGAACCTTCACCTGTGGGGTAGGTGGTACAACGAAATTATCAGAGGACGCCGAAGCTTCTCCTGTGCGACGCCGTCAGAGCCGATCTCATCGATCTCATATGCAGACGTACCCCCGGTGAACTGCGTCGTGGAGGTCGTAAATTGGAATTCGGAGGGTCTTCTTCAACCTTCGATTGCTGCCATACCCATGCAGCTGCCGGCAGCCGTGGATATTTTGGGACGGCGCATATGCCAGGGCGAGTCGCGCCCTTGGGGACAACCCTACAATATCGGATTGACCTCTCGACACTCGACAGGGTATTTGCAGTGGGCCAGGTATATTTTGTCAACGAAGAAGACGCACCTGCTGAAGATCGGTCTATAACCCGCAGTTTACGCCTCGCTGTTCGAGTACTCTGCTCCTCCAACATGGTGGATTAAGGCGTTCGTGAGCAATAGAACATCCCCACCCATACCTTTCTTCTAATGGACAGGGAAGTTTCCATCTCTTTGGAAGAATTTGCTGAAATTTCTGGTCTGCCGGTGAGGGGAGAGCACTATGAGGAGCTGCTTCCTCCTGACGAATATGTCTTCGCCACTAAGCCGTTGGTGATGGACCTAACGCCGGAGAATGCTATTCAGCACCAGTTTCCGAGTCTGGTAAAGGTGCTGAATATGTATGAAAGTCTTTACTTGGAATCGGGAGGCCGGGGAGTTAGTTTCGCAGACTTCATCGCCCGCTTTCTTCGACCGGAGATTCTATCGCAACGGGGCGAAAAATTTGCCAAGCTTGATGACCCCTTCGGCCTTGGCTTAGATCGTCGACCAGCACTAGAAGACGATCAAAAGGGTTTTTACCTCCCTGATGCTGTATTCATCCCCTTATCGGAAATCGCCGCTCCGGGCATCGACGATGAGACTTTCTTTCTCGGGTTTCTGGGGTTATGGTTGTGCTGGTTCGCGCTCCCCATGCACCCTCGTTATATGAGTCCATCCGACTTCTACCCAGCACATCGAATGGTGGCCGGCATACAATTGGCCATCGGGATTGCCGGGTTGGCCCATCTGTACCATGGTCTTAGCGTGGCGGCGGACGCAACTGAACCAGGGGTGCAACCTACCAATTTCCCGATGCACTACTTTACTTCGTGGATGGAAATGCACATGCTCGAGGTATTTGGTATTCATAAAAGACCCTCGTTTTACGAGAAGTGCAGACTCCCGAGAGTTATGCGGCTGATCGGCGCTTCTATCGTGAATCCGCCTCCGCGGGAGGCTAGGGGGCTGCTTCTTCATCCGCGCACGGTCGGAGCGGGTATTTCTTTCACAGACAAGGTCCTGACAATCGGCCCGGAGACTTCAAGTCGGTGTTGGCGTTGCGCGATAATTTCAAGGACGGGGCCTCCGTATTGAAAGCCTGGGAGATTCTACATCTATACTCCATCCGGCCGGGCTTCCTCGTGTTCAGGCAGAACGAGGTGGCGCTTTTTATGAGGTAAAACCCCTATCATTTTTCCCTACAACTAAGTTATAATCAAGGGGTTCCACTGGAGGCATTTTTGGAAGAGCCTGCGGCCACCAGAGAGAGGATATGGAGTGCACTTCACCACTTTATACGGCTAAATACGGGCTCCCATTTCTTCAATAGCGAGCCGAGTTGCATTCCACGGGCCCTCAACGTATACGGGGCTTGGTATCAGCACGCGATGGGCGCCGTCATCAAGGAAGAGAAGCGGCTGCTCCTTGATCGCAAGGGTGCGCCCCCCGCTAGCGATCGCAATGTCCCCCTAAGACAAAGGATCCCTGTCCCTCCTCCACTAAGAGGAGATGCTGGAGTTGAGCCTCCACACGTGCTAAGCCCCCTACGTGGATTGCCCCATGATTCTGTGGACATGCCCTCAGCGTCCCGTGCTCCCGTAGAGATGGTAAACGTGGTTTCGCCTGAATCCGGCGTAGGCTCGGACATCAGGACCCGCCGTCCCAAGGTGCCCACGAAGTGTAAGCTGATTTTGGGTGCGACCGGAGTTCGCGCGCAGAAGACGAAGAAGAAGTCGATCCTTTCTGCTGATGTTGTATTTGGCCAGGAACCTCATGCTCCTTACAGCGAGGGCTTGAGTGAGTACGGGACCAACGAGGGCTTATTTATGCCGCCAGATGACACTGATCTGGCGGCCGCCATCGCAGCTTCTGAGCGATTGGCAAGGCGCAACGCGTGGTTGGCTAAACTCGCGCAATCAGGTAATCACTAGTTGTATTTTCTTTTGTCATTGCATCATACTTCAACCGTTGTTTTTGACTAACGCTTTTCCTTCTTTAACAGGCATTTCTACCGAAGAAGCCATCGCTGCTTCTCTTAAAACTTTCGAGGAAGAGGAACGACTTAGAACGTCCTTAGGCCTTGGTACATTTCGGTTCGCTATTTTTCTCCTTCCATTTCTTATGAGTAACCTGACCCTCTCTTTGTCTTGTCATAGGGACCACAAGACCTACCTCACAAGCTGATGCGTGAAATCCCCCTGGGCCAGCTACCGAAGTCCCGGCCTCTTCGGGATTGCTGCAAGAGGCCCCTCTTAAAAAGCCGATGATGGAAGCCTTGACGGCTCTAGAGGCAACCCTGAACGCGGATGACGACGCCTTGCTAAAGGAGGCTTCAAAAAGGTCTGTAGCAACGGCTCGGGAGGAAAGGAAACGCCTAAGGCGCGCAGCAAGAGAGCATAGCGCTGCTTTGGCCGTGGGAGCAGACTCAAGAGCCGTTACTCCCGCTGCTACTCCTTCAGAGGAGCTCCCGGTCTCCTTGTCCACTGCTCATAGACGGGCGGCACGTGCAGCTCGGGAAGCCAATGGTAAATCCACCTCAGGTAATGTGTTTTTGAGGCTTTATTGTCAAAGTTTTAAAACCGTTGGTTCTTATATATCTTGTCCTGCAGGGCCGAGTCTCACTGAAGGAGTGGCGGAGACCGTCGAGCCCGAGGGGATGGTGGAGGAGGTAGCGGCTGAACCCGAGGCTATGGCAAGCGATGTAACCATAGCTGCCAGGCCCGAGATAGTGGCTGACGAGACAGTCACAACTGCTATGCCCGAGCAGGCTGCCGATGCCGAGCCCAAGGGGGCGGCGGCTGAGACGGTTGCTATGGCCGAGCCTGAGGCAGCAGTGGATGAAACAGCTTGGACCACTGAGCCCGAGGTGGGTGAAACGGGCATGATCGCTGAGCAGGAGATGGCTGCTCTTTCTCAAGAGTCAGGCACTGCTCCGACCATCGCTCTCCCTGCCTACGGTTCCTTGTCGTCTCCTGGCCTCGCGAGCGTGACGACGGCTCCCGTAGAGTCGGACGATGAGGCAACGGGACGTGAAACCATGCCAATGGAGGAGGGAGACGCCACTGTTGCATCAAGTGACGCCCTCATCACGGCTCCGGTTGGCGACTCATCAGGTAAATTTTGGGTTACCGTCCTTCTTTTTTTTTTATTCTGCAATCCTTCCTGACAGGGTTTATCTTGTTTCTAACGCAGGTGCGGCTAGTGCTGGTACTGCGTTACCCGAGGGAGCGCCGTCAGTTACCGCTCTGACGGTGACCACTTCTTTTCCTTCTCTCACACCGTCACAAATACTGGAAGGTATGGATTTGCAGCCCATCAGTCTTATCTTTAAGCTGCATAATTTATGTACTGACGTTGTATTATTGCGTCTTTGCAGGAGTCCTTTATGACCACCTGTACCAGGTGCTGCATCCCCACTTCTCCTTCCCATCGGAGATGGCTTCATCTAGCGGCGCTGGTGAATATAGCTTCCAATTAATGCTCTTTCTTTTACCGATAATGAACTTATTTCTGATTCTTCTTTGCCCTGATTGCAGTGCTACAGATTGAAAGAGGAGATGTAAGATCAGTTGCGTCACCGGTCCTCCCGGCTTTGCCACCTGCTGCAGCCGGTATAGTAGACTCTACTTTTTGCTTGTTTTCTTTATTTCTTGAGCCGGCATTTGATTATGATCTATTTTGCAGCAATCACATCGACTCTAACTCCGTTTGAGTCTCGTATTATAATGCCGGCCGGGCCCTTTTTAAGGCGTCCATCATCCAAAGGTGCTGCGACCAGCCTACGCATGCTAGGCGAGTATATCGAGGAGTTCGACGCAGACGCTCCCACGTCTGCCGTGGATTTTGCTGCAGAGATTAACCCTATGCTGGCGACGCTCATGAACTTTCACGGTGAGGGCGTCGTTGAGTTTTGGGTTAATCGCTGCCGGGAGGTCGAGACTTGCTTGCATGAGCTTGAGCTTGAGCTTATGCGTCCGGCACCTGAGGTTCTGGCCACGAGCACTCAATGGGCGGCATGGATCGAGCAGAGCACTTCTTACTTCCGCCATCTCGAATAATAAGTGGCTTTAAAGCGAAGAGAATGCAAAGAAACTTCATGCGAGTCTGCTCGACTGCGTGCTGAGGTCGACGCGAACGCTGCCCAGGTGAAGGTTATCTTCGATGGCCTTCTGCAATGTATCTCTAATGGGCTAATATTGAAGCAGAAGCTCGATATTGTTAAGCGTGATGCACAAGATCATGAAGCAGCTCAGCGAGCCGTCGAGGAACAACTCTCATCTTACTTGCAGCAGCGAGCCCAGGTCGAAGCAGAGTTGGCCGCGGCAGCCGATCAAGAAGAGGGGCTGAAGGAAGTGCGCGAGCGGCTGGTCGGACTACTGAAAGCGCTTTCCTCTCAATAAAAATTTTGTATCATTTGCAATTGTGAATGAAATATATTTGTTCTTTTATTCTTTAACACGATGTATTTTGTACTCAATTGAATTCATGAATAAAAGATACACGTTCTTCATAATGTCTTATGTCATTTCTCCGCTTTCTTCTTTCCTGCTGTGTTGTTTATCATGTGATTTTAGCAAGTGCGGTCTGTAGATAGTATATAGCTGTCAGTCTTAGGCTCTTTGTAGAGTGGTGATGGCTTAGAAAACAGGGTTAAGGTCTGTCACCTAAGACTTTTCAATTTTATGAGCCGTGATGGTCTCATAAAGAATTTTCTCCCTACGGGTCGAGAGGATCCCGTAGGTGTAATTTTCTTCTTAAGAATCATGAGGATTCCTAAGTGTGTTTTCTCTTGAGAGTTATAAGGATCTCACAAGAGAATTTACTCCCTTACGAGTCGTGAGGACCCGCAAGTGATGGGTGAAGTTGCCCTTATCCGCATTTCACGGAGTCAGGGATTGTTCTGGATGCTTCCTACGGTTTCACTGCCGTGTTTGGTGAGGACCAGGCTCCGCTCTGGACGTTTTCCAGGATACCGTAGTTTAAAGACATCGCGGTCGAGGTTAAGGACATCATAGTCCGTGAGTTTAAGGACCTCACAGTCCAATGTTAGTTTTAAGACATCACGGTCAAGATTAAGGACATCATAGTCCGTGAGTTTAAGGACCTCACAGTCCAATGTTAGTTTTAAGAAATTGCGGTCAAGGTTAAGGACATCATAGTCCGTGGATTTAAGGACTCCACAGTCCGATGTTTGCTCTGGCTGCTTCCCACGGGTTCACTGTCGTGTTTGGCGAGGACCAGGCTCCGCTCTGGACACTTCACACGGGGTCAGAAGTGACGTTATCCATGTTCCACGTAACCAGGAATTTTGCTAATTATATCCGCATTTCACGGAGTTAGGATTTGACTCTCGGTCATCAGTACACCGTCGAGTCATGGGACTGGGAGTTGCCGCTGTTCCGCTTTACTTGATGTTGTGTCTTGCTGCAGAGATACTGATTTCTCTGCGGGTCGACGCGAATCGAGATGCTCTTGTCAAGTACGCTGATTTCCCTGAATCGAGTATGTTGCCAAGGACACTGATTTCCTCGGAGTTGAAGCGAATCGAGATATTCCTGCAAAGACGCTGATTTCTCTGCGGGTCGACGCGAATCGAGATGCTTTCATCAGGGACGCTGATTTCCCTGAATCGAGGATGTTGCCAAGGACACTGATTTCCTCGGAGTTGAAACGAATCGAGATATTCCTGCAAAGACGCTGATTTCTCTGCGGGTCGACGCGAATCGAGATGCTTTCATCAGGGACGCTGATTTCCCTGAATCGAGGAGATTGCCAAGGACACTGATTTCCTCGGAGTCGAAACGAATCGAGGTAGTCCTGCAATGACACTGATTTCTCTGCAGGTCGACGTGAATCAAGATGCTCTCGTCAAGGACGCTTATTTCCCTGAATCGAGGAGATTGCCAAGGACACTGATTTCCTCGGAGTTGAGACGAATCGATGTATTCCTGCAAAGACGCTGATTTCTCTGTGGGTCGACGCGAATCGAGATGCTCTCGTCAAGGACGCTGATTTCCCTAAATCGAGGAGGTTGCCAAGGACACTGATTTCCTCGGAGTTGAAACGAATCGAGGTGTTCCTGCAAAGACGCTGATTTCCCTGCGGATCGACGCGAATCAAGGTGCTCTCATCAAGGACGCTGATTTTCCTGAATCGAGGAGATTGCCAAGGACACTGATTTCCTCGGAGTCGAGACGAATCGATGTATTCCTGCAAAGACGCTGATTTCTCTGCGGGTCAACGCGAATCAAGGTTTTTAGCTGACTTGTTTCCGAGACGGAGCGTTGATCCGGCGGGGGAGTCATTGGTTGACTCTAGGTTGTCTGTAGACCGTAGAGTCTTGAAATTGGGGACTTTGCCATGGCTCCGATTGAAGGTGTAGCACCTGTGTCCTGCTGGAATGAGGGGGCACACCGTTGTTGGTCTTCAGGCCGTAGATATGGTCATTGATATTTGGAACTAGGGACTTTGCCATGGCTCCGCTTCGTTGCGACTCTGAGGTCGGTTGTTGACATCACGTCTGCATCTGGTCGGAGTGAGGAGAAACGCCGTTGGTGATCTCTAGGCTGTCTGTGAACCGTCGAGATCCTGAAGCTAGGGATCTTCCTTCACTTAGTTTGTTGACACTGTGTCTGCAATATTGCGATGAATGTCGAGATTGTCTTTAGGTTGTCTTATGAACCGTCAAGATTTGGCTTCGCTTCCTGATGGAGCCTGGTAGGAAGGTATGATTCCCTCTTTGTTTGTGTCCCTGGATTGTATACAGGGATCGATGTGATCTCACCTGTAGGGCATAAATTTTATTTTATATATTTTTTTTATTTCTTTCCGCGATGCTCTGTCATTTTAGCTTTTATATTGCGAAGGTCGCGACTGCCCCATCATTTCAGCTATTTCTCGCGGTGCCCAATCATTTCGGCTATTTCGTATGCATATATTTTTACTTGTTGATTTTGCTGCAAGTTGCCCCATCATTTCGGCTATTTCGTATGCATTATGGCTTGCTGGCTTTTCGCTGCAAGCTTGGAATTAGACCCCGATTTCGGCATCAGCACCGCTACAACTGGGATATTGCCAGGAGCGAATCATCATTTGCCTTTGTCGATATCGAACAAAGGTGGCTTAGGGAACAGAGTTAGGATCCTGTCGACTAAGGCTTTTGACTTCATGAGCCGTAAGGGTCTCACAAAGGTATTTTTCCCTGCGAGTCGTGAGGATCTCGTAGGTGTGTTTTCTCCTTAGGAATCGTGAGGACCCCTAAGTGTATGGCTTCTCGTAAGTCGTAAGGATCTTACAAGAGGGCTTTCTCCTTATAAGTCGAGAGGACTTACAAGGGATGCTCGCTGTGCAAACATATCCCTAGTCACGGATGGGATTTTGTTAGGGAAATGTTTATTCGCGCCCGTGGATTGTATACAAGGGTCAGTATTGAGCCGCTTGTAGGGCAGTATTGGAGGTTGTGGGGGTTGCTTAAGAACAGGTTCAGGTCTCTGTAGCTTAAGACTTTCAAATCTTATGAGCCGTGAGGGTCTCGTAAGAGGATTCTTCTTACGAGTCGTGAGGATCTCACAAGTGTAATTTCTCCTTAGGAATCGTGGGGATCCCTAAGTGCGTTGCTCTCTTATGAGTCGTAAGGATCTCACGCGGGTGATTTCTCCTCGCAAGGTCGAAAGGACCCTATAAGTGTCTTTTAACGAGATTGCGCCCTTTCGGGTTTTCACAAACACTCGCCGGTTGCCCTGCTGTTTTTACTCACGGAGCCCTTTTGGGTTTTCATCCGTACCCATTTGCTTATGGACATACCGTTTTATTTTTTTTTATTCCTTTTTTTTATATATAATGAGGTTGCGCCATTTCGGGTTTGCACAAACACTCGCCGGTAGCCCTGCTGTTTTTACTCACGGAGCCCTTTCGGGTTTCATCCGTGCCCATTTTGCTTATGGACATACCATTTTCTTTTTTTTTTATTCCTTTTTTTATATATAACGAGGTTGCGCCTTTTCGGGTTTTCACAAACACTCGCCGGTAGCCCTGCTGTTTTTACTCACGGAGCCCTTTCGGGTTTTCATCCGTACCCATTTTGCTTATGGACATACCGTTTTCTCTTTTTTTTCCTATTTTTTTTGTACCAGCTTTGGGATGCTGCAATCCACCGTAGTTTATTGACATCTCGGTCAACGGCTAGTTTTAGGACATAGTGGTCCGCCGTTAGTTTTAAGGACGTTTTGGTCCGTCGTTAGTTTGAGAACGTTTCGGTCTATTGTTAGTTTAAGGATGTTTCGGTCCGTCGTTAGTTTAAGGACGTTTCGGTCCGCTGTAGCTTTGAGGCGAAGTTTCGCCGGATGCTTTATAAACAAGTAGGTTTCTGCTTGATAGACCTTGTCACATAATCCAAGGGTTTTGGCACTGCTCCTGCCCCCAGCTCCTCTACGTTATCTCCTAATGCCGAGTGAGCTACTTTGTTACTTAACGAGAAATGAGCGATCATGTGGCACCTTGCCGCATAATCTTCGGATTCTTCTAATAAGTCGTCTCCCTCATCATTGTCGTTATCTTCATTCTCAAGGATGTGACTGAGAAACTCTTGAAGCGTGACTGGGGTTCGCGCCCTCTGGTTGTATTCTTTCAGCGCGTCAATATGCTTTTGCAGATCCATGTGCTTGTCGTTGGACAGCGCGGGCTTTTTGGTTTTCTTCTCTTTCTTCGAAGATTGTGACGGCTGGGCCCGAATGTTTTGTCCACCATCACTATTAATTCCCAATGTTGGGCGTGGTTTCAGCATCTCCTTGATAATCTTCGGCTCTAGCGGGCTTTTCCACCTGGTCGCTGGATATGTTTGAAGATCTTTCAGCACTCTTTTAGTTTTTTCCGAAAGAACAACTTCCCATGGAGCTTCTTCTACGAATGAGCACGATGCCCCCGGCATGTCCATCTTTTTCGGAGCATGTGGTTGTGGCGGGTTCACCTTCCAATTTTCAGACAACATGAACTTGCCTTGCTGGTATTGGTCTTCAACCCAATTTTTGAAGACATAGCAATCTTCGAGCGGATGGCCCAATACTCGATGATAAGGGCAGTAATTGGGATCGTTGACGTCATTCGGTTGCGGTAGGTGTCTCGACTCCGGTAGAGTGATGAGCCCATTGCGTACTGCCAATTCGAACAGTCTCCTTGTTTTATCTTGGAGAAACGAGTAAGGACGTTTCAATTTCTCATCGAGGGATTGCCGCTTGTTGCTTTGGCGAAGAATCGCTCTCGGGCCCGACAACGATCGCTTTCCCTTTTCCTTTCTCATTTCGAGAGTCTAGCTTTGGAGGAGACGGTCTATCACCCATCTGGTCCATTTGGGCTAGCTTATCGATTAAAGCCTGGAACGTGGTTGGTTTAAAGAACATCATGAACTGTGAAATAGTTGCATGAGGGTCTAGGGTACCCACGAACATGCCCACCGCTGGTGCTTCTTCGATACGCTGTTCGCACTTCGACCACAGGTTCTGCCATCGGATTGCATATTGGACCCAAGTTTCGCCCGGCTTCACCCTCGCATTAATCAATGCCGTTATTGGGGTACGTTCGCTGACGCTCGCGAATCGCTGAGTGAATAGCAACTCCATCTCTGCGAAAGTTTTGACGGAGTCGTTTGGAAGCTCGGAGCACCACTCAAACGCCGTCTCCGATAAGCTGCCGACGAATTGGCGAAGCAAGAGCTTATCATCTCCGGTGTTGCCACAAAGAGCCCTGCACTGGGCGACATGTTGATGGGGATTGCCTGTCCCCTTGTAGACATGGAATTTCGGGATCGTGTAGCCCGGCGGGTATTTTATCTGATCATACCAGCCCGGATATGGTCGTCCCATTTTGACGACTTGGCCGGCCGCTTCATTTGCCTGGTGAACTCGTATTTGTTGAGCAATATAATCATTCAGGGCGGCCTTAGAGATTGTTTCCTCTTTGGCTGTTGAAAGAGCCGGAGGTGGATTTGACGTTTCTCCTCTATCGTCTTCGAGGATAATCGGAGGATCTTCAGCTGGAGGGTCCTGCTGGATCATCATACCCACCATATCTTGGAACAGAAGAGCCATTTGCTTTATATTGGCCGCTTGTTCCGCAGCCTTCTTGTCCTTCTTTTCGAGCATACTCCGAAGGAACTCCGCATCAGTCTCGTGTTCGCGACGTTGTTCCGATGAAGCCTCCGGGCTTTCTTTTGGTCCGGTGAGTGCGGCCATCACAGTCAGCATCTCCTGGAGCTTCTGCTTCTGCTGTTCCTGGGCTCTTGTGATGGATCGGGTGAGCGGTCGGTGGCCCGTTGAAGCGCGGCTATCCTCCTTCCCGTATGCCATGTAGATAGTATGCACCACCACGCCCCTAGACTTAGGGTGTTTGGGCTCAGTGCCTTTGACATTTGTCACAGACATGGGGGTCTTCTCCGGCCTTCTTTTCTTATGAGCGGTCAAAGTTGAGGAGGTCATCGCAGTAGGCACCCAGATAGCTTTCCGTGGCTTGGCAGGATGGCTTTCTTCCTGTCGGACCTTCAGGTTCTTCTGCCGGCGGGAATATTCTTGATCCACCACCGAGTTCCGGACCTGCCGCCAGACTTTGTAGATCTTGGAGGACAGCCGCTGAGGTGACTGTTCTGGCTTTGCTTCCGCAACCTTCTCTAGTGGAGGAGGAGACCTTTTCAGTACGGCGGTAGGAGAATTCCTACGCACCTTATTCAGCAGCTCAAAGCTGTTCCCGGTTGGAACAGCAGCATTAATTTTCGCTGTCGGGGCTGGTGGAGTTAGCCCAGAAGAGGAGTTGCCTCCTGACTTCCTCACCCGGCGCCAGTGGCGACGTCGAGCATGTCGAGCTGATGGATTTGGCTCGGTAACGGGGATGGCCTTGTCTTGCCCCCTGTTCAGGTGAGGGGCCACTGCCGGTGTCAGCCTATTAAAGACTGATGTCCTTTGAGTAGCAGGAGCAAGAGTTGGAGTTGGGACGGTTAGTCTTGTAAAGACCGACCCCTTGGCAGGAGAAGCCGCCTTGACGACTTCGGGAGCAGGGTTGGTTACTCTCTTCGGAATAACCTTCTCTGGGACTGCAAGCTTCATTGTGGGCCCGCAGGAATTTTAGCCCAGTCTGGAGAAGACCGAGGCGCTGGTGTTGGACAATCCGTTGAGAGGGGCCGCAGTAGCTGTAAGTCGATCGAAGACCGACTTCTAGGAAGCTTCTGGTACGGGCACGGGAGCGGTGAAGCTCGTTGGCGGGAGCATGGTCCCGAAAAACAATCCCGTGGTGGCTTGAATAATCTGCTCCACGGGCATCGTGAACAGAGAGGCCGCTTGGGGCCCGTAGGTTATGCCCCCAGTTGAGGCAGGACGCGAGTTGCAGCTGCAGTTGGAACACTTCGAGCAGGTGAATGCCATTGCTGTTTTGCTTTCTGCACCAAGCAAGAGACCAAATCTTAGTAACTTGAAACCCAAGGGCAACCATTAACAAACCGCGATTCGTTCGCGAACACGACACACGAAATGTGGAGTGGAAAGAGGAAAAGGTCCCACCGGGCGTGCCAGAATCTGTTTACCGCCGGACAATGGGGATGCGACCGTGCGGGCCCGTCTTGCCTAAAATTCGGGGCAGATGCTAATTGGTGCTATCTGTCCACCTCTCCGAAGATACCAAGTTGATTTATGGCACCGTGTATCGAAGGTTTAAACAGATTCGTCCGATGTAGCAGACTTCGTCAGATTCCCCCTCGCTTGAGGGGTTTTTGATTGTAGGGACGCTCTTCCCTGCAGGCGCAAGCCTCTGCAGTTAATTACGCTACCGCATCGCGGTAACAACTTTCTCCTTCTCTATATGGTCACTTCGTGTCGTGGGTGTTTGTTTTGTGTTCGGTTGCCCGTGGATTGTATACGGAGACTAAGTTATGTTGTCGCCCGTAGGGCGTAGACTAGTCCAAATCCGTATCTTTCTTAGATTTGGATTTGGGGGGTTGTGTTTAAGGATACGTTAGCCTTATTTGAGGCTAAGATCAACTTAAACGTTCGTTAAGAACACGTTAGTATAATTTTAGACTAAGATCGACTTAACGGGATCGTTTAGATCCGACAAGAGAGCAATTGGGCTCTATTGTTTAGTTTAGTGACATTGCGGTCGATAAGTAGTTTAAGGACATTGTGTAAGTCCACGTTACCCGTCCCCGGTTCTTTGGGGTTGCGGAAATGGTGAAAAACGATTTTTTCTTTGGGGGTAACATGGATTCAAAATACGGATCTTTGTTAAACAACTACCTAACAACCTAACTAGGAGTTTTACCTACTCGGTTAGGGGGTTATACCTTAACTTGAACTCCTTCTCTTCAACTCCTTGTGGTAGTCGGATCGGCCTCACCTCGTCGTCTTCTTGCGCCGAAGATGGATCCACCCGAAAGCTTCTACCTTTGGCTTCAACCTCAAACTAGAAGAAACTATAACACTTGGCTTGCTAGACCTTGTGTACTAGGATGAGTAGAGAAGTGTTTTGGGGTTTTATCTCTAAGGAAATGGTTCTCAACACATGAGAGGGAGTTTCCTTGAGCTAGAGAGAGCAAGAGGAAGAGGGAGAGAGCTTGAGCATGAGAGAGAATGGAAATGAAAGAACGAGCAAGACTTTTCTCACCCTTGCTCTCATAATCCAAAATAATCATAACACATAATAATAATTGAGTATTATGTGATGGTTGTTATCATATCAAATGGCAATATCATTTCATGCATTAAATGCAATTTGTGAACAAAACAAGCAAGCAAAGGTCAATGCTATGAAATGATAGCCATTGTCATGATGATGGTCAACAAGTCCAACCTAGTCAACCGGTCAACAAAGTCAACAAATCAACGAAGTCAATCCTCCATCCCAACCATGGCACAATAATACTTAATTAATATTATCATTAATCATATTTCTTATTCTCATTAGAATTTAGCAAAAGTCAACAATCAACAACCCAAATGAGAATCCTCTGCCTCTGTCTCGGTCAACCGTGCATACACACCCGCATCCGCGTTCCGGGGAACACGAATACAAACGAGATAAAACCAATCCCAAAACGTATACTAGGATCTGACTTAACCCAAAGCCCGCTAGTAATAACTGCCCGGACACTAAACGTGCACAAGTGCACGGCTGTGACCGAACCCTGTCACAAAACCATGCGACCTCTACTCTTTTGCCTAAAGGCGAATAACTCTCTGTGTGGGACTCTAAAGACTCGACACTACGCTGGCAGTGGGTTTAACCACAGACCGCAAGCGGCACTAGGTGTGCGTAACGGCCCCCAGGTAGATGCCGACAAGAAGACGGACGAGGTGAAACCCATCTGAACTCCTACTGAGCCTGAATGTGACTGTCTCCGTACAGTCCGGTCTGTTCGTCTGAGAATATCGCATGGTGGGCCGAGGGGCGGTAAACGTCAGTCCCTTAATAGCGGTACAAGTCATGTCGGAGTGTAGCCCAGAACACCCTGAGATAGCACTGGAAACCTACCAGTGTATCTCGCTTGCCCTGGCCAGGGACAACTATGTGTAATGGCTCTCCTAGACACAGCGCGATATCAACTCCCAATACCGGGAGAGACGAATCCTATCAACCGTCACTACCTCCAAGTGCTTCGGGACTGCACCCAACTACTACCTGTTTGCACGACTCCTTTGAGCCGTGGTAGGGTAGTAATCAAAGTACAGTGGGAACACACTCGAGGCGAAGTGGCAGTGTCAAGTCAGCGGACTAAGCTGTACTCATATCACCTGGGAACTGACAACTGACGATAGGTATAGTACCAACCAATCGGTTCCCGACGAGTCCTGTCCAGTGTACTCGTAACCTAACGAGCACCCGCATACTATCTCAAGTACGACGTACTGACGGCTGTGGGACAGACCGTCTCCCCTGCTGGGATGAGAAGCGCATACGCTAGTCTACTCCGGAGTATCGATGCCCTGTCTCGATAGTCCTACGACTAGGGACCTGCATAAGGATGTGCTTGTGGATTACCCAGCCTCCACGAGTGCGACTGCCATCACAACGCTGGTAATCAAGCAAAGATCCTAAGGGCTCCACTAATGTGTATAGGCGATATGTTAAAAGAAACACATGTACACACATTGAAGTAGAGACAAACCAAGTAGTATACTACTATTTTGAGCAAGATTGTCTATACAATGGTGAGTATCCCAGGCTTCCATTAAGTAATATACAAACTAGTATGATACAGTAATGGCCTCTAGGACATATACACTAACAATCTCCCACTTGCACTAAGGCCATGCACTGGCGTATCGAAGACCTATCATCTCGATCAGCCGCTCGAACTGAGTCTGGGGCAAGGCCTTCGTGAATGGATCTGCAGTGTTATCTTCTGAAGCAACCCTCTGAACCTCGATCTCCTGGCGATCCACGATCTACCTGATCAGGTGACACCGCCTCAAGATGTGTCTGGATTTCTGATGGGACCTGGGTTCCTTCACTAAAGCTATAGCCCCGTTGTTGTCGCAATACAGAGGTATTGGATCAACAACGGACGGAACCACCTGAAGTTCTGTCAAGAATTTCCTCATCCAGACGGCTTCTTTTGCGGCATCAGCAGCAGCGATGTATTCCGCTTCCATCGTCGAGTCAGCAACAGGTTCCTGTTTGGAACTCTTCCAACACACCGCCCCTCCATTGAGGGTAAAGACAAAACCCGACATGGACTTGGAATCATCCTTGTCACTCTGGAAGCTGGAGTCAGCAAAGGCCTCGATCTGGAGGTCTTTTCCGCCATACACCAAGAACATCTCCTTAGTCCTTCTCAGGTACTTGAAAATGTTCTTTACCGCTATCCAGTGCTTCTCCCCAGGGTTTGACTGATACCGGCTTACCACACTCAGTGTATAAGCTACATCCGATCTGGTACACAACATCGCATACATTATAGAGCCTACCGCAGAACCGTAGGGTATAATAGACATGCGATCCCTTTCCAAATCAGTCTTGGGAGACATCTCTTTGGAGAGGGTGATCCCGTGACAAGCCGGTAGATTACCGAGCTTAGAATCTTCCATACTGAATCTTTTCAGTATGGTGTCGAAGTACCTGGACTGCGAAAGTCCTAACATCCTCTTGGATCTATCACGATGGATCCGGATCCCCAGAATGTAAGTGGCATCACCCAGGTCTTTCATAGAGAACCTGTGTGACAAGAACCCCTTGACAGATTGTAGCATAGGAATGTCATTTCCTATCAAAAGAATGTCATCCACGTATAATACGAGGAACACGACAGTTCTTGCTACAAATCTACTATAGATGCATGGTTCATTTGGATTTTTGATAAAGCCAAATTCTTTGACTGTCTCATCAAAGCAGATGTTCTAACTCCGCGATGCCTGCTTTAGTCCATAGATGGACTTAAGCAACTTGCACACCTTTCCGCTGCTCCCACTCTGAATGAAACCCTCTGGCTGGTCCATATAGACACACTCCTCTAAATTTCCATTTAAAAAGACGGTCTTTACATCCATCTGCCAAATCTCATAATCGTGGAAGGCAGCGATGGCAAGAAGGATCCGAATGGATTTCAGCATAGCCACTGGAGAAAAGGTCTCGTCATAGTCCAAACCAGGTCTTTAACGAAAACCCTTTGCAACAAGTCTAGCCTTATAGGTCTCAACCTGTCCATCTACACCAATCTTCTTCTTGAAGATCCACTTGCATCCTACGGGTTTTACCCCATCTAGAGCAATGTCCAAAGTCCATACTTTGTTGGTGTACATAGACTCCATCTCGGTCCGCATTGCATCCAGCCGTTTTACTGAGTCAGCGCTCTGAATGGCCTGCTGGAAGCTAGTAGGCTCATCACTATCAATGATGCAATCCTCTCTATCCCCGTCTATGAGAAAACCGTAGTATCTTTCGGGCGGATAAGACTGCCTACTACTCCTGCGGAGCGGCGTAAGAATGTCCTGTTCTTTTGAACCCTCTGGTTTCACTAAGCTTTCGGTAATAGCTCGTGATTCTGGAATTTCTTCCAGTTCTACTGCGCTCCCACTTATCTGATTTTCCGAAAACTCAGTTTCCAAGAAGCAGGCATGACGAGAAACAAAAACCTTTTGTTCCTCTTCACAGTAGAAGAAATATCCCTTGGAGTTCTTTGGATATCCCACAAACTTGCACTGTACTGAGCGTGCCTCGAGTTTGTCCGCATGCTGCTTTTTGACAAAAGCTGGACATCCCCATGTCTTAATGTGCTTAAGATAGGGTTTCTTCCCACACCACATCTGATATGGTGTGGTAGGCACAGTCTTAGTTGGAACTCGGTTCAAAAGATATGCAGCTGATTCTAGTGCATATCCCTAGAAGGATCGCGGTAACTCAGCGTTACTCATCATGGAACGTACCATATCCAATAGGGTCCGGTTCCGTATTTCCGATACACCGTTATGTTACGGAGTGTATGGAGGAGTAAGCTGAGAGAGAATTCCATTCTCTTTTAGGTAATCCAGGAACTCGGCACTCAAGTATTCACCACCTCGATCAAATCTCAGTGTCTTGATACTTTTGCCGGTTTGTTTTTCTACTTCATTCTTATATTCCTGGAATTTCCAAAGGCTTCGGATTTATGTTTCATTAAGAAGACATATCCGTACCTTGAAAAGTCATCCGTAAAAGTAATGAAGTAAGAATAACCGCTTCACGCATGCGTAGACATTGGACCGCACACGTCGCTGTGTACGAGTCCCAAGAGCTCGCTCGCTCTTACTCCGTGTCCAGTGAACGGAGTCTTTGTCATCTTTCTTTTGAGACATGATTGACAAGTTGCATATGAATGATATTCGAACGGATCCAAATATCCTTCTGTATGTAACTTCGTCAACCTTCTCTCATTGATGTGACCCAGTCTACAATGCCATAAGAAAGCCTGATTTGTTTCCGGAGACTTTCTTTTGTGTGTATTCTGGACATTGAAAATCTGTGGTTGGTTTAATACGTATATTCCATTGCTTAATGTACTTGACCCAATCAAAACTTGATTAAGGTGAATGTTTACAACATTACTTACAAATGCAAATTCATAACCTTCTTTAGATAATAAAGATATAGATATGATATTACAGGTTGCATTGGGTACAAAATAACAATCACGCAAAACCAAAACATGTCCATCTGACATTCCCAGGTGATAGTCCCCCACGGACTCAGCATCCTTGCCAGCTTCGTTTGCAACTCTGAAGGTCATATCACCTGCCTTCAAAACCTTACGCCTTCTCAGTGCCTGCAAATAATTACAGATATGAGATCCTGATCCGGTATCCAATACCCAGGAAGTAGAGTTTATTGAAAGACAGTTTTCAATAACATACACACCTGAAGCCGAAGCCGCAACTTGCTTCGGATCCTGGTTTCTGGCCTTCCAAGCCTTGCAATCCTTTTTCCAGTGTCCCTTCTTATGACAATAGAAGCATTCTTCCTTTCCCACAAGCTGCCTCGCTATCTTTGTTGCCTTTGCTTTTCCCTTCGTTTCCACTTTACTAACATCGCCCCTTGATTTGGCGGGGGCTTTCTTCTTCTTTCCCTTGGCTTTCGCCTTGGACTTAGAAGAGGAAGATCCTCCTACAAACAAAGTGGATGTTTCCCTAGCTTTCTGTACGGTGCCCTCTGCACTCCTCAACATGTTGAGGAGCTCCGGAAGTTCAACTTCTTTTCCTTGCAAGTTGAAGTTCAGGATAAACTGGGCGTAAGTGGAAGGAAGGGACTGGAGAATCAAGTCCGTATAGAGCTCGTTCTCTAACGTGGTCCCAAGGTCCGCAAGCTCCTCAATGAAGCCAGTCATCTTAAGCACGTGTTCCGCTACCGATGATCCGACGGCCAATCTTGTCGAAAACAACTTTTTCGAGACTTCGTATCTGGCGATACGGGATTGCTCTCCATACAGTTCTTTTGTATGAAGAAATATGGATTCCAGGTCCATATTCTCGTGCCTCCTCTGATGTTCATTGTCCATAGAGGCAAGCACGAGGCACTTGGCCTTCGCGCAATCGATCTCCCAGGTCTTACAGATTTCCTTATCCGCGACGCTGGAGGTGGGACCTAGGACAGGGGGAGCTTTGGTGGTAAGGAGATACCCCAGCTTGTCATAAGTGATTGCCATTTTGACATTCCTGAGCCAATCTTTGTAGTTTGGCCATGTCAGTATATTTTTATCTAGAAGTAACTTAAGTCCGGTCATGACGATTGATCGCTGCAATTAGGAGAGAGAGAAGAAACACTCAGCATGATACTCTTGCAAGTTTATAGTGGTTTTTAGTTTGTCTAAACAGGATGGCTCCCACTGTTTCTCGAATCCCTCCTCAAACCAAAAAGGAGGAATTAGTCGGGATCAATCTCACCGTACAATACTTGCTTAACCGTTCAGCCAGGCCAGTGTCGGTACTTCGAGGGAGGTTTTCCAACGCTTTTGCGAAGTTCCTTAATTTAAGAACCTCTTTTTCCTGGGGGCATAGCCCCGCTAACACCTTTCTAGACACCTACTAGGTTTATAGCATTGATCGTTAAGTGAGAAATTCCCCAAGGAGTAGCATATACTCACAGTAGGATCGGGATCCAAATATCATTGCGTGACAAAACTGAAGGAATCCTACCAGAATCATCACACTCCAAATGGTATGCAGCGCTAGCAAGTTTCAGGTTCTTTTGAAACTCCCGATGTGGATTTTTGCCCCATGCTCTTATGACCTTGACTTTGGCCAACAAATCATAAGTCACATGTCAAGTTCTACCAGTCATTCTCCAGGTTAATTTGAACCTACCCGTACTTACCCTTGACTTTGGCCAACAAGGCAGTACGACTGTCCCAAACCAACGCATCTATTTATGCTGCATATGAATACCCAATAGCTACTAAACACTGTGCCTTGACTTTGGCCAACAAACACAGCTTGAATACTATTGACTATCCATATGAAACGACGGAGGGCTACGAATGGTTTTGGCAAAACCGTGAACGTAATGAACTTGATATAATCGATGGAACGAGATAGTTTTTAAAGGGAGTGGTTCAAGCTCCGCGTTTAAAAGTTGGTTTTTGAAAAGAACCGAGTGGTTTTGAAAGTGTTCCAACGACTTTACTTTGGTTTATTTTCTTGCATTAATTTTAATGCGTCCCATCATTTAATCCTACCATTGCAGAAAACAACGAAAATATGACGTACGCTTATGCCATCCGCATTCGCCATGGGGCCCCGTCATTACCCGTTAGGTTACTTAACTAACGACAGAGCGAGGGCTGGACTAGCGCGGATGCAAAATATAAGCAACGCCTAAATAGATATCATATATAGATATATAGCAATGATAGCCATTCCAGATCACAGATGAACACATTGGATATACTAGGAATCCGCATTCCGTACGAGCCTGTAACGAAAAGCGGATTACACGGTCGCGGTGAATAGCCAATACCCCACCCTAGATCCCTACGGGTGCGGCAAACTACCCGCCAAATACCCGAAGTGAAGCAACCTCCCTCAACGACGTGAGTAGGCCACTCGGCACTTCGAGGTACTCGGTAGTTTGTGCACCCCCTCCATGGGTCTATCCTAGGAGCAAAAACAGTAAAAGAAATTATACAATGACGGCTACAATCTCATCCCGGTTGTGCGGCCATATAAATAATATTACATCAATTACAAATTACATGAATTGAAAGAAAAAGAAAACTCTCATCTCACAACCCCCCGGCTATTCATCCGTGACAATCTAATGAATTCATATACACATACCATCAACATTACAGATCACAGATATGTATAACCCCCACTAATCGACGTATAGCGATTAGCAGACGTTCAATACATATATCATATCAAAGATATATACCCGTTAGCTTAAGTCTTTAGAAGTTCGATCAAAATACGGATTTTTAAACCCCAAAAACAAATTTTGCTTTCTGGAAAATCTGGGCAGAAAAATCATATTGTAAAAATCCAAAAACACCCCCAGAAAAACACTGCAGGAAAATTGTGCCACGGCCGAGCCAACTCGGCCGCGGATCCGCGGCGGGAGCATGCTCATGCAGCGTTTCCGCGGCGCTTTGACCGAGTCGGTGGACCAATTCTCTTGTATGGGTTTTAAAAAGCCTGAGCCGATTTTTAGTGTAAGATTAATTATTTTTTGAACAGAAAACAGAATCGGCAGAAACATGATATTTCGGGCATGTTTTGTGTTTTTTTCTCCGATCGAACTTCTAGTTACTTTGCTAACATATTAGATAGTGTTTAACTAGGCTCTGATACCACTGTAAGTCCACGTTACCCGTCCCCGGTTCTTTGGGGTTGCGGAAATGGTGAAAAACGATTTTTTCTTTGGGGGTAACATGGACTCAAAATACAGATCTTTGTTAAACAACTATCTAACAACATAACTAGGAGTTTTACCTACTCGGTTAGGGGGTTATACCTTAACTTGAACTCTCTCTCTTCAACTCCTTGTGGTAGTCGGATCGGCCTCACCTTGTCGTCTCCTTGTGCCGAAGATGGATCCACCCGAAAGCTTCTACCTTTGGCTTCAACCTCAAACTAGAAGAAACTAGAACACTGGATTGCTAGACCTTGTGTACTAGGATGAGTAGAGAAGTGTTTTGGGTTTTTATCTCTAAGGAAATGGTTCTCAACACATTAGAGGGAGTTTTCTTGAGCTAGAGAGAGCAAGAGGAAGAGGGAGAGAGCTTGAGCATGAGAGAGAATGGAAATGAAAGAATGAGCAAGACTTTTATCACCCTTGCTCTCATAATCTAAAATAATCATAACACATAATAATAATTGAGTATTATGTGATGGTTGTTATCATATCAAATGGCAATATCATTTCATACATTAAATGCAATTTGTGAACAAAACAAGCAAGCAAAGGTCAATGCCATGAAATGATAGCCATTGTCATGATGATGGTCAACAAGTCCAACCTAGTCAACCGGTCAACAAAGTCAACAAGTCAACGAAGTCAACCCTCCATCCCAACCATGGCACAATAATACTTAATTAATATTATCATTAATCATATTTCTTAGCAAAAGTCAACAATCAATAACCCTAATGAGAATCCTCTGCCTCTGTCTCGGTCAACCGTGCATACACACCCGCATCCGCGTTCCGGGGAACACGAATACAAACGAGATAAAACCAATCCCAAAACGTATACTAGGATCTGGCTTAACCCAAAGCCCGCTAGTAATAACTGCCCGGACACTAAACGTGCATAAGTGCACGGCTGTGACCGAACCCTGTCGCAAAACCATGCGACCTCTACTCTTTTGCCTAAAGGTGAATAGCTCTCTGTGTGGGACTCTAAAGACTCGACACTACGCTGGCAGTGGGTTTAACCACAGACCGCAAGCGGCACTAGCTGTGCGTAACGGCCCCCAGGTAGATGCCGATAAGAAGACGGACGAGGTGAAACCCATCTGAACTCCTACTGAGCCTGAATGTGACAGTCTCCGTACAGTCTGGTCTGTTTGTCTGAGAATATCGCATGGCGGGCCTAGGGGGCGGTAAACGTCAGTCCCCTAATAGCGGTACAAGTCGTGTCGGAGTGTAGCCCAGAACACCGTGAGATAGCACTAGAAACCTACCAGTGTATCTCGCTTGCCCTGGCCAGGGACGACTATGTGTAATGGCTCTCCTAGACACAGCGCGATATCAACTCCCAATACCGGGAGAGACGAATCCTATCAACCGTCACTACCTCCAAGTGCTTCGAGACTGCACCCAACTACTACCTGTTTGCACGACTCCTTTGAGCCGTGGTAGGGTAGTAATCAAAGTACAGTGGGAACACACTCGAGGCGAAGTGGCAGTGTCAAGTCAGCGGACTAAGCTGTACTCATATCACCTGGGAACTGACAACTGACGATAGGTATAGTACCAACCAATCGGTTCCCGACGAGTCCTGTCCAGTGTACTCATAACCTAACGAGCACCCGCATACTATCTCAAGTACGACGTACTGACGGCTGTGGGACAGACCGTCTCCCCTGCTGGGATGAGAAGCGCATACGCTAGTCTACTCCGGAGTATCGATGCCCTGTCTCGATAGTCCTACGACTAAGGACCTGCATAAGGATGTGCTTGTGGATTACCCAGCCCCCACGAGTGTGACTGCCATCACAACGCTGGTAATCAAGCAAAGATCCTAAGGGCTCCACTAATGTGTATAGGCGATATGTTAAAAGAAACACATGTACACACATTGAAGTAGTGACAAATCAAGTAGCATACTACTATTTTGAGAAAGATTGTCTATACAATGGTGAGTATCCCAGGCTTCCAGTTGAAAATGTTTAACGTTTTATTCATGTTCTGCCTATTGGGCTTTTACTTGGGCTCTGCCCTTTTATTAATGCATAGCATTGGGCTCTGTAATTAAATGCATAGCATTTATCAGGAGCAAAATAGTGGTCTGATTGTGTGCCACGTGGCTTGTCAGGCGTTTTGCGCCAATCAAAGAGCGCAATGCGCTAGCGCATGCGAAGGTGACATGTGTCACGCTCTGCGCTAAACGTGTTGGATATAGTGTCCTCAGAGTCAATTATTGGATCGCAGGTACGTGATTGCAATGATTGCGGAGGACCTATACCGGTAGGACAGTCTTACTCGAGATGATAGTATGCTATCTGGTTTACCTTTATCAGTCGTGTACAGGTTCAGGTGACTGATCACTGCTACACTTTGATAGAGCCCTTAGGATCTTGCTTTACTACCAACAGTATGATGGCGATCATATACGTGAGAGTTGGGTGGTTTATATGCATATCCTGAATTGTAGTCCCTAGTCATGGGAGTTTCGAGACAGGGCATCGATACTCCGGAGTAGACTAGTGTATACAGTTGAGACCCCGACAAGGGGCGGTGGCCGGTCTCACAAGCCACTGGTGTCAGTTGGATCACCTAAGATGTATACAGGTACTGATTGGGTTATGAGAACACCGGACAGGACTCGCCGGGAATCTGCTAGTTGGTATTATACATATCGTCAGATAGCAGTTCCCTGATGACATGTGTACAGGTTAGTTCATCGACCTGAGGTCGTCATTTGTCTCGTGTGAGTTCCCACTGTGCTTTGATTTCTACCCTACCACGGCTCAAAGGAGTAGTACAAACAGGTAGTTTTTGGGTATAGTCCCGAGCCACATGGAGGCACGTGAGCGGATCGGCAGGGGATTCGTCTCTCCCGATATTGGGGGTGAGATCGCGCTGTGACTAGGAGAGCCATTACACAAAGCCCACGGCCGTGGCAGGAGATTTACTGGTAGGTACTCCAGTAGTATCTCAGGGTTTTTTTGGGCTACACTCCGACACGGCTTATACTGCTATTGGGGGTCTGACGTTACTAGCCCCCTAGGAAGATATGCGATACTCATAGACGAATGGACCGGACTGTATATACATTGTCACTGTTAGGCTCAGTAGGGTTTCCGGATGAGTTCGCTCATCGGCATCCCTTGAGGTCAGTCCATGGGCAGCCGTTACGCACAGCTAGTGCCGCTGACGGCTTGTGGTTAAACCCACTGCAAGGGTACTGACGAGTCATTAGAGTCCCCCACAGACAGTTTTCCAAGTTCGGGCGAAACGTTGTAGAGGCCGTATGGTTTTATGGCAGGGTTCAGAAAATGCACGTACGTTTACGCACGTGTCATATTTCGGGCAGATGATACTGGTCGGCTTTGGTTTAAGCCGGATCCGAGTATTATACTGTGTAGATATAATATCTTTGTCTCAGTTGCATTTGTATTCGGTCGTAATACAAATGCGGGTATGTTTATACTGTTACGGGGTTATCCTGAAATTCGTTTCAGGATCACTTTTGGAAGTTGCCGGTTTCCAGTTTTCTATCAGCCGTATTTAACATTTGGTTAAATACGGATTTATCTTTTCTTGGATGAGTGTGGAAGATTCTAGAAGCATCTAGAAGGTGGTGACAAGGATTAGTGACTCATGGTTGCATTAATGATTCAATTAATGTAAGGTGACTAGGTTAAGTGATTCATCTTTTTCATTTATTGTGTTCATACTTTGTGTTCACACTAGATATTTCTCTTGTGGTCACTCTCCTCTCTCCTACACTCACCCCCCACCTCCTTAAGTATGGCTGGCCCCTTCCCCCTCTCTCTCTCACTCTCTCACTTGATTTGGTTAAAAGATTATGATAGTTTTTGGGGTGTATGGAAATTTCATAGCTCATTTCATTCCATCACCCGATTCGAGTGGCAACTTCATTAACCGATCGTCCACGGCTTTGGACGAAGTGAGACAAAGTAATCTACTCATTCTCTACATCAATCTTGGTTGTCTCTTTTAGCAAACTTGACGATCGAGTTGCTTTGAGTCAGTGGCAGGAGCCCGTTTAAAGAATCGTTGACGTGGTGCCACCTGGACGAGCAGATCGGAGATCGACGAGATCGGAGCAGCCGCAACGGAGCGTGGGATGATGGTTAAAGAACGAAGGACTCGGATCGTTCGGTATAACCCTTCTACCTTCTTTACAGTTTGTTAGTTTAGCAATAATGGCAGATCCGGGTTATAGTATACGATAGCGCCAGTTAAAAGTTTGTATTCCGCATTTGGCGTCTGTTAGACGGCCGGGGCGCTACCGTAGACTTACAGTGGTATCAGAGCCTCACCATTTTGCTTTACTAACTTGTGCTAACGCGTTTAAAATATCGATCGAACCGGATATCGAAAACCGCAAAATTCAAGTTCACAGTTTCTGTAGATTTTTAAAGGGATCCAAAAATTATTTTACATATCTCAAAAATCTGTGCAGGGTTTTCTAAGCATACTGACAAAATACGGTCATGTGATCTCACTATAGACCGCGCATCCGCGGCCGATATATAGGAACTGTGCTCCATATTTTTCCAGTGTGCTTTACTTGGTATATTGGGGTTTTTGGTATATATCTTTTGGGCCCAGATTTTTGTTACTGTACAACAGATGTTCGTGGGGCCCACTTCGTGATATTTAGTCGATCGAAATTTTAACATGTTAGTTTACAGTACTTGCATTATATCTCCGACCGTGAATGTCATTTGATCGGTAAACCGCGTCTGATTGCTATAGTTCTTTTAGACGAGTTTGCGAACGTGACATTCGCGTTGATGTTCTGTGTTGTGCTGTGATGTTGCGGATTTGTCGTGGTGGATAGCAGTGTGCAATGGTAGTGCAGTTTGGATTTATTTGTACATTTGATATTGCGGGGCGAGCGTCCAACATGTGGACTGCCGTCACTGCCTGTTGTATAATATTCTTTTGGGGCACGACCAGGTTGAGGTCGATGTACCTGTTGTACTATTATTTATTTCTGTACTAGGTTTACCTCGCGACGGAGTGCACGGATAGCCGGGTTCTGGAGGGCAACGGGTCCGCATCTCATGGCTTTGAGAGGCAGAGGGGCCTCACTCTAGAATTGGCAGACTATTCGCCGCACTCGTAGGGGGTTCAGGTTGACCTAAGGAGGGGTGCTCAATTTACCGGATTCCGTGAAGTGCCGGGTGTTCCATTCACTATGCTGTGGGGGGCTACCTCGCTTCAGGTTTTGGCGGGTAACTTGCCGCACCCGTATGGGTCTAGGTTTCATTGCACAGGCTATCCACACGATCAGGGGAACGTCGGGTTTCAGCAACAGCTCTGTGAAACCCGGGGATCCCAGATTATCTGTATTGTTCTGTGATACTTATTACTTTTCTGTAATGTTGCATATTATTACGCCTGGAGTGATTATTGTATATTGGTATATATACTATTAGATGTTGTATATGTTTTGCACCCGCGCTAGTCCAGTCCCCGCTCTGTCGTTAGTTAAGTAACCTAACGGATGATGACGGGACCCAATGACGAATGCGGATGGCATATACGTACATTTTATTTTCGTTCTTTTCTGGTGTGATTGTTGATGGGATTGCGTTGATTCTGATCAATGCAAAGGAAAACAAACCTGTTTGGAGTTGTTGGAACAATTTTAAAAAGTGTTATTACAAAGACGTTTCCTTTTGTTTTGCATAGCGGTACTCGGTGTGAATATCCTGCACCTCATTCGACGAGGCAAGGGCCG
This sequence comes from Agapanthus africanus, assembly GCA_030015575.1. Lineage (NCBI taxonomy): Eukaryota > Viridiplantae > Streptophyta > Magnoliopsida > Asparagales > Amaryllidaceae > Agapanthus > Agapanthus africanus. The sequence continues at coordinate 637,033,722 of CM057337.1, forward strand.
ATATCCCTTCACCGGGAATGACCCCTTGGGCAGAAGTTTGCGTCAGGGTAATAACTTCACTATAGTCGATTACAAGTTGCTTTGCATCGCGGTATTCAGTGGAATATCCTGCACCTCATTCCATGAGGAAAGAGCCGAGATCCCTTCACCGGGAGTGACCTCTTTAGCAAAAGGTTTTCGCCACTATATTTTTATAAAAAGCTATCAGGTTCCTTCAGCGATATCAAGTTCACTACGTTAAAGGTTTTTCGCCAAAAACCAGCTGTAGCCCTCCGTCATTTCTTTTGGGTATTCAGTAGTATTCAAGCTATGTATTTTGACCAACGCCAAGGCATAGTGTTTGGTAGCTGCTGGATATTCATTTGTTGCATAGATAGATGAGTTGATTTGGGACAGTCGTTCTGCCATTTTGGCCAACGTCAAGGGCATGTGCGGGTGGGTTCAAATTGACAAGATAGTGACGGTAGAACTTGGCATGTGACTTATGATATTTTGACCAACGCCAAGGTCATAAGAGCATGGGGCAAAAATCATATCGGGAGTTTTTAAAGAAACTGAAACTTGCCAAGTATGCGCATACCTTTTGGAGTGTGAGTAACGTGAGTGGATTTCGTCACGTTATCATGCGATGAGAGTTGGATCCCGATTCCCACTGATGAGTTGGTTTACTCTTCGGGTGATCCCGATTGATTCTTCTTTCAGGTTTGGAGGAGAATTTGACAGGACAGTGGGAGGTTTCCGGATTAGATAAAGTGATAACCATTCTGATCTAGGTTAGAGTGCACGCAGAGTGTTTCTTTTCTCTCTCTCTTTGGCAGCGACCTTTGACCGACCCTAGACTATGACTCAGTGACCAAGTTGACCGAACCTTCTTAAAATACTGACTTTTGGATTGTCTAAGTTGCATAAGTCATTGCCACTCCTTCTTTTACCCTTTGTATTTCTCAGAACACCCCGTATTACTACGGACATCCACTTCCATTGGATAGATCCATCGTATGGTTATATACGAACTCGGAGGGATTTCTTCGAGGATGGATCAAGGTTCAGGAGAAATAGAATTGGTTTATTCAATTGTCTTTTATTATCACCTTCTCTCAGGTTGCGAGGGCCTCCTTGGTTTAGGAGAGTACACCTATTACGCTTATTAGATAGTCTTATTCCAAACCATAGGCAGGTGCCGAAAGGTAGGGAATGAAGAAAACCAATTAGCCTAAGTAGGGTGTACAGAAGGAAATAACTAAAAACAAAATAAAGGGATTAGAAAGAGGGCAAAGTAAATTGCGACTGTTATCATTCACGACCAAACCACGTACTTCATCGCCACTCCTATTTCACCTTTGCTTTTTCCCCAGTTCGGGAGAAATAGAATAAGGTATTATTCAGTTGTCTTTTATCATCACCTTCTCTCAGGTTATGAGTACTCCTTGGTTTCGGAGGGTACACCTATTATGCTTACTGGATAGCCTTCTTCCAAACCATAGGCTGGTGCCAAACGGTAGGGAAGGAAGAAAACCATTTAGCCTAACGAAGGTGTACAGAAGGTAACGACTAAAGACAAAATAAAGGGATTTGGAGAGATGGCAATGGAATATACGGTTAAAGTCATGAATTGGATTATGGAAGAGGCATTGCTAGGAATACCAGGATACCCCTACGAAACATTTTCATGTTTCAGTGCATTGTTAAAGGAAAACTGTTTTCCCGATTAGATACTTACTCCAAGGGTATGTATTTACCAGGTTTCATTTTCATATCTGTATGGTTTTACAGATGATGAGTGGGAGTAAGTTATTGGGAATTAGGTGATCATCCTCATTATATCGGAATTCGTTGTAATTGGTGATATTTGAGGAAATCGCCAGGGTACAGTTTTCAACCTACGACGCACTGGTTTTGAGTTATTCAAACTCAGCGGACTTATACAGAGTATTGTATGTTGTCCAAGTGTCCATCAGGACAAAGGGGTAGGTTCTCGTACTATGTTCTATTTACTTATGACTTCTCTAGTTTTTAGACAAGTGTTTCTTAGAAATACAAGGTCTAAGTTTTGAGAAGTTGTAGGTATAAGAATAAAGTAGAGAACCAGGTGTCACAAGTATTGGGATTCTTCAAAGAGATCGAAGATGTAGATTCTTGTGATTGGTATTCAGATAATAGTAATGGTTTTGAGAAACTTGTTTCTCTTTCAGGTTACTCATAATTGGATGGATTCCTAAGTTGAGTAATGCTGATTAGCCTCTCTCCATTAAATTGATATGCACTGGAGACAGCTGCATGATTGAATATGGTTCCAATTAAATTAAGTGCCAAAGTTTCTATATTGGATATAGAATGGTTCGTATCTTAACGATGTTAAGATACGGGGAATTGTCCGGCTTATGCTTAAAACCAGACTCTGGATAACTCAGGGCACGTTTCTGTAATGGCAGTTTGTGGGTTGACCCTGGCTATGACGAGGGTTGATTTTCTACCATCTGGAAGATCAATAGTGATATTGTTCTTGACTCGCCACAGTTTTAGTAAAATGGATTTTTTCAGAAAACAGTAGTGGGAGTATGGTAGAACTGGAAATGATTCCAGAACCGCGAACGATTACGGAAAATTTAATAGGACCTATTTATTCAATCAGGTTTGACATTCCATTAGCCACTCCGCAGATATGGTGGGTAACCTCAGACACCCGAGAGGTACTTCGGTAGCCTCAAGGACGGTGACAGGGAGGTTCTTGTTTACCCAAACTTGACACTACTGTTGTTCCAGACTATGAGACCCGGCAGGAGGTTAAGTATAGCGTCGTTCTAAACCAGCTTTAGAAGTGCACGTGTATATTATTCTGCCAGAGGGTTGTTGTGGTCAGTGGGAGCAGCAGAAGTATAGTGGGCAAGTAGCTTATGTCTATTTATAGACTAGAGCAGTTATAGCAGAGATAGATCATCTAATTTTGATGTGACAGTCATGGGTTTGACTTCATCAGAATAGGGGATGGATCTGTTAAGAGATAGTAGGGTGTGATGTCATGGTATCTGGATGACATATACAGAGTAGGAAGTAAAATTCCTATACTACGATCGGTTGTACTGTGGTCGTCACACAGTTGTTTCTCCAGACAGGATATGGATATAATATTTGACATTCTGGTTTCTAGATCTATGGTTTTAGATCTGGATTTGGGTAGTTTCCCAATGTGAGTATTTTGACAGTATTCTAATGGTTTTTAGAATAGTTGACTCCTGGCATGGTGGTGTACCTGCAGGTGATGGAGTCACCCTCTCTAAAGGTGTCGTATAGACTAAAGGGGAGAGGGCTGTGCATGATTGGCAGATCACTTGCTTAGGCAATTGAGTCAATCATGAGATGTCAAGTACCACACCAAATATTGTTTTTGCACTAGATGCAATAAGTTTGTATTAATCCAATCCTGGAGAAAGATAAAGAGGCAGTTTTAGAACATAAGTGCATATTCTACGGATTTGATGACGGCAGCCTTCTTCGGGAGACGGTTATCATTCCAGGCTTCAAAGGTGACATGGTTGACAGAGTGATTGTCAGAGTTATAGTTTTCCCTCTCATGAGGGACAGTATTATGGACAGGTGGTCCAAGAGGATACTGTGGGAGGCTTGGTGCTGGATACTGATTAGGTTTATTAATCGATACAGTCTAAGAAGTTTGGATTTGGAGTTCATTTATGAACTAGGTCCCATCAGATATCCAGACATATTCTAAGACAGGTATTACTCAATTCGGGAGATGGTTTTCTCCGCGAACTTGAGATTTAGAGAGATATAGAAAGAAACTTCTGGGCGGATCCACTCACTGAGGCTATTTCTCGAACACAATAGTTTTGCAAACGAGCTTTGTGAAACTGATTAGTAGAGGAGTTGGATGTTCGGTTTCACACGGGCTGTGAGTAGTCGACATTACAATAATTAGCCTTAAGTGCAAGTGGGAGATTGTTGGATATAGTGCCCTCAGAGTCAATTATTGGATCACAGGTACGTGATTGCAATGATTGCGGAGGACCTATACCGGTAGGACAGTCTTACTCGAAATGATAGTATGCTATCTGGTTTACCTTTATCAGTCGTGTACAGCTTCAGGTGACTGATCACTGCTACACTTTGATAGAGCCCTTAGGATCTTGCTTTACTACCAACAGTATGATGGCGATCATATACGTGAGAGTTGGGTGGTTTATATGCATATCCTTAATTGTGGTCCCTAGTCGTGGGAGTTTCGAGACAGGGCATCGATACTCCGGAGTAGACTAGTGTATACAGTCGAGACCCCAACGAGGGGCGGTGGCCGGTCTCACAAGCCACTGGTGTCAGTTGGATCACCTAAGATGTATACAGGTGCTCATTGGGTTATGAGTACACCGGACATGACTCGCCGGGAATCTGCTAGTTGGTATTATACATATCGTCAGATAGCAGTTCCCTGGTGACATGTGTACATGTTAGTTCATCAACCTGAGGTCGTCATTTGTCTCGTGTGAGTTCCCACTGTGCTTTGATTTCTACCCTACCACGGCTCAAAGGAGTCGTGCAAACAGGTATTTTTTGGGTACAGTCCCGAGCCACATGGAGGCACGTGAGCGGATCGGCAGGAGATTCGTCTCTCCCGGTATTGTGGGTGAGATCGCGCTGTGACTAGGAGAGCTATTACATAAAGCCCACGGCCGTGGCAGGAGATTTACTGGTAGGTACTCCAGTAGTATCTCAGGGTTTTTTTGGGCTACACTCCGACACGACTTATACTGCTATTGGGGGTCTGACGTTACTAGCCCCCTAGGCAGATATGCGATACTCATAGACGAACGGACCGGACTGTATATACATTGTCACTGTTAGGCGCAGTAGGGTTTCCGGATGAGTTCGTTCATCGGCATCCCTTGAGGTCAGTCCATGGGCAGCCGTTACGCACAGCTAGTGCCGCTGACGGCTTATGGTTAAACCTACTGCCAGGGTACTGACGAGTCATTAGAGTCCCCCACAGACAGTTTCCCAAGTTCGAGCGAAACGTTGTAGAGGCCGTATGGTTTTATGGCAGGGTTTGGAAAATGCACGTGTGTTTACGCACGTGTCATATTTCGGGCAGATGATACTGGTCGGCTTTGGTTTAAGCCGGATCCGAGTATTATACTGTGTAGATATAATATCTTTGTCTCAGTTGCATTTGTATTCGGTCGTAATACAAATGCGGGTATGTTTATACTGTTACGGGGTTATCCTGAAATTCGTTTCAGGATCACTTTTGGAAGTTGCCAGTTTCCAGTTTTCTATCAGGCGTATTTAACATTTGGCTAAATACGGATTTATCTTTTCTTGGATGAGTGTGGAAGATTCTAGAAGCATCTAGAAGGTGGTGACAAGGATTAGTGACTCATGGTTGCATTAATGATTCAATTAATGCAAGGTGACTAGGTTAAGTGATTCATCTTTTTCATTTATTGTGTTCATACTTTGTGTTCACACTAGATATTTCTCTTGTGGTCACTCTCCTCTCTCCTACACTCACCCCCACCTCCTTAAGTATGGCCGGCCCCTTCCCCCTCTCTCTCACTCTCTCACTTGATTTGGTTAAAAGATTATGATAGTTTTTGGGGTGTATGGAAATTTCATAGCTCATTTCATTCCATCACCCGATTCGAGTGGCAACTTCATTAACCGATCGTCCACGGCTTTGGACGAAGTGAGACAAAGTAATCTACTCATTCTCTACATCAATCTTGGTCGTCTCTTTTAGCAAACTTGACGATCGAGTTGCCTCGAGTCAGAGGCGGGAGCCCGTTTAAAGAATCGTTGACGTGGTGCCACCTGGACGAGCAGATCGGAGATCGACGAGATCGGAGCAGCCGCAACGGAGCGTGGGATGATGGTTAAAGAACGAAGGACTCAGATCGTTCGGTATAACCCTTCTACCCTCTTTACAGTTTGTTAGTTTAGCAATAATGGCAGATCCGGATTATAGTATACGATAGCGCCAGTTAAAAGTTTTTGTTCCGCATTTGGCGTCTGTTAGACGGCCGGGGCGCTACCGTAGACTTACAAAACGCAAGTCTGTTAGCGCACTGCGCTTTCTGAGTGCGCTGCGCCAGTGAATGACACGTGGCGCGCTCTGGCGCAGTGCGCCAGTCCAAGAGTGCAGTGCGCTATTTTTTAGAAGCGCAAGGCGCAAACCGTTCTGTAGTTGACACGTGGCGCGTTCTAGCGCAATGCGCCAGTCCAAGGAGCGCAAAGGCGCAATTCAAGAGTGCAAGGCGTTGTCCAATAGCGCAGAGCGCATCTTGATCAATTTAAGATCAAAGAACAAGTTCTTTTTGTTCTGTTCTTCAAAAGAGGCATTGCCTCAAGATCCAAGAACCAAGGTTCTTATTCTCATCAAAAGGCTGTGCTTTTATAGATCAAAAGATCCATGAATGAAGTAAATTACTTCTTTTTAATCTTTTATAATTAGATCTTTTTGATCTTTTTCTTTTTTATTGAAGATCTTGATCTTGTTCTTAGATCTTTGATCTTTTTAGGAGAGGATTCTTCTTTTGTGAGATGTTTTCATCTCTGTTCTTCAAGAATATGATCCTTTACCTTTAAAGATGAAGAAAATGATCTTCTTTCTTCAAAGGCTTGCCTTTTTTTTTCCTCTTTGAGGTTTTTCTCAAAATTTGCAAAGGGTTCTCTCTATTTGAGACTTGAGGTCTTGGGGCCTTTATATAGGGCCAATTGATTTGTTAAGTTAGTTACAGAGATCTTTCTCTGATTGATTTGGGAATATTTCCCACCGTTGGATCTTTAATCCTAAGGCCTCTGTTTTACAGAAGATAATTTTCTTATTTTAATAAGATTGGAAAGATCTTTCTAGAACAGAATTTTAATTCTGATTAATTAATAATTTATTATTTAAATTCCAGTGCTGGCGCAATTGGCGCTAGCGCAGGCGCAATTCCAGTGTTTGACACGTGGCGCGCAGCGCAGAGCGCAGTGCAACTGCGCTAGCGCACCTGTATTTGACACGTGGCGTGCAGCGCAGAGCGCAAGGGATCTGAAGCGTTGCTTCATTTTAAAATATGAATTTTGAAACAGAGCTTTGCTCTGATTGGGAGTGCACTGCCTTGGGCGTAGCGCTCCTGGCGCTGGCGTGTCTGCTTTTGACACGCAGCGTGCAGCGCAAGGAATCTGAAGCGTTGCTTCAATTTTTGAATTTTAAAATTCAAACAGAGTTTTGCTCTGATTGGGGGAAACATGAGGCATGCCGAGAAATAAAACACCTTTTGTTTCTCGGTGCGGTAGAAGATATTCCCTGACAAATGCTTAGGATATCCAACAAACTTCTACAGAACTGATCTTGTCTCGAGCTTGTCCGGATTTTGTTTTTAGACAAAGGCCGGACAACCCAAAATCTTAACTCACTTAAGACATGAGATCTTCCCATACCATATCACATATGGAGTGGTAGGCACCTGATTTGGCTGGAACCCAATTCAATAGGTATGCAGCTTCATAAGTGCATAACCCCCAAAAGGAAATAGGCAACTCAGTAGTACTCATCGTAGAGCGCGCCTTATCTAATAGGGTACGATTGCTCCGCCCCGATACACCGTTGTGCTGTGGTGTATACGGAGGAGTAATGCTGAGAGAGAATCTCATTCTCCTTTAGAATAGTTCAGGAATTTCGTGCTCAAGTATTCTCCTCCCTGATCACATCAAAGGACATAATACTTATACCTGTTTTGGTTCTCTACTTCTAACTGACATTCCTTGAATATCCCAAAAGCTTTAGACTTGTGTTTCAACAGGAACATGTGTCCAAATCTTGAGAGATCATCAGTGAATGTGATGAAGTATAAAGAACCAGTCCTGGCATGTGTAGACAGGGGACTTACATATATCATCATGTATCAATCCCAAGAGTTCACTAACTCTTTCTCTGTTTCCAATAAACGGAGCTATGGTCATCTTATCTTTGTGACATGACTGGAAAGTTTCACAAGATCTAAATTCAAACTGATTTAAATATGCATCTAAATGTAACTTAGCTAGTCGGGTCGCATTGATATGACACAGTCTACAATACCTCAAGAAAGATTCGTTCATTTCTGAACTCTTCCTCTTTTGTGTGTTCTATACGTTAAGAACTGTGGTTTAATTTAGAACGTATATGCTTTTAGATAACGTGTCTGAACCGATCAACTCTTGATATAGGAAATGTTCAAAACATTATCCAACAATACAAAATTATATCCTTCTTTACTAAAGAAAGAGACTGATATGATGTTGTATATCAGGTTCGGTATCTAATAACATTCGTTCAGAATCAATGTACTTGATAATACAGGGTGATAACTGCCAACAACTTGGCTGCAACAATTGCACCGTTTCCAACTCTTGAAACTTATCATCCGTTCTCAGTTCTCTACCTATCTGTAGCCCATGTAACTGCTTACATTTGCGGAATTCTGATCCGGTATCACATACCCAAGACGTAGAGGATACTGAGAAACAGTTCTCGGTAATGAACATACCCGAAGAAGATGCATCATCATACACTTTCTTCGTTTGGGCGGCACGGGAATTCTGGTAATCCCTTATTTCCTGCTTGGTCTTATAACAATTATAAGTTGGAGCGGGACTAACGTTCCCAAGCACAGTATAACAAACGGGTTTGGTCAATACATCCATATTATTATCTTGATTAAGGCGTGACATGCTCGCTACCTGGAGAGAGAGAGAGAAGAAAACACTCAGCGTATGTTCTTGCAAGATCGGATTGGTTATTATTTTATCTAATCAGGATGGCCCCACTGTTTTTATCAAATCTTTCTTCAAACACTAAAAGGAAAGACTAGCCGGGATTAATTACACCCTACAATTTCACCAATCTTTCAGCCAGGCCAGTGCCAGTACTTTGAGGGAGGTTCCCCGTGCTTTCACACGGACCTAATTAAAATAAATCTCGTTTTCCCAGAAGTATAACCCCGTTGACATCTTTCTAGACATCTACTTGATCGGCTAATTGTCTTGTGCAAAACTCTCACAGAAGTAACTCTTACTCGCAGTGGGTATCGGGATCCAACTATCTCATAAAAAGTATGCATTCTCATTCCAAATTTCAACACTTGAAATTCCCGATAATATTTTGCCCCTAACGCCCTATGACCTTGACAAAGGCCAATAAATCATAGGATGCTAGTCAAGTTCAACCCGTCATTTCCTGATTGAATCAAACCCACCCACACGACCCTTAACAAAGGCCAACAAGGTCGTACGACTACCCTAATCCAATCTGCATCATATGCATAAGCAGATAAGCACCATTCAGCTACCGCACACTACGCCTTGACAAAGGCCAACAAACGCAGTACGAATACTAAATAGGACTTATCTGAAATGACGGAGGGCTGCGACAGGTTTTTCTGAAAACCTTTTGCGTAATGAACTTGATATCGTTGTAGAATCGAGTAGATTTTGAAAAGGAGTGTTTTTGAGGTTTTTATTAGTTTTGCTAAAGAGGTCATTCCCACTGGAGGGATCTCGGCTCTTTCCTCATCGAATAAGGTGCAGGATATATCACATATATCACTATGCAAAGCAAGAAACTCTAAAAGCAATTAAAAGACAAACCGAGTGTTGTAGCATCTGCCAGTTATTGCTAAAGAGGTCACTCCCAGTGAAGGGATCTCGGCTCTTTCCTTATCGAATAAGGTGCGGGATATATCACATATATCACTATGCAAAGTAAGAAACTGTAGCTACCCTTTTTGAAAATTTAATTCTACAACATCTTTTAGGTTTCTTTTCTTTCATTAATCATATTAATGAAGTCCCATCATTTAAGTCACCTAAACATCACAGATAAATACAACGTACGCTTATGCCATCCGTATTCGCCTCGATGTCCCGTCATGCACCGTTAGGTTAGGTAACTAACGACAGAGTGGGGCAGGGCTAGCGCGGGTGTAAAACATAAGTAACGTCTATATAATATATCATATATACTATATACAGTATCCATCTCAATTTATCAAATGATCACATCACAGATATCGTAGCAGAAGAAACATATGAAATATTGGATATACTAGGAGGTCCGTGTTTTATTTTGAGCCTGTACAAAACACGAATTCCACGGTCGCGATGAATAGCCAAACCCACATCCTTAGACCCCTATGAGAGCGGCAAGCAATCCTACCAATTCTAGAGTTAGGAGACCCGGACCCGACTCCTCGAGTTGGTCTCCCACTGGACTCTAGAACCCGGTTACTTGTGCTTCCGTCCTTGGGTTTATCTTAATGCGGAAAAGTAAATAATATACAGCAATGGTGACATCATCCTCAACCCGGAAGTGCCCCAATAAAAGAATATTACATACATTGAATTTTACATGAATGAAAATAAAAACTCTCATCTCATATAAAACCCCCGGCTATTTAAAACACGACGATCCAATATAAATACAGCAACACATAACATCACATGTCATCAACGTAAGTAAATATGCGTATCCCAATTGTCGTTGACATATAACAACAAAACCGGCGATATACCACATATTACACTTACGGTCGCAAAAAAACTAGACGATGTTAAGCATTCTGATCGAATCAAAAAACACCTACAGTTACCCAGAAAGCTCAACACTTGAGTGTAGTTTAAAATTATTCAGCACATGCTACAGTACCAATGGACCAGCCGTAGAAGGGTTAACCAACATCTCACATGTGGCACCGCTGAACCACCACAAACCCGAGGATTCATTGGCGTTTCTGACGGTCACATAATCGAGTTAAGGTTTTGTTCGTCTAGAGGGTCCATCACATAACTTGCATGATATTTGAATGCTTTTTAACTACGGAAAAATCCAACACTTGGAAAATTTCCCGGCAAGGTTAAAGCGGGTATTTGACATCCGATTGAACTTTTTAACACTGTTTAAAGTAATCTGAAACAGTTAAAATTACGAATACGAAACATTCCGAGTTGCCATTGCATTGAGTTAATTATCTCATGAAAAAGTAGCAAAATTAAACAACACCTGAAATACCAAAACCCAGAGCACAGATCATGGAAAAAATTTGAGACCAAGACTACACTCCCAGGCCGGCCTCCTCGGTTTTGGTGCCCATATGCTCGGTCCAAATCCGAGCACAAGGTCCCAAGTTTTTCCCATGTTCATCTTTTAGCTCAAGTATGATTCTGCACTTGTTTGAAAAAATTTTGGAGCTCACTTTAAAATCGACAGAAACATGGATTTGGTATTTTAAGTTTTGGAGTTTATTTCGGTTTCGTAATCTAACATTATCCGTATAATTCTCTAACTAGGCTCTAATACTACTGTAGGGTTCCCATCGACGGAAGCGAGGTTTCGGGAGGCATCGACCATGCCGTTTTCAAAAAATTATCGTTTTAAGGAACCCTAAACTAGAATCGATAACTAGAAAATAATACGGAAACAAATGTAAACTCTTTTATATCTAAGCGAACTAGAAATACAACCTTTGTAAATCGGTCCTTTACTTCAATAGCTCCTTGTAGTAGTCCCTTCGCTGCGATCAAGGTACTCCCGGACTCATGCATGGCTTCTCAAGGTGAAAAGAGCGATCTTGCTTGAAGTTTTCGAGACCGAACATGATCTACGTCGAAGGGATATTAACTTAGGCTACTACTTCACTAACTAAAGGATTAGTGAAGCTAACACCCTATACTAAATTTCTAATCTAGTAGAGGATGATAAAATAGGAAGTGGGCTCATTTTAGAATTATTTTTCTCACAATACTTTCTCACTTTTATCAAACCCTAGAGAGCACTTTTGGGTTGAGGAAGAAGATGAAGAAATGAGAAGAGAATGAAAATGATCAAGTGAGTGAATAAACCATGGGTAAGTGTGTATCATATACTAACTCATGTAGAGACATAACCATGGCTAATTAAAATGGTTAGGTTAATAAATATCTAAATAAAACAAAACTAGTGGACTTTGTCAAATGCACTCACAAGCTTCTACAAACTTCATGCATTTGATTTAGTTTCCACTAATTTGGATTTATCTTAAATATTAAAACCCCACCATTATAATTGGTATGGTGTATGTCTCATACACCTATGTATTGTGTATCAACAACCATGACACACACAAATAAACAATGCACATCAATATATATCACATATATATTGCATGTACACACAAGTGAGAAAAGAATGCTTAAGTGAGCCAATTTTAGTTAATGTAAATTAGTATATCAAATATACAATTATACACTAAATTATCAAATCAACACTTGATTTAATAATCCGGCTATATCTCATATAACCGACTAACACTAAATGTACCAACTTATCGAATCAACACTTGATTCGATAACCCGGCTATATCTCATATAACCGACCGATACAAAAGTCACGAGAATAGAATACGGTATCATATACATGCATTATTCTCGGTCCCGCACATATCACATATGTGCTCCTATTTCGTTTTGCCTGAACCAGTAAAACCTCTATGTAGGAATCTAAAGACTCGTCAATACGCCGGCACTAGGTGATGATCACATCAAGCACCCACAAGCCGTCAGCGGTACTAGCTGGACGTAACGGCTACCTGGGTATTGAGCGATCAGAAGATCAGCAAGCAAGCCCACTCTATCTCCTTTAAAGCCTGACAGTAACACTACCGTACAGTCCGGTCTCTTCGTCAGATATGTCGCATATCCAGTCTAGGGGTGGTAAACGTCAGACCCCAATAACCGATAAGTCATGCCGATATGAGGCTCATAACGGGTCGAGAAACTACTGATAACAATTACTAGTAAATCTCTAAATCAGCCCTGGCCAGGGACTTCCCTATTATGGCCAATCGAGCACAGCGCAACATCAACCCCCAATACCGGGAGAGATGAAACCCCTCCTATCGCTCATTGCCTCCATGTGACTCGGGACTGTACCCAAAAACCACCGTTTTGCACGCCCTCTTGGACGTGGTAAGGTGAAAATCAAAGCACAGTGGGAATCACACAAGACTCTATGACGATCTCGGGTCTACAGACTAACCCGTACTAGTGTTACCAGAGAACTGTCATCTGACGTGAGGTATAATACCATCTGGGAGTTCTCGGCGAGTCCGTCCAGTGTACCCAGTCTCCACTGAGCACCCGTATACCATCTCTGATGTCAAATACCAATGGATATGGGATCATCCATCGCCCATCTCATAGGTCGAGAAGCATATACGCTAGTCTACTCTGGTATATCGATGCCCTGTCTTGATACACCCACGACTAGGAATGTTGAAGGATGAACTTATGGACTACCATGGCCCCACTAATATGATCTGTATCATAGTCCTGGTAGTCAAGTACACATCCTGAAGGCTTTACCAATATGTAACAGAGAGACAATCAGTGTACTTGTTAAGGTAAAAAGTAACCAGATAGCATTCTATCATGTCGAGCAAGAAAGTCCTCCCTATATATGTTCAAGCATCCACTACAATATACATCTCATGTACAGTAATGGCCTCTAGGGCATACATATAACTAACATGACGATTCTATTATTTTTAACAGTACTTATACAGCTACGCCGATAGAGCTTCATCTGAAGTTTCGTCAAGTGATGGAGTGACTCTTCCTATATGCATTCCAAAGATCAAGTGACCGATCTCTTTACGATACCTCAAACACATATCTAACCTTTACATTTTTTGTCCAAACTCTCGGTTTATGATCTACCGAGAGTTTGAGGGGCTGTTAAGATATGCATATCTTTTATATCATTTTTTATTTATCTTTTTTGTATTGGGATTTACGTGTATTATACGTATATTACGCATTAGGGTTTCATCTTCTGGGTTATATATAGAGAGGTATATTGTCTATTGTATTTTGATCGACCGGAAATAATATTTTTCTACTTCCAATCTCTCAGTGGTTTCTAGTAATTTATATATAGATCAATAAAAGATGTGAAATAATGCACCAGGGATAAAGAAAATTAACTAGATCGTCAGGCACAAACTAAATATCTAATGATCACTTGCAGTAAACTAATAGGATCTAGCAAGGAGCTGGGCAAAAAATTTCTTTTGATTATTCCTTTCTCGCTTAATTACTAATCCAATGTAAATTATTTGTCTTTTATTCCTAGACTTTGTATAAATCAGCATAAAAATGCAGTTTTGGGTCAGTTCAGCAATAGTAAAATAAATAAAATAAGTTTACAAAATAAATAAATAAATAAATCGATCTCTTGGCATATGGTGTTAGACGAGAATTTAACCTTTGCTTTAGGATTAAAGATTTTGCCTTTCATACAGGCGACTAAGCCATCAGTTTTTATAGCGGTACAAGGACCCCATGAAGTTTCTGGTGGTGCACGGTCAGGAGTAAGATCCGGTTGACGACTTGAAATGCCCAAATGTAAAGTCATATAGTTATATATTTGTGTAAATATCTATACTATTATAAGGCAAAAAGAAACGGATTATTTAATTTTGAAATTGATTGGTGATGTAGTTTCTTATTTTTTCAGATAAATAAAATAAAAAAACACCATTGTTTTATATGCAACACACGTAATCAAATACCACATCATTATTATTATATAGGGGATGCACATAATTAAATTGCCACATCATTATTATTTTACAAGTGCGATACACGTAGTTTAATTAATAAATGAATTAAGATGTATTTCACAGAAACCACCATGTCGTTTATTCAAGTTTTCCAAAACCACACACCTTATAGTTCAAACTCGTCACAAACACTCCTGAACATTCAATTCCTTATAAAAAAAACCTGCAGTTATTTACTATAAAATTTGACTAAATCAACATATTATTTTAATAAAATATGGATTCTCTAGATGCATTGAAGGTAAACCATGCTCTAGTGCTGTTTATTGAGCAATTTGTCATAATTTGGAGAACAAAACTTTAGATTTGAGGATTCAGAGAAGATGTCACAATTTGAAATTAAATTAAAATTTAGAGAAAAAAGAGTTGATATGATAAGACTAGGACGTATAATTTAGGATAAAACTACAAGAATCGGTCGATGTGGGGTCATATGACCCGTTAATCGCCAAAAAACTTTACAAATCAAACCATAGGGTTTTTTTTTGTATAAGGACTTGAAAGTTTAGAAGGGTTTCGTGATGAGTTTGAACTACATGGAGGTTTTAAAAACTCAAGTAAACCATAAGCCGCTTTCTATGAAATAATAAGCCAAAATTAATCACAAAATTCGTATTTCTAATTACCTACCTGAAACTTCTCCGTTAACCAAAAAAACCCATGTTATCTATAATATATAAGAATTTAACTTGGATTAATTTGATTTAATCAAGAACTTGAATTAGAGACGCGATCCCTCCATCTTTCACCTCAAAGGACCGAGAATCCTTTTCTCTTTCCATCTTCAACATTTTCATGGGTTCCATCATTTCAACAGATTCTAGATCGTTTTCATTAAAGTTGTCAAAATCGGTACAATGAGAACTCCAAACTCTTTTGCATCAACCGATAAGCAATGGAAAAAGAGGAAAGCCTCTAAATTTTTGTCTAAAGAAAAACTCTAATTTTGAAATCAAGAAAAGATGCTACTCTGGCCCTAATTTGAAAGAGGAAAATGACTGTTGAGAACATTTTGGTCTTTTTCAAGTCTCTTAACGGGTTAAAATTCAAAACTAACGGAAAAATCTTATAAAATGCTGAGTAAATCTAAGTATGAAACCGGACCGGGTTAGACAGGTTTTTGATAAATATTTTTACCCCATGCGAAAATTAAAAGCTAAACCCATAACTCCTCCGAACCTGATAAGTTTATAATGCGCTAAATCCGAATCCACAACTTCGTGTTTCGAAGGGTTCGAATGGGTTTTGAGTTTACGTGGGTGAGTCGGTTTTTGCACGTTTTTTAGACCTTGCCCATATATAATTTATCAAAAAAAACCTAAAAGTATAATACTTGAGCATGTTCTACCAAATACACACACACAAAATTTAGACTTTTAATCAGTACAAATTATATATAATAGATTTATAAACTACACTTGGAAATTGCACTAACTGCATATCTACAATCAATCACAATAGATATCTTTTAATATTCAGAATTAAATTTCTATGTAATATATCGAGTTGGATCGGATACAGAAAGCAGGTTTGATTCGGGCCAGGTTTAGAATTCGGATGGACGGGTTTAACACAAAATATATACCCAACCCAAATTTCTTTTATCTAATTTTCAACCGATCTGATCGGGTTCGGACGGGTATAGAATCTCTAGAAAATCGGAAAACCAGATTGGGTCAGGTCGGGTTTAGGTCAAACCCAACTTGATTTTCACTCCTAGGTAAATCTAATTAGCGGAGATTTTTGAATAGGTTAAAGGTTTTATGAGGAAAATTTAGAAATATGAATATTTAGGGATGGAGATTAGAAATATGCAAGTTTTGAGGATGAGATATAATAAATGCGTTAATGACGGCATAATAACAAGACAATAAATGAACTTAAGTGTGCATAAAAATAACTTGATTTTCCTATTATACTATAGTTTTTTTTTTATGTTAAAACCAAAATTTCCAGCGGACATACAATGATCTATGTCATGATCCCTTTTTCCTTGTCATATTTACCCCCCCTACATTTGGGGTTGGGGTGAAATCCTTAGAAATTGCTTTATATATTTAGCCGTAAATTCTATTTTGCCATTGTAAATGGGGTGTTCAAACTCAAGACCTCCCATGGAATGAAGGAGTGGGAGAGTGTGTTTACTGCTCGGGCTAAAACTCTATGGCCTTGTCAATATAAGGAAAATATCATCTCTGCCTATCAATGTAAGGAAAATATCTCAAGGTTTCATTCATCTGAACCGATAGATGATCCAACCAACATACCAACACCCAATGCTTGCGCTTTATTGGAAGCCTACAACATAAATGAAGAAAGAAGCAGCTTTTTCTTTCACCTACAGTAGACTTTAGCAAGCTCAGTACTCATATGTGATCTAATCGGATCCAATGGCCATCGGATCTCAACATTTATTGTACCCATTTCCCTTGGATGCGATGCCGACAAGCGTGGATGAATAAATACCGGTACTAAAATAGAAGGGACCGATACACTATCAGTACATGACAGGTGAGTTCCTCTCCAAAGTTTGATGCATTCATGATTCATGTGAGTTATATGGTTGTGGCCTTCTTTCTCCAAAGCAAACGAATAAAGGTCGACGTTCATGTGTGTTTCATGCAATGATTTATTACTTTTTCTTTTTCTATCAATTTGACAGTACTTGTGGATATCTATCTACTTGACAGTACTTGTGGATATCTATCTACAACTATAAGCAATTATGGGCATGCAGTGAGCTGCAGGAAAAATAGAAAAAACAGAAGGGTCTTGTCCTTCGAGCGCATGTGATGAAGGTCGGAATCTTCCTCAGATGTTGTCCACAGTCGATCCCCGCTGCCAGCGGAGCTGAACAGCTGAGATTTGGAATGAGAGTTGAACGTGTGGATCTAAATGAGTTGTTGGATGTTGTTGACGCCGAGCTACCTGCAAGTGAAGTCTCGAGGTGGGAAACCACCGTAGGACCCTTCGACGATTAAATAAGTACCAAGACATATTGAGGTAGAGTAGCGGCGTATTGAATTGAGTTTGAGTTATCTGAGTTGTCTGGAAGATGTGTTTATATAGCGGTCGCACGGAGTGAGCCGATGCGAGATTCTCGCCGTCCGTTACGCCCCTGCATCACGTTCGCGTTGATGGCGGGATACGCCCATTTATGATGAGATACGCTAGCGTGGTATACGGGACGTGGAACGGCGGAGATCTCGTCACGGTGAGATACATGGAGCCGTTATGGGGGCGCTCGGGCTCTGTACTTCCGGCCAAACAGGGACGCCGAGAAATCTCATATATAGGATAGTTTGGAGACGAGCAAGTGAGCTGAGCAGTCTCAGCTACAGGATAGCTCGAAGACAAGCTAATGGCTGGCGGTCAGCCGAAGGGGAAATGTACTCCGGGGAGATCTTCTAAAAGGTAGGGCGCAATCTCGGAGGCGAGACGCCGAGAAATGTCCCTAATGCATCATATTTATTCCAGCTCCGTAGCCTCCAGGAATCTAGTGGGTTTACGTGGATGACACGTCATCCGCTACGTGTCAAGATTTGAGGAATTCTTACATATGAGTATCATCATTAGCCCCCACTCTCGTTCTGACCTATTTATGGGTCGGGTCGAGAGTGGTCTGCTCAGTTTTCTCTGTTCAGCTTGCATCGATAATTCTCCGTGGTGGTTTATCCGGGAACGACACGACGTTCGGTGGCTGTGTCTCTTTGATCCCCTAGTCCACGTGGCGTATCATCGGACAGGAAGCTACCCGGCTGCCTAGTGATAAGGGCTTTGGATCCACATCTTCGTTGGGCAGGAAGCTACCCACTGTGGATGGGCTAAGCAGAAACCTACCCGGCCGCCTCGTGATGAGCGTTTTGGATCCACAGCGTTGTTGGGCAGGAAGCTACCCACGGTGGATGGGCCGAGCAGGAAGCTGCCCGGCGGCCTCATGATGAGGGCTTTAGATCCACGGCGCTATTGGGCAGGAAGTTACCCGCAGTGGATGGGCCGGACAGGAAGCTACCTGGCCGCCTCGTGAAGAGGGTTTTGGATCCACGTCTTCGTTGGGCAGGAAGCTACCCACTGTGGATGTGTTAGGAATATGTATGCCCTAAAGACCATTATTGTATATTATAGTGGATGCTTATATATATATATATGTATATATATATATATATGTATATATATATATATGTATATTATAGTGGATGCTTATATATATATATATATATATATATATATATATATATATATATATATATATATATATAACTTTCTTGCTCAACATGATAGTATGCTATCTGTTTACTCTTTATCTTAACACGTACATTTGCTCAAGTTTACTATTTCACTGATATATGTTGATAAAACCCTTAAAGTGTTTTGCTTGACTACCAAGATTATGATGTAGATCATACTAGTGGGGCTTATGTAGTCCACAAGCACATTCTTGAAGAGTTCTTAGTCGAGAGAGTATCGAGACAGGACATCGATATTCCAGAGTAG
This sequence comes from Agapanthus africanus, assembly GCA_030015575.1. Classification (NCBI taxonomy): domain Eukaryota; kingdom Viridiplantae; phylum Streptophyta; class Magnoliopsida; order Asparagales; family Amaryllidaceae; genus Agapanthus; species Agapanthus africanus. The sequence continues at coordinate 637,052,846 of CM057337.1, forward strand.
ACTAGTGTGTACGTTTCTTGACCCTATATGGGGCGATGGTTGATCCCACAACCATTGTTGTTGACATTAAAGATTGTACACAGGTGCTCATTGGAGAATTAGTATACTGAACGAACTTGCCGAGAACACCTAGATGGTACCATACCTATCGTCAGAAAGCAGTTCTTTTGTGACACCTGTACAGGTTAGTCTATAGACCCGAGATCGTCATAATGTCTTATGTGGTTCCCACTGTGCTTTGATTACCTCCTTACCACGGCTCTACTGAGTCGTGTAAATAGGTGGTGGTTGGGTACGGTCATGAGTCACATGGAGACAGTGAGCAATAGGAGGGGTTTCGTCTCTCCCGGTATTGGGAGTTGATGTTGTGCTATGCTCGATTGGCTATAACAGCAAGTCCCTGGCCAGGGCTGATGAGATTTTCCGATAAGTGCTATCAGTAGTTTCTCGATTTGTTATAGGCCGCACATCGGCATGACTTATCGAGTTATTGTGGTCTGACGATTCCACCCCCAGACTCGATATGTGACATATCAGAAGAAGAGATCGGACTGTACGGTAAGTGTTGCTTATAGGCTCTACAGGAGTTTGGACAAGTTTACTTATTGATCTTCTATTCGTTCAATACCTGGGTAGCCGTTACGTCCAGCTAGTATCACTGACGGCTTGTAGGTCTTTGATGTGATCATTACTTACTGCTAGTGTATTGGCAAGTCTTTAAAGCCCCACATAAAGATTCCTAGCTCAAGCGAAACGAAGTAGAGCATGTATAGAGATATGTGCGGGAGCTTTATTAAATACGAGCATATAATACCCAATTCTAATATAGCGTTAATTGATATCAGCCGGGTTATATGTGATATAACTAGATTATGGAATTAAGTGTTGATTTAATAATTTGATATATATATATATATATATATATATATATATATAAACTAATATTGTGCTCACTTTAATTTCTCATCTCTTTATATATTATTTGTATGTGATATAAATGATATATGAAGAAGTGTCGTGGTTGATTATACATAATAGTTGTGTGTATGAGAATTACATTGGATGAAGGATAACAAGATAATGATCTATTTATTTCATTTATTAAGAAAGGAAATGAGTCGTAGTTTTAGAAGTCTGCAGTAACCATGACTCATTTCACTTTCTTTTTTAAAATAAAATAAGTTCATCATTTTGGAGACTTATCCTTATCCAAGGCTCATTTTCATCACCATCTTCATCTTCTTCATATTTTTTTCTTGAATCACTATTCACTCAAGAGGAAAAAGAAAGAAAGAAGTTTTAGTGAGCCAAAAACCTTACTTCATCAAGCTAAACCATTCTAGCAATTTAGTTTAGCCTGTTTACTTCACTAATACTTTGATTAGTAAAGTGTGAGCTTGAGTGTGAGTTGCCTCAAGGTGGATCATTTTTTACGAAGAAAATTTCGAGCAAACTCGTTCCTTTCTTCAAGTTGATTCCCAGAAGGAGTTCAAGTGACTACTACATAGAGATTTTGAAGTGAAGGACTTGGTTACAGAAGTTATAGGTTCTCTTCACTTAGTTTAAAACTTTAGTTTGCTAACTTTCTAACCCTAAACTTTTAGTATGATCTTGTTTAGTAGACTTAGCCCTCTAAAATTTTAAAATTACATACTTAATGTTTACAAAACCCTATTAGGGGTGCTAAGATTTACTTTCAGGATGGGCTGAGCAGGAAGCTGCTTGGCGGCCTCATGATGAAAGCTTTAGATCCACGGCGTTGTTGGGCAGGAAGCTACCCGGCCACCTCGTGATGAGGGTTTTGGATCCACGTCTTCATTAGGCAGGAAGCTACCCACTGTGGATAGGCCGAGTAGGAAGCTACCCGGTCGCCTCGTGATGAGGGCTTTGGATCCGCGGCGTTGTTTGGTAGGAAGCTATCCGCCGTGGATGGGCCGGGAAGGAAGCTACCCGGTTGTCTCATGATAAGGGATTTAGATTCACGACATTATTGGGCAGGAAGCTACTTGCGGTGAATGGGCCGAGCAGGAAGCTTCCCGGCGGCCTCGTGATGAGGGCATTGGATCCACGTCTTCGTTGGGTGATTGATTCTATGTGAAAGTGTGTAGTAGTAACCGCAATCAATAACGGTGTCGCGTGTAGCTAGCCGAGATGAGTACGGGTCATCCTCAGGGATGCGTGGAATTTCTAATCTTGTTTTAGACGAGTTGAAGAAAATAAAAGAATAGGGGAAAATAGATTCTAGATCTATGATAAACACGGATGTAGAATATATATAAAGAAGATGCTTGTAGGGTTCGTTAGGATTTAGCAGTCATGGATGACTAATAAAGATGACTCCTTATCTATTGATAGATTTAAAACTAGATAGATAGTGATGAATGAGTATTAGGGTTCTTGGAAGAAACTAGGGTTCCCCTACTATTGACCCTTGTCCTTTTATTGATCTCTATTCATGTCTAGCCCTTAACAAAACAATTGTTAATCTGATCTCAAATCACAGTCGAGATTAGCAATAAATTAGTAGCGCGCCCGATTAGGATGTTAACGATTCTTTTGTTAAAGTTTATAAACTTCATAAGACTTAAAAGAAGTTAAAATATTTTCTCATCCTTTGTTCTACCCTAATCCTACGAACCCTATCAAGCGGAGAATTACTTGTGCATGATGGAGATAGAAGAAGAACAGATATAGATCATAATGTAAATACAGAAAATAAATGCAAACTAATTAATCTAATGATCTACCTTTATTAATCAACTTCATAATTACAAAACCTTCGAGTTTAGATTACAAGAGGAAGAAGAAGTTGCTCTCGATCTCTGCCTCGTAGGAAGTAGATGCTCCTTCGAATCTCACGCCCCTTTATCATGTCGAATCGTGGACCTGACGTGGATCACTTGTTCTTTGACGGTGATTTGCTTCGTGAAAAAGGTGATAATCTATAAGTTTAGCCCTCGGTCCTTTATATAGACCCAAAACCAGATACTCTAGATCCCCAGTATTAGGGTTTGTTGTTGCAAATCAAGCCTAAAAATCCCAAACCCTAACTCGTTGGATCGGCCGCGGATCCGCCGCTTATTGGTGGTTTTAGCCGTGCAACCGCGGCCGTTTGGTGGATTTATGGTTTCAAACTTCTGGAGCTTCTTCATTGTGACACATGGAGATTTATTTGATGTCTGGAATCTTCATATCTTTTCTGAGTCTTTGCCAGTATTGATTCTTCGATTTTAATTAAACTTCATCGGCAGATTTTTGATTCCCGACATCTCGATATCCCGATCTCTTGACCTGAGCAAACTCTTGCACAATATCTCCATGAATAATGTTAGTAATAGAGATATTATTCTAACCATTTGTATGATGTTATATCTTTTAAAGAATCTTGATTAGAATATTTGATATAATATGCATATTTAATTACCAAAATATTATATAAATATTATATGCATACATTTTCCTTCATAATATTAATTATAATATATAAACATATGACAATAGATATTTTTACAGATATACCCTCATATGTGTCATATTTATAATAAACACCTTTAGATATTTAAGAAAAGTAAGGAAAATGTTATATCAAATATGCGATATTTTAAACTGAACATTAGGCAGGAAGCTACCCACTATGGATGGGCTGAGCAGAAATCTGCCCGGCGGCCTCATGATGAGGGCTTTAGATGCACGGTGCTGTTGGGAAAGAAGCTACCCACGGTGGATGAGCTGGGCAGGAAGCTACCCGGTCGCCTCATGATGAGGGTTTGGATCCACGTTTTCGTTGGGCAAGAAGCTACCCACTGTGGATGGGCCGAGTAAGAAGCTACCCGGTCGCCTCGTGATGAGGGCTTTTGATCCGCAGCATTGTTAGGTAGGAATCTACCCGCGGTGGATGGGACGGGCATGAATCTACCTGGCTACTTAGTGTTGAGGGCTTTAGATTCACGGTATTGTTAGGCAGGAAGCTACCCGTGGTGAATGGGTCGAGCAGGAAGCTGCCCAACGGCCTTGTGATGAGGGCTTTAGATCCATGTCTTCGTTAGGCAGGAAGCTACCCACTGTGGATGGGCCGAGCATGAAACTGCCCGGTCGCCTTGTGATGAGGGTTTTGGTCGGCTGCCTATAGGCACATCCTAGTTTCATTTACTTGAGTGAAGAGCTGGTTTTTGCATGACGGGCAGGAAGCTACCCGCCGACCCTGCGAGGTGTTTTAGCATGGAAACAAAAAGAAGCAGTTTAGATTGCAGAGAAGTAAGAATCTTTATTATTAAAGAAGATATAGATTCGTTGATATAGTTTAAACTCTCATGCATTGAATGACCGAATACGGTGGGTGCCCTTGTTGCTCGAACTCAGGTCAGTCGGTGACGACCATGATCTACCCGATTGTCAGCTTCCCGGTTTCAAGTTAGTCGGCCTTCCCTCTATCTGCTTGACGTTTGTGTCGCATGTATTTTTCTAAGTGACTGGAGCGGATCAAATCCTCGATGCAATCGCGTAGCTGTTTACAATCCTCGGTCGAGTGTCCTTGCGTCCGATAATAGGCACATTACGGGCCGCAGAGTCGCCTGCCCGGCTTTCGTGTCATCGATGGCAGCTTGAAGAATCTTTCGCTCCTTGCCTTCTCTAGCAGCTCGGCCTGCGAGATATTGAGAGACGTGTACTTACGAAAACTTGGTGTATAAGGTTTCGACCGATCGACCCTCTTGTCTTCTTCCAGGTCCCTTTTCTTTTGGTCTGTCCGGTATCCTCGAGAAAGGTGAGCGTTAATCTCGGATTTGAGTTGGATTTCCCATTCGGTCCAGATCTTTACCTTGGCCAGGGTCTTAGCTTGCACCAATTCAAAAGAGCGGAGCCACTCTTTGTGCCTAAGACCAGACCTCAGGGCAGTTATGACCGTTTCATCTCGGTGCACAGGTACCTCCAGAAGGGTATTGTAGAAATAGGCAATATAGTCTTTGAAAGACTCCATGGCCTCACACTTGATGGTGAACAAGTAGTCAACCGACCTCTTCTGTCGCCGGTTGCCGATGAAGTGGCTGAGAAACTATATGGCCAATTCTTCAAAAGTTGAGATCGAGTGCAGAGTCAGGCCGCAGAACCAGTCTCGTCCTGCTCGAATGAGGGTGGTGTAAGTCGATATCGCACACCCCACGAACTTGTAGGGAGGTGGAACTTACCAAAAATGATTTTTCATACTATGCAACATCGACTTTAACTCCGGGATCTTTACAGAAACCTTAAACTAGCTATACTACTAGGAGATTCTAACTACTATGTAAGAGTTATACCTCCTTGATTCTAGTCCTTCCGGTCTTCTCCTCCTCCTCTCCTTGAGCTCCTCGAAGATCCGGATCGCGCTTGATCGTCGGTCTCCTCGTGTCGAAGATGATCCACCCGAGAGTCTATACCTCAAGCTCCAACCTCTAAACCAAGGTAACTAAGGTACCTAGTTCGCTAAGCTAGGTAGCTTAGAAGATGTAGAGTATCTAACGGAGTATTTAATCTCACTTGACCCTATGGTTCACAACTCATGTGAGGGTCTTGAGGACGAAGGAGAGAAAAAATGGAGAGAGAAACAAAATGAGCAAATGAACTAAGTGAAGGCAAGTGAAGAATTGCTACCTTACTTAACTCACTCAAGCATGCAATATTTTCCAATTGAAAATAGCAACCATGCTTGAATAGTGAGTCCAAACCAATATACAAATGCAAATGAGTCATGCTTCACCATGCCACAAATATCTCCATTTTCCACCTCATTAATCTATTTCTCAAAATAGATAAATCCAAATAATGAGGTATTCCCTTCTAGAAGCATGTCTTGTGAACTTACAAGAATGCCCTCACCGTATATATATACCCGTATTTGTATTCCGAAAAATACGAATACAATGAGATAATAATAATCCAATAATATAATACTAGAATCAGGCTTAAAACAAAGCTCACTAGTATTATCCGTCCGAACAACATCCGTGCAGCCAGTACACGTATATGATCGGAACCCTGCTGTAAAACCATACGGCCTCTATATCGTTTTGCCCGAAGCAGGGAAACCCTCTGTGTGGGAGTTTAAAGACTCGATAGTACGCTGGAAGTGGGTTCAACCATAAGTTCGTCAGCGGTACTAGCTGCACGTAACGGCTACCTAGCTGTCTGTCGATAAGAAGGCTGATGAGCAAACTCATCTGAACTCCTACCGAGCCTATCTGCGACAATCTCCGTACTGTCCGGTCTGCTCGTCTAAGATACTCGCATATCGGGCCTAGGGGGATGGTAACCGTCAGACCCCTAATAGCGCAATAAGTCGTGTCGGGGTAGAACCTAATACACGCTGAGAAACTACTAGAATACCTACCTGTAAATCTCGCTTGCCCTGGCCAAGGATTTTGTGTAATGGCTTTCCGAACACAGCGCGATATCAACCCAGAATACCGGGAGAGACGAATCTTATCTAACCGCTACTGCCTCCAAGTGCTTCGGGACTGCACCCAACTACTACCTGTTTGCACGACTCGTTTGAGCCGTGGTAGGGTAGTAATCTAAGTACAATGGGAACACACTCAAGACGAATAGTGATGTCAAGTCAACGGAATAACCTGTACTCATGCCACTCGGATACTGCTACCTGACGATAGGTATAATACCAACCAGCAGTTTCCAACGAGTCTGTCCAGTGTAACTCATAACTCAATGAGCACCTGTATACTATCTCCGGTATGACATACCAATGGCTGTGGGACAGACCATCTCCCCTGCTGGGATCAGAAGCATATACACTAGTCTACTCTGGAGTATCGATGTTCCGTCTCGATAATCCTACGACTAGGGACCTGTATAAGGATGTGCTTATAAACTACCCAGCCCCCACTAGTGTGACTGCCATCACAACGCTGGTGGTCAAGCAAAGATCCTAAGGGCTCTACCAATATGTATTAGCGATATGCTAAAAGAATCATATACACATATTGAGGTAGAATCAAATTAAGTAGCATACTACCATTTTGAGCAAGACTGTTATTATATCCGTGTACATCCCAAACTTCCAAAATGTAATATACAAACCAGTACTATACAATAATGGCCTTTAGGGCATATATCACTAACAATTTCCCACTTGCACTAGGGCCATGTATTGGCATATCGCAGACCTATCATCTCGATTAGCCTCTCGAACTGTGTCTGAGAGATGGCCTTTGTGAGTGAATCTGCAGTATTGTTCTCTGTATCTACTCTGCGCATCTCGATCTCCCGATGATCAACGATCTCCCTGATCAAGTGGTACCACCTTAAGATATTTCTGGACTTTTGATAAGACCATTATTCCTTCGCTAAAGCTATAACCCCGTTGTTGTCACAATATAGAGGTATTGGATTAACAATGGATGGAACCACCTGAAGTTCTGTAATGAACTTCTTCATCCAGACTACTTCCTTCGCGGCGTCACATGCAGTGATATACTCTGCTTCCATCGTTGAGTCGGCAACAGTGTCCTGCTTGGAGCTCTTCCAACAGACCGCCCCTCCATTGAGTGTAAAGACATAAGCCGATATGGACCTGGAGTCATCCTTGTCACTCTGGAAGCTGGAGTCGGTGAAGACCTCGATCTGGAGGTCTTCACTGCCGTACACCAAGAACATCTCTTTAGTCTTTCTTAGGTACTTGAGAATGTTCTTAACTGCTATTCAGTGCTTCTCCCCTGGGTTTGACTGATACCTACTTACGACGCTTAGTGCGTAAGCTACATCTGGTCTGGTACACAATATCACATACATTATAAATCCTACCGCAGAAGCATAGGATATAATAGTCATGCGATCCTTTTCCAAATCAGTCTTGGGAGACATCTCTTTGGAGATGGTGATTCCATGATAAGCTGGTAGATTACCGCGCTTTGAATCTTCCATACTAAATCTTTTCAGTATGGTGTCGATGTACCTTGACTGTGAAAGTCCCAATATCCTTTTAGATCTATCACGATAGATCTGGATCCCCAGAATGTAGGAGGCATCACCCAGGTCCTTCATAGAGAACCTTTGTGTCAAGAATCCTTTGACTGATTGTAGCATAAGAATGCCATTTCCTATCAGGAGAATGTCATCCACTTAAAAGATGAGAAATACCACAGTTCTTGCTACAATTTTATTATAAATGCATGGTTCATCTGGATTTTTGATAAAGTTGAATTCCTTGACCGTCTCATTAAAACAGATGTTCTAACTCCGCGATGTCTGCTTTAATCCATAAATGCACACTCTTCCGCTGCTCCCACTCTCTATGAAACCCTTCGGCTGATCCATATAAACACACTCTTCCAAATTTCCATTCAGAAAAGCGGTCTTTACGTCCATTTGCCAAATTTTATAATCGTGGAAGGCAGCAATGGCAAGAAGGATCCAAATGGATTTGAGAATAGCCACTGGAGAAAAGCTTTCATCATAGTCCAAAGCAGGTCTTTGAAGAAAACCTTTTGCAATAAGTCTAGCCTTATAGGTTTCAACCTCCATCTACACCAATCTTCTTTCAGAAGATCCATTTGCAGCCTACGGGTTTTACCCCTTCTGGAGCAATGTCCAAAGTCCATACTTTGTTGGTGTACATGGACTCTATTGAAGGGTTACACTAGCGCCCCGGCCAACTTCCGTGGCCAAATACGGAACAAAATTTTTACGACGAACATAAACTTGGCGCTAGAATAACACTAAAATCCGGATCTTTACCATAAACCTAACTAGCAAAAGAAGAGTTCTATCTACTATGATAGAAAGTTATGCCTTAAACTTGAACTCCTTCTTCTCCTTGTTGTGAGCTCCTTGGAATGATTTAGATGGCTCCTCCTCACCGGCTTCTGTATATCGAAGAAAATCCACCCGAAGGCCTCTACCTTGAGCTCCTACCTCAACCATGAAGTAACTAGAGTGCTTTGCTTGCTAGAATAAGAACCCTAGAGTGAGTAGAGAGTTGTTTTAGTGGTTAGATCTCACAAAGCTCTTGATTTTCAACTCATGAAACAAGAGAGCTTTGAGAGAGGAAGAGGAGAGAGCTAGCAAGAGAGAGAATGTATCATGATAGAATGAGGAGATAGCTCTCATATGATGAAAAAGAATAATGATAATTTTAATTAGGATAAATTGTCATGGTTGATGTTGATTTGACCATTATCATGTCACAATTAATACTAAGCATGCTCACAAAAATATCTAAGTCAACATGGGCCAATAAAGTCAAATGGTCAAACCAATTAACCATGATACAATTATCTCTAATTAAAACTCATTAATCAATTTTCTCCATCTCATTATGGTTTTAATCAAGTCAATGGTCAAAACCCTAATGAGGTTCCTCTGCCTCTGTCAACTGTGTATACACACCCGCATCCGTGTTCCGAGGAACACGAATACAATGAAACCGAACCAACCCGAAACCAAATACTAGGATCTGGCTTAAACCAAAGCCCACCAGTATCAACTGCCCGAACACCGAACATGCACAAGTACGCATATATGAACGAACCCTGTCGTAAAACCATACGACCTCTACTCGTTTCGCCCAAATGTGAACAACCCTCTGTGTGGGACTCTAAAGACTCGACACTACGCTGGCAGTGGGTTTAACCACAGACCGCAAGCGGTACTAGCTGTACGTAATGATCCCCAGGTAGATGCCAATAAGAAGACCGATGAGGTGAACCCATCCGAACTCCTACTGAGCCTGAATGTGACAATCTCCGTACAGTCCGGTCTGTTCGTCTAAGAGTATTGCATGTCGGGCCTAGAGGGCAGTAAACGTCAGATCCCTAATAGCGGTACAAGTCGTGTCGGAGTGTAGCCCAGAACACCCTGAGAAACTACTGGAAACACTACCAGTAAATCTCGCTTGCCCTGGACAGGGACTTTGTGTAATGGCTCTCCTAGACACAGCGCGATATCAACTCCCAATACCCGGAGAGACGAATCCTGTCTAACCGTCACTGCCTCCAAGTGCTTCGGGACTGCACCCAACTACTACCTGTTTACACTACTCAATAGAGCCGTGGTAGGGTAGTAATATAAGAACAGTGGGAACACACTCGAGGGGAAGTGACAGTGTCAAGTCAACGGACTAAGCTGTACTCATGTCACCTGGGAACTGTTAACCGACGATAGGTATAATACCAACCAACAGTTCCCGACGAGTCCTATCCAGTGTACTTGTAACCTAACGAGCACCAGCATACTATCTCCAGTACGACGTACTAATGGCTTTGGGACAGACCATCTCCCATGCTGGGACGAGAAGCGTATGCACCAGTCTACTCTGAAGTATCGATGCCCTGTCTCGATAATCCTACGACTAGGGACCTGTATAAGAATGTGTTTATAGACTACCCAGCCCCCACTAGTGTGATCGCCATCACAACGCCGGTAGTCAAGCAAAGATCCTAAGGGCTCCATCAATATGTATTAGCGATATGTTAAAAGAAACATATACATATATTAAGATAGAAACAAACCAAGTAGCATACTACTATATTGAGCAAGACTGTCGTAAACCCGTATATATATCCTAAGCTTCCAAAATGTATTATACAAACTAGTACTATACAATAATGGCCTCTAGGGCATACATATCCAACAATCTCACACTTGCACTAAAGGCCAGTAATTGGTGTACCGCATACCCAACGTCTGCTCTATGGCCAGCTGCTGGCGTACCGCATACCCAATAGCTCAAAAAGTTGCTCGAACTGTGTTTGAGGGAGGGCCTTTATGAATGGATCCGCCGTGTTGTCTTTTGTGTCCACTCTCCGTATCTCGATCTCCTGGCGATCAATGATCTCCCTGATCAGGTGATACCGCCTTAAGATGTGTCTGGACTTCTGATGGGACCTTGGTACCTTCGCTAAAGCTATAGCCCCATTGTTATCGCAATACAAAGGTATTGGGTCAACAATGAACGGAACCACCTGAAGTTCACTAATGAACTTCTTCATCCAGACCGCCTCTTTTGCAGCATCGCTTGCAGCAATGTATTCAGCCTCCATCGTCGAGTCTGCGACGGTATCCTGTTTGGAACTCCTCCAACACACCGCCCCTCCGTTGAGGGTAAACACAAAACCCGAGACAGACTTGCTGTCATCCTTGTCACTCTGGAAGCTTGAATCGGTAAAGGACTCAACCCTGAGGTCTCCATTACCGTAAACCAGGAATATCTCCTTAGTCCTTCTCAGGTACTTGAGAATGTTCTTCACTGCCATCCAGTGGTTCTCACCTGGGTCTGACTGATATCGGCTCACCACGCTCAGCGCGTAAGCTACATCTGGTCTTGTACATAGCATCGCATACATTATAGATCCTGCCGCCGAAGCGTAGGGTATTGTGCTCATGCGAACCCTCTCATCGTCAGTCTTGGGAGACATCTTCTTGGAGAGGGTGATTCCGTGCAATGCGGGTATATTACCATGCTTGGAATCTTCCATACTAAATCTCTTTAGTACGGTCTCTATGTACCTGGACTGCGAAAGTCCTGGTATTCTCTTGGATCTATCTCTGTAGATCTTGATCCCCAGAATGTACGAGGCATCACTCAGGTCCTTCATGGAGAACCGTTGTGACAAAAATAGCTTGACCTATTATAGCATAGGAATGTCATTTCCTATCAAAAGAATGTCGTCTACGTACAAGACTAGGAATACGACAGTTCATCCTACAATCTTCTTATAAATACAAGGCTCATCCTCGTTCTTGATGAAATCAAATTCCTTGATTGCTTTATCAAAACAGATGTTCCAGTTCTGCGATACCTGCTTTAATCCATAAATGGATTTAAGCAACTTGCACACCTTCCCGCCGCTCCCACTGTCTACAAAACCTTCTGGCTGATCCATATAAACTCACTCTTCCAAACTGCCGTTTAGAAAAGTCGTTTTTACGTCCATCTGCCAGATTTCATAGTCATGGAAGGCAGCAATGGCAAGTAGGATCCGGATGGATTTGAGCATAGCCACTGGAGAAAAAGTTTCGTCATAGTCCACACCAGGTCTTTGACGAAAACCTTTTGCAACGAGTCTAGCCTTATAGGTTTCCACCTGCCCATCTACACAAAGTTTCCTTTTGTAGATCAATTTGCACCCAACGGGTTTTACCCCAGGTGGAGCAATATCCAAGGTCCACACTTTATTGGTGTACATGGACTCCATTTCGGATCGTATAGCATCCAGCCATTTATCAGAGTCCCTACTGATAATGGCCTGCCAGAAACTGGTAGGATCATCTTCTTCCAAGATGCAATCCTCTCGATCCCCGTCTATGAGAAAACCATAGTATCTCTCGGGCGGATGAGAAATCCTACCAGATCTGCGGAGTGGCTGAGGTTCGTCTGGGATTACTGAATCTAGTGGTTCCTCCAAATCTTCAGTTACATTTTGTGGTTCATGGATTTCTCCCAGTTCTACCGTACTCCCACTAGTTTCTTTTGTAAGAAACTCCCTTTCTAAAAAGGTAGCATGGCGAGATACAAACACCTTCTGTTCCTCAATGTGGTAGAACAGATATCCTAGTGAATCCTTAGGATATCCCACAAATTTACATAGAACTGAACGTGCCTGAAGCTTGTCCAGTTTTTGTGTTTTCACATAGGCTGGACAACCCCATATCTTAATAAATTTAAGACATGGTTTCTTACTACTCCATATTTCATACGGAGTTTTCGGCACAGATTTGGACGGAACTTGATTCAAAAGGTATGCCGCTGTTTGAAGCGCATGTCTCCAGAATGAAAGAGGCAACTCAGCACTACTCATCATGGAGCGAACCATATCCAATAGGGTACGATTCCTCCGCTCTGATACACCGTTGTGCTGTGGTGTATACGGAGGAGTAAGCTGAGAGAGAATTCCATTCTCTTTTAAGTAATCTAGGAATTCCATGCCTAAGTACTCCCCTCCTCTATCAGACTGGAGGATCTTGATACTTTTGCCTATCTGGTTCTCCACTTCGTTTCTGAATTCTCTGAATTTCTCAAAAGCTTCAGATTTGTGTTTCATCAGATACACATATCCGAACCTAGAGAGATCGTCAGTGAATGTGATGAAGTACGAGAACCCACCCCTTGAATGTATAGACATTGGACCACATACATCACTGTGTATGAGTCCCAAGAGCTCTGCTGCCCTTTCTCCATATCCGGTGAACGGAGATTTGGTCATCTTTCCTTTAGACAAGACTGACAAGTTTCATAAGATGAAAACTCGAACGTATTCAAGAGTCCATCTTTATGCAACTTACTTAGTCTTTTCTCTCCGATATGACCAAGTCTACAATGCCACAAGTAGGATTCATTCGTATCTGAACTCTTCCTCTTGCGTGTGTTTTGTACATTGAGAACTGTATTCTGATTTAGAACATAGATACCATTACACAGTGTACCTTCTGCAACCAGTACCTTTTCAAGGTAAATGTTCATGATATTTCTATCAAGAACAAAATTATATCCATCTTTATCAAGTAAAGAAACTGATATGATGTTGCAAACCATGGAAGGTACATAGTAGCAATTGTTCAAAATCATAGTATTGCCATTTGGCAACACTAGGTGATATTCACCGACGGTTGCAGCATTAACTTGTGATCCGTTCCCTATCTTGAAGGACATATCACCAGGTCCAACGATCCTACTTTTTCTCAGTCCCTGCAATAAATTACAGATATGAGATCCTGATCCGGTATCTAGTACCCAGGAGGTAGGACTGACCGAAAAGCAGTTCTCAACTACAAGAACACCTGAAATAGATGCAATAGTATGCTTCTTCTTCATTTGGGTCTTCTTGGAATCCATACAATCCTCTTTCCCTTGCTCGCACTTATGACTGTTGTCGTAAGTTAGAGCCGAACCGACGTTCCCCAGCCCCGAATAAGAATTCGGATCGGTCAAGCGATACATTTTATTATCTTGATTAGGGCGTGAAATGGCTGCTACCTGGAGAGAGAGAGAAAGAAACACTCAGCGTGCGCTCTTGCAGGATTAGATTGGTTATTAGTTTATCTAACCAGGATGGCTCCTACTGTTTCCTTAAATTCTTCTTCAAACCCTAAAAGAAGAACTAGTCAGGATTTAATCACACGTCACAATACTTGCTTAACTTTTCAGCCAGGCTAGTGTTGGTACTTCGAGAGAGGTTTTCCAACGCTTTCGCGAAATTCCTTAATTACATAACCTCTTTTCCCTGGAGGCGTAGCCCCACTAACACCGTTCTAGACACCTGCTTGGTTTATAGCATTGATTGTTAAGTGAAATAATCTCCCGAGAGTAATCCTACTCATCAGTGGGATCGGGATCCAACTATCATTGTGTAATAACCTAGATGGAATCCACTCTAGTCACTATACTCCAGAAGGTATGCTAAATCTGCAAGTTTTCTATATATTTGAAACTCCCGATGTGGTTTTTGTCCCTAGGACCCAAGTGACCTTGACGAATAATCAACAAATCAAAAGGTCTTAGTCAAGTTCAACCCGTCGTTATCCAGGATTGCATTAGACCCACCCGCATGATCCTTGACGAATAATCAACAAAATCATGCGACTGTCCTAACCAATCGCATCTATCAGTACAACAGAGAATTATTACTAAGCTACCGTTCACTGTGCCTTGACGAATAATCAACAAACGCAGCACGAATACTAAGTATTAATTATCTGAAACGACGGAGGGCTACGGCTGGGTTTTTGGAGAAAAACCCGTTAACGTAATGAACTTGATTTCGCTGAAGGAACCTGATAGCTTTGTAAATATATAATGGCAAAAACTTTTGCTAAAGAGGTCACTCCCTGTGAAGGGATCTCGGCTCTTTTCTCGTCGAATGAGGTGCAGGATATTCCAAACCGAATACCACGATGCAAAGCAAAATAATCGACTATAGTGAAGTTATTACCCTGACGCAAACCTCTGTCCAAGGGGTCACTCCCGATGAAGGGATCTCGGCCCTTGCCTCGTCGAATGAGATGCTGGATATTCATAACCGAATACCTCTGTGCAAAACAAAAGAGAACGTCCTTGCAATAACAACTTTTTGAAAATTGTTCCAACAACATCTTTTAGGTTTATTTTCTTGCATTAATCAAAATTAATGTGGTCCCATTAATTAACCTATCACACCAGAAAAGAACGAAAATAAAATGTACGTATATGCCATCCGCATTCGCCACTGGGTCCCGTCATCACCCGTTAGATTACTTAACTAACGACAGAGCGGGGGTTGGACTAGCGCAGGTGCAAAACATATACAACATCTACTAGTGTGTTTGTATATATATAAGTATATACAACATTCGCCCCAGGCATGATAATAAACAACTTCACAGAAACACAGCCAACAATACTGAATGGTGGATAATCTTAGAGCCCCGGGTTTTATTTGACCCCAAATAAAACCCGACGTTCCCGGTCATGTGGATAGCCTATGCAATGAAAACCAGTACCCCCTACGAGTGTGGCGAATAGCCCGTCAATTCTAGAATGAAACCCTCTCCGTCTCAACACCATGAGAAAGAATCCCCTCCGTCTCAACGCCATGAGATGCGGGCTTGCTGCCTTTCTAGAACCCGGCTATTCGTGCACTCCACCGCGGGGTAATCCTAGTACAGAAAAAGAAAATAATATGTACAAACGGTGACATCGACCTCAACCCGGTCGTACCCCAAAATAATATACAACCCGGCAAAGACGGCAGTCCACATGTCGGACGCTCGCCCCGCAATAACAAATGTACAAAAGAATTTAAACTGCACCACTAACATTTCATCACATGCTATCCAACACGACTATCCAACCACAACCACAGAATAAGCACACAACATCAACGCGAATGTCGTGTTCGCAAAACCCGTCTAAAAGAACATATAGCAATCAGACGAGTTTTACCGATCGAATGACATTCCCAGTCGCAGATAAAAGTGAATGTACTGTAAAATACACATTCAAAATTTTGATCGACTAAACTTTTCCAAATAGGCCCCAAAAGCAAATCCATCACTCAAATAAACCTGGGCCAAAACTATATATCACAAATATCATATTTTCATGAACTAGAGCCCCAGAAAAATTTTGGGGTACTGTAGCCCCAAAAGAGCCGCGGAAGCGCCGCAAAATACGCCATTTTGCTCACTTTCCGTGGAATTTTGTAGTTAGGCCCCCAAAATTTTTCTGTAGCTATAGTTTCACCTGCATGCAATTCTAAGATACTCAGAAAAATTTTAGGATAACTTCGAAAATCGACAGCAAGCTCATGAACATAGATTCGTGATTCCGAAAAATTTGTCAATCGAGATTTTAACCTTGTACAAACTAGCTAGTAGGGTTTATGGGTAGGCTCTGATACCATGAAGGGTTACACTAGCGCCCCGGCTAACTTCCGTGGCCAAATGCGGAATTTTTTTTTTACGACGATACAAAGACTTGGCGCTAGAATAACACTAAAACCCGGATCTTTACCATAAACCTAACTAGCAAAAGAAGAGTTCTATCTACTATGATAGAAAGTTATACCTTAAACTTGAACTCCTTCTTCTCCTTGTTGTGAGCTCCTTGGAATGATCTAGATGGCTCCTCCTCACCGGCTTCTCTATATCGAAGAAGATCCACCCGAAGGCCTCTACCTTGAGCTCCTACCTCAACCATGAAGTAACTAGAGTGCTTTGTTTGCTAGACTAAGAACCCTAGAGTGAGTAGAGAGTTGTTTTGGTGGTTATATCTCACAAAGCTCTTGATTTTCAACTCATGAAACAAGAGAGCTTTGAGAGAGGAAGAAGAGAGAGCTAGCAAGAGAAAGAATGTATCATGATAGAATGAGGAGATAGCTCTCATATGATGAAAAAGAATAATGATAATTTTAATTAGGATAAATTGTTATGGTTGATGTTGATTTGACCATTATCATGTCACAATTAATGCTAAGCATGCTCACAAAAATATCTAAGTCAACATGGGTCAACAAAGTCAAATGGTCAAACCAATTAACCATGATACAATTATCTCTAATTAAAACTCATTAATCAATTTTCTCCATCTCATTATGGTTTTAATCAAGTCAATGGTCAAAACCCTAATGAGGTTCCTCTGCCTCTGTCAACTGTGTATACACACCCGCATCCGTGTTCCGAGGAACACGAATACAATGAGACTGAACCAACCCGAAACCAAATACTAGGATCTGGCTTAAACCAAAGCCCACTAGTATCAACTACCCGAACACCGAACACGCACAAGTATGCATATGTGAACGAATCCTGTCGTAAAACCATACGACCTCTACTCGTTTCGCCCAAAGGTGAACAACCCTCTGTGTGGGACTCTAAAGACTCGACACTACGCTGGCAGTGGGTTTAACCACAGGCCACAAGCGGTACTAGCTGTACGTAACGGTCCCCAGGTAGATGCCGATAAGAAGACCGATGAGGTGAACCCATCCGAACTCCCACTGAGCCTGAATGTGACAATCTCCGTACAGTCTGGTCTGTTCGTTTAAGAGTATCGCATGTTGGGCCTAGGGGGCGGTAAACGTTAGACCCCTAATAGCGGTACAAGTCGTGTCGGAGTGTAGCCCAGAACACCCTGAGAAACTACTGGAAACACTACCAGTAAATCTCGCTTGCCCTGGCCAGGGAATTTGTGTAATGGCTCTCCTAGACACAGCGTGATATCAACTCCCAATACTCGGAGAGACGAATCCTGTCTAACCGTCACTGCCTCCAAGTGCTTCGGGACGGCACCCAACTACTACCTGTTTGCACGACTCAATAGAGCCGTGGTAGGGTAGTAATCTAAGAACAGTGGGAACACACTCGAGGCGAAGTGACAGTGTCAAGTCAACGGACTAAGCTGTACTCATGTCACCTGGGAACTGTTAACTGACGATAGGTATAATACCAACCAACAGTTCCCGACGAGTCATATCCAGTGTACTCGTAACCTAACGAGCACCTGCATACTATCTCCAGTACGACGTACTAATGGCTGTCGGACAGACCATCTCCCCTGCTGGGACGAGAAGCGTATGCACCAGTCTACTCTGAAGTATCGATGCCCTGTCTCGATAATCCTACGACTAGGGACCTGTATAAGAATGTGTTTATAGACTACCCAGCCCCCACTAGTGTGATCGCCATCACAACGCCGGTAGTCAAGCAAAGATCCTAAGGGCTCCATCAATATGTATTAGCGATATGTTAAAAGAAACATATACATATATTAAGATAGAAACAAACCAAGTAGCATACTACTATATTGAGCAAGACTGTCGTAAACCCGTATATATATCCCAAGCTTCCAAAATATATTATACAAACTAGTACTATACAATAATGGCCTCTAAGCCATATATATCCAACATCCATTACGGTCCGCATTGCATCCAGCCATTTAACCGAGTCTCTGCTCCTGATAGCTTGCTGGAAACTAGTTGGCTCATCATCGATGATGCAATCCTCTCTATTCCCGTATATGAGAAAACCTTAGTATCTCTCAGGCGGATGAGACTGCTTACTAGTCCTGTAGAGTGGAGCGGGTATGTCTGGTTCTTTCGAAACTTCTGGTTCCACCATGCTTTTAGTAATAGCTTATGGTTCTGGAATTTCTTCCATTTCTATTGTGCTCCCACTTATTTCGTTTTCAAGAAATTGAGTTTCCAAAAAGTGGGCATGCCGAGAAACAAAGACCTTTTGTTGCTCCGCGTAATAGAAAAGATACCCCCTGGAGTTCTTTGGGTATCCCACAAACTTACACAGTACTGAGCGTGCCTCGAGCTTTTCCGCATGCTGCTTTTTTACAAAAGCTGGACATCCACATATCTTTAGATACTTAAGATAGGGTTTCTTCCCACTCTACATATGATATGGTGTGGTAGGTACTGACTTAGTAGGAACCTTGTTCAAAAGATATGTAGCTGATTCTAGTGCATAACCCCATAAGGATTGCGGTAACTCAGCATTACTCATCATGGAATGTACCATATCCAATAAGGTTCGGTTCCGCCTTTCCGATACACCGTTTTGTTGAGGTGTGCATGGAGGAGTAAGCTGAGAGAGAATTCCATTTTATTTTAAGTAATCCAGGAACTCGGCACTTAAGTATTCACCACCTCAATCAGATCTGAGTGTCTTGATACTTTTGCCGGTTTGTTTTTCCACTTTATTCTTGTATTCTCGGATTTCTCAAAGGCCTCAGATTTATGTTTCATCAAGAATACATGTCCATACCTTGAGAAATTATCCGTAAAAGTAATGAAGTAGGAATAACCACTTCTTGCATATGTAGATATTGGACTATACATGTCGCTGTGTATGAGTCCTAAGAGCCCGCTGGCTTTTACTCTGTGTCCAATGAACGGAGTTTTTGTCATCTTTCCTTTGAGACATGATTGACAAGTTGCATAAGACTGGTATTCAAACGGATCCAAAAATCTCTCTTTATATAATTTCGTCAACCATGTTTCATTGATGTGACCCAGTCTACAATGCCATAAGAAAGCCCGATTTATATAATTTCATCAACCGTGTTTCATTGATATGAACCAGTCTACAATGCCATAAGAAAGCCTGATTTAATTCTGGAGACTTTATTTTAAGTGTGTTCTAGACATTGAAAACCTGAGCTTGATTTAATACGTATATACCGTTATCTAGTGTACCTGACCCAATCAAAGCATGATTATGGTGGATGTGGACGATATCGCATACAAATGTAAAATCATAACCTTCTTTAGATAGTAAAGATATATAGATAATATTACATGCCAAATTAGGTACACACAAACAGTTACGCAAAATCAAAATCTGCCAACTTGTCAATCCTAGGTGATATTCCCTTACGGATATAGCATCCACGCTCATTCCGTTAGCAACCCTGAGAGTCATATCACCTGCTTTGATAACTCTACGGTTTCTCAGAGCCTGTAATGAATTTCAGATATGAGATCCTGATCCGGTACCTAATACCCAGGATGTAGAGTTAATTGATAGACAGTTTTTAGTCATAAACACACTAGAAGACGAAGCTACAACGTTCTTCGAATCCTGGTTTCTGGCTATCCAAGCCCTGCAGTCCTTCTTCCAATGCCCTTTCCTATGATAATAGAAACATTCCTTCTTCCCTACTGTTAGCCTCGAAACTTTTGCCCTTCTCTTTCCCTCTATCTTACTGACACCGCCTTTCGACTTAGTGGAGGCCTTCATCTTCCCCTTGGCTTTCGCCTTGGATTCAGAAGAGGAAGATTCCCTAATAAGCAGAGCGAGTGTCTTCCTGGATTTCTATAGGGTGCCCTCAGCACTCCTCAACATGTTGAGGAGTTCTGGAAGTGAAACTTCCTTCCCTTGAATGTTGAAATTCAAGATAAACTGGGTGTAGGTATAAAGGAGGGATTGTAGAATCAAGTCAGTATATAACTCATTCTCCAACGTGGTCCCAAGGTCGGCGATCTCTTCAATATAGCTAATCATCTTAAGGACGTGGTCCCCTACAGATGACCCGATAGCCAACCTCGCCTGAAACAATTTCTTCGAGGTCTTATATCTTGCGATACAAGATTACTCTCCATATAAATCTTTGGTATGGAGGAATATAGAAGCTAAGTCCATCTTCTCGTGCCGCCTATGGTGTTCATTATCCATTGAAGCCAACACGAAGTACTTGGCTCTCGCACTGTCTATTTCCCATGTCTTACGGATTTCAACATCCGCGACGGTGGAATCTGGACCTGGGACGGCGGGGGCTTTAGCAGTAAGGAGGTAGTCCAGCTTGTCATAGGTAATGGCCATCTGGACATTCTTTAGCCAATCTTTATAGTTTAGACTAGTCAATTTATTTTTATTTAGCAGTAACATAAGCCCGGTCATTTTGGTCGCTGCTGTTAGGAGAGAAAGAAGAAACACTCAGCATGATACTCTTGCAAGTTTAGATTGGTTATTAGTTTATCTAAACAGGATGGCTCCCACTGTTCCTCGAATCCTTCTTCAAACCATAAAAGAAGAATTAGTAAGGATTAATCTCACCCTACAATTCTTACTTAACCTTTCGGCCAGGCTAGTGTTGGTACTTCGATGGAGGTTTTCCAACGCTTTCACGAAGTTCCTTAATTACATAACCTCTTTTCCCTGGAGGCGTAGCCCCGCTAACACCGTTCTAGGTACATACTTGGTTTATAGCATTGATTGTTTAGTGAAAAAATCTCTCGAAGAGTAGCGGAAACTCACAGTAGGATCGGAATCCAAATATCATCGTGTAACAACCTTAAAGGAATCCTACCAAAATCATCACACTCCAAATGGTATGCAACACTAGCAGGTTTCATTTTCCTTTGAAACTCCCGATGTGGATTTTTGCCCGAGGCGCTTATGACCTTGACGAAGGACAACATATCATAAGACGCAAGTCAAGTTCTACCCGTCATTATCCAGGTTAATTTGAACCCATCCGTACAAACCCTTGATGTAACGACTCTGATTTTACTGTACGAAATTTTTTAAGTTCATGTACAGAAAGGAGTTTGCAAGCCTGAGTACACTTTATAAGTTATTTTTGATTAAGAACAATAAGAAACTACTTGTAGCTCATTGGTAAAGCCTTGCACTGCTGTGACGTAGCCCTTGTGTTCGAATCCCATCAGGCGCATTATATATTTTTCAGATTTTTCTTTTAAACTTTTTGGAAGCCCAAAAGTTTACACGTGTACTGTACATAAAAATGAAAAGTCTGGAAAATTAAACATGTATAAAATGATATAAACACAGAGTAGGACACGTGGCCAAGATCCGATGGCTCCCCTCCAAAAGATGGCCGACGAGATGGCTTGATGGGTCGGCACCGGCGGGTAGACCATAGGTAAAAGCCCTTGTTCTTTGCACACAAAACCCTTGGCCTACGCCCATCACCCCTGCACTGTTTGATTTTTCTGAAATTAAATAGAGACTTTAATTTCATCTTAAAATCAAATTTAAATGCATTTTAATTCATTCTTTCAATTCCAAAACCCTAATTCCACACTATAAATACAACCCCAACCCCATACCCTAGCCCTTTCTCATTCTGAAAATTCTAGCCAAAACCCTCAAATTTTCTTAAGTACAAGAAGAGCACAAGTGGAGTTAGCGAAAGATCAAATTCCGGCGAGGAATCGAGCAAGTTCCGGCGACCCCGCGACATCACGGCAACAACCCCATCTTCTTTTACCTCCTCTTCACCCTTCTAGCTTGTAAGTCCCTTCCCATCCTTATTCTCTTTCTCTAAAAATCTCTTTTTCAAAATATGTTGGTAAGTGGAGTTAACACCGACTTTTGATTCTAAAACCTTGAAATCACACTTTTTCTTAATCATTGCTTATCAATATTCTTCCCATATGTTTATAACCATCAAACTTATGTTTAGAACCAACTTTCACTCAATAACATCATGCTAAATAACTTTAATTTAACTTTTACGCCAAAATACCATGAAATTCATATATTCATCTTTTAGTTCTTTTGATAATTATGCCTTTAGAAAACTTCACGAGGTAGTGACCTACCCTTCACATACACACATGTTTATATTGCACGATGTCCCTTGAGCTTACTTTTGTTACTATATTACATTAAAATACCATGAACTATAAAAACCTGGTTTTCTTTGAATTGTATTATCAAAACTCTTTGCGATTATGCCTCTGCAACCCATTTGGGGAACCCACTATTGGATGGTGCGGATTATCGCACATCTTAGGGCTAGTAGAGCGAGATGCAGACCTCCTCACAGAGCATTTGGTCTCGAAAGATTTTTAATACGATTTTTATGAAAAACTAGATTTTCTATTTAATAATAAAATCAATTTATAATTATATAAATATTAATAAACCACATATTTTCAAAATATAATAAAATTTCATGTTTTCTAAAAATAAAAGAATGACAAGTTTCATCAAAATACCTTCAAGTTAACCAAAAGTCAAGTTTTACAGTAAATTAGCTTGAACTATCCAAACTAAATTATTATCACTAAAATACTTCACATTCTTAAAATTCACAATTATGGAAACCCTAAATAATATAAATAAATACTCGATATTTATTTTGAAAGTATATAAAAGATTTTTCATAAAACCCCTTCGAGTTATATTACATTTAAAGACTTTAGTAAATATATGTTTAAGCGGGATCAATTCTCTTGAGCCCCAGAGAGCCGAAGTAAGTGAGTGTTTGCCTATTTAAGATAGAAAAACTTAAATGAGTTATCAATGGTAATTGTTTTGGAAAAAGACACAAATCCCGCTGTCCATGTGCTGCAGTTACCGATAACACCCGAACTTAATTCAGGATCCAATTCAGTTTAAAGTGTTTGACTCAAGTCTGAGTCTAACTCAAATCAGAATCCAATTCAATATAAATCCAATATACCAAACATGAATATTTGAACCTGAACCTGAATACCAGAACAATATCAACATGCAAACATGATTTGACTTGATCGAACCATGGCTATAACTTGACTTGATTACATGACTACTTGTTTACATCCTGAACCTGATTACATGAACAACTTGTATCTACGGTCTCGTGGAAACGCCTCACAATCTTCCGTTTTACGCTTAGGCTTAATGCAAGAAATGTTCTTGTCTCAGCAAGTCTGATAACTATAATTCAATACAATACATTACGGGGTTTAACGGGGTAGATTGGTACAGAATATATTAAAAGTGGCACGATGATGGTCACTAAAAGACACCTACATGAACTCTCGTGCCGTTGTCCCGTGGGTTTTGACGGGGCCTTGTACTTACATGTTACCATAGCCCACGGAGCAAGTTGGACTCCTCTCGTATACACGATACATTCTGTACCAAGATACAAACAACTACGTTAGTATAACAAATATATATCTGTACAATTACCAGTTCTTTCTCTTTACTTGTTCTATTCCATTCTTACTTCTGCGACTTACCGAGCGCTAGTTTGCTGACGACATTCCTGTCTCTTTCTTTCTTTGGAATGTTCGTCAGAAGGATCAGACTCTTAGGAGATCGAGCCCAGCCAAAATGACTTGGACCAGTTCACAGAGCAGCCAGACTTCTAGATTTTACTCATACTTACTTTTCATTTCGTATGCCATTGTTTAGGCATTGCTTTATATTCTTGTACTTTCCTTTTCAAAGCAATGTA
The DNA here is from genome assembly GCA_030015575.1 of Agapanthus africanus. Taxonomy (NCBI): domain Eukaryota; kingdom Viridiplantae; phylum Streptophyta; class Magnoliopsida; order Asparagales; family Amaryllidaceae; genus Agapanthus; species Agapanthus africanus. The sequence goes on from CM057337.1 coordinate 637,077,015, forward strand.
TTGTAAAGATGAATGTTAATAAAAGTTGTTGTTACATTATATCTCTTGTCATTCTTGTGCATTTTATATATATTGCTTATTTACGCTTAGCGTGTTTACTTCTGAGTAAATACGTCGCGTGCCCCTCACGTCTCCTTCTCCGTACACTGGGAAGCGGGGGGTGTCAGGTTTTGTTGGTGGCCCATGCATTTCAGTTCTGCATGGAATCCTAATCAATATATCGCAAGAAGTATAAGAATCAACAACTATACATTCTTTATATTTCAAATTCCTTGAATCTATCCTAACCTTTCTTTTTCTATCAAGGTCATGGATTCACTGAACAACACGAGTACCAATGTCAATGGAAACACTCCACCTCCTACCCTACCACCACCGCCTACCGTTGCAGCTCCCATCAACGAGCAAACGATATTTCTTGAGGCGATCAAGAGCTTCTTGGAGGGTCAGCAACAGCAGACTGCTATCCTTATGCACCGTCCAGAGGTCGAGGCACCCGGAGTCAAACAATTCCGGGCACTGCACCAGAAACATTTCTCTGGGAAAGAGAGCCCACTGGAGGCAGAAGAATGGGCTCAATCTATTGAAGATGACCTGGCAGCAGCATAAGTACCAGAAATTGCTTGGGTGAGAGTTGCAAAGCTGCAAGTGACAGATAACGCCAGAGTCTGGTGGAAGGCTGAAGAAAGACGACTCACCCAACCGATTGAATGGAGGACATTTTGTGATATGTTCGACGCGAAATATTTCCCTGAGACTGCACATTTCGATATGGAACAGCAGTTCATCCACTTACAACAAGGTTCAATGTGGAACAAATCGGTGGATGAATACGATGCTGAGTTTACCATGCTTAGCAGGTAAGATATGTTTCAATATTCAATTCCTGATATCACATACTACACTGCTAATACAAGGTCATAACAGGTTTGCGGCACAGCTCATCCCGACTGCTGAGATTTGGGCACGGAGATTTCAGCAAGGGTTGGATCCGAAAATCCAAGCTGCACTCGCTACAGGGGATTTTCCAACCCATGATCTTGCTCTGAAAGCTGCCCGACGCTATGAGGCAGTGGTGAAGAAGAAGGACATACCTCAGACCGCCGGTGTGAAACGCCCTGCCACTTAGATGGCAGAAGGAGCCTCTTCCATCCCAACTTTTGCACCCAGGAGACCGGAAGTAACCTTTAACCGGCCTAGTCCAGACTTTTGCTTCTATTGCAAGAGGAATGGACACCTGGCGAAGGACTGCAGGCGTGCGAATGACCTGTGCTTAGTTTGTGGCGCATCCACTCATGCCATCGGAGCTTGCCCACATCATCTCAACCCAGCTCCTGCACCCCGACCAGCGATCACTTTCTGCAGCGGCCAGCTATCCAGGCTCCTGCAACTCATCTTGCACTACCTGCTCCACCTCCACGTGGACCTCCTGCACAGCCTCCTCGTCAATTCCATCAGGCCCAGAGGAATATGCCTCAAGGGCAGAGGAACATGTCCCAGGGAAAGAGGAATGTGCCTCCAGTAAGGAGGAATGTACCCCGACGTCAGGCTTTCACCATGACCGTTGAGGAAGCCGAAGCCACTGATCAAGTTATCACGGGTAATTCCAAATCTTTTCATCTTTTCAGACCCTTGTATATCAATATATTTTTTCTGTATCTAAACCAACCTCACACAACTTAGGTACTATACTAGTAACCACCCTTCCCGCACTAGCACTTTTCGACACTGGAGCATCACATTGCTTTATGTCGCAACGGTTCGTCTGAACACATGCAATTCCAGTTAAACTGCTCGTATCCAGTTAGAATGTCAGTTAAGGGAACGACGTTCTAAAAGCAACTATGGTATATGATCTGTGTCCAGTGGTCGTTTGCAGTAGAGAATTTTATGTGGACTTCAAGGTGCTGGACATACCGAACTTCGACGTAGTCTTGGGAATGGACTGGCTGGGAACTTTCTTCGCTACCATCGACTGTCGTCAAAGGAAGGTAGTGTTAGAGATACCAAATCATCCAGTTTTTTATTTTAAAAGTGGAGACCATACCCTGGAACCTAGCACCTACAAAGCTAAACCAAAGAAGGCAGTGATTGCAACTTTACAAGCAGAAGAATCGAAGCCAGAGATAGTTCGAGAGTTCGAGGACGTATTTCCTGAAGATATAACAGGTTTGCCTCCCGATCGAGCTCTTGAATTCAGCATTGACTTACTACCTGGTGCACAACCGGTGATCAAAACTCCGTACCGATTAAGCCCTGAATGATTGATGGAGATCCGTACTCAGGTAGACGAACTTCTGCAGAAAGGTTGGATTTGTCCTAGTACTTCAAGTTAGGGATCTCCAATTTTTCATGTGAAGAAGAAAGAAGGTTCATACAAAATGTGTATAGACTGTTCCCTTCCGAACGGCGGCCAGGACTTCACGTCCGTGCCTGAGGTTCGGGGCAGATGCTATTTGGTTTTATCCGTCTATCTCTCCGAAGATGCCAAGTTGATTTATGGCACCGAGTATCGGAGGTTTAGACGGATGCGGCCGATGTAGCAGACTTTGTCAGATTCCCCCTCAGGGTGAGGGGTTTTTGATTGTGGGGACGCTCTTCCCTGCAGGCGCAAGCCCCTGCAGTTAATTACGCTATCGCGTTGCGATAACAACTTTCTCCTTCTCCAGAATTTCACTTCGTGTCGTGTATGTTTATTTTGTTTATGGTTGCCCGTGGATTGTATACGGAGACTGAGTAATGCCGTCGCCCGTAGGGCGTGGATTAGTCCAAATCCGTATTTGCTTAGATTTGGGTTTGGTGTTTTTAGTTTAAGGATGCATTAGTCGCGTTGCGACTAGGATCAACTTAAACATTCATCAAGGATACGCTAGTCCTGTTTTGGACTAAGATCGACCTGACGTAGTGATTGATTTAATTATCCGGCCGTCGGGACTCGTCACCTCTCTGACGTCGTTGAAGGATTACAACGACATACGTCTGAGGAGTTCCGAGATGTACCCTTGAACCAAAGTTGGTTTGGGATTTTATTGTTTATTTAGATGTCTAAGGACACGTTAACCGTATTTGGGGTTAAGATCAACTTAGACAGGACCGTCTAGATCCGACAAAAGAGCGTTTGGGCCCTATCGTGTCAGTTTAGGGACGTAGCGGTCCATATTCCAGTTTAGGGACGTGGTGGTCCATTATTAGTTTAGGGACGTTTCGGTCCGTCGCCAGTTTAGGGACATAGTGGTCCGTCATTAGTTTAGGGACGTTTCGGTCCGATTTTAGTTTAGGGACGTCTCGGTCCAGTATTAGTTTAGGGACGTCTCGGTCCATCGCCAGTTTAGGGACGTGGTGGTCCGTCATTAGTTTAGGGACATTTCGGTCCGATGCCAGTTTAGGGACGTAGTGGTCCATCATTAGTTTAAGGACGTCTCGGTCCATTATTAGTTTAGGGACGTTTCGGTCCACGAGTTTAAGGACCCCGCAGTCCATATCGATGTATGGTCGTCGGGACCCGTCACCTCTCTGACGTCGTTGAGGAATTACAATGACGGATGTCAAAGGAGTTCGGAGATGTACCCTCGAACCGGATGTAAATTGATTTAGGAGAGCAGCTGTACTCAGTCAATTTAATTTAAGGACTTATGGCCACGATTGGGCTAAGTCCATTTCAACATGGCATTTTTTTTATTTAGGCTCTACCCACAGAAGACATAGGATATCAGTTTATTTTAGGCCCTGCCCATTTGCGAAGTATCTACTTTGTTTGGGCTTTGCCCTTTTTTTTTTAAAAATGCATAGCATTCTGAATATTTTTGTTTGGGCTCTGCCCATTTATAAATGATGCAAAGCATCTGTTCTTGTTTAGGCTCTGCCCCTTAAAATAATGCATTTGCGCTTTGTTGAGCCTGTTAGGCCTTCTTTTAATTGGGCTTGGCCCTTTTTTTTAATGCATCTGCGTTTGCGCTAAGTAATGAGCGCAAGTCCATATGGTGATGACACGTGTCGTGTTTTGATGAGCGCAAGCGCACTAGCGCAAGCGCGCTAGCGCAGTGCAATGCGCTGTTGCGCTGCGCTATTGCGTTGCTGACACGTGGCGCGCTCTCGGCGAGTTGCGCCAATTCCAGAGAGCAAAGTTCTATCTTAAGGGCGCTTAGCGCAAGTGGTTTTATGGCCGACACGTGGCGCTCTCTTAAGAGCGCAGCGGCGCAACTTGGAAGTGCAAAGCACTAAAAATCTTTTTAGATTCCAGAAAGGAAGTGCAAAGCACTGTTTAAGTTCTTGATCTAGATCAGATCAAAGAAAAATAAATTTCTTCTTTATTCGAAGAACCAGAGGTTCACAAAAGTGCAAAGCACTATTCTTTTATTTTTTTTTACCTTGTTTTTAAAGAACCAAAGGTTCACAAGAAGTGCAAAGCACTGTTTTCTTTTTTATATAAAGATCATTGATCTTATATTTTTTTTTAGACTAATGGTCTATTAGAAGGAATTTCTTCTAATCCATGAAGGTTCTTTACCTTTTTTTTTTTGAAATCTTCAGAGCTCTCTCTCTGTTTAAAGTTCTTGAGTTCTCCAGAAAAATGTTCAAGCCTTTGAATTGAGGCTTAAGGTCCTTTTTATAGTGCTCACAAATTAGTTAAATTTGTTAAAGAGATCATCCTCTGAGTGATTTGGGGAATTTTCCCTACCGTTGGATCTTTGATCCAAGGGCTTCTGCTTTGCAGAAGAAAATCTTCTTGTTTCAACAAGAACAGAAAAGATTTCTTAAAAATCTTAATTTAATTTGGCGCAGATGCCCCAGCGCGTGACGCGTGTCATGTAGCGCAAAGCGCAGCGCAACTGCGCTAGCGCATCTGCGCCGACACGTGTCGCGCAGCGCAGAGCGTAGCGCAACTGCGCTAGCGCATCTGCGCCGACACGTGTCGCGCAGCGCAGAGCGCAGCGCAACTGAAGCGTTGCTTCAGGCAAATAGAGCTCTGCTCTGATTGGGCGCGTCTTCTTGGGCGCAGCGCTGATACATCTGCGCCTGACACGTGGCGCGTTGCGCTCAGCGCAAAGGATCTGAAGCGTTGCTTCATTTATTAAATTTTTTTTTTTTGAGAATCAGAAGCGCCGCTTCATCTCCTCTTTTCAAGTCAAACTTGTATTCCCAAAATTCTGATTTCCCGGGCCTTGGCAACGATTTCATTGTGCACAGAATTTTCTGTGCTTGGGTCTATATATATAACTCAAGGCTGAGCCTTTTCTTCTCTCATTTTCAGAGAACTTCTTCGATCATGGCTTGCAACCGCCCTCATGCCTGCCGACAACCATGGGAGGTGCCGATCCGGGACATCGTTCCTCGTTTTGCTGTACGTCTGGTGGACCCTTCTCTCTCGGACGAGCAATGCGACGCTGCAATGCACGAGCTTTTGACTCGTGTGGGGTCTCCTCTCCCTCCGAATTCCATTTGGCTTCGGATGATCCTTGCCTCGGCGCTTGCCGACATTCCCCCTCCTCCAGCAGAGATGTCTTCAGCAATGCTGGATGCCGCCGAAGATAAGATCGAGTGCTTTCTCGAAGCGCACTTGATCACCAAACCTTTGAGGGACTGCTCTTTCCACTTGCTGATCCAGATACGGGCTCGTCGAGTCGTTATCGCCACTCTCTCCCAGGAATGCGGCGTCGACCGTTGGATGGCTACTCCTCAGGAAGATCGCCGCTTCGACGCGATGGAGAAGGCGGAGAGGGAGCTGAATAATTTTCTTTTTGTTTTTGTGAACCCTTGTCTCTCTGATCCCGTATTCGGTGATCTTTTTTTAATTTAATAATAAATAAATGTTTTGATTAAGTATTCTATTATCCGTTAAGTGTTCCTTTATTTGAACTCTTTGTTGCGTTTGTGCATCGTATTTTAATTTGTTGTTATCAAGTGCATGTAATTTTGCATGGCTAAATTGCCTTTGGCACTTAGCCCCTTTTTCTGCGCTAGCGCATCTGCGCTGACACGTGTCGCGCAGCGCAACTGTGTTGCCACGTGTCGCACAGCGCAGAGCGCAGCGCGGCGCTTCCTTTAACAGAGCTTTGCTCTAATTGGGCGCGCTGCGCTAATGTATCTGCGCTGGACACGTGGCGCAGAGCGCTAGCGCAAAGGATCTGAAGCGTTGCTTCCTTTAAACAGAGCTTTGCTCTGATTGGGTGCGCTGCGCTAATGTATCTGCGCTGGACACGTGGCGCAGAGCGCTAGCGCAAAGGATCTGAAGCGTTGCTTCTTTTAAACAGAGCTTTGCTCTGATTGGGTGCGCTGCGCTAATGTATCTGCGCTGGACACATGGCGCAGAGCGCGCAACGCAAAGGATCTGAAGCGTTGCTTCAAAAATTTAAATTTTGAATTCAAACAGAGCTTTGCTCTGATTGGGCGAAACAAATGCCCCCCCGCCGTTGCGCTCACGTGGCGCACACGTGAGTGCAACGGTGGCAACCCCTCCTGACCGTTGGATTGAGGGGGAATTCCAAGAGGCGCAAGCGCCTTATAAATAGGGCCTTTTAACCCTTAGAAAATCTCACCATTTCTCTTGGATTTAGATTTTCAGAGCTCTGCTCTTTGCTTAAGAATTTCAGAGCTTTGCTCTTGTTTTCAGAACTCTAGAGCTTTGCTCTTATTTCCCAAAGTTTAGAAAACTTTAGGTAATAATTAATTTTAAAATTAAGTTAAGTTAATTTAAATTAATTTTAACCAATAGAGCTCTGCTCTCATGGATCTTTTGATCTGAAGAAATTCCCTTTAGGGTTTCATTAACAGAGCTTTGCTCTCACAAATTCATAGATCTACAGAGATCTTATTCATGGGTTCTAACCCATGAACAGAGCTTTGCTCTTTGAATCAAATGTAGATCTTTTAGATCTGAAACAAATGAAGAATTTTTCTATAAGCTTTCATGGATCTTCTTTCTTTTTTATTTCAGAAATTTTAATTTTAAATTTCTTTTCAAAGACTTTCTTTTTGATGGAATATTATAGAGCTAAGCTCTTTCTTAAGGAATTTTAATTCTTTTGAGACCAGATTTTGACAAGTGTCACTCTGTGACAGAGCTTTGCTCTGAAAGAGGAGATTCTCTCCTTGTCTCTAGGGATTCTTTCCCCCTTTTTATTATGGGAATGTTCCCCCTAAGGGCCAACTGACAATCTCATCCAATGATGAGTTTGTCTCCTTAATTGACGTATTATCATTTAGATTTTGTGGGTCCCTCTTTGGTCCCCTACTCACTGCACTGGGGTGCGGTGTAATTAATTTTGATTTTAATCTAATTAATGCATTTTCTTCTTCTTTTTTTTTTTAATGTGAAACGTTGGGATTATAATACTGACGGCTACATTGCTCTTTTTGTAGCGATCATGTCTGAAGACACTTCATTCCCGTTTGTCCGCTCGGAGGAAGGATTCCCAGAGGCGCCTTTGGACCGTGAGGTCCTGACCATGATCAAGGCATACGACCCTGAGCATAAGAGTCTCCACCTTTGGGGGTCGTGGTACAATCAGATCATTATGGGCCGACGGAGCTTTACATGCGCGGTGCCGTCGGAACCCATAACGGCGATTCATTATGCTACCCCACCCTCGGTGCAGTATGCTGTGGAGCTGGCCGACTGGACATCAAAAGGTTTTCTACATCCCGCTATAGATGCGATACCGGTTCAGCGTCCTATGGTTTTGGACATCCTAGGACGTCGTATCTGTCAAGGTGAAGCGCGGCCTTGGGGGCAATCGTATAACCTTGGTCTGATTCCCCGCCACCCGATTGGCTATCTGCCGTGGGCCCGGTATATCCTGTCGACGAAGAAGTCGCAGTTGATAAGACTAGGATTGTACACCGCAGTCTACGTCTCTCTCTTCCAATATCCTACGCTCCCCACCTGGTGGCTCAAGGCCTTCTTGGAGCAATGGAATATTCCCACCCACACTTTCCTTGCCATGGATCGGGAAGTGTCAATTTCTCTGGAGGAATTTGCGGAGGTATCCGGCTTACCGGTGATGGGGGAACATTATGAGGAGCTGCTCCCAACAGACGTGTACGTTTTCGGAGCTAGGCCAATGGTAAGGGGGGTCACTCCGGATACTGCTGTTCAACACCAGTTCCCAAGCTTAATTAACGTGTTGAACATATATGAGTCTCTCTTCGTTGAACATGGGAGTCGAGGAGTTAACTTTGAGGATTTCATTGCTCGGTTCCTTCATCCCAACGCCCTCTCTGCGGCCACTGCCAAGTCTGCCACCCTTGAGGATCCTTTCGGTTTAGGTTTGGATAACCTGCCGGCGAGCGAAATAGGTCAAAAGGATTTTTTTCTTCCTAACTTTCCAACCGTGTCTCTTGCAGAAGTAGCGGCCCCTGGGATGGATGAGGAGACCTTTTTCTTGGGGTTTCTCGGGTTATGGTTGAGTTGGTTCGCTATCCCGATGCACTCTCATCGAATGCGACCCTCTGTCTTTTATCCAGCACATCGGATGGTCATCGGGGTGAAGGTAGCTGTTGGGATCGCCGGCCTGGCACACTTATACCACGGTCTCAGTCGAGCGGCGGATGCCAGTGAGCCCGGGGTTTTGCATGTGGTCTTCCCGATGCATTACTTCGCGTCGTGGCTCGAGTTACACACAGCGGGTGTCTTCGGGATGCATAAGAGGCCCTCGTTCTTTGACAAGAGCGGTTTTCCTCGCATTATACAACTGATCGGTGCATCAATTGTAAACCCCTCACAACGGAACGCTAGGGGCTTGCTCCTTCGCCCCCATACCGTCGAAGCCGGGATGTCCTTTGTCGATAAGGTGTTGACCGTCGGAAAGGTGTCCACCACCGTGACGCGGCCATTACAGGATATCTTTAAGGACGGAGCTTCTGTTTTAACGGCCCGGGAGACCCTCCACCTATATTCCATTAGACCGGGCTTTTTAGTTTTTAGGCAGAATGATGTGGCAATTTTTATGAGGTATAACCCACATCGTTTTGCTCAACAACTGGGCTACGATCAAGGGGTCCCCTTGGAAGCCTTTTTGGTGGAACCAGTTGCCACTGAAGAGGGGATGGAGAACGCCTTGCACCATTTCATGCGCGTGAATACGACCTCTCGTTTTTTATTAATGCGCCGACTTACGCTCCGAGACTCCTCAATGTGTACAAAGACTGGTACAATCATGCGACAGGGGCAGTCATAAAGGAGGAAAGGCGACTGTTGGTCGATCGTAAGGGTGCACCTCCAGGTACCGATCGCAACGCTCCCTTGGTTCCTAGGACCCCAGTAATCGCTCCCTTAAAAGATGCCGGGGGCAGACCATCACGCGCGCAAAGTCCTCCACGTGAACTATCACCTCCTGATATCGCGGAAGTACCTCCTGCACCCTGTGCTCAGGTGGAAGCAGTGGTTGTACCCTCACCGGAGTCTGGCGTGGGTGCGGACATCGGGACTCGTCGTCCCAGAGCAGCTGCTAAACGGAAGTCGATCCCTCGCGGGCCCAGGGTCGGAGGGCAAAAGTAAAAGAAGTCGCTCTTTGCAGCGGACGCTGCGTTCGGCCAGGAACCCCACGCTCCTTATTCCGAGGGTCTGCTCGAATATGGGACTAACGCGGGATTATTGATGCCGCTGCCGGACGATACAGACTTGGAAGCTGCTCTCAGAGCTTCAGCATGGCTGGTGAAGCGTGATGCGTGGCTGGCTAAGCTTGCGCAATCAGGTAACTAGTAGTCACTTTTTCTTTATTGCAACGTATTTTCTTCGTCATTTCATTATATATATATTTATTTTTTAACTAACGCTTTTTCTTTCTTTTCTTTCAACAGGCATTACCGATGAAGAAGCCATTGCCGCTTCTCTGAAGACTTTCCAGGAGGAGGAACGTCTCAGAGAATCTATGGGTCTGAGTAAGTTTCGATTCATCGAATTTTTCATTTTCCTTGCGTTATGGTCGATCTAACCTTTCCATCTTACTTGCAGGGACTTCAATGCCGCTCCCTCCTAGTGACGTAGATGTTCTACCAGCAGCCGATGTTCCTGTTTCCTCTGGGACACCGCAGGAGGCTCATCTCGGAGAACCGATGAGAGATGCCTTAAAGGCTTTGGAGGCATCCCTGAATGAAGATGATGATGCTTTGAAGGAGGCATCACGGAGGTCCCTCATGACCGCTCGGGAGGAGAGGAAACGGTTGAGGCGTGAGGCGAAGGCGCGTAGGGCTGCCTTGGCTATGGGAGCGGGCCCTAGCACCGTTCCTCGAGCTGATACTCCCTCTGAAGAGGCCCCTGTCGCCCTGTCCACTGCCCGCAGAGGGGTGGCACGTGCAGCTCGGAGCGCGAACGGTAAATCCGCCTCAGGTAATGTTTCTCTTGGAGTTTTTGTTATAAGTATCTTAATGTCGTTTGTCCTTACATCTCTCATCTTGCAGGACCAAGTCCGATCGAAGGGGAGGCGGAAACCGTCAATCTCGAAGGGACAGAGGGGGCAGTACCTACCGAACTCGAGCCGACGGTGGGCAACGTCGTTGTGGCTTTGGAGCTTGGGGTAGAGGTTGAGGGGCCTGCAGCCGATAAGGTCATGGATGCCGAACCCGAAGTGGTGGCAGATGACGTGATCATTATAACTGAGCCCAGAGTGGCGGTGAATGAGGCGCTCGAGATCGGTGATCCTCCGGCGATGGTGGACGATACAACCGCCACTATTGAGCCTGATATGGTAGTGGGCGAGGTGGCCATGATTCCTGAAGACGAGCCAACCGCTCCTTCTCTGGAATCTGGCAATACTCCAGTCATAGCTCTTCCCGTCTACGGTCCTCCGCCGTCTCCCGGGCTTGCGAGCACGACGACGGTCCCTATTGAATCGGGCGATGAGGCCACAGGCGGTGGTCTTATGTCGATAGAGGAGGGAGTCGTCTCTGTTTCCGCCGGGAGCTCCTCAGGTACACCTTAAGTTGTTGTTTTTTTTTTATTTGCTCTACAATCTTTTCTGACAAGTTCATTTTTCGTAATGCAGGTGCAGCTAGTGTTGATGTCCCACTACTTGAGGGAGCTCCTTCCACGACTGCCTTGGCGATGGTTACCCCTCAGCCTTCTCTTACGCCGTCAAAGATGTTGGAAGGTATGGGCTTATAACTTATTAATCCTATTTTTGAGATATACAGTTTATGTACTGAAGTCACACTGTTGTATCTTTCAGGAGTGCTTTTTGATCATCTCTATCAAGTGTTGCTCCCACACTTCTCCTTCCCATCTGAATTCGCCTCCCCGTCTGGTGGCGCTGGTGAGTACTTGTTCCCGATTGGTAGCTTTGTCTTTTTAGCGGTAGAATTATTTCCAACTCTCTCTTGTTGTGACTGCAGCGTTGCAAATCGAAGGGGGAGCAGGAAGATTGGCTGTGCCACCAGCCCTTCCGGACTTGCCACCTGTCTCCACTGGTATAGTAAACCATCTTATCAATGACTTCCTTCATATCTATTGAATCATCATCTAATCGCGTTTCGTCTTTTTCCAGCCGTCGTTCCAGTCTCGGTGCCTTTCGAGTCTCGCATTACAATACCGGACGGCCCTTCCCAGCGGCGTCCGTCCTCAAAAGGTGCCGCGAATAGTTTGCGCATGTTGAGCGACTATATTGAGGAACTCGACATCGAGGCTCCTGTATCTGCTGAGGACTTCGCCACGACGGTTAACCCAATGTTGGCGATATTCGCCACTTTCCATGACGAGAGTATTGTTGCCTCCTGGGTTAACTATTGTCGGGAGGTCGAGGCTCGCCTTTATCAGCTGGAGTCAATGCGCCCGTCCCCCGAGACTTTGGCCTTGAGTACTCAATGGGGAGCATGGCTCGAGCAAAGCGCTTCTCGTTTCCGTCATCTGGAACAAGAAGTGGCTTTGAGGCTGAAGGAGTGCCAAGATTCTTCGAGCAGAACTGCTCGCTTGCGTGTCGAAGTTGAGGCGAACGCTGCTGAGGTAAAGACCGTGTTCGAGGGTCTTCTGGAGCGCATGTCGAATGGGCTGAGACTAAAGCGGGCACTTGATGTCGCCGAGCATGACACTCCAGGCCGTGAAGCTGCTTATCAAGCCGTTAGGGATCAGCTTGCCTCCGTCGCACAGCAACGGGCCCAGGTGGAGGCGGAGCTGACAATCGCATCCAATCGGGAAAAGGCATGGAAGGAGGTGTACGAACAACTGATAGAGCTATTTAAGACGCTTCCTTCCCAATAGCTGCCTTTGTATCAATGTATTTGTAAAAATTTTCTTTTCTGAGTAACGTGTACCCTCTCTTCGCTCTTTTGTATGATTCACCATGTATTTGATTGAGGTCAATGAATAAAGATACACACTTTCTTTTGCAATATCTTGTACGTTCTTTTGTTTTCTGCCTTTACACCATGATGTTGTCGATGAACTTGATTGGCATACAACTTAATTTCTCCAAGAGGCAACGATGGCTTAGGCCGCAGGTTCAGATCTGCCGCCTAAGACTTTTCAATTCTATGAGCCGTAAGGGTCTCATAGAGATTTTTCTCCCTACGGATCGAGAGGATCTCATAGGTGGATTTTCTCCTTAGGAATCGTGAGGATTCCTAAGTGTGGTTTTCTCTTATAAGTCGTAAGGATCCTATAAGAGCATTTCTCCCTCTTACGAATCGAGAGGACTCGTAAGCGGTTGTTTCCCTCTTTGTCGAGAATCGACTTCAGAGAGTGAGATCCGTGAATAGTATGCAAGAGACCATTTAGGATTGACTTGCAGGATCCCATTGTTCAGGAAGCAGGTTTTTGAATCCTTACTGCCCGAAATGTGAGTCAAAGAAGATCTCGTCACGGAGTGTTTGTATCCGCGAGTTGAGAAGTTTTGCGAGGGATTATTTGTTTCCCAAGCGCCAAGGATTATTTGTGTCCTTGGGGTTTGAAACGAGTCGATGGTTCCCACGGAGGCGCTGGTGGCTCTGCGAGTCGACGCGGATCAGAAGGCTCTCGTCAAGGAGTGTTTGTATCCGTGAGTTGAGAAGTTTTGCGAGGGATTATTTGTTTCCCAAGCGCCAAGGATTATTTGTGTCCTTGGGGTTTGAAACGAGTCGATGGTTCCCACGGAGGCGCTGGTGGCTCTGCGAGTCGACGCGGATCAGAAGGCTCTCGTCAAGGAGTGTTTGTATCCGTGAGTTGAGAAGTTTTGCGAGGGATTATTTGTTTCCCAAGCGCCAAGGATTATTTGTGTCCTTGGGGTTTGAAACGAGTCGATGGTTCCCACGGAGGCGCTGGTGGCTCTGCGAGTCGACGCGGATCAGAAGGCTCTCGTCAAGGAGTGTTTGTATCCGTGAGTTGAGAAGTTTTGCGAGGGATTATTTGTTTCCCAAGCGCTAAGGATTATTTGTGTCCTTGGGGTTTGAAACGAGTCGATGGTTCCCACGGAGGCGCTGGTGGCTCTGCGAGTCGACGCGGATCAGAAGGCTCTCGTCAAGGAGTGTTTGTATCCGTGAGTTGAGAAGTTTTGCGAGGGATTATTTGTTTCCCAAGCGCCAAGGATTATTTGTGTCCTTGGGGTTTGAAACGAGTCGATGGTTCCCACGGAGGCGCTGGTGGCTCTGCGAGTCGATGCGGATCAGAAGGCTCTCGTCAAGGAGTGTTTGTATCCGTGAGTTGAGAAGTTTTGCGAGGGATTATTTGTTTCCCAAGCGCCAAGGATTATTTGTGTCCTTGGGGTTTGAAACGAGTCGATGGTTCCCACGGAGGCGCTGGTGGCTCTGCGAGTCGACGCGGATCAGAAGGCTCTCGTCAAGGAGTGTTTGTATCCGTGAGTTGAGAAGTTTTGCGAGGGATTATTTGTTTCCCAAGCGCCAAGGATTATTTGTGTCCTTGGGGTTTGAAACGAGTCGATGGTTCCCACGGAGGCGCTGGTGGCTCTGCGAGTCGACGCGGATCAGAAGGCTCTCGTCAAGGAGTGTTTGTATCCGTGAGTTGAGAAGTTTTGCGAGGGATTATTTGTTTCCCAAGCGCCAAGGATTATTTGTGTCCTTGGGGTTTGAAACGAGTCGATGGTTCCCACGGAGGCGCTGGTGGCTCTGCGAGTCGACGCGGATCAGAAGGCTCTCGTCAAGGAGTGTTTGTATCCGTGAGTTGAGAAGTTTGCTGGCTTCTTCGGTTGAAATGAACCGTTGAGGTTTGGCTTCGTCGTTCGACGGAATCCGCTGGGGAAGTATGGTTTCTTCTTTGTTTGCGCCCTTGGATTGTATACAGGGATCGATGTGATCTTAACTGTAGGGACAGAATTTTATCATTATTATTATTATTTTTTTTTGTTGTATTTCCGCGATGCTCTATCATTTCAGCTTTTATATCGCGAAGGTCGCGATTGCCGAAACATTTCGGCTATTTTTCGCGGTGCCCAATCATTTCGGCTATTTATTTTATTTTTACTCGCTGCTTTTTATTGCGAGTTGCCCAATCATTTCGGCTATTTTCCATGCGTACATTTTTTATACTTGCTATTTTTTATTGCAAGTTGCCCTATCATTTCGGCTATTTTCCATGCGTACATTTTTTATACTTGCTATTTTTTATTGCAAGTTGCCCTATCATTTCGGCTATTTTGTATGCATGTGCGGTCTATTGGCTTTCTCCGTAGACCTAAGATTGGACACCGATTTCGGCATCAGCACCGCTGCAACTGAGATACTACCAGGAGCGAATCATCATTTGCCTCTGTCGTTGTCGAACAAAGGAGGCTTAGCGACCAGGGTTAAGATCTTGTCGGCTAAGGCTTTGGACTCCATGAGCCGTAAGGGTCTCGTGAAGGTATTTCTCCCTACAAGTCGTGAGGATCTTGTAGGTGTATTTTCTCCTTAGGAACCGTGAGGGTTCCTAAGTGTTTTGTTCTTCTGTAAGTCGTAAGGATCCTACAGGAGGGTTTTCTTCTCATAAATCGAGAGGACTTACAAGGGTTATGCAAATATATTCCCAGTCACGGATGGACCTTGGTTAGGGAAACGTTTATTCGCGCCCGTGAATTGTATACAAGGGTCAATATTGAACCACTTGTAGGGCAACATTGGAAGTTTGTGGGGGTTTGCTTAAGCACAGGTTTAGGTCTCTGTGACTTAAGACTTTCAAATCCTATGAGCCGTGAGGGTCCCAAAAGAGAGTTCTCCTTACGAGTCGTGAGGATCTCGCAAGCGTATTTTCTCCTTAGGAATCGTGGGGATTCCTAAGTGTGTTGTTCCCTTGTGAGTCGTAAGGATCTCACGCGGGTGGTTTCTCCTTACAGGGTCGAGAGGACTCTGTAAGGGTTCTTTAACGAAGTTGCGCCCTTTCGGGTTTTCACAAACATTCGCCGGCAGTCCTGCTGTTTTTTACTCACGGAGCCCTTTCGGGTTTTCATCCGTGCCCATCTTGCTTATGGACATACCGTTTTTTTTTTTTTTTTTTTTTATCTATCTACCATCATCTCGTTAATCTAAAGATGCTGCGGTAGTAGTTTTAGAGACATTTCGGTCTGATATTAGTTTAAGGACATTTCGGTCCACCGTTGAGAGGGCTGGCTACTGCTTATAAAGCCTGAGCTTAGGAAGATAGCGAGCGGACATAGTCGTCGTCATCTATCATTGACCTAAACTAAGGCTCGTTAAGCGTAGTATTTCTTTAGGAAGCGACCGTTTATTGGCCTGAAAGGCCTTTCACCGTGCATGTCCATGAGTAGATAGGCTCCGCCCTGGTAGACCTTATCAATGATGTACGGTCCTTCATAGTTTGGCTCAAATTTTCCCCGCTTGGCGCGATTGGGGACCATGGGCCTTTTGACGACTAGCACGAGTTCACCTTGGTGGAATGTCCTCGGGCGGCTCAATCTTTCATATGAGCGCGTCATCTTTGCTTTATAAGCTTCCAAATTTTGCTGTGCTAGAAGCCGGATTTCATCAAGGGCATCAAGCTCTTCAAACCGAAGGTGAGCATTTTCTTCGTCCGTCAACTCGTAATGGACTGCCACTCGTAGAGAGGGTAATTCTATCTCGAGGGGGAGTACTGCTTCCGTCCCAAATACCAACGCGTACGGCGTTGTGTTTGTGGCCGTTTTAAATGTAGTTCGATACGCCCAAAGAGCCTCTTGCAATCTTTCGTGCCAATCTCTCTTATTTCGTGACACCGTTTTCTTCATGATTTTCGTCAAGGTCTTGTTGAAGGCCTCAGCTAGACCGTTAGCTCGGGGGTTATAAACTGAGGAATATCTCCAGTCTATATTGTGCTGTTGTACGAAGCGGCTAATCTTATGACTTCGGTAGGCTGGCCCATTGTCAGAGATGATCCTTCTTGGGGTTCCAAACCGGTATATGACATGCGTTTTGAAGAAATGGAGGATGTTCTCCGTTTTTACTTCCCTCAACGGTACCGCTTCTGCCCATTTGGAGAAGTAATCAGTCGTCGCCAAGATGAAACGATGTCCCTTTGACGATGCTGGTTCGATGGGACCGACTATGTCAGTTCCCCACATTTCAAATGGCCAACTAGCCACTGTTGGATGCAGTGGATTGGGATGCTGATGGATGAAGTCTCCATGAATTTGGCATGAATGACATTGCCTCGCGTATTCTAGGCAATCCTGCATCATCGTGGGCCAGTAGTAGCCCATCCGCTTTATCTTTAACTTCATCTTAGGGCCTGCTTGGTGGGAACCGCAGAGTCCGTCGTGAACTTCTTGGACGACCCTTCTCGCTTCGTCAGGTCCTAAGCATCTCAACCACAGAGAATCGAATGACCTCTTGTACAGAGTATCATTGACGAAGGCGAAAGACAGAGCTCGTTTCGTGAGCTGATGTCTTGTGGACGCTTCTTCAGGTATTCGGTGGAACTTGAAGTAATCTATGAAGACTTCTCTCCAGTCCCCGGTATTTTCCCAATCTTTTACTTGCAGGGTTGTCTCCTCTTTCGCTCCTTTTTCTTCAGACGATTCCGGAGATATTTCTGTTGGGGCGAGCACTCGACGGCTTTGCACCACGATTCTAACGTCGTCGAGGTTCTCGTCAGCCAGTTCTTTAGCAAGTTTGGCTAGTGCGTCTGCTTTGCTGTTTTCCGCGCGCGGTATGCTTTCCAACGTGTAAGAGGGAATTTGGGTTAGCAGTTGTTGCACTTTTTCACCGTATTTTACCAATTCCGGTTTACATGTTTGGTAATCGCCGTTCACTTGACTGACGACCAGTTGGGAGTCCCCGTATATGAGGAGGCTCTCGATTCCCATATCGATGGCGATCTCGAGGCCTGCTATCAAAGCTTCATATTCAGCTTCATTATTCGTTCTCGGCTCCGTTAAGGAGAAGGCGAAGCGCATTATTCCTCCTTGGGGAGTCACAAAGATGAGTCCCACCCCCGATTTGATCGTTGGCATACTTTGTTTGTGCTTTTTCATAGAGGACGCTCCATCGAAGTAAAGCTCCCAACGGGTATCACCACTGTCGATTGCGTCAAATGCATGTCTGTCTGGCAAATCGCAGTTTAAAGGAGAGTCGGCAGGTATGGGATGCTCAGCAAGGAAGTCAGCGATGGCCTGGCCTTTTACTGCCTTGAGAGGTTGATATGTTATGGAAAATTCCATCAAGAGCAGGGCCCATTTAGCGAGTCGTCCTGTCAATATGGCTTTTGACATTAAATATTTGAGAGGGTCCACTTTTGAAATCAGACGGACCTCGTGCGCCAACGCATAGTGCCTAAGCTTTGTTATTGCGAAGATCAATGCCAAGCAGTGTTTTTCAATGGGAGAATAGTTGCTTTCTGCCCCCAGCAGCACTCGACTTAAGTAGTAGAGCGCCCTCTCTTTCCCTTGATCGTTTTCTTGTGCCCATAATGCGCCTAAGGAACCTTCGAGGGCGGTTGTATAAAGAATAAGAGGCTTCCCCTTAACCGGAGCAGCCAACACCGGCGGGTTCTGCAGGTATTGCTTGATCTCATCCAGTGCGCCTTGGCATTTTTGATCCCAAACGAATGAGGTTCCCTTCTTCATCAGGTGACTATAAGGGCGGCACTTTCCTGAAAGGTTGGCTATAAATCGCCGTATGTATGCGAGTTTCCCTTGGAGAGACCGCAACTGTTTGAGAGTCCTCGGCGGAGGCATTTCCATGATCGCTTTGATCTTTGACGGATCTATTTCAATACCTCGGTGTCGAACGACGAATCCTAGGAATTTACCCGAGGAAACCCCGAACGCACATTTAAGAGGATTCATCTTCAAGTTGTATTGCCGAAGGCGTTGAAACACGATCTTCAAATGCTCGAGATGTTCCTCGTATGATTTGCTTTTAACCACAAGATCGTCGATATAGCATTCAACGATTTCATGTATGAGGTCGTCGAAGATTTTTGTCATGGCTCTCTGATAAGTAGCACCGGCGTTCTTCAAACCGAAGGGCATCACTTTATAACAAAATATCCCAAGAGGGGTCCTGAAAGCTGTGTGTTTCTGATCTTCAGGATGCATTTTTATTTGATTATACCCCGATGAGCCGTCCATGAAGGAGAAAACTTCATGAGTAGACGTGTTGTCTATCATCAGCTCGGTGACTGGTACTGGGAAATCATCTTTTGGGCAGGCTTTATTAAGATCCCGGAAATCTACGCATATACGCACCGTCCCATTTTTCTTCATCACCGGGACAATGTTGGCAATCCATTCAGGGTATTGAACTTCCTGGATGAAGCCAGAGTCTATAAGCCTTTTGACTTCGGCGTTGATGCTCATCTCAAGCTCGAGTCGCATTCTCCTCGGCGCTTGTTTGACGGGCTTGATGTCCGGAGATATCGCCAATTTATGTACAGAAATTTCTGGATCTAGTCCCGGCATTTCGGAATAGTTCCACGCGAAGCAATCTTTGTGTTGTAGAAGCACATCCTTCAACGCAGTCACCCTTTCTTCAGATAACAGCTCGCTGATGAATGTTGGTCGCGGGTCATTTTCCGTCCCCAACTCAATTTTCTTGAGATTATCTGCAGTGGTGTGGATTCCATCCTCCAGTTCTTTCGGAGCTGGGGGAAATTCTGAGATTACCTCATCGCTGCTGTTTTCAAAGCACCAAGGGAAGTCGTTCATGTCCTCGGATTCTTCTTTTAATATTGTTACCACGTGGCAAGTGCGAATTTTCTGCCAATCCCAATGCGGAGTTGGTTTTTCTTTTGCAGCCTCGGGTTCGTGCTTCTGTGGTGGTGCTACCCTCCAGTTGTCAGAAAGCGCGAATTTGCCTAACTGATATTGGTCCTCAACCCAATTCTTAAAGGTGAAACAATCTTCAAGCGGATGCCCTACTACTCGATGGTAAGAGCAATAATTTGGGTTGGAGACTTCGCCTGCTTGCTCAGGGTGTTTAGACTCTGGCAGAGTAAGCATTTGATGTTTTAGAGCAAGATCAAGTATTTTCCTTGTTTTGTTCCGAGGAAACGAGTATGCTCGACCCATTTTCTTCATAAGGGCTAGGTCAATAACGCTCGACTCTCGTATGCGTGGCTTCTTAGCTCTGTCTTGCGGTTGTCGAGCACCTTTTCGGCCCCTCGACTTGTTTTTGCTTTCGCGTCGAACCCTTTTTGTAGCAGGCTGACTTGGGGCGACATCTTCGTTCTTTACTGCCTGTCGAAGGAGGCGTTGTGTCTTGGCTTTCTCATAGATTGCCATTTCACGATCGTGATCATCTCGGGCTTTTTGACTCGCATCCTTTATAAATTTGCTCACCGGGTCTTTAGACGATGGACTGGGCGGCTTTGTGTCAGGAACTTTTGCTGATTCGGGATTAGCGTCCTCCCATTGAGCGTCCGCTTCTTCATCAAAGTCATACATGGCATAACAGCTGTTTATTAACTCCCGTTTCTTTGGCCGGATGTACCCGAGCCCTTTTGTTTCCGTTCTCCCGTTAGGCAGTTTGCATTGAGTTCCGGGAACGTTCCAGACCTTGTCATAGAATTTGGCTTTTCTGATGGTCTGTGTGAAGGACATCCCTTGGCGTTTCAGCAGTTTCTTCAAACCTTCGGTATAATATCTGGGAAGACGGATAGGCTGAAGCTTGTCGAGCGTGGGATCCGCGCCATGCCAAATTTCTTTTTCCACCTTGTTTTCTTCAGAACGGTAGAATAGGATTGCCTTCTCGCCTTTTCTTTCGGGAGGGATATAGAATGTCTGCAATTCTTCTACGCTGTTGGTGTCGAGTGCATCCAGTTCTTTGTAATGTTCAAGCGGCACCATGGTTACCTGCAGACTTCGCTCTTCATCAGTGGAAATCTGTATTGAGGGCCGAGCGGGGAATACAGCATGAACTTCATCCTCTGAGTCACTACCGAAGATCAATGAAGGAACAGATGGTCCTGGCCTGGTGGACTGGGACGGACCTGAATAAATTATATCCTCCTCCTCCTCGGTGTCACTGCCGAAGACAGGGATGGTTGCGTTAGTTTTGTTCTCCGGTTTGTGACACCTTTCCGTGTCTTCGAAACTCGGTAGGAAGTATTTGGCATCTTCATACTTGCGAACTTCGTTCACGGAAAATGGATTCAACTCTCCTGCCACTGTGTACTCGAGGCCGTCCCTAGAATACTTCATGCACTGATGCTGTGTAGAAGGGATGATATTGTATTCGTGTAGCCATGGTCGGCCGAGCAGAGCATTGTAGCACGTCTTGGCGTCTATAACATGGAATTTGATGTCTGTGACGAGCACCCCGAAGCGTAGCGTCAATATCACAGATCCAAGAGTCTTTGAGGATTGAGAGTCGAAACCGGAGATGGTGATTTTGTCCCGGGCGAGGTGTTGGACACTCATGCAAATCTCCTTTAACACTCGCACATTGAGTAAATTGACAGACGATCCGTTATCGACCAAGATTTTTCCTATCTTTATGTCATGGCAGTATCCCGAGACATAAAGGGGGCGATTGTGTTCACACGTCCCGAGGAGAAGGTCTTCATCACCAAAAGCAACGTCGGCTGTGTGCACCTCTTCCAATTCATCCTTCATCTTTTGTTCGGCTAAGAAGGCTTGGAACTGGTCCGGATCCTGTAGGGCCTTAATCAAAGAATCCCTCGCCTCTTTTGATAGCAATAGGGCATCGAGAATGCTGAGTTGTGAGGGTAGCTTTCTCAGATGCGCCAAGACATTGTAATCTACTTTATTCCTTTTTGGGGGATTCTTGGCGGTTAACTCTTCCGCAACTTGGTCATCCAAAGCGATGTCTTCAGAGACCTTCTCTTTCCCTTTGTTTTTCTTATTCAAGGGTCCGAGGTTCTTTTCGGGTAATGTTCGATTGCGCAGCTGTATATTCTCGCAGGCCTTCAGTTCTTTTTCTTTTCCCGAAGTGGATTCTTCGAAGAGGGGGCCAAGCTCTAGCTCTTCATCGGAGTCGCTCCCAAATGTAGGCACTTGTGACCCGGTAATGTTAACCATGTGACAATTGCCGGCAGTTCTTTCAAGTTCTTTAGTCGTATTTCTTTGCTCTCGGAGAATTTTACGTTTTTCCCGTTTAAATCGTTGTCGATTAGCGACGTATCCTTGCCACCATCCATTGAAAGCTTTGCAATCTTGGGTGGAATGCGAGACCTTCTGATGGTATAAGCAATAAGAGGGGTGCATTTCTACCGCGCCAGTAACTTTTTCTTCAGAGGGTGGTAGCTTCATGCCCATCGATATGGCCTTAGCAAATTTCTTTTTTATCTTGGATTGGCTTTTGTCAGTGGTGGAGGCATTTTGCTCCAACGGGATCATTTCAGCTCCTTCCTCAAGTCGCTGACGCTTGGCCCTTTCGAATATAGCCGTCTCGCGTTCTCGATCAGCCTTGCTTTTCAACCGTGCTTCATTAAGAAACGCGCTAATCATTTCAACTAGTAACCCTGGGGTTCTTGATTCGGCATTTGCCCCCAGCGTTTCAGTGCCAGAAGTTCCTTCATCGTTCGTGGTCGAATGGGAGATCATATGACAGCTTGTTACATATTCGTCAGATTCATCCGATGAACTTTCTCCTTCATCATCTTTTTGGAAGACGTGATCAAGGAAATCTTGGAGCGTGATGGGAGTTCGCGCCTTTTGGTTATATTCATCCAGCGCATCGATTTGCTTTTGTAAGTCCGTGCGCTTGTCGCCAGGCTTCACGGGCTTCTTAGATTTCTTCTTCTTCTTTTTCGAAGATTTTGACGGCTGGCTATGAACGCTTGAACTACTACCATCGGTCTTCGGAGTCGGTCGTGGCTTCAACATCCCCTCAATAACCTGCGGTTCCAAGGGGTTCTTCCACTTGACCGCTGGGCAGGTTTGAAGATCGTTTAGCATTCTCCTCGTTTTGGCTGATAATACAACCTCCCAAGGAGCCTCTTCAATGACGGAGCACGTTGCCCCTGGCGTATTCGTCCCCTTATAGGTGTGGGGCTGCGGAGGGTTCACCTTCCATTTGTCAGATAGCGCAAATTTGCCCTGACGGTACTGATTCTCCAGCCAATTTTTGAAGACGTAACAGTCTTCGATTGGATGTTCCAACACTCTATGATAAGGGCAGTAATTAGGATCGTTAACGTCACTTGGTTGCGACGGACGTTTTGGATCTGGCAGATTTATGAGCCTGTTGCGCAATGCCAGCTCGAATAACCTCCTTGTTTTATCACGGGGGAAGGAGTAAGCACGTCCCATCCTGTCCTCAAGGGGTACGTACGGGCGTGTATTATTTGGACAAGCAACCGGCTTCGAATCGTTCGGTTGTTGTTGGGCATTAGCGACGACGATCGCTTTTCCCTTTCCTTTGTCGTTTCGGGAATCCGGCTTCGGGAGAGGGGGTTTATGGCCCATCTGCGCCAATTTGTCGATCAAAGCCTGGAAGGAAGTCGGCTTGAAGAACATCATAAATTGTGAAATGGTTGCTTGTGGATCGAGTGTTCCAACAAACATTCCCACCGCAGGGGCTTCTTCTATGCGCTGTTCACACTTAGACCATAGATTACGCCACCGTATAGCGTACTGAACCCATGTCTCGCCGGGTTTTACCCTGGCATTGATCAGTGCCGTCATCGGGGTACGCTCACTGGCACTTGCAAAGCGTTGGGTGAAGAGTAGCTCCATCTTCCCAAAGGTTTTTATAGAGTCGTTGGGAAGCTCAGAATACCATTCAAACGCCGTATCAGATAAACTTCCGACAAACTGGCGAAGTAAAAGCTTGTCGTCGTCGCCGGTATTACCGCAAAGAGCCCTGAATTGGGCCACATGTTGATGGGGATTGCCGGTCCCCTTGTAGACATGAAACTTAGAAATTGTGTAACCTGGCGGGTACTTGATTTGGTCATACCAGCCCGGATATGGCCGTCCCGTTTTTACAACGTGGCCGGCTGCTTCGGCCGCCTGATGCACCCGTATTTGTTGAGCAATATATTCATCCAAATCAGCTTTTGATATGGTATCCTCTTTAGCTGCGGATAGAGCCGGTGGAGGATTCGATGTCTCTCCCCTATCATCTTCAAGAATGATCGGGGGATCTCCAACAGGTGGATCTGGTTGAATCATCATACCCACCACATCCTGGAACAGGAGGGCCATTTTCTTTATGTTGGCTGCCTGTTCCGCAGCCTCTTTGTCTCTCTTTTCCAGTGTTCGGCGGAGGAACTCAGCGTCGGTCTCTTCCTCTTGGCGTTCATCTAAGGACGTCTCAGGATTCTCTTTTGGCCCCGTGAGTGCAGCCATTGTAGTCATCATCTCCTGGAGCTTTTGTTGCTGCTCCTGAGACTTGGTCACTGACCGGGTAAGCGGTCGGTGGCCCGTAGAAGTACGACTTTCTTCTTTTCCCGAAGCCATATAGACTGTATGTACTATCATGCCCCCTGACTTGGGGCGTTTAGGTTCGCCGCTTTTAGATTTTGTCATCGTCGCGGGAGCCTTCTCTGGTCTTTTCCTTTTATGGACCTTTGAGGTTGAAGGAGCCGTTGAAGTGGGCCTCCTAGCATTTGTTGCCCCCTGCCGTTTAATGGGGTGGTTCTTGTCTTTTTCCACCTTCGCCCTTTTCTGGCGACGGAAGTGGTCTGAGTCAATCACGGAGTCTTGAACTCTCCGCCAGACTTTATAAATTTTGGACGACAACCGTTGAGAGGGCTGTTCTTGTTTTGCCTCCGGAGCTTTCTCCACGGGCGGAGGAGATCTTTTCAATACGGCGGTTGGGGAGTTCTTTCTCACTTTCCTCAGTAATTCAAAGCTGTTTCCAGTTGGAACAGCAGCATTGACCTCCGCCACTGGAGCAGGCGGGGTTAGCCCTGAAGGGGAGTTGCCCCCTGCTTTCCTTATTCGTTGCCAGTGACGACGTCGCGCACGACGAGCCATTGGGACTGGCTCGGAAATCGGGATAGTTTCTTGCTGCCCCCTGTTTGGGTGTGGGGTAACTGCCGGTGTCAGCCTATCAAAGACTGATGCTTTTTGACCAGCTGAAGGAGGAGTAGGAACCGTCAATCTTGTGAAGACTGACTTTCTGATAGGAGAAGCCGCTTCAACGACTTCCGAAGCTGTGGCCGTTGCCCTCTTTGGGACAGCCACTTTATGATCCTGACCTAGCCTGGTGAAAACAGAGGCTGTCAGCTTAGTAGCGGGCGACCCGTTGACAGGGGTCGTGGTAGCAGTGAGCCGGTCGAATACCGACTTCTTGTTCGCTTCTGGTGCGGATATCGGCATGGAGAAGCTTGTAGGTGGGACCATGGTCCCGAAGAACAAACCGGTGGTGGCTTGCGTCACCTGGTCTACCGGCAAAGTCAGGAAGGAAGCCGCTTGGGGCCCATATGCTACACCTCTCGGTGAGGTGGAACGTCCGCTGCAATGGCATTTCGAGCAGCTGGTGCAGTTGGTGGCCATCGGATCTTGAGTTCTGCGCCAGACAAAAGACCAAATTTTAGCAACTTGAAATCCGCGGACAACCATTTAACAAACCGCGATTGGTTCGTGAAGACGACACATGAAGTGTGGAGTGGAAAGAGGAAAAGGTCCCACCGGGCGTGCCAGAATCTGTTCCCCTCCGAACGGCGGCCAGGACTTCACGTCCGTGCCTGAGGTTCGGGGCAGATGCTATTTGGTTTTATCCGTCTATCTCTCCGAAGATGCCAAGTTGATTTATGGCACCGAGTATCGGAGGTTTAGACGGATGCGGCCGATGTAGCAGACTTTGTCAGATTCCCCCTCAGGGTGAGGGGTTTTTGATTGTGGGGACGCTCTTCCCTGCAGGCGCAAGCCCCTGCAGTTAATTACGCTATCGCGTTGCGATAACAACTTTCTCCTTCTCCAGAATTTCACTTCGTGTCGTGTATGTTTATTTTGTTTGTGGTTGCCCGTGGATTGTATACGGAGACTGAGTAATGCCGTCGCCCGTAGGGCGTGGATTAGTCCAAATCCGTATTTGCTTAGATTTGGGTTTGGTGTTTTTAGTTTAAGGATGCATTAGTCGCGTTGCGACTAGGATCAACTTAAACATTCATCAAGGATACGCTAGTCCTGTTTTGGACTAAGATCGACCTGACGTAGTGATTGATTTAATTATCCGGCCGTCGGGACTCGTCACCTCTCTGACGTCGTTGAAGGATTACAACGACATACGTCTGAGGAGTTCCGAGATGTACCCTTGAACCAAAGTTGGTTTGGGATTTTATTGTTTATTTAGATGTCTAAGGACACGTTAACCGTATTTGGGGTTAAGATCAACTTAGACAGGACCGTCTAGATCCGACAAAAGAGCGTTTGGGCCCTATCGTGTCAGTTTAGGGACGTAGCGGTCCATATTCCAGTTTAGGGACGTGGTGGTCCATTATTAGTTTAGGGACGTTTCGGTCCGTCGCCAGTTTAGGGACATAGTGGTCCGTCATTAGTTTAGGGACGTTTCGGTCCGATTTTAGTTTAGGGACGTCTCGGTCCAGTATTAGTTTAGGGACGTCTCGGTCCATCGCCAGTTTAGGGACGTGGTGGTCCGTCATTAGTTTAGGGACATTTCGGTCCGATGCCAGTTTAGGGACGTAGTGGTCCATCATTAGTTTAAGGACGTCTCGGTCCATTATTAGTTTAGGGACGTTTCGGTCCACGAGTTTAAGGACCCCGCAGTCCATATCGATGTATGGTCGTCGGGACCCGTCACCTCTCTGACGTCGTTGAGGAATTACAACGACGGATGTCAAAGGAGTTCGGAGATGTACCCTCGAACCGGATGTAAATTGATTTAGGAGAGCAGCTGTACTCAGTCAATTTAATTTAAGGACTTATGGCCACGATTGGGCTAAGTCCATTTCAACATGGCATTTTTTTTATTTAGGCTCTACCCACAGAAGACATAGGATATCAGTTTATTTTAGGCCTTGCCCATTTGCGAAGTATCTACTTTGTTTGGGCTTTGCCCTTTTTTTTTTAAAAATGCATAGCATTCTGAATATTTTTGTTTGGGCTCTGCCCATTTATAAATGATGCAAAGCATCTGTTCTTGTTTAGGCTCTGCCCCTTAAAATAATGCATTTGCGCTTTGTTGAGCCTGTTAGGCCTTCTTTTAATTGGGCTTGGCCCTTTTTTTTAATGCATCTGCGTTTGCGCTAAGTAATGAGCGCAAGTCCATATGGTGATGACACGTGTCGTGTTTTGATGAGCGCAAGCGCACTAGCGCAAGCGCGCTAGCGCAGTGCAATGCGCTGTTGCGCTGCGCTATTGCGTTGCTGACACGTGGCGCGCTCTCGGCGAGTTGCGCCAATTCCAGAGAGCAAAGTTCTATCTTAAGGGCGCTTAGCGCAAGTGGTTTTATGGCCGACACGTGGCGCTCTCTTAAGAGCGCAGCGGCGCAACTTGGAAGTGCAAAGCACTAAAAATCTTTTTAGATTCCAGAAAGGAAGTGCAAAGCACTGTTTAAGTTCTTGATCTAGATCAGATCAAAGAAAAATAAATTTCTTCTTTATTCGAAGAACCAGAGGTTCACAAAAGTGCAAAGCACTATTCTTTTATTTTTTTTTACCTTGTTTTTAAAGAACCAAAGGTTCACAAGAAGTGCAAAGCACTGTTTTCTTTTTTATATAAAGATCATTGATCTTATATTTTTTTTTAGACTAATGGTCTATTAGAAGGAATTTCTTCTAATCCATGAAGGTTCTTTACCTTTTTTTTTTTTGAAATCTTCAGAGCTCTCTCTCTGTTTAAAGTTCTTGAGTTCTCCAGAAAAATGTTCATGCCTTTGAATTGAGGCTTAAGGTCCTTTTTATAGTGCTCACAAATTAGTTAAATTTGTTAAAGAGATCATCCTCTGAGTGATTTGGGGAATTTTCCCTACCGTTGGATCTTTGATCCAAGGGCTTCTGCTTTGTAGAAAAAAATCTTCTTGTTTCAACAAGAACAGAAAAGATTTCTTAAAAATCTTAATTTAATTTGGCGCAGATGCCCCAGCGCGTGACGCGTGTCATGTAGCGCAAAGCGCAGCGCAACTGCGCTAGCGCATCTGCGCCGACACGTGTCGCGCAGCGCAGAGCGTAGCGCAACTGCGCTAGCGCATCTGCGCCGACACGTGTCGCGCAGCGCAGAGCGCAGCGCAACTGAAGCGTTGCTTCAGGCAAATAGAGCTCTGCTCTGATTGGGCGCGTCTTCTTGGGCGCAGCGCTGATACATCTGCGCCTGACACGTGGCGCGTTGCGCTCAGCGCAAAGGATCTGAAGCGTTGCTTCATTTATTAAATTTTTTTTTTTTTGAGAATCAGAAGCGCCGCTTCATCTCCTCTTTTCAAGTCAAACTTGTATTCCCAAAATTCTGATTTCCCGGGCCTTGGCAACGATTTCATTGTGCACAGAATTTTCTGTGCTTGGTTCTATATATATAACTCAAGGCTGAGCCTTTTCTTCTCTCATTTTCAGAGAACTTCTTCGATCATGGCTTGCAACCGTCCTCATGCCTGCCGACAACCATGGGAGGTGCCGATCCGGGACATCGTTCCTCGTTTTGCTGTACGTCTGGTGGACCCTTCTCTCTCGGACGAGCAATGCGACGCTGCAATGCACGAGCTTTTGACTCGTGTGGGGTCTCCTCTCCCTCCGAATTCCATTTGGCTTCGGATGATCCTTGCCTCGGCGCTTGCCGACATTCCCCCTCCTCCAGCAGAGATGTCTTCAGCAATGCTGGATGCCGCCGAAGATAAGATCGAGTGCTTTCTCGAAGCGCACTTGATCACCAAACCTTTGAGGGACTGCTCTTTCCACTTGTTGAGCCAGATACGGGCTCGTCGAGTCGTTATCGCCACTCTCTCCCAGGAATGCGGCGTCGACCGTTGGATGGCTACTCCTCGGGAAGATCGCCGCTTCGACGCGATGGAGAAGGCGGAGAGGGAGCTGAATAATTTTCTTTTTGTTTTTGTGAACCCTTGTCTCTCTGATCCCGTATTCGGTGATCTTTTTTTAATTTAATAATAAATAAATGTTTTGATTAAGTATTCTATTATCCGTTAAGTGTTCCTTTATTTGAACTCTTTGTTGCGTTTGTGCATCGTATTTTAATTTGTTGTTATCAAGTGCATGTAATTTTGCATGGCTAAATTGCCTTTGGCACTTAGCCCCTTTTTCTGCGCTAGCGCATCTGCGCTGACACGTGTCGCGCAGCGCAACTGTGTTGCCACGTGTCGCACAGCGCAGAACGCAGCGCGGCGCTTCCTTTAACAGAGCTTTGCTCTAATTGGGCGCGCTGCGCTAATGTATCTGCGCTGGACACGTGGCGCAGAGCGCTAGCGCAAAGGATCTGAAGCGTTGCTTCCTTTAAACAGAGCTTTGCTCTGATTGGGTGCGCTGCGCTAATGTATCTGCGCTGGACACGTGGCGCAGAGCGCTAGCGCAAAGGATCTGAAGCGTTGCTTCCTTTAAACAGAGCTTTGCTCTGATTGGGTGCGCTGCGCTAATGTATCTGCGCTGGACACATGGCGCAGAGCGCGCAGCGCAAAGGATCTGAAGCGTTGCTTCAAAAATTTAAATTTTGAATTCAAACAGAGCTTTGCTCTGATTGGGCGAAACATAGACTACCGAGCTCTGAACGAAGTGATGATAAAGAACAAGTATCCACTACCGCGCATCGACGATCTGTTCGATCAGCTAAGTGGGTCTTGCGTATTCTCAAAATTAGACTTTTGTTCGGTTATCATCAGATAAATGTCAAAGTGTCTGATATTCCGAAGACGACATTCATGACTCGCTATGGTCATTATGAATTTCTCGTAATGCAATTTGGAGCGACCAATGCACCTGCTATATTTATGAATCTGATGTACCAAGTTTTCCGGGAGTACCTAGACAGGTTTGTTGTTATTTTCATTGACGATATCCTGGTGTATTCAAAGGACCGAAAAGAACATGCCGAGCACTTAAGAATTGTCCTGGAGACATTGCGACAACATCAACTCTATGCCAAGTACAGCAAGTGCGAATTTTGGCTAGATTAAGTCAGATTTCTCGGACACATTGTTTCGGGCGAAGGAATCTCATTAGATCCAGCTAAAGTGGCAGCTGTCAGCGAATGGCCGACACCAAAGACGGTGAAGGATATTCGAAGTTTCTTGGATTTTTCAGGATACTAACGACGATTCATTGAAGGTTTCTCGAAGATTGCAGCACCCCTGACCAAACTCACACGTAAAGATGAAGCATTCGTGTGGTCAGAAGCATATGAACAAGTTTTTATAGAACTCAAGTCGAGGTTAACTTTTGCTCCTATTCTCGTAATACCGGACCAATCTGGAGGATTTGTTGTGCATTACGATGCATCCGGTAAGGGATTAGGATGTGTTCAACACTAGCATGGAAAGGTTGTAGCTTTTGCATCAAGATAGCTAAAAGTTCATGAGCGCAACTATTCAACACATGACTTGGAGTTGGCAGCCGTTATCTTTGCACTTAAGATTTGGCGCCACTATCTTTTGGGTGAACGAGTGGATATATACACGAACCATAAAAGTCTGAAGTATGTATTACTCAGAAGGAGTTAAACATGCGGCAAGAAGATGGCTAGAACTTATGGCGGACTTCCACATCAACCTACAGTATCATCCAGGGAAGGTGAATGTAGTTCATGATGCACTTAGTCGTCAGCTATTATCAATGAATCTCACTGCCCAGTGGAAGCTGCAGCAAGAATTGCACGAGATGGAGATCGAGGTAGTTATGCCAGGTAATACTTCAGAGTTGATGAACTTAAAAGTTCAGTCTACTATTGTCAATCAGATCAAGGCAGCTCAAGCAAATGATGCCAAGCTGCAAAAGATCCAAGAATAGGTAGAAAGTGGATTTCGATCAGACTTCATCATCCACGAAGACGGATCTTTGAGATATGAAAGTAGATTGTGTGTACCACAAGGTTCTGTTCGGGAAGAGTTGATGAAAGAAGCTCACAGCTCTTTGTACTCAGTACACCCCGGTGGTACCAAAATGTATAAAGATCTACGGCAACACTACTGGTGGTATGGAATGAAGTGTGAAGTAGCCCGAAGCGTAGCCAAGTGTTTGGTGTGTCAGCAAGTAAAGGCTGAACATCACAGAACCGCTGGTCTACTTCAACCGTTACCTATCCCAGAATGGAAATGGCAGCACATTACCATGGACTTCGTGATTGCCTTTTCTCATAGCACAAAGGGTAACGATGCAGTATGGGTTGTTGTGGATTGACTCACAAAGTCGGCTCACTTTATTCCATTTCGAGTTGGCCAATCTACCGAGACGTTAGCAAAGAAGTACATGGAGGTAAGCATGAATCTAAAGTAAGATTTAACCTCAAAATGTACTATTTTTGATACCCATGAACTCATGCAGAAGATCGTGAGATTACATGGAATACCAATTTGTATCGTATCTGATCGTGACACCAGATTCCGATAACAGTTTTGGAAGAGTCTGCAAGCTAGCCTGGGAACAAGTCTGAACTTCAGCACGGCTTACCATCTATAAATAGACGGACAGTCCGAGTGAACAATTCAGATTCTGGAGGACATGCTAAGAGATTGTATGTTAAATTTCGGAGGTTCATGGGAAGATCACCTACACCTTGTGGAGTTTTCATACAACAACAGCTATCAGGTGAGCATTGGAATGGCACCATTTGCAGCTTTCTATGGAAGGAAGTGTCGGTCACTACTAAGTTGGGACGACATCGGAGATCATAAACTCCTAGGACCAGAGATGATCGTGGCAACTGTGGACGCAGTTCGCACGATCAGGGAAAGAATGCGCATAGCTCAAGACCGACAGAAGCATTAGGCTGATGCAAAGCGGCGACACCTGGAGTTCCAACCTGGAGATCATGTTTTCTTAAAAATCTCTCCAAACCGAGGAGTAATTCTCTTTGGCAAGAGGGGTAAGCTCAGTCCAAGATATATAGGACCGTTTGACATACTCGAACGAGTCGGAGAAGTGGCATACCGGTTGGCACTACCACCCTCATTAGAAAGAGTGCGCAACGTGTTCCACATATCCCAGCTCCGAAGATATATGAGCGACCCTAGCCACATCCTCGATCACTCCGAGCTCACTATACAAACGGACCTATCTTGTGAGCAACAACCCGTTGAAATCCTAGAGAAAAAGTAAAGACGCTTCGGATCAAGGAAGTAAACTTGGTCCGAGTGATGTGGAGAAAATATTCACCAGGAGAATCAACGTGGGAATGAGAAGATAACATGCGTGCAAGATACCCTTTCTTATTTGTAAACTAGTCCTTATGTAATTGTAAATTTCGAGGTCGGAATTTTTATAAGGATGGTAGAATGTAACGACTCTGATTTTACTGTACGAAATTTTTTAAGTTAATGTACAGAAAGGAGTTCGCAAGCCTGAGTACACTTTATAAGTTATATTTGTTTAAGAACATCAAGAAATAACTTGTAGCTCATTGGTAAAGCCTTGCACTGCTATGGTGTAGCCTTTGTGTTCGAATCTCATCAGGCACATTATATTTTTTTTCAGATTTTTCTTTTAAACTTTTTGGAAGCCCAAAAGTTTACACGTGCACTGCACATAAAAATGAAAAGTCTGGAAAATTAAACATGTGTAAAATTATATAAACACAGAGTAGGACACATGGCCAAGATCCGACGGCTCCCCTCCATAAGATGGCCGGTGAGATAGCTTGATGGGCCGACACCGGCGGGTAGACCGTAGGTAAAAGCCCCCGTGCTTTGCATACAAAACCCTTGGCCTACCCCCATCACCCCTGCACTGTTTGATTTTTCTGAAATTAAATAGAGACTTTAATTTCACCTTAAAATCAAATTTAAATGCATTTTAATTTATTCTTTCAATTTCAAAACCCTAATTCCACACTACAAATACAACCCCATACCCTAACCCTTTCTCAGTCTGAAAATTCTAGCCAAAACCCTAAAATTTTCTTTAGTACAACAAGAGTACAAGTGGAGTTAGCCAAAGATCAAATTCCGGCGAGGAATCGAGCAAGTTCCGGCGACATCACGACAACTACCCCATCTTCTTTTACCTCCTCTTCATCCTTCTAACTTGTAAGTCCCTTCCCATCCTTATTCTCTTTCTCTAAAAATCTCTTTATCAAAACATGTCGGTAAGTGGAGTTAACACCGACTTTTGATTCTAAAACCTTGAAATCACACTTTTTCTTAATCATTGCTCATCAATATTCTTACCCTATGTTTATAACCATCAAACTCATGTTTAGAACCAACTTTCACTTAATAACATCATGCTAAATAACTTTAATTTAACTTTTATGCTAAAATACCATTAACTTCATATATTCATCTTTTAGTTCTTTTGATAATTATGCCTTTAGAAAACTTCACGGGGTAATGACCTACCCCTCACATACACACATGTTTACATAGCACGATGTTCCTTGAGCTTACTTTTGTTACCATATTACATTAAAATACCATGAACTATAAAAACCCGGTTTTCTTTGAATTGTATTATCAAAACTCTTTGCGATTATGCCTTGACAACCCATTTGGGGAACTCGCTATTGGATGGTGCGGATTATCGCACATCCTAGGGCTAGTAGATCGAGATGCAGACCTTCTTACGGAGCATTCAGTCTCGAAAGATTTTGAATACCATTTTTAAGAAAAACTAGATTTTCTATTTAATAATAAAATTAATTTATAATTATATAAATATTAATATACCACATATTTTCAAGATATAATAAAATTATATGTTTTCTAAAAATAAAAGATTGATAAGTTTCATCGAAATACTTTCAAGTTATCCAAAAGTCAAGCTTTACAGTAAAATACCTTGAGCTATCCAAGCTAAACTATTATCACTAAAATACTTCACATTCTTGAAATTTACAATTATGGAAACTCTAAATAATAAAAATAAATACTCGAGATTTATTTTGAAAGTATATAAAAGATTTTTCATAAAACCCCCTCGAATTATATAAAATTACATTTAAAGACTTTAGTAAATATAGGTTTAAGCGGGATCAATTCTCTTGGGCCTCAGGGAGCTGGAGAAAGTGAGTGCTTGCCTATTTAAGGTAGAAAAACTTAACGGAGTTATCAATGGTAATTGTCTTGGAAAAAGACACAAATCCTGCCATCCATGTGCAGCAGTTACCGATAACACCCGAACTTAATTCAGGATCCAATTCAGTTTAAAGTGTCTGACTCAAGTCTGAGTCTAACTCAAATCAGAATCCAATTAAACATGAATCCAGTATAACAAACATGAATACTTGAACCTGAACCTGAATACCAGAACAATATCAATATGCAAACATGATTTGACTAGACCGAACCATGGCTATAACTTGACTTGATTACATGACTACTTGTTTACATCCTAAACCTGATTACATGAACAACTTGTATCCTTGGTCTCGGTAAGTCTAATAACTATAATTCAATATAATATATTACGGGGTTTAACGAGGTAGATTGGTACTGAATGTATTAAAAGTGGCACGATGATGGTCACTAAAAGATACCTACATGAACTCTCGTGTCCCGTGGGTTTTGACGGGGCCTTATATTTACATGTTACCATAGCTCACGGAGCAAGTTGGACTCCTCTCGTATACACTGATACATTATGTACCAAGCTATAAACAACTACGTTAGTATAACAAATATATATTTGTACAATTACCAATTCTTTCTCTTTACTTGTTTTATTCCATTCTTACTTCTGGGACTTACCGAGCGCTAGTTCGCTGACGACATTTCTGTTTCTTTTTTTCTTTGGAATGTTCGTCAGGAGGATCGGACTCTCAGGAGATCGAGCCCAGCCAGGACGACTTGGACCAGTTCACAGAGCAGCCAGACTTCTAGCTTTTACTCGTACTTACTTTTCATTTCGTATGCCACTGTTCAGACATTGCTTTATATCCTTGTACTTTCCTTTTCAAAGCAATGTATTGTAAAGATGAATGTTAATAAAAGTTGTTGTTACATTATATCTCTTGTCATTTCTTGTGCATTTTATATATATTGCTTATTTACGCTTAGCGTGTTTACTTCTGAGTAAATACGTCGCGTGCCCGTCACGTCTTCTTCTCCGTATACTGTGAAGCGGGGCGTGACACTTGACGAAGGTCAAAATAACTGTACGATTGTCCCAAATCAACGCATCTATCTATGCTGCAGATGAATACCCAGCAACTACCAATCACCATGTCTTGGCGAAGGTCAAAATATATAGCTTGAATACTACTGAATACCCATCTGAAATGACGCAGAGCTACGGATGGTTTTGGCGAAACCGTGAACGTAATGAACTTGATATAGTCGAAAGAACCATGATAGCTTTTAAAAGGAGTGGTTTAGGCTCCGCATTTAAAAGTTGGTTTTCAAGAAAACCGAGTGGTTTTGAAATTGTTCCAACGATTTAAACTTTGGTTTGTTTTCCTTGCATTAATCAATATTAATGTGGTCCCATCATTTAACCCTATCATTGCAGAAAAGAAACGAAAATAGAACGCACACTAATGCCATCCGCATTCGCCACGGGGTCCCGTCATGCACCGTTAGGTTACTTAACTAACGACAGAGCAGGGGATGGACTAGCGCAGGTGCAAAACATAAGCAACGTTTATTATATATAATATATATAGCCATTTGTATCACGCAATAATTGGCATTCTAGATCACAGATCACAGATGAATATATTGGATATACTAGAAATTCCGTGTTTCGTTTTAGCCTAGAATGAAAGACGGATTCCACAGTCGTGATGAATAGACAAATCCCACCCTAGACTCCTACGGGTGCGGCAAACTACCCGCCAAATTCCCGAAGTGAAGCAAGCTCCCTCAATAAAATAATATTACATCAATTTATAAATTTACATGAATGAAAGAAAAGGAAACACTTTTCTCACATTTCCCGGCTATTTATCTACGACGATCCAATACTTCATAGGCACAAACCATCACAATACAGATATGTGCAACCCCCACTAATCGACATATAGCTATTAGCAGACGTTTAGCAACACGTATATAAATACAGAAACACCGATTAGCCAAGAACTTAGAATTTCGATCGATAATACTTATCCGTGTTTACCCCATGCACAAACCAGTACACAAACAATCTGGGTAAAAACTAAATATACCAAACATCATAATTCCAAGAACCGAAACCACAGAAAAAATTGGGAGCAATTCGGCTACAACTCGACGGCGTTTCCGCCGCCAAATGATCTATTTGGCGGCGGTTCCACCGCAAAGTTGATGAGTTAGGTGCTCAAATTTTTTTCTAGGTCTTAGAAATGCCTGCATGTATTTTTAAGGTCACTGAAATAATTTTTTGAACAGTTTAAAAAAATCGACAACAAGCATATCTTGGAAATTTATTTCGGGTATATTTCCGTCGATCGAAGTTCTAATCACTTACTAATAAGCTAATTAAGGTTTAGTAGGCTCTGATACCACTGTAAGGTCAGCCAGCGCAGCGGAAACTGGCCATGGCGCCAATAGGTCCCTCAGCAGCTACATTTTATGTAATCCCCTCACGACAGACTACAATCCACCGGACCATATAACCGCACAGGGCACCCTGGGGATAAGAGCCTGCGCTTCGCCACTACTATCACCACAGTAAGAACCCCCCATGGGTAGGCATCCCTTCCTAGTAGTTCTGATACCACTATAAGTCGATGTCGCACACCCCACGAACTTGTGGGGAGGCGGAATTTACAAAAAAAACGATTTTTCATACTATGCAACACCGACTTTTACCCTGGAATTCTCTCTCAGATTACTCCTCCGTATACACCACAGCACAATAATGTATCAGAGCGGAGGAATCGTACCCTTTTGAATATGGTTCCCTCCATGATGAGTAGTGCTGAGTTGCCTCTTTCAGTCTAGGGATATGCGCTTCAGACAGAAGCATACTTACTGAATTATGTTCCATCCAAATCTGTGCCTAAAACTCCATATGAAATATTGAGTGGACGGAATCCATATCTTAAGCAGTTTAAGATATGGGGTTGTCCGGCCTATGTGAAAACACAGAAACCGGACAAACTTGAGGCACGATCAGTTCTATGTAAATTTGTAGGATATCCTAAGAATTCACTAGGATATCTGTTCTACCACACTGAGGAACAGAAGGTGTTTGTATCTCGCCACGCTACCATTTTAGAAAGGGAATTTCTTGCAAAAGAAGTTAGTGGGAGTACGGTAAAACTGGATGAAACTTCTGAACCACAAAATGTAACTGAAGATTTGGTGAAACCGCTAGATTCAGTAGTCCCAGACGAACTTCGGCCACTCCGCAGATCTAGTAGGATTTCTCATCCGCCCGAGAGATACAACGTTTTTCTCATATACGGGGATCGAGAGGACTACTGAATCTAGCGTATGAGAAATCCTACTAGATCTGCGGAGGCTGAATACATTACTGCGAA
The DNA here is from genome assembly GCA_030015575.1 of Agapanthus africanus. NCBI lineage: Eukaryota > Viridiplantae > Streptophyta > Magnoliopsida > Asparagales > Amaryllidaceae > Agapanthus > Agapanthus africanus. Next base: position 637,113,830 of record CM057337.1, read on the forward strand.
CTATAATCTGCGGAGACTCGACGATGGAGGCTGAATACATTACTGCGAACGATGTCGCAAAAGAAGCGGTCTGCATGAAGAAGTTCATTATTGAACTTCAGGTAGTTCTGTCCATTGTTGATCCGATATCTTTGTATTGCGATAACAATGGGGCTATAGCTCTTGCAAAGGAACCACGGTCCCATCAGAAATCCAGACATATCTTAAGGCGGTATCACCTGATCAGGGCGATCGTTGATCGCCGGGAGATCGAGGTGCGGAGAGTGGACACAAAAGACAACACGACGGATCCATTCACCAAGGCTCTTCCTCAAGCACAGTTCGAGAGACTATTTGAGATGTTGGGTATGCGATACACCAACAATTGGCCCTAGTGCAGACGTTGGGTACTCGGTACGCCAATATATGGCTTTAGTGCAAGTGGGAGATTGTTGGATATGTATGCCCTAGAGGCCATTATTGTATATGTATACATATGGATGCTTGGACATATGTATGTACAGGACAATCTTCCTCGATATGATAGTATGCTGTTTGGTTTTTTTTTATCGTAACATGTGCATATGTTTTACTTGTTGTTACGTATCATCTATAAATGTTGATAAAGCCCGTAGGATCATTGCTTGACTACAAACATTGTGATGGCGATCATACTTGTGGGAGCTGGGTAGTCAATAAACACATCCTTAAAAGGTCCCTAGTCGTGGGAGTATCGAGACCGAGCATCGATATTCCGGAGTAGACTAGTGTATACGTTTCTAGACCCCGACGAGGGGCGATGGTTAATCCCGCAGCCATTGGTCTTTTGCACCTAAGATCGTATACAGGTGCTCACCAGGGGTGAGTACACTGGACAGACTCACCGAGAACTTCTAGATGATACTATACCTATCGTCAAATAGCAGTTCTCAGGTGACATGAGTACAGGTTAGTCTTCAGACTCGAGATTGTCATTTTTCTCGTATGAGTTCCCACTGTACTTTGATCACTACCCTACCACGGCTCTACTGAGTCGTGCAAACAGGTTTTGGTTGGGTATAGTCCCGAGCCATATGGAGGTAGTGAGTGATTGTTGGGGATTCGTCTCTCCCAGTATAGGGAGTCGATATCGCACTGTGTTCGATTGGCCAGGACTATAAGATTTTGGCCAAGGCAGTTCGGATTTACCGATTGGTTAATCAGTAGTTTCCTGGATTGGTCCTGAGCCGCATCAGCATGAATTATCGGGTTATTATGGTCTGACGTTTACCACCCCTAAACCCGGTATGCGATACTCTTCGATGAAGAGACCGGACTGTACGGAGATTGTCACAGAAAGGCTCAGTAGGGATTCGGATGAGTTTGCTCGTCGACCTTCCTTTTCGACAGGTACCCGGGTAGCCGTTACGTACAGCTAGTGTCTCTGACATGCTTGTGGTTATGGATTTATCCAGTACCTCACTGCCGGCATACTGTCGAGTCTTTAGAGTCCCACACATAGGGTTTTCCTGGTTCAGGCGAAATGATGTAATAGCCGTATTGGATACGTGCAGGGTTCCGATCGATCGATTGTATTATATACCCGGACTTTTGATCGGACAGTTAATAATACTATCCGGCTCGGGATTGAGCCGGATTATTAAATCATGTATTGATTTAATAATTTACATATATGTATTTCGATATGTATAATCTAGTATTATGTTCTTTGTGTTATTCTATCTCTTTGGGTATTCGTATTTCGATACGAATACAGTTATGTATATATAGTAGAGTGTAATCTGTATTTATACGGAAAATATTCTAGAAGGTGGACACCTCATTTTAGTTATTATCCATTTGTCTTAAATGGAAAATGAGGTGTAGAACAAGGTGAGGGGAGTATGGTGACAACCATGCCTCAATAGTATTGACAAATGAATTTTCAATTCATTTGTGCTAACTATTGAAACATGGTTGGATTTTTATATTGTAAAAATTGTTTTACAAAACCATGGTGAGGATTTTCTCTCACAAGCATGCTTCATTTTTTTATGCTTACCATTTTGCTTCACTCTCCTCTCTTGTTCTTGAGCTCCTCCACCTTCATCTCCAACCCTCCTCTCTACATTCTCATGTGTTGAGATACAAGAGAGGAGGTGAGATAAAAACACACATTGAATCTTACACTATATCCTAGATTTCTTAGACTAGCAATCTAAGGCCTCTAGTTGCTCCACTTGACACTTAGTGTGGAGCTAGAGCCATGGACTACATCCCTCGGGTGGATCATCTTCGACGGAGGGGGACCGACGATCAAGCACGATCCAGGAGAACTGAAGGAGCAAGCAAAGACAAAACAGCTCGATCAAGGAGATCACTTGGAGCGAACGAAGAGGAAAGAAGACCGAAGGACACAGATCCTTGAGTGAGACACATCTATCATAGCAGATAGATATCCTCTTTGATAGCTAGTTTAGGTTTATGGTAGATCCTTAATCGGGTTATTCTAGTGCCGGATTTTTGAAATTGAAAGTTTTTGTTCCGCAAATGGCCACGGTAATTGGTCAGGGCACTAGTATAAACCAACAGTTATATGATCGCATCATATCACAGAAACAGCAGAAGCAGATATATGAAATATAGGATATACTAGGAGGTCCATGTTTTAGATTAATCCAGTAATGAAAAACACGGATTCTACGGTCATGATGAATAGCCAAGCCCACACCCCTAGACCCCTACGATAGTGGCAAGCAATCCTGCCAATTCTAGAATTAGGTGACCGGTTTCGACTTTTCGAGATGGCCTCCCATTGGACTCTAGAACCCGGTTACTTGTGCTCTCCGCCTTGGGTTTATCCTAATGCGGAAAAGTAAATAATATATATCAAATGGAGACAACAACCTCAACCCGGAAGTGTCCCAATAAAAGAATATTACATACAAATATTTAAATGAATGAAAATTGAAAAACTCTCATCTCACGTAAAACCCCCTGGCTATTCAATCACGACGATCCAATATAACATATCAATAGTAACACAATAACATCGCATATCATCAACGTAAGTAAATATGCGTATCCCTAATGTCGTTGACGTATAGCAACGAGATCGGGGATACTTCCACATATTACACTCACGGTCGCAGAAAAGAAATGAAAACTGCAATAATTAGAATCCGCATCATCTTCAGACATCATAAACCCAGATTAATTCATATTCTGAATTTCATGCCTAACTCTATAAACCTTGCATTTAAGTCTTGAATTTGAAAACACTTTTAAAAAATAAAGCCGGGCAATTCAACAAGATTCCCGATTAATGATTCGAAGGCTCTTTGGGAACTTTAGTAGATGGCCGCACCCCCGGGGCCGTCAACAAAGTGCACTTGGACGGAACACCGCGTTCGCGAGCATCCAAGTGGATGCTCTTATACTATGGCCATGGGGTTCTCTTATAGTCACTTGGTCGGGACAAAAGAGCGTGACTATCTACTAGTGTCTCCCGGCGAGTATTCGCGTACGATACGAGATTACGACGGAGTTTCGATGATCCATCATTTTAGACTAAAATGCGAGATTTATATTTTGTTAACTAGTTTTCGCAAAACTAATTAATGTGGATTCCAAAAATTGTATCACATATCCAAAACAATATAGACGATGTTAAACATTTCGATCGATATTTCAAACACCACAAATTCACAGAGACCTCAACCACTTGAGTCTCATTAAAAATTTCCAGAAAACCAAAAATGTCAACATGAAGCAGCAGAAGAATAAAGAGGCACTAATTCATTAAGTCGGCGGCGGAACTGCGGCCAAGACATGGTCTAGGCGGCGGTTCCACAACCACTTAGAGGAATTAGGTCCTCATTTTTCTTGTGCCTCCATAGAAAACAATGCATGATTTTCTGAACATTTTTAATATCAAAAATCTCAACGTTTGAAAAAACTGACAGAAAGTAGTAAAAATCCGTGTTTAAAACTTCAATCGAACACTTTAACGTCATCTAGATTTCGCTTAAGTCTCTAGCTTGGCTCTGATACTATGAAAGTATGTCTTAGCATCTCTACTAAGTTTATATAGGTATCGAGTATGCAATTTTAAAAAATCTAGAGGTCTAAGTATACTAAACAAGAATCGAACTAAAGAATTAGGGTTTATAGTTAGCAAACAAGATTGTAATCTAAGTGAAGAGAATCTACAACCTTTGTAGTCAAGTCCTTCACTTCTAAAGCTCCAAGTAGTAGTCCTTAGAACTCTTCTTTGACTTCACTTGATGAAAGGATTGAGCTTTCTTGTAGTCTTCATCGTCGAAGATGATCGACCTTGAAGTCTCTCTCACTCAAGCTCACACTTCACTAATCAAGGTATTGGTGAAGTTAGCAATCTAAACTAATAGGCTAGAATAGTGTAGCTTGATGAAGTAGGAATTTTGCTCACAAAATTTCTTCTTTCTATTTTCTTTTCTCAACTCAAGAAAAATCTAGTGAGGAGTTGAAGAAGGAGATGAATTTGGATAAATGAGAATGAACTATGAGGATGAGTGATAAGATGAGATTGATAATGATAAATATTAATAAATAATCCAAAAGAGAAGAGGTGAGTCATGGCTTCTCAAGGCTTCTACAAACATCTCAAGAAAATGACTCATTCTCTTTTTCTTTTAATTCATTAATCTAAATCATTATCTTCTCATCTTTCTTCATGTATGATTCTCATACATCCTAGTTCTATGTATCATCAATCATGATACAATTTAAATACATACATACATACGTACTATACATACATACACACACAGATATATATATATATATATATCACATATATATAAATATATATAAAGAGAAGAAAATCTTAAGTGGGCTTGATATTAGTTTATATATATATATTTGATATATATATATATATAATATATATAAATATATATCAAATTATTAAATCAACACTTGATTCAATAATCCGGTTATATTATATATAACCGGCTAATATCAAATATATATATATATATATATATATATATATATATATATCAAATTATTAAATCAATATTTGATTCAATAATCCGGTTATATCACATATAACCGGCTAATATTCAATATTAGTTAATATCTACACACACACACATACATATATCAAATTATTAAATCAACATTTGATTCAATAATCCGGTTATATCATATATAATCCGGCTAATATCAAATATATAAACATATATATAAATCAAATCATTGAATCAACACTTGATTCAATAATCCGGTTATATCATATATAACCTGGCTAATATCAAATATCGCTAGATTAGAATACGGTATCATATGCTCGTATTCAATCAAGCTCCCGCACATATCTCCATACGTGCCCTACTTCGTTTCGTTTGAGCTAAGAAATCTCTATGTGTGACTCTAAACACTCGTCAATATGCTAGCGGTAGGTAATGTTCACATCAGATACCCACAAGCCGTCAGCGGTACTAGCTGGACGTAACGGCTACCCAGATATTGAACGAATAGAAGATTAACAAGCAAACTTGTCCAAACTCCGGTAAAGCCTATAAGCAACACTTACCGTACAGTCCGATCTCTACGTCTGATATGTCGCATATCGAGTCTGGGGGGTGGAATTGTCAGACCACACTAACTTGATAAGTCATGCCGATGTGTGGCCTATAACCTTTCGAGAAACTACCGTTAACACTTACCAGTAAATCTCATCAGCCATGGCCTGGGACTTGCTGTTATAGCCAATCGAGCATAGCGCAACATCAACTCCCAATACCGGGAGAGACGAAACCCCTCCTATCACTCACTGCCTCCATATGACTCAGGACTGAATCCAAAATCCACCTGTTTACATAACTCCTTTAAGCCGTGGTAGAGAGGAAATCAAAGCACAGTGGGAACCACATAAGACAGTATGATGATCTCGGGTCTACAGACTAACTTGTACAAGTGTCCTGTTCGGTGTACCCATTCTCCAATGAGCACCTATGTACAATCTTTGATGTCAAACACCAATGGTTATGGGATCAACCATCGCCCCATACAGGGTCAAGAAACGTACACACTAGTTACTCTGGAATATCGATGCCCTGTCTCGATACTTCCTTGACTAGGAACTGTTAAAGGATGTGCTTACGGACTACACAAGCCCCACTAGTATAATCTGCATCATAGTCCTGGTAGTCAAGCCAACATCCTAAGGGCTTTATTAACATGTATTTATGATATAGTAAACTAAAACAAGTGCACATGTTAAGATAAAGAGCAACCAGATAACATTCTATCATGTCGAGCAGGAAATTCCTCTATATATATGTCCAAGCATCTACTATAATATACAATAATGGTCTCTAAGGCATACATATTCCTAACACGCTCAAACACTGATTTGTGCTTTAGTTTGGATATCTTTGCGATCATGACGTTCGGCCTTCTCCCCCTTGAGGCTGGTTTGTTGATTTGGCTCATTAGAGCTTCCGCGGTAGTAGCACCGACGGAGACCAGAACAAATGTTATGGACCCAAACTTAACCGGAGGTTCTGTCCACTGCTGCATAAGGCTTGAAGGGAGAATTACTTTAGCGGTAGCCTTGATTGTATATGCGACGGTGGTCGCGTTGGAAGCTGAGCTTGTTTTCCCAGATATTTAACATGCATTAGTTTAAAGTCATTTTGGACGTAACTTGAAAACCTGAAACTTTAGTTTAATGTCATTTCGGACATGAACTTGTGGAGCAGGTATGTGAAGCAGTTCTTTGTTGGCATTCGAACACAAGGTAGGAGCGAAGAACGATAAGCGGACCTTGGTCGTCATCCGTTACTTGTGACTAACAATCATTTGAATTGCCATCATTGTTGATTATTGTTCAGAGTTGATGATCTAAATGAAGGACCATGGTTCTGTAAAGACAACAGCGTATGTCTTGGCTGAGTTTGCTTGATCACTTAACCTGAGAAATGGAATGAGAGATAGGTCCTACCGGACGTGCCAGAATCTGTAGAGTGTTTTTCGTCACCCTGTTGAAATGGATGCACTTGTGTGTCAGATGTATACAGATTCCCCTGCCCCATGATAGGCAAGGGTTTATTGATTATAGGGATTATAATCTCCGGTAGCCACGGACAAAACTGTCGTTAATTACCATTGCTTTGAGGCGAGGGAACCTCCGATTAATGGGTCGAATAGGTCATGCGAACTCAATGTGAAATGTGTGGGTGTCTGGAGAGTCCCCGAAAAGGGGAAGAGCGAAAGCAAGAGATTTTAGTGCTTCTCGAGGCAGCGGGGGCCCCTTTGGAGGCTCTCGAAGCAAGGAACCACCTTTGGGGGTGTAAGTCGATGTCGCGCATCCCACGTGTTCGCGGGGAGGCGGAAATTGCAAAATATGATTTTTACAGGCTTCGCAACACCGACTAGAACCAAGAATCGAATATAAACCCTAGCTAGCAAACTACTTGAGTTTTAACTACTTGGATGTATGTTATACCTCATAGTATCGTGTCCTTCAGGTCTTCTCGCTATCCTCCTCCTCATCGTAGGCTCCGAGGATCAAAACGGATTGAAGCAATCTCGACGGCATCTTCGAGTCAAAGACGATCCACCCGAGAGTCTATAGTCCGAGCTCCTACCTCAAATCCGAGGTAACTACGGCTTCTAGTTCTCTAAACTAGAAGACCCAGAGGGTGTAGAGTAAGAAGATGTAGTGCTTTGTCTCTTGGAATCCTAGGATTCTCTACACATGAGAGCTTTTAGGGTTTAGAAGAAGAAAAAGAAGACTTGATGAAAACTTGGTGAAGAATGAACTAAAGAAGAGCTTGGCTATCCTCTTGAGATAGTATAAAGAATATTAGATATTTTATGAGATAAATATCACAATAAAATATCTTCAAACCTTCACAAATATCTTGTGGTGACTCATGACCATGAGTCGCCAAGTAGCCATGCTAGGTTCAATGCTCAAATCCACCTCATCTCCTCCACCCATTTTGTTTAATCCAAAAAGAATAAAACCCTAATAGGTGTCCCCCTTCTAAAAGACAATCCCGAGGAATTACGAGAATGCCCCTCATCCGTATATACATACCCGCTTCCGTATTCCGAAGAAAGCGAATATTAAGAGACGGAACAATCCATCAATATAATACTAGGATCCGGCTTAAACCAAAGCTCAGTAGTATTATTGCCCGATCATAATACGCGCACAAGTGCACGTATGTGATCGAAGCCTTGCCGTAAAAACCATACGGCCTCTACACGTTTTGCCCGGTGCAGGGAAACACTCTATGTGGGACTCTAAAGACTCGACACTACGCTGGCAGTGGGTTTAACCACAAGCCGCAAGCGGTACTAGCTGCACGTAACGGCTACCCAGGTATGTGTCGATAAGAAGGCCGATGAGCTAACTCATCCAAACTCCTACTAAGCCTGTATGTGACAATCTCCGTATAGTCCGGTCTGTTCGTCTAAGAGTATCGCATATCGGGCCAAGCGGGACGGTAATCATCAGACCCTTAATAGCGCAATAAGTCGTGTCGGAGTGTAGCCCAAAATACCCTGAGAAACTACTGGAATATCTACCAGTAAATCTCGCTTGTCTTGGCCAAGGACTTTGTGTAATGGCCTTCCGAACACAGCGCGATATCTGATTGTTAGAGATTCTGCGTGTTCAAGTTTAGTTAATTACCGCAATCAAAACGGTTTCGCTTGTAGCTAGCCGGTTGAGTACGGGTCGTCCGCAGGGAGATAGGAATCTTTTTCTATGTGCTTTAACGAGTTAAGTCCGAAAGTCCTGATTAGTAGTCAAAAATATAAGTTTACCGCAATCAGAAACGGCGTCGCTTCGCAGCTAGCCGGTGAGTACGGGTCGATCCACAGAGATGGGTAAATTCCTTTTATGTGTTTTAACGAGTTGATTCAAAATGTCATTTTGATTGGTTTATAAAAATCTATAAAAACTGGATCTAATTAATCTAATTAAAAGTCTTGCTAGGATTAGGCTTAGGGGAAGTTTTGGAGATTAACGTTTTTCTTCACCGCTTTCAATGCCTACTTTTTTTAGATCTATTAGATGTTACGGTAATTATCAATAAAGTGGATCCAAATCTTTTGGGAAGATGTTTCTTCCTCTAGATTTGTATCCTTCCTTTGTTGATAATTACCCTAACCCCCATGGAAAACGCGCGCAACCGGCCCTTTATACTACGGTTCACCGTTACCTCTAGGGGTAGGGTGCCGTAGGGAGCGGTTGTGCGCGTATGCATGGAGTTCTAACTCTTAAGTGAAGGTGGCATTGAAAGGGGTGAGAGATCTCATCTCTCAACCCTTTTCCTAAGGCTAACCCTAACAAGCGAGGAGACTACTCACTCATTAGGGGATGATAAAATATACTAGAAAATAAAAGCAAGGAAATAAAATTACCTACTGATTTGATGGCTCCCTCCAAGTAGAAGACAGAATAGATCTGAATATAATTCCCAGAAATTCTGAATTTTATTTATTGAAAAGAGGCATAGGGTTTTACAGATTTGAGATTACAATTTATAAGTAAACAGGAGAATTAGGGTTTCAGAGTCTCGCACATGCGCATTTACAGATTTGACCTTTAAAAATCCCAACACCCTGCACCGACGCACCGACTCTAGAAATCTGCACCGACACGGGCTTGAACAGGCCGCGAAACCGCGGCCCTTTGGTGGTCTTGGGCCTCCATCTTTTCTTGGTCGCATCTTGGTTGTTAGGGCTTCTTAGTTCTTCATAACTTTTATCTGTTTGGCTTCTGGGTCATCTCCAGATCTTCAGTGAAAACTTGTTCGTATCTTTTGACCGTTCACTTTGATATTTTGGACCTTGCACTGTTCTTCGTCTAGGCTTGACTAGGATCCGTCTAATTGTTGGTCAAAAGTCCCTTTTTCTGTTGTTTTGTCTCTTTTTCACTGTATTTGCTCCAGAAACCTGTATCCTGTAATATGCAACAAACGTGCATCAAGAGTACCTGTTTATTTATAAAAAGGATAAGAATAGGGGAATGGAAAATGCAATATTATGGTCTGAACAAATACCCCCAAACTTATCTTTTGCTCGTCCTCGAGCAAACTTATTATTTTATTCACTAAAATCCTAACCACACTTTTGCAGGGAAACGCGATTGCACTGAGCACGTGCAACAAGCCGTTAAACCTCTAGGTGTCCCTAGTAGGAGGAGTGTTGTCTCCTGAGGGTTTTCAGCGGATTACACCCACAAAATCCTATCAACTCGGCCCATTGACTTTTGTTCTCCAATTAGGTTTTCTAACAAGGAATTCTATTATCTTATACTTGTAAATTATTCACCCACATTCTTCACACTTTCTCATCATTTAACTTAAGATTATATATATCTTATAGACTTACTTAGCTTTCGGCATTTCCTAAGTTTTCCTTCTAGGGTTCCATCTCCACTTAGGAATTTCTATCAACTCTACTAAAAATACAAGTTCTATTCTTCATTCCTCTCTCTCATCTAAATTCCAATCACATACCCCTACGTGTGTGTATAAGTCACCCCTATACTTGGAAATTCAAATTAAGCAATCAACCCCTTGTCCGTTGTCCAAAGTACTAATTAGTTGGTGAATTTAAATGAAATTTGCTTACACATCCTTCATGCGACCGTTAATACTTCTTGAGGTACCAACGACCGATTACAAAATGTGTTTGCACTTTAAAGCGTACTTCCTAGTCTTTGCAACACCCAAGGCTTTAGCAGTGACTCTCAAACCAGTTGGTCTAAGGCACTGGGTGATGAAGCACCCTCGCTAAATATTTTTCTATTCTTTACAGCCTTAAGTAATCACAAAAACCAGTGTCCATTTTTTTTCTTTATTCACACTTTTTCTTTTATTTTCTTCGTACTAAGGACTTTAGACAAGAGCATTTCAAGGTCTCTTCTACTATTCCAAGTTTCAAGGTGCGTGATTGTGCAATTTGTAGGGTATACATTTTCAGAATCTAGACTTAAGCTAGGAACTATTTTTCAAACTTATACTCTAATAAGAACATCAATACTCTTCCTTTGTTTCGACTTAGCCCAAGAAGTGAACCCAAAATTTGCCTATTTCTAAATAAACTACAAGGCATATATTTTCTACCGTTAAACTTTAAGGAAGGTTATTTTTAGGGTTTTTAATTTACTAAGTCTAAGATCTAGTTGTTCCTAACCAGTTAACCTATTTGTCAAAACTCAAGTCAAATAAGCCAAAATTGAATACAATAATTTTATAATTTTTCAAATTTTTCAAATTTTTATGGGTTTTCATATAAGTATGCAAATGCAAAAATATGTACAAATAAATGCGAAGGAAGAAGACGTACCGAGCATACCTCCAAACTTGAACTTGACAGTGTCCTCACTGTCATGCTAAACCAAGAGGGTCAAAATACCGATACTCCCCTGTTTATTTATTTATAATTTTTTTTAATGTTTTGAATTTTTTTTTATTTTTTATAGAAAAAGAAAACAAAAGGATATATACATATATACAACAAGATTCCCCCCAAAGTTAAGCTTGGCCTTACACAAGCCAAATGTTAGCACCAACCATTCAAAAATCTTATCATGGTAATGGTAGAGTTGGTGCAAGAATGGGATGGAAAGAAAAGAAATGAAAAGCACGCGAGACAGTGTGGAAAGAAGAATGGTAGAATATGGTCTCGGTGGGGGAGAAAAAAGACGGAAAGAAGAAAGAAGTGGAGTGCGATCTTGAGGGTGTAAATTGAGTGAATAAATTAGCGCAATTTGTGATGACCGATGTGTTAAAAGCGATTGCGCTAACCTACCAACTCGTCGTGCAATTGGGTCAAATCCCTCAAGATTCGCAAGAAAACATGGGTACGCCGAACTTGGTATAGGAGATGAAAACGTAACGGTCATTTGTTCGGTCGGAACAATAGGAAGGAGGGAGGGTGATATAACAGTCAAAGGTTCAGGAGGCTGAATTGGAAAATCCGACACAAAAAATGGTTCAACCTCGATATTATCCTCAAAACTCTCCTCAGTACTATCCTCAATATTTAATTCATCCATGCCATTATCATCAAAATCTAGACGCATATGAGATTCGGGGGAAACATTTAATAACTCAGGATGATGATTTGAACATAAAATTTCAAGCAAATCGACAGGTTCATCATCCGAAATATTCCCGGCGTCTATATCCTCAATCAAGTGAAAATCAATTTCTTTAGACACCTCCTCAAAAGCATGGATGTTTATCAATGTAGGTTCTAGAGTGGATGTGTAAAGGTTAAACGGATTAGGTGCGGTTTCACTCGAAAGGGGTTCTTCACAATTTGGCAAATCAAGCACTACAAAATCACACAACTCATTTTTATTTTCAATAGGTGAACTATTTAGGGCAATCGATGGAAAGCAGGAGTTGTGGGCTTCAATTGGGTAAGGGTAGGTTTGATTTGTAAATCCTCTCTCATTCTCACTCTGTCCAACCGCCTCCTTATACATTAAAAAATTTTGAGCTAGCGGGACACTAGCTACCGGTTCACTAGGTTGCATAAGGGCGGCCATGGACGCTTCCACATTCCTCATCATTTTATTTGTTGCAGCAATATATGCCTCCAACGACTCTTCCAAACTAGACTTAGGTGGTGAGGGGGTTTCAGTAAAAGATTCGGACTCGTGTGGATATGCAAAACTCTCTAATGGCTGTGTAGAAATAGTGTCTAGTGAGGGTGGGAAGGTCGGGTATGACTGGTAGGAAGTGGGTGGTAAGACAGGAGTAGGGTCAACATATGGATAAGAAGGTGAATAATCGTGCGGATCCCTAAAACTAGATGAGTGGAGAGGGGTGAAAGATCGACTGCGAGATTGAGCAATATGCTCAGCAATGGACATCGGCCTAGGAGTGACAGAAGGACTTGAAGAAGTGGTATCAACATATGTAGGTTGTAAAGGTTGACTCGGTTGACACAAGGTGGGTTGAAAAGTCAAACTATTTCTCCTAGACGCCTCTATTTGATCTTTCAACGAAATTTTTGGCAAGGAAGGATCGTTTTTAAATTGACCGAAACAATTGACGAACGACGCAAAGTTAGGTTCGAGATACCAAAATTCGGCAAGAGATTTATGATGTGGGGTACCCATGATAGAAGAATGAGAAAAAAAAGAAGGTAGGTGGTGCAAGTGGGGTGCAAGTTTTCTTAGCGGCAAGTTGCAAGTTTTGAAAAGATTTTTTTTTTATTATATTTTTTTTTATTTGAGAGTTTTGCAAGACGGTTTTAGAGAATAGGACTCGTGACACAAATGTATCAACCACACATGCACAATCAGGCCTAGATCTAGGGTCGCCTAGGTCTGCTAGACAGCACCTAACTAGGGCTAGAAATAGGACCTCAAACTGCCTCTTCACGGACAAATACGGCCAGGTAAGTGGGAAGGAACCACCACTACAGTGGGCCTAATTAATAACCACTAGCCTAGACACCGCAAAGTCGGTTAGGATAAATGGCCGATGCCTATACTAGTCCTTTTCCTATTGAGCTCGATGTCCTTAGGTCTGAGTTTAATCTTTTTTTTTAAATTAATTGTAGTCGATGCAAAATGCTTTAGGTGTTTTCTGGGGTCCTGGGAAGGGTGATGAAATCCCCACCCAAACTGAGATTGGTCAATTAGCCTCTTAAGTCCAATTAAATTATGCAAAACAAAAATTCACTTGCATTCAATTTTAGCGCGGCGCAAAGAAACCTGCCGCAAATCCGTTATTTAGAAGGGGGTAGAAAGACTCTTTACGCAAAGAATTCCTGCAGAAAATTTTCACAGACAGAGATATGGAGGTTGCATAGGGGAGAAGGAGGAAACAAACCAGCAAATTTTTAGGTGCTGACGTGGCCAGGGAGCGGCGGAACCGCGGTCGGAGACCCCCTTTTGCGGCAGAAACGCGGCGGGATGAAGGAATCAGGCTCTGAAAATTTTGTGCTGCTCTGTACTGATAGTTCCTCTCTGTTCTTATGTACCAATTTTTGTTTTGCCCTCTGTAAATTTCCAGATCCTCAATTTTTCGCTGTTCCTGCAAGATTCAAAAGATACACCCTTCAAACAGATCAAATTTGATAATTTTTTGTATTTTTTTATATTTTCAAATTTTTATAATTTTTTAAAATTTATATCAACCCGAAAATTCACAAAAAGAAAAATTACGCCGTCCCCGGCAACGGCGCCATTTGATTAGTAGTCAAAAATATAAGTTTACCGCAATCAGAAACGGCGTCGCTTCGCAGCTAGCCGGTGAGTACGGGTCGATCCACAGAGACGGGTAAATTCCTTTTATGTGTTTTAACGAGTTGATTCAAAATGTCATTTTGATTGGTTTATAAAAATCTATAAAAACTGGATCTAATTAATCTAATTAAAAGTCTTGCTAGGGTTAGGCTTAGGGGAAGTTTTGGAGATTAACGTTTTTCTTCACCGCTTTCAATGCCTACTTTTTTTAGATCTATTAGATATTACGGTAATTATCAATAAAGTGGATCCAAATCTTTTGGGAAGATATTTCTTCCTCTAGATTTGTATCCTTCCTTTGTTGATAATTACCCTAACCCCCATGGAAAACGCGCGCAACCGGCCCTTTATACTACGGTTCACCGTTACCTCTAGGGGTAGGATGCCGTAGGGAGCGGTTGTGCGCGTATGCATGGAGTTCTAACGCTTAAGTGAAGGTGGCATTGAAAGGGGTGAGAGATCTCATCTCTCAACCCTTTCCCTAAGGCTAACCCTAACAAGCGAGGAGACTACTCGCTCATTAGGGGATGATAAAATATACTAGAAAATAAAAGCAAGGAAATAAAATTACCTACTGATTTGATGGCTCCCTCCAAGTAGAAGACATAATAGATCTGAATATAATTCCCAGAAATTCTGAATTTTATTTATTGAAAAGAGGCATAGGGTTTTACAGATTTGAGATTACAATTTATAAGTAAACAGGAGAATTAGGGTTTCAGAGTCTCGCACATGCGCATTTACAGATTTGACCTCTAAAAATCCCAACACCCTGCACCGACGCACCGACTCTAGAAATCTGCACGGACACGGGCTTGAACAGGCCACGGAACCGCGGCAAATGTTGGCTTGGGCCGCGGTTCCGCGGCCCTTTGGTGGTCTTGGGCCTCCATCTTTTCTGGGCCGCATCTTGGTTGTTAGGGCTTCTTAGTTCTTCATAACTTTTCTCTGTTTGGCTTCTGGGTCTTCTCCAGATCTTCAGTGAAAACTTGTTCGTATCTTTTGACCGTTCACTTTGATATTTTGGACCTTGCACTGTTCTTCGTCTAGGCTTGACTAGGATCCGTCTAATTGTTGGTCAAAAGTCCCTTTTTCTGTTGTTTTGTGTCTTTTTCACTGTATTTGCTCCTGAAACCTGTATCCTGTAATATGCAACAAACGTGCATCAAGAGTACCTGTTTATTTATAAAAAGGATAAGAATAGGGGAATGGAAAATGCAATATTATGGTCTGAACAAGTCCAGATTTGTTTGTGATTATCTAAGTGTTAAAATGATATGTAAAGAGAGCTTGTTAGGGTTAGGATTAGGTTAGTTTGAGTTAGGAGTCGCTCACTTCTTTCGTTGCCACTCTTAATATCGGTGTTACGGTTATCGGCAATAACGGGGATTAGCACGACTAGGAAGGAACTTGCGAGTATAAGCTAGGCTTTCCAACGCTTAAGTTCTTCCTTTTGGTGCTTGTCCGTCCGTTCTTGGCTCTTAGCCATAACCTCCGGTTAATTCAACCACAACCGGTCTCACTACGGAATCACCGCTATCATGTAGGATAGGGTGCCGTAGGGAGCGGATTGTGGTTCAATTAACAGGAGTTGATTTAAGATGTTGGGCAAGGAAAGAGTGAGAGAGATTTCCTTCTCTCAAACTTCCCTTATCCTACCCTAACAAGTATGGAAACTACTCACACATCATACCGAAAAGAAAAGAAAACAAAAGAGGAAGATAGAAAGAAAGAGATTAGACGATAACAACTAGCTATTTGCGACCTCACCTTGGCAAGGATCAAGCGTAAGCATCATGGTTGTTTTAAGGATAAAGAAAAAGAGAGAAGAAAGAAACAATAAGAAATAACAACAACTAAGTTAACAAATGAAAATTACAACAATTAACAAGTTAACTAAAGAACAAGACAAGCATGATAAGTAAACGGTTCTTCTTTATTCATCATTCTTCACTCACAAAAGCTCACTACAAGATTTTCAATGGAGAAGAGATGAGAAGAGGAAGAAGAAACAAGTATTCTAAACCTAGAAAAATACAAGATTATGCACCCTTGGCTTCACAAGGTTCTGGGCTATTTATAGGCTGGAGAATGAAAACCTAGGGCAAAATTCTGCCTCTACATAGAAAGTCCAAACTACCCCTGAAAAATGACCAACTGAGGCGCCAGTATGGCCGTGGATCCGCGGCCTAGACCCCCTATTGGCCGCGGATCCGCGGCCATATGGTGGAGTTGGGCCCTCAAACTTTCTGTGCTTCCCTGGTTTTCTCTGTACTTTATTCTGGTATATGTATTTTCTCAGATTTTTTTCACGATTTTTCCAGAATTTCTGTTGAGCAAAAGGTGATTTGATGTGTATCTTTTTGTCATGATCTGCTCGAGCTCCGTGTAGATTTCTTGGATCTTGTGCTGCCATTGAGCCTTGTGCATGAAAACGACATTGATTTGCCATTTTGTCTCTTAAACTGGTGTGTGGCAACAGACGGATAAAGGGCGGAGACCCGTGTTTTATCTGTGGTTGGCAGGAACCCGGATTTTGTCGTGTTTTCCATGAATTTCACCGTTTTAGAACCGAGAACCTGTATCCTGCAATTGACTAGCAAACACGGCTCAAGAGTATCTACCGATATGCAATATGATAAAAATTGGGCGGTATGAAAATGCAAAAATCTGATATGAACAAATACCCCCAAACTTATCATTTGCTCGTCCCGAGCAAAGCCAATTTATTCACAAAAAATTTCCTAACCTCACTTTCGCAGGGAACGCGATTGCACTGAGCATGTGCAACAAGCCGTTAAACCTCTAGGTGTCCCTAGTAGGAGGAGTGTTGTCTCCTGAGGGTTTTCAGCGGATACTACCCACAAAATCCGGTCAAGTTGGTTTTGTAAAATAACTAAGATTCAAACCCTAAAGTTTTGTTTCAGAAAATAACAATTTTATTATCCTAAGTCTAGACTATCGAACCTTTATTTTTCACACCTCGCTTTTTATTTAACTACAGATTTTATATGTCTTTACGTGCAGTGCAAATAGTGTCGTTAAGTTTCCAGAAGGATCGATTTAAGTCATCATGTCACACAATAAAGCCCAGATAATAATTTTGAAAGGATCACATAAGTTTTATAAAGAGTTAAGCATTTTTCAAGTTTCATTTTCCAGTAAAGTTTCAACTTCAGAATTTCTATCTTCCCTAACAGGAAACTAGGTCTTATTTTTGACTCCACCTTTTCTTGTTTTCATTTCATACACACCTTTGTGAATGTGCAATAGTCTTTATCATATAGTAAAACCTTCATATCTCCGCTAAAATTTTTTTTTTTATAAAAGCCTGTCTTTTATCAAGATTATTCTCACACAAAGAACCGTTAGGAATTTTAACTCGGAGAGAACACTTGCTTGACTTTGTTTTAATCTGGACTTTCTAGGCTTCTTAGCGAGCTTTGGGCCAATGCACCCAAACCAGTTGGCTTTAGGGCATTAGGTGTAGAAACACCCCAGCGGACTTAATTACTCAAGTTACCTAGGTCCAAAAACAAAAGACAGTTTGGCGTGAAAATCTTGATGATTCAATACGAACGGAGACATAACCGGCAGTTCCATTATTTTTTTTGGATAAAAGACGTGTTTAGTGGGTTCGGTGTGTAATCATTCCAATCAAGTTTCAGATGGGTTATTTTTCAGACTTAGTTCCAATTAAGGCATCAATAACATTCCTTCATATTCACTTCACTTCATAAACTATTCTTGATATTACTTATTTCCGAACAAACCTATTTGATCCTCAGAAAATCATTTATCCATTTAAAAGTTTTTAGACATAAAAAGACTTGTCATCTAATTTCCAAAACTCACGACACGTGTAGTGTGATATAAAGACGTATATCAGCTATAGTTAACTTCAAAGGAGAGTTATCTTTCAGGTTTTCAAAATCTAAACATAAGATTTAGTTATTCTTATCTTATCAAACAAAACCGTCGAAATGTTGAATCAGAGTTTTCCCACTAGCTAACTTGACAAAAAGTTTTTATGTTTTTAGAAAATTTTCTGATTTTTATGGATTTTATGGATTTTAATATGCAGATGCAAAATATACATATGAATGCGAAGGTAAGAAATGCGTACCGTGCGTACCCCCAAACTTAAACTGGACAGTGTCCTCACTGTCGTTGCATGAAGAGATCATTTGAAGGGTCAAAATTGTCGGTTAGCGATACACAATTTTATTTTTTTTTGTTTTTTTTTTAAAGAAAAGAAAAAGAATATCCACAAATATATACAAACTGGTTTATACATACCCCCAAACTTATTTGGAACAGTGTCCACTTGTTCTTGGCTGGAAAACCGAAGTTTGGAGGTAGGCAGAGGAAGATTATGCAGGGTAAACCGGCTCCTGTAAGAACAGGAGCTCCTCTGTTTGTTCGGCGCTAAGGTACGGTTTTAGTCGGTATCCGTTCACTTTGAAAAATGAACCGTCCTTTGGATTCTCCAAATCCACAGCGCCATGCGGATACACATTCCGCACAAAATACGGCCCTTTCCAGCGAGATCTGAGCTTTCCTGGATGGAAGTGAAGTCGGGTGTCGTAAAGCAGTACCTGCTGACCAGGTACGAAAGTTTTGCGCAAAAGGTGTTTATCGTGAAACACCTTCGTTCGGTTCTTAACGACAACCGCGTTATCGTAAGCCTCATCCCTAAGCTCGCTCAATTCATTCAACTGCAGCTTCCGATGGCTGCCTGCATCTTCGAGAGACAGATTCAACTCCTTTATCGCCCAAAATGCGCGATGCTCTATTTCGACAGGTAGGTGGCAGGCTTTTCCGTATACAAGCCGATAGGGAGACATGCCAAGATCGATCTTATAAGCGGTTCGAAATGCCCAAAGGGCATCAGTGAGTTTCAGCGACCAATCCTTACGGTTCTTGGAAACGGTCTTCTCCAGTATCTGCTTGATTTGCCGATTTGAAACTTCGACCTGCCCGCAGGTTTGGGGATGGTAGGGCGTAGAGAGCTTATGATTAATGGAATATTTCCGCATCAAGGCCTCGAAAGTTTTGTTGCAGAAATGACTTCCATTGTCGCTAATGATCGCTCGGGGGTGCCCAAAACGGGAGAAAATGTTTTCTTTAAGATACCTAACGACAACCTTGTTGTCGTTAGTCCGGCTGGGCACAGCCTCGACCCATTTAGAGACGTAATCAACAGCGAGAAGGATGTACAAGTTCCCAAAAGAGCTGGGAAACGGCCCCATGAAATCGATCCCCCAAACGTCGAAAATCTCCACAACCAAGATCGGTTGGAGCGGCATCTCGTTCCTCCGGGATATCCGGCCCAAGTGTTGGCACCGGGAGCAAGTCTTGCAATAGTCATGAGCGTCTTTGAAGAGTTGTGGCCAGTAGAAACCACATTGCAAGATCTTCTCAGCTGTCTTTCTGGGGCCAAAATGCCCGCCACACGCTTGATCGTGGCAAAATGACAGCACACTCTTGAATTCCTCGTCAGGGACACACCGACGAATAATCTGGTCGGGACAGTACTTGAACAAATAGGGTTCGTCCCAGTAAAAGTGTTTTACTTGGGATAAGAAGCGAAGTCTGTCCTGACTTGACCATTCAGTCGGTAGTAATCCCGTGGCCAAATAGTTCACAATATCTGCGAACCAGGGTTCGCAAGATACAGTCAAGAGCTGTTCATCCGGGAAAACGTCATTGATCGGAATTGGAAGCGACGGCGAAGAAGGAAGTCGTGAGAGATGGTCGGCAACTACGTTTTCACATCCTCGTTTGTCCTTAATGACAAGGTCAAACTCTTGAAGCAAGAGGATCCAACGTATTAGCCGAGATTTTGCATCTTTCTTCGCAAAAAGATGGCGCAGAGCAGAATGGTCCGTGTAGATAATGACTGGAGAGCCGATGAGGTAGGGCCTGAACTTTTCTAAAGCAAATACAACAGCCAAGAATTCCTTCTCAGTTGTTGTATAATTGAGTTGGGCGTCGTTCAGGGTTCGGCTCGCATAATAGATTACGTGCGGCATCTTGTTGATGTGTTGTCCAAGGACAGCACCAATGGCAAAGTCGGATGCATCGCACATAATCTCAAATGGGTGCATCCAGTCAGGGGAAGAAAGAATGGGAGCAGAAGTGAGTGAGCGTTTCAATGACTCGAATGCAGTCACACAGCTCGAGTTGAAGTCGAATGGCGTATCCTTGGCCAGCAAAAGAGTCAAGGGCCTAGCAATCTTGCTAAAGTCCTTGATGAACCGTCTATAGAAACCGGCATGGCCAAGGAAGACTCGGATATCTCTGACGCATCGGGGAGGAGGTAGATTGGAAATGACCTCAATCTTTGCTTTGTCAACCTCTATACCATTTTGCGAGATGATATGTCCTAAGACAATACCTTCGCGCACCATGAAGTGGCACTTCTCCCAATTCAAAGTGAGATTCTTGTCCTTACATTGGGTAAGGACAGCGTCAAGATGCAGCAAACACTCGTTGAAGGAATCGCCGAAGATGGAGAAATCATCCATGAAAATCTCCAGAAATTTTTCCACCATGTCTGAGAAGATTCCCATCATACACCGCTGGAAGGTAGCGGGCGCATTGCATAACCCAAAGGGCATGCGTCGATATGCAAACGTGCCGAAAGGACAAGTGAAAGTGGTCTTGTCCTGGTCTTTTTCGGCGATGGGAATTTTATTATAGCCGGAGTAGCCATCAAGAAAGCAGTAGTACTCGTGTCCGGCCAATCGTTCAAGCATTTGGTCAATGAAAGGTAGCGGAAAGTGGTCCTTCCGCGTTGCGGCGTTGAGTTTTCTGTAATCGATGCATACTCGCCACCCAGTTTGGGTGCGAGTAGGGATTAACTCGTTCGCCTCGTTGGTTATGACCGTGATGCCCGCCTTCTTGGGGACAACGTGAATGGGGCTAACCCACTGGCTATCAGAGATAGGGTAAATGATACCACTATCTAGACATTTTACGATCTCCTTCTTCACAGCCTCTTTCATGACTGGATTGAGCCGTCTTTATGGATCCCGGGCTGGTTTGGCATCATCCATCAGATGAATGTGATGCTCAACGATCAGGGGACTAATCCCCTTGATGTCCGCCATGGACCAGCCAAAAGCTTGCCTGTTGCTGTGCAAGACCGTGAGAAGGGCTTTCTCTTGCTCTGGAGCTAGAGAAGCCGAGATGATGACAGGGAGGGTCTCGTTCTCACCCAAGTAAGTGTACTTAAGGTGAGACGGCAAAGGCTTGAGTTCGAGCGTTGGAGGTGAAACGATGGAAGGCAAGATTGGTGCAGAGGTCTCGAACTCAAAAGATTCCAGCAAAGGTTCGAAACGAGTGTAAGCGACCGAGTCGGATGGTTCAGGTAACTCATCCGGAAATTCGAAGGATTCAAACTCGGGTTGTGCGCGGCTAAGATCGTTCGAGAACGTGAAACACTCGTAGTCGTTGTCGGGCGCAGAAACAGCAGCAGGTTCGAAGAGGAACGCACTAGTGGCGTCAAGATTATCGTGTTCGAACAGAAACTCCTCGAATTCACACTCTTCAGGGGTGATCTCCTGGATCGAGCAGACGTCCAGTATATGAGCATTAGGTTCGGCGGGCTGATTCCCCAACCTAAAAATGTTGAGTTCAATCGTCATGTTTCCAAAAGAGAGGTTCATCGAACCGTTGCGACAATTGATCACAGCATTTGAGGTTGCAAGGAATGGGCGACCGAGTATCACCGGAATTTGATTCCGGGGGTTAGCTACAGGCTGTGTGTCTAATACAATGAAGTCAACGGGGAATATGAAGTCCCCGACTTTTATTAACACATCCTCTAGCTCACCCCTAGGATGGGTGATCGATCGGTCGGCCATTTGGAGAGTGCAGTGTATGGGTTTCAGCTCTCCGACGCCTAATTGCTCGTATACTGAGTACGGAAGCAGGTTATCACTGGCACCAAGATCTAAAAGTGCGCGGTTGATGTTCTTATCCCCAATGGTAATAGAAATCGTAGGACAGCCAGGGTCCTTACGTTTTTGTGGTAAAGATTGGGTAAGAGCATCACACACAGCACTAGCCAAGAAAACTTTCTTTGGTACCTGAGACTTCCTCTTTTTCGTGCACAAGTCCTTTAAGATTTTTGCGTAGGACGGGACTTGTTGGACAGCATCTAAAAGAGGAATGTTAATGTTAACCTGCTTAAATAACTCCAGAATCTTCTCCATTTGTGGATTTTGTTTATTAGACCTCAACCGGTTTGGAAATGGGACGTTTTTAAAATTGGTTGAGTCTAATGCTTGTGGAGGAGATTGTGGAGTAAGAACGGATCCCAGAACAGGTGTTTTCGTGGAGTGAGAAGTGGGTCCATTCAAAGCAGAAGAAGAGGAAGGAGAGCCTTGTGAAGAACGGAGAATAGGCTCAGAAGATGAAGAAGCAGGAGAAGAAGAAGAAGAAGAAGAAGCGGCCGGGGTGTCATCATTGATCCGTGTGCCGATGTTGTTTTGCAGCATCCTTCCTGATCTCAATGTGGTCACGGCACTCACATTATGATTCTGTTGTTCAAGAGCAACATGTACATTCTGTGGGTGACCGGGATTTGGGAGTGGTTGGGACGGGAGCTTCCCCTTCTCTCGCTCGCTTAAGGCCGCATTCAGCTGTGCAATCTGGGCCTCGATGGTCTTGATGCTTTGCCCGTGAGCGGCTGTGTATTGCACTAAGGACTGAATGGAAGAATGGATGTTGGGCAGTGGATTGTGTCGATTGTTTAACAAACGCCTCCAGACTTCGTTCGAGCGAGGAAACCTTATCGTTGTTTGACGGAACAAAGTTGTTTGGTGGAAAAGAATTGTTGGGTGCGAAGTTGTTCGTCTGATTTTGGAAAGGTTGGGGTTGGAAGGGTTGCTGAAACCGAGTTTGTTGTTGCGCTTGTTGTTGCGGCGGAGGGGGCCTTTGGAAATTGTTGCCTTGGAATTGATGCTGATTCTGATTCCAGGCGAAATTGGGGTGGTTCCTCCAACCGGGATTGTAGGTGGAAGAGTATGGATCATTCCTCGGTCTTTGCTGGAATGCAGCATTAACCTGATCCTGTCCTTGCGATGGTGGATTGTAAGGACACTCTTCGGTTAAGTGAGAAGGATCGGAACAACAAGCGCAGATGGTACGAAGGGGAAGAACAGGGGCAGGAGCAGGAGAAGAAAATTTGCTCTCTATCGCTTCAAGCTTTCTCGTTATTGCAGCCATTTCAGCTTTCATCGCAATAGAGACATCAAGTTGGTGAATTCCTACCCTAGACTGACCGGTAGAAATGGAGGTAGAAGAAGAAGAAGTCGGTTTGGTGCTCTCCCATTGTAGCGTTTGCTCCACAAGGTCGTCAAAGAATTGCCACGCTTCCTCGTCAGATTTCGATAGGGAGTGGCCCTGACAGATGGTTTCCAACAACTGCTTCGTTGCTGGGTTCAGGCCCTCGTATAAGGTTTGGCAAAGTTGCCATCTCTCTATACCGTGGTGAGGACACTGAACAAGAAGGTCTTTGTACCAGTCAAAGCACTTCCAGAAGGGTTCAGAAGGAAGCTGAGAGAATTTGTTGATTTCATTGCGGATCCTTGCGGTTTTATGATTCGGATAAAATTTCTTTAGAAACACTTTTACAAACTCGTCCCAACTGGTTATGGAGTGGGACGCGGTGCTATACAGCCATTTTTCAGCAAGATCGCATAAAGTGAACGGAATGACCCGTAGACGTATAGCATCATCTGACAGTTGGGTGGTTTTCATCATGGCACAAACGTTTTGAAATTTATTGATGAAGATATAGGCATCTTCAGATTCAAGCCCATGAAATCGTGGAAGCATGTTGATGAAGTGGGGCTTAATTTCAAAATTATCCCCATTGGCCGGTGGAAGAGAAAGGCAGGTGGGAAGTGCAGAACGGATGGGATAGAAACGATCCTGGAGCGCGATTCGCTGCGGCGCTACAACAGGCGGTGGTGGTGGGTTATTGGTTTCCGTAGGAGGTGGAGCCAATCCAGGGGTAGTCAAAGAGATGTTCGGATTAAATCCTGACATCCCGGAAGAAGAGGTTGGTGATGGTGAAGGTGAAGATGTATGAACAGAATTCCGGTCAACGTCGGAGTTGGCCGGCAAAGGTAAAGGTGAAAGAGGAGTGGACGGAGTTTCGACGTCTGAGTCGATCGCGTAGTCGGTAGCGACTAACGTAACACGGACTAGACGGGCGCTAGTGTCCCGAGTCCAAGCGGACATACACTAAACGAGTTTAGTATAGTCAAAGCGGAGAAGGTGAGGGTAAGAAAACGTCAATGGAGAAAGGCGATGGGTGGTGGGTGAAAAATGGATTTTGGCGACAAAGGGCAAGTTTTTATAAAAGTTTTTGATTTTTTCCTTTTTTTTTATTTTTAGAAAGAGATTTACAGAAATATGTACGGACTTACGGCTTTGAGTAATCACAAATAAGATATGCACAATCACACCTAGATCTAGGGTTACCTAGGTCAACTAAACCTGCTCCTAACTGTTCCAGAGGGCTAGAAATAGGACCTCAAACCGCCTCTTCTCCGTCTAATGCGGCCAGATAAGTGCCAGGTAAGTGGGAGGTTGTCCAACGCTTTCGCGAAGTTCCTTAATTAAATAACCACTTGCCTTCGTCACACTTGCCTAGGCACCGCAAAAGTCAGATAGGATAAACGGCCGATGCCTGTAACTAGTCCTCTGTCCTATTGAGCGCGAAGTCCTTAGGGCTGAGTCTAGTATTTTTTAAATTTAACAATGGTCAATGCATATGCTTTTTGTGATTTCTGGGGTCCTGGGAAGGGTGATGAAATCCCCACCCAATCTGAATTGGTTTCAAGCCCCTTAAGTCCGTATTAATGAATGCAAAGCGATAACAAATCAACTGCAAACAATTTTTATTTTTAGCGCGGCGCAAAGAATCCTGCACAAGAACAGTTTATTGGAAGGGGGAAGAGAATTTGCGCAAAGAAGGCTGCAGAAAACACAGTTTATTGGAGTCCAGAGGAGTGGGGAGGAGAAGAAGGACACTTACAGAGATTTTGGCAGCCCGAAGGCACCAAACGGCCGCGGTTCCACGGCCTAAGCCTCCTTATGCCGCGGTTCCACGGCGGTATGATGGGATTGGGCCTTCAGATTTCTGGTGTGGGCTCGTCTGGGTTTCCTCTGCTTGTCTGGATTTGCTGAATCTTGATTTGATCACTGTATCTGCTCCAGATTTTTACAGTAGACATTTTGCTTCGTTTTGATCCGTCGCGGTGTAGCCGCGAAATGTGGGTCTATCTTCCCACGTCTTTGGCACTGAACTTGAATTTCGAATATCCCACGTCTTTGGCACTGAACTCGAATTCCGTATTATCCTGCATACTTGCACAAAAACTAATCAAATATAACAAAATGTTTTTTTTTACAAAGTATATTTTTTTTTGTTTTGTTTTTCGGTTATATTTATATTCACAAGTTAACCCAAAATTACACAAAGAAATAAACTACCGTCTCCCCGGCAACGGCGCCATTTGATTGTTAGAGATTCTGCGTGTTCAAGTTTAGTTAATTACCGCAATCAAAACGGTTTCGCTTGTAGCTAGCCGGTTGAGTACGGGTCGTCCGCAGGGAGATGGGAATCTTTTTCTATGTGCTTTAACGAGTTAAGTCCGAAAGTCCAGATTTGTTTGTGATTATCTAAGTGTTAAAATGATATGTAAAGAGAGCTTGTTAGGGTTAGGATTAGGTTAGTTTGAGTTAGGTGTCGCTCACTTCTTTCGTTGCCACTCTTAACATCGATGTTACGGTAATCGGCAACAACGGGGATTAGCACGACTAGGAAGGAACTTGCGAGTATAAGCTAGGCTTTCCAACGCTTAAGTTCTTCCTTTTGGTGCTTGTCCGTCCGTTCTTGGCTCTTAGCCATAACCTCCGGTTAATTCAACCACAACCGGTCTCACTACGGAATCACCGCTATCATGTAGGATAGGGTGCCGTAGGGAGCGGATTGTGGTTCAATTAACGGGAGTCGATTTAAGATGTTGGGCAAGGAAAGAGTGAGAGAGATTTTCTTCTCTCAAACTTCCCTTATCCTACCCTAACAAGTATGGAAACTACTCACACATCATACCGAAAAGAAAAGAAAACAAAAGAGGAAGATAGAAAGAAAGAGATTAGACGATAACAACTAGCTATTTGCGACCTCACCTTGGCAAGGATCAAGCGTAAGCATCATGGTTGTTTTAAGGATAAAGAAAAAGAGAGAAGAAAGAAACAACAAGAAATAACAACAACTAAGTTAACAAATGAAAATTACAAAAATTAACAAGTTAACTAAAGAACAAGACAAGCATGATAAGTAAACGGTTCTTCTTTATTCATCATTCTTCACTCACAAAAGCTCACTACAAGATTTTCAATGGAGAAGAGATGAGAAGAGGAAGAAGAAACAAGTATTCTAAACCTAGAAAAATACAAGATTATGCACCCTTGGCTTCACAAGGTTCTGGGCTATTTATAGGCTGGAGAATGAAAACCTAGGGCAAAACTCTGCCTTTACATAGAAAGTCCAAACTACCCCTGAAAAATGACCAACTGAGGCGCCAGTATGGCCGCGGATCCGCGGCCTAGACCCTCTATTGGCCGCGGATCCGCGGCCATATGGTGGAGTTGGGCCCTCAAACTTTCTGTGCTTCCCTGGTTTTCTCTGTACTTTATTCTGGTATATGTATTTTCTCAGATTTTCTTCACGATTTTTCCAGAATTTCTGTTGAGCAAAAGGTGATTTGATGTGTATCTTTTTGTCATGATTTCCTCGAGCTCCGTGTAGATTTCTTAGATCTTGTGCTGCCATTGAGCCTTGTGCATGAAAACGACATTGATTTGCCATTTTGTCTCTTAAATTGGTGTGTGGCAACAGACGGATAAAGGGCGGAGACCCGTGTTTTATCTGTGGTTGGCAGGAACCCGGATTTTGTCGTGTTTTCCATGAATTTCACCGTTTTAGAACCGAGAACCTGTATCCTGCAATTGACTAGCAAACACGGCTCAAGAGTATCTACCGATATGCAATGTGATAAAAATTGGGCGGTATGAAAATGCAAAAATCTGATATGAACAATATCTACCCCCAATACCGGGAGAGACGAATCCTATCTAACCGCCACTGCCTCCAAGTACTTCGGGACTGCACCCAACTACTACCTGTTTGCACGACTCCTTTGAGCCGTGGTAGGATAGTAATGAAAGTACAGTAGGAACACACTCGAGTCGAAGTAGCAGTGTCAAGTCGACAGACTAAGCTGTACTCATGTCACCTGGGAACTGCTACCCGATGATCGGTATAATACCCACCAGCAGTTCCCGACGAGTCCAGTCCAGTGTACTCATAACCTAATGAGCACCTGCATACTATTTCCAATACGACGTACTAATGGCTGTGGGACAGACCATCTCCCCTGCTGTGATGAGAAGCGTATACACTAGTCTACTGTGGAGTATCTATGCCTCGTCTCGATAATCCTACGACTAGGGACCTGTATAGAATGTGCTTATAGATTACCCAGCCTCCACTAGTGTGACTGCCATCACAACGCTGGTAATCAAGCAAAGATCCTAAGGGCTCTACCAATATGTATAAGCGATATGCTAAGAAAACACATGCACATATTGAGGTAGAAACAAACCAGGTAGCATACTACCATTTTGAGTAAGACTGTTACTATATCTGTGTATATCCCAAGCTCCCATTAAGTAATATAAAATCCAGTATGATACAATAATGGCCTCTAGGGCATATATCACTAACAATCTCCCACTTGCACTAAGGACATATACTGGCATATCGTAGACCGAAGATCTCGAATAGCCTCTCGAACACTGTCTGAGGGATGGCCTCTGTGAGTGATCTGCAGTATTGTTCTCCGTATCTACTCTCCTCACCTCGATCTCTTGGGGAACAACGATCTCCCTAATCAGGTGGTACCTCCTCAAGATATGTCTGGATCTCTGATGGGACCTGGGTCCCTTTCCTAAAGCTATAGCGCCATATGTTGTCACAATACTAAAGTATTGGACCAACAAATGGAAGGAACCACCTGAAGTTCTATTAAGAACTTCCTCATCCAGACAGTCTCTTTTGCGGCGTCTCATGCAGCGAACTACTTCGTTTCCATCGTCGAGTTTACAACGGTGTCCTGCTTGGAGATCTTTCAACAGACCGCCCCTCCACTGTGGGTAAAGACATAACTCGACATAGACTTAGAGTCATCCTTATCACTCTGGAAGTTGGAGTCAGCAAAGGCCTCGATCTGGAGGTCTTTTCCGCTATACACTAAGAACATCTCCTTAGTCCTTCTCAGGTACATGATAATGTTCTTTACTGTGTTTGACTGATACTGGCTTACCACGCTAAGTGCGTAAGCAACATCTGGTATAGTACACAATATCGCATACATTATAGAGCCTACCGCAGAAGCGTAGGGTATAGATGTGATGCGAGCCCTTTCCAAATCAGTCTTTGGAGACATCTCTTTGGAGAAGGTGATTCTGTGATAAGCCATTAGACTACCGTTCTTAGAATCATCCATGCTAAATATTTTGAGTATGGTGTTGTTGTACCTTGACTGTGAAAGTCCCACCATTCTCTTTGATCTATCACGATAGATCTGGATCCCCAGAATGTAGTTGGCATCACCCAGGTCTTTCATGGAGAACCTCTGTGACAAGAATCCTTTGACTGATTATAGCATAAGAATGTCATTTGCTATCAAGAGTATGTCATCCACATACTCAACGAGGAATTTCACAGTTCTTGCTACAATCTTACTATAAATGCATGGTTCATCTGGATTTTTGATTAAGTCGAATTCTTTGACTGTCTCAATAAAAACAGATGTTCCAACTCCGCGATGCCTGCTTTAGTCCATAAATAGACTTAAGCAACTTGCACACTTTCCCGCTGCTCCCACTCTGATTGAAACCCTCTAGCTGATCCATATAGACGTGCTCTTCCAAATAACCATATAGAAAAGTCGTCTTTACGTCCATCTGCCAGATCTCACAATCTTGGAAGGCAGCAATGGAAAGAAGGATCCAAATGGATTTGAGCATAGTCACTGGAGAAAATGTTTCATCATAGTCCAAACCAGGTCTTTGACAAAAAACCTTTTGCAACAAGTCTAGCCTTATAGGTTTCAACCTATCCATCTACACCAATCTTCTTTCTGAAGATCCATTTGCAGCCTACGGGTTTTACCCTTTCTGGAGCAATGTTCAAAGTGCATACTTTGTTGGTGTACATGGACTCCATTTCGGTCCGTATTGCATCCAGCCATTTTACCGAGTCGCAGCTCTGAATGGATTACTAGAAGCTAGTTGGCTCATCATTGTTAATGATGCAATCCTCTCATCCCCGTCTATGAGAAAACTTTAGTATCTCTCGGGCGGATGAGGCTGCCTACTAGTCCTGCGGATTAGCGTAGGGATGTCCGGATCTTTTGAAACCTCTGGTTCTACCATACTTTCAGTAATAGTTTGTGGTTCTGGAATTTCATCCAGTTCTATTGCGCTCCCACTATTTCCTTTTAAAAAAAATTGATTTTCTAAAAGGTGGGCATGACGAGAAACAAAAACCTTTTGTTCCGCGTAATAGGAAAGATACCCCCTGGAGTTCTTTGGGTATCCCACAAAGCTATACAGTACTGAGCGTGCCTCGATCTTGTCTGCATACTGCTTTTCAATAAAATCTGGACATCCCTATATTTTCAGATACTGAAGATAGGGTTTCTTCCCACTCCATATCTGATATGGTGTGGTAGGCACAGTTTTGGTAGGAACCTTTTTCAAAAGATATGCAGCTGATTCTAGTGCATAACTTCAGAAGGATCGTGACAACTCAGTGTTACTCATCATGGAACGAACAATATCCAATAGGGTTCTGTTCCGCCTTTCCTATACACTGTTGTGTTGTGTTGTGTATGGAGGAGTAAGCTGAGAGAGAATTCCATTCTCTTTTAGGTAATCCAGGAACTCGGCAATTTAAGTATTCACCACGTCGATCAGATCTCAGTGTCTTGATACTTTTGCCTGTTGGGTTTTCCACTTCCTTCTTATATTCCCGGGATTTTTTCAAGTGGTTCGGATTTATGCTTTCATAAGAAGACATGTCCTAACCAAGAGAAATTATCCGTAAAAATAATGAAATAGGAATAACCACTTCGTGCATCTGTAGATATTGGAGTACACACGTCGCTGTGTATGAGTCCCAAGAGCTCGCTCGCTCTTACTCCGTGTCCAGTGAACGAAGTCTTTGTCATCTTTCCTATGATACAAGATTGACAAGTTGCATAAGACTGATATTCGAACGGATCCAAATATCCCTCTCTATGTAACTTCGTCAACCGTGTTTCATTGATGTGACCCTTTCTACAATGCCATAAGAAAGTTTTATTTAATTCTGGAGACTTTCTTTTAAGTGTGTTCTGGACGTTTGAAAACCTGAGCTTGATTCAATATATACTGTCCTCTAGTGTACCTGACCCAATCAAACTTTGATTTAGGTGGATGTGAACCACATCGCTTACATACTAGACTTAGTACACACAAACAGTTACGTAGAATCAATATCTGCCCACTTGTCAATTCTAGCTGATATACCCTACGGATACAGCGTCCACGCTCATTCCGTTAGCAACCCTGAGAGTCATATCACCTGCCCTGATAACTCTACAGTTTTTCAAAGCCTGTAATGAATTATAGATATGAGATCCTGATCCGGTATTTTGTACCCAGGAAGTAGAGTTAATTGATAGACTGTTTTCAATCACAAACACACCCGAAGTCGAAGCCACAACGTGCTTCGGATCCTGGATTCTGGCTTTCCAAGCCCTGCATCCTTTCTGCCAATGCCCTTTCCCGTAACAATAGGAACATCCCTCCTTCCCTATAGCTAACCCCAAAACTTTTGCCCTTCCCTTTTTTTTCTACCTTACCGACACCACCAATCGGCTTTGTAGAGGTCTTCTTCTTCTCACCCTTGGCATCCACCGTGGATCCAGAAGAGGAAGATTCCCCAATAAGCAGAGCGGGTGTCTCCCTGGTTTCTTTCAGGGTGCCCTCAACTGGAAGTATAACTTTCTTCCCCTGGGCATAATTAGGAGGTATGGACTGTAGAATCAAGTCAGCATATGACCCGTTCTCCAACGCGGTCTCCAGGTCCGTGAGTTTTTTAATATAGCTAATCATTGTAGGGACGTGGTCCCCTACAGATGATCCGACAGCCAACCTCGCTTGAAGTAATTCTTTCGAGGTATCATATCTTGCGATATGAGATTGCTCTCCATATAAAACTTTTTTATGGAGGAAGATAGAAACTAAGTCCATCTTCTCATGCTTCCTCTGGTATACACCATCAACTGAGGCCAACACGAGGCACTTGGCAATCATACAGTCTTTTTCTCTTATCTTACGGATATCAACATCCGCGACGGTGGAAACTGGACTTGGGACGGCGGGGGATATGAGTAGTAATGAGGTGGTCCAGCTTGTCATAGGTAATGGACATCTGGACAAACCTTTGCCGGTTACTATAGTATAACTCAGTCATTTTATTATCCATCTGTAACCTAATCTGGTCACCTGGTCGCTGCAATTAAGAGAGAGAGAAGAAAACACTCAGCATGATGCTCTTGTAAGTTTAGATTGGTTTTTAATTTATCTAAACAGGATGGCCCCTACTGTTTCTCGAATCCTTCCTCAAACCATAAAAGAAGAATTAGTCAGGATTGATCTCACCGTACAATACTTGCTTAACCGTTCGACCAAGCTAGTGTCGGTACTTCGAGGGAGGTTTTACGACGCTTTCACGAAGTTCCTTAATTATCTTTTTTCCCTGAAGGCATAGCCCCACTAACACTGTTCTAGACACCTACTTGGTTTATAGCATTGATCGTTAAGTGAAGAATCTCCCAAGGAGTAGCGGATACTCACAGTAGGATCGGAATCCAAATATTATTGTGTGATAATCCTGAAAGAATCCTACCAACATTATCACACTCTCAAATGGTATGCAGTACTAGCAAGTTTCAGTTTCTTTAGAAACTCCCGATGTTGATTTTTGCCCCATGATCTTATGACCTTGACGAAGGCCAACATAACATAAGTCATATGTCAAGTTCTACCCATCATTGTCCAGATTAATTTGAACCCATCCGTACATACCCTTGACGAAGGCCAAAATAGTAGCACGACTGTCCCAAACCAACGCATCTATCTATGCTATAGATGAATATCCAGCAGCTACCAAACACTATGCTTTGGCGAAGGTCAAAATACATAGCTTGAATACTACTGAATATTCAACTGAAATGACGGAGGGCTACGAATGGTTTTGGCAAAACCGTGAACGTAGTGAACTTGATATAATCGAAGGAACCTGATAGCTTTTAAAAGGAGTGGTTTAAGCCTCGCATTTAAAAGTCTCCTGTTTTAAAATAACCGAGTGGTTTTAAAATTTGTTCCAACGATTCAGCTTTGGTTTGCTTGCTTTGAATTAATGTAATGCAGTCCCATCATTTACAACTATCATCACAGAAAAAGATGAAAATACCACGTCCACTTATGCTATCCGCATTCGCCACTGGGCCCCGTCATCACCCGTTAGGTTACTTAACTAACGAAAGAGCGGGGGATGGACTAGCGCGGATGCAAAACATAAGCAACGCCTACTAGATATCATATATAGATATATACATTCATCTCATGCAATAATAGACATTCTAGATCACAGATGAACATATTCGATATACTGGGAATTCCGCGTTTCGTTTGAGCCTGTAACGAAAACCAGATTCCACGGTCGTGATGAATAGCCAAACCCCACCCTAGACCCCTACGGGTGCAGCAAACTACCCGACAAATACCCAAAGTGAAGCAACCTTCCTCAGCAAAGTAAGTAGGCTACTCGGCACTTCAAAGTACCCGGTAGTTTGTGCACCCCACCTTGGGTCTATCCTAGGAGCAAAAACAGTAAAAGAAATAATACAACGGTGGCTACAAGCTCAACCCGGATGTGCCCTGCAAAAATAATATTACATCACTTTACAAATTTATATCGAATGAAATAATGAAAACTCTCATCTCACATCTCCGGCTATTCATCCAAGACGATCCAACAAGTTCATATACACAAACCAACACAACAACATCACAGATATTTGCAACCCCGACTAATTGACGTATAGGAATTAGTCGACGTTTCCAAACACATATACACATCACAAAGCTTGTAAAGTAATCGCGACATTAGAATTCCGCACGCAATTAGCAAACTTAACCAATTTTTCAAAACTTGAAAATCCAGTGAGCTAAAGTTCCAAAAACGATCGTTTTAAGCCAATCTGGGAGTCGAAACAAACTCAAAACCCGCCCGAATCTTCGCGGAGAGTTAGAGCATGAAATTAACTTCAAGTTAGGGGGCCTAGAAGGGGTACCCCTCCCCCAAGGCTACCACAAGGGGGCCAGGGGGTGAAGCAAACCCGAAACTGCCTAAGGTGGGGCAGTTTCGGGTCCCCACCGCCAAGACCACCTTGTGGTGGTCTTGGGGAGTGGGCCCAGCCATTCGGTCCCCCTCGGGGGGACATGGGGTGCGCACACTGTAGGTCATTTACGCGCACCCCACGTGTTCGCGGGGAGGCGGAAATTGCAAAATATGATTTTTACGGGCTTCGCAACACCGACTAGAACCAAGGATCGAACATAAACCCTAGCTAGCAAACTACTTAAGGTTTAACTACTTGGATGAATGTTTTACCTCTTAGTATCGTGTCCTTTGGG
Organism: Agapanthus africanus; assembly: GCA_030015575.1. Lineage (NCBI taxonomy): Eukaryota > Viridiplantae > Streptophyta > Magnoliopsida > Asparagales > Amaryllidaceae > Agapanthus > Agapanthus africanus. Next base: position 637,147,905 of record CM057337.1, read on the forward strand.
TCTTCTCGCTGTCCTCCTCATCATCGTAGGCTCCGAGGATCAAAACGGATCAAAGCAACCTCGACGGCCTCTTCGAGTCAAAGACGATCCACCCGAGAGTCTATAGTCTGAGCTCCTACCTCAAATCCGAGGTAACTACGGCTTCTAGTTCGCTACACTAGAAATCCTAGAGGGTGTAGAGTAAGAAGATGGAGTGCTTTGTCTCTTGGAACCCTAGGATTCTCAACACATGAGAGCTTTTAGGGTTTAGAGGAAGAAGAAGAAGACTTGAGGAAAACTTGGTGAAGAAAGAACTAAAGAAAAGCTTGACTGTCCTCTTGAGATAGTATGAAGAATATTAGATATTTTATGAGATAAATATCACAATAAAATATCTTCAAAGCTTCACAAATATCTTGTGGTGACTCATGACCATGAGTCGCTGTTCCCCGTCGAAACACGGAGACGCGACCGCGCTGGTCCGTCTTGCCTCAATTTCGGGACAGATGCTAATTGGTGCTATCCGTCCACCTCTCCGAAGATGCCAAGTTGATTTATGATACCATGTATCGAAGGTTTAAACGGATGCGGCCGATGTAGCAGACTTCGTCAGATTCCCCCTCATTTGAGGGGTTTTTGATTGTGGGGACACACTTCCCTGCAGGCGCAAGCCCCTGTAGTTAATTATGCTACCGCATCGCGGTAACCACTTTCTCCTTCTCCAGATGGTCACTTCGTGTCGTGGGTGTTTGTTTTTTTTTGGTTGCCCGTGGATTGTATACGGAGACTAATGTTTGTTGTCGCCCGTAGGACGTGGATTAGTCCAAATCCGTATTTTCTTAGATTTGGGTTTAGGTTGGGTTTAAGGATACGTTAGTCTCATTTGTGACTAAGATCAACTTAAACGTTTGTTAAGGATACGTTAGTATAATTTTAGACTAAGATCAACTCAACAGGATCATTTAGATCCAATAAGAGAGCATTTGGGATCTATTGTTTAGTTTAGAGACATTGCGGTCAATTACCAGTTTAAGGACATGGTGGTCCAATGTTAGTTTAAGGACATCTCGGTCCAGGTTAAGGACATTATAGTCCGTGAGTTTAAAGACATCACAGTCAAGGTTAAGGACATCATAGTCCGTGAGTTTAAAGATCTCACAGTCAAGGTTAAGGACGTCATAGTCCGTGAGTTTAAAGACCTCACAGTCAAGGTTAAGGACATCATAGTCCATGGGCTTAAGGACCCCACAGTCAAGATTAAGGACATTATAGTTCATGAAATGTATGGTTGTCGGGACCCGTCACCTCTCTGAAGACGTTGAAGGATTACAACGACAAATATCAGAGGAGTTCAGAGATGTACCCTTAAACCGCTGTGGGTTGAGAGACCTGTAGTCCAATTGGGACTAAGATCTGTGATTTATGAGCATATGAACTCGATTAATCTGAATTGAGGACTTATGGCCAATTTGGGCTAAGTCCATTCAATTACAATGTTCAACATTTGTTTTTGAGTCGTTAGATGTTTGTTTGAGCCCAATCCCCTTAAAAATGCTAAGCATTGGTTTGGTCTCTTACAATGTTTTGTCTTTAGTTGAATGCTGTGCATTTATCATAGCTCCAGACTTATTCAAAGAACAGTTTATGTTCTATCCAAGCGCACATCAAAGCATGTGGCGCACTTGGCACTAGCGCCAGTCGATGAGCGCAGTGCGCTATGGTTAAAGCGCTAATGAAGAGCGCTGATGCGCTAGATGTAGAGCGCTGATGCACTATAGTTTAAGCGTTGAGGCGTCTAGCGTTGGTGCCATATAATGAGCGCAAAGCGCTTTTAGTAATGCAGTGCACACGTGAGGAGCACGTGGCGCGCTTAGCGCTGAGCGCTAGCCAATGAGCGCAGTGCGCTGTTTTTGAAGCGCTATGGCACCACAGCGCTTTGCGCTAGATGAAGAGCACTAAGGCACTTTTAAATTAGGAGCGCTAAGGCTCTTCTTAGATTAGGAGCGCTAAGGCTCTTCTTAGGTTAGCTTTGCGCTCTGAAGATTATCTTTTCTTTGATATGAGATTTTGTCTCAAGATTCTAAGAACAAAGTTTTTAGTTTATAGGAGATATTTCAATCTCTTTTTGATGAAAGGCTTTGCCTTTATGGATCTGTGATCCTAAGAGAATTGAATAATTCTCCCCTCCTTTATAATGAGATATTCATAATCTCTTTTGTGAAAGACAATTTGTCTTATAGATCTATGATCTGTGAAAGAAGTAAATACTTCTGTTTATATTGAGACGATTTCGTCTTTCTATTTTTCTTTTTTTTACCTTGAAAAGAATTGTCTTCTTTTGCCGAGAACTTCTTTTTCTTCTTGAGATTTTTCTCAAAGTTTATGGGGGGTTCCTCCTTTTTTGAGACTTGAAGTCTCGGGGCCGTTATATAGGGCAAGATGGTTTGTTCCATCGGTTAAGGAGATCTTTTCTCCAATTGATTTGGGGAATTTTCCATCGTTGGATCTTTGATCCAAAGGCTTCTGGTTTACAGAAGATAATCTTCTTGTTTTTTTATCAAGATTGGGAAATCTTTCCCCCTTACAAAATTTGTTCTGTATTTTAGTGATTTTTAATCACCATTGGATCATTGATCCAACCGCGTTCCAAATTCAGGGCACAATCTTTTCTGTTTGGAAAAATTCAACAGAATTTCATTCTTGTTAATTGATGATATCCGTTGGATATTTGATCCAACGGTGAGAAACATTTAGTTGCAGCGCTAGTGCTTATGCGCTCTGCCCATGGTGCGCTACTTGGAGCGCAGCGCTCTTAGCGCTAGCGCACACGTCTTTTGCATGTGGTGCACTACTTGGAGCGCGGCGCATCTAGCGCTAGTGCCTACGCGCTTTGCACGGGGTGTGCTAGTTATAGCGCAGCGCTTTTATAAAAGCGCAGCTTTAATTCAAATTTTAAATTCTGAACAGAGTTTTGCTCTAATTGGGGAAACAAATTCCTCCCCACCGTTGCGCTCACGGGGCCCACACGTGGGTGCAGCGGTGGCAGCACCTCCGCCGTTGGATCAACTTTTTGGAAGTTGAAACGGCTCTCAATGCCTATAAATAGGGCCTTTGACCCTATGAAATAACCATTGTTTATATTCGTTTCTGAGAATTATTTCTCCTTCAGAGCGTTGCTCGCTTCTTTAAAAAATCTCTTAAAAACTCTGTCAGATATTTTCCTTTTGGTAAGATTCGAATTCGTTATCAGAGCTTTGCTCTATTTGGACCATGGATTTGAAAAAGAAAACCAGCTTAGGATTTTTTTCGACCCATTGATGGAGAATTCTTGGAATTCACTTTATAGATCTTAAAGATCTCGAAGTTTTTACTTCTACCGAAAGCTTTGCTTTCAGGGTTTCTTGATGGATCATTTCATCCTCTCTACAGAGCATGGCTCTTTAGAATTCTCGGGGAATTTTTAAATTTCCTTCATAATTGACTTTGACAGGTATCACTCTTGTTTGCAGAGCATTGCTCTCGAGGAGTTTAACTCCTTGGCCCGAGGGACCTTTTTTACGAAATTCTTTTTTAGGATTTCTCTCTTAACTTCACAGAATTAAATCCATTGGGTGATTTAATTAGCACTTATTCCCACCTTGGGGATATCAAGTGTCACGCCCCGCTTCCCAGTGTACGGCGAAGGAGACGCGACGAGGTCCGCTACGTATATACTCAGAAGTACATACGCTAAGCGTATCTAAGCAATATAAAATAAGTACACAAGAGACAAGAAATAAAAAGAACAGCAACTTTTATTCATTAACATTCTTTATACAATACATGAAAGGAAATACAACTGAAATAAAAGATGTCTAAACAGTGGCATAACAGGAAATGAAAAGTACTGAAAAGAAAAGTGTACAATGAAACTACTGTGCAGGGTCTTCAGTAAACTGCTCCAAGTCTTCTTGCGATGGCTCAACTTCTGCCGGGTCCAAACCACCTGACGACATTCAAAGAAGAGAGAAACAGAATGTCGTCAGCGAACAAATCGCTCGGTAAGTCCCAAAGATAAGAGGAGAATAGATAGAGGGAGAGAGGGAGAGAGTGGCTATTACAGTTGTATTACATTGTTATATTATTGTAGTATTGTGTTAACGCTGTTGTTGTAGCTTGGTACAGAAGGATGCCAGTGTATACGAGAGGGGTCTCAGTATGCCAGAGACCAGGGCAAATGGAAATACAAGGCTCCGTTATACAACCCGGAACAACGGCAATTGGATTCATGTTAGGTGTCTTAATCTTACCGTCTTGTGCCACCTTTAACACCTTCCGTACCAATCTACCCCTTAAAACCCCGCGATGTCTTGATTGTATTGTTATCTTGTAAAATTGTATTGATTGTAAGGTTGATTGACTGACTGACCGAAACCATGATATCAGGAAACGGTTATAACCGTAGAGTCATGTAAATGGAATACTGTGAATCATGTAAAAGGAATATATCCATGGTTCGGATCAGCCAAATTGTATAAACTGATAATTGCATTCATGGATTCATGCGTTCATATTGACTTGAAAACTTGTAGATTATAGGTTGACTTGAATCATATTCAAGTCAGATTAATCAGACTCAAACCCGAGTCAGACAATTAGAAATGTGAAACGAAGTCTTATAACTGCTAGGGTCCTTAGGGTAATTTATAAACTTGAGGGAGTTTTATGTAAAAATACCTTTATATACTTTTCAAAATACACCTCAAGTATTTATTGTTCGTCTTTAGAGTTGTAATGAGGGTGGATTTTATGTTATGACATTTCTAGTGAAAATATCCTAGTTTTATAAATATTGATTATTTGAAGTTCATGGTATTTTAGTGTAAAATTTATTCTTTGTGATTTTTTAGGAAAAGGAGGAAAATTTATATTATAATAAAATAGGTATTTAAAAGATAAATATATATATGTTTATACAAAAATAATTTTAATAGATATTTTATATTTCAAAATTCTCATTTTCTTAAGATGTCGTATTTTAAACCTTTCGAGACCGAATGCTCCTTGCGGAGGTTTGAATCTCGCACTACTAACCCGAGGGTGCGCGATAAACCGCACGATCCCGAACGGGTTCCCCAAAGATGGGTTGTAGCGGCGCTTTGCAAACATTGTAAAACACTAATCTTTTAGAAAACGGTTTTATAAAATAAAAGGTTTTTATTCGCAAAGTGTAGTTTTCCGTATTTTAGATTCTAGGGTTTCCTAAGCCAACTAGCCTATTTCTAAATGGTCTAAACGACAAGTCGTTAGAAGCCTCAAATCGCCTTTCACCGTCAATTGTGGCCAGGTAAGTACAAGTGAGGAGGGAGGGATCCGCTCACGAATCGTGAGGCGGGCCTTTTAAAGTTACCCAAGCTCACTTACCTAGCCTAGACACCACAAAGTCAGTTTAGATAAACGATCGATGTCCACAACTTATCGTAGTTTCTTAGTAAGAAGTATTTATTTAAAAATGTAACAAATCTAAACCTTTAAGAATGGTTTTATGAAGATTATGGTATTTTAATGAAAATTTCGTTTTATCGTATTCTAAATTTTTATGATATCATTTTAGGGTTTGTATTTACGTATGGGTGAAGGTAGGTCATTATCTCGTGCACTATTTTAAATGTATATTAAGGTTAAGGGGTTAAATGTGAAATTGAAACTTTATGGTATCAAAGTGAAAATACGGTAAATTGAAAAGGTTATCATTTCATGTGTGAAAACATATTCAAATTGATTTTTACAAGTTTAGTGGTCAAGATGAAGGTGTTTAGGAATGATTGAATTGATTAGAAGAAGAAAAATAAACATTATGGTATTAATGTGAAAAAGAATACGATATTGCAAAAGTCATCATTTCATGTGAGAAATTTTGTCCAAATTAATTGTTATGTGATTAATAGTCAACATGGATAAGTTTAGGTATTATGGAATTAGTGACAAGTGAGATTTTATAGAAAAACCGAATCGGAAATCGGTTTGTTCCGATTTCCGTCGGGTTTCAAAATTCCGTATTTTTTTAGAAGTAGAAAGGAGAAAAGAACGGGACTTACGGGTTACGATCTATACTAAAGAGTATAGAGGAACTAGGTGAGTGGCCGAGGCATTGTGTCGTCACCGGTTGTTTCAAAAAAAAACGTCGCCGGAAATCCGTCAACGCTTCGCCGTGAACTCGGTTTCAAAGCACACCCTTATTGTAGAAATTTCGAGAGAGTAAACCTAGTGTTTTGGGATGAGAGGGTAGAGGGTAGAGGGTCTATTTATAGGGTAGGCTAGGGTAGGGTAGGTGAAGGGTTTTTATTTAAAAAAAATTGTAAAAAATTAAAGAAAAATCATTAAAATTTGTATTAAATTGGGTGTAATTAAAATTAGGGAACCGATCCATTAAATTGGAGTAAACAGGGGGTTTTAGAAGATGAAAAGGCGAAACTTTCATGTAGACGACTCGGCCGTCCGGCCGAATCCGGCCGGCGGCGCCGGCCGATTCTGCTGGTCTGCCGGCCGACTCGGCCGATCCCGGCAGAGTCCGCCGATCGTCGGGTGTGGGTTTCTCTGATGTAGCTCATGGTATACTCACTTTTTAGGGTTCAGTTCATCTTTTGGGAGTTATGGCCTGTGGACTGTTGGGCTTCCAAGAATTTTAAAAGAAAAATAATCTAAAAATAATGTGGGGCAGGGGATTTGAACTCTGGTTGCTTTTTTCAGCAGTGCAAGATATTACCAATGAGTTACAAGCTCCTTCTTGTAATTATGGTGTTATTTAATTACTTAAAATGATAGCAGCAAGAGTAAATATTCCAAGTATACATTAAATTTAAAGTAATTTCTTGTACACTAAAAATGGAGTTATTACATTCTTGTAGCTTGTAATTGAAAACAAAATAATTACCTATATCTTGTGCTCAGGCTAAAATACCCCTTTGTGGATTTTTGAAAAAAAAAATATTTGAAAATTTTGTATAGGAAAAAGTGTATAAGAAAATTAGGGTTGTTACATTCTACCCTCCTTATAAAAATTTCGTCCTCGAAATTTGTAAAAGGAAAGTGTAACAGGGCAAAGAAGTTTGGTGGCTGTAGTATAGATAGTATATAAAAATAACAAAGAGATACAAGGGTGAAAAAGGCTTACCAGTGTTACCTTGACCTACAGTCTCGGCTTCTACGGCTTCTAATGTGAAGGTATGTCGCCGTGGTATATTCCTTCTAGCTGGAGGCACATTCTGCCTTTGAAGCCTGTTTCTCTGTCCTCTTGGCATGTCCCTCATTGCTTGTTGGAATTGGCGATTAGGCTGTGCAGGTGGTGGAGCAGGTAGTGCAGGACGAGTTGCAGGAGCCTGGATGGTTGGCCGCTGCGGTTGGTTGGTGTGTGTGTGAGATGAGTTGCTGTTGTAAGGACAGTTTCCAATGCCGTGGTTGGATGCGCCACAAATTAGACACAGACCTTTTGCGCGCCTACAGTCCTTCCACAAGTGTCCATTTCTATGGCAGTAATGGCAAATTTCTTCAGTTCTCCTGGGTTCAAACGATGGCCTGGAAGAGGCTCCACCTGCCATTTGGTTGGCAGGGCGTTTGACTCCTGTAGACTGAGGTCTGCCTCTTGCTTTTATCAATGCCTCATAACTGCGGGCAACTTCCAGAGCATCCTCGTGTGTCAGAAATTTTCCCGTGGCTAGAGCAGCCTGAATCTCCGTGTCCAGTCCTTGTTGGAAACACCGGGCTCTGATATCGTCCGTCGGTATCAAATGTGCCGGGAATCGGCTCAACATGGTGAATTCAGCGTCGTATTCATCTACCGATTTGTCCCACATCGATCCTTGCTGTAGATGAATGAACTGCTGCTCCATGGCAAACCTGGCAGTCACAGGGAAGTATTTCGCGTCGAACTTCTCACGAAACGTTTTCCATTCAATAGGCTGCGCAAGACGGCTTTCTTCCGCCTTCCACCAGTTGCGAGCGTTGTCCGTGAGTTGTAGTTTCGCTACATGGACCCAAGCGACGTTTGGCACTTGTGCTGCGGCCAGATATGTTGGAGATAGTGCCCTCAGAGTCAATTATTGGATCACAGGCACGTGATTGCAATGATTGAGGGAGGACCTGTCCCAGTAGGACAGTCTTACTCGAGATGATAGTATGCTATCTGGTTTATCTTTATCATCATGTACTGCTTTAGGTGACCTTACGAGTCGCTATTACACGTTGATAGAGCCCCTAGGATTCTTTCTTGACTACCAGCAGTATGAGGGCGATCATATACGTGAGAGCTGGAGTCTATAAGCACATCCTTAAAAGGTCCCTAGTCGTGGGAGTTTCGAGACAGGGCATCGATACTCCAGAGTAGACTAGTGTATACAGTCGAGACCCCGACGAGGGGCGGTGGCCGGTCTCAAAAGCCACTGGTGTCAATTGGTTCACCTAAGATGTATATAGGTGCTCATTGGGTTATGAGTACACTGGACAGGACTCGCCGGGAACCTGCTAGTTGGGATTATACCATACGTCAGATAGCAGTTCCCAGGTGACATGTGTACAGGTTAGTTCATCGACCTGAGATCGTCATTTGTCTCGTGTGAGTTCCCACTGTGCTTTGATTACTACCCTACCACACTCAAAGAAGACGTGCAAACAGGTTTTAGTTGGGTACAGTCCCGAGCCACATGGAGGCAGTGAGCGGATCTGCAGGGGTTCGTCTCTCCCGGTATTGGGGGTGAGGTCGTGCTGTGTCTAGGAGAGCCAGAACATGAAAAGTCCTTGGCCAAGGCAGGAGATTTGCTGGTAGGTATTCCAGTAGTATCTCAGGGTGTTCTGGGCTACACTCCGACACGACTTGTACAGCTATTGGGGGTCTGACTTTTACCAACCCCTAGGCCCGCCATGCGATGCTCATAGACGAACGGACCGGACTGTATGGATATTGTCACTGACAGGCTCAGTAGGGTGTCAGGATGAGTTCGCTCATCGACGTCCCTTTTGGTCAATAGCAGGTGGCCCGTCACGTATTGGCTGATACCTCTGACGTGCTAGTGGTTAAATCCACATCTATAGTATTGACGAGCCTTTAGAGTCCACCACACTCAGTTACTCAGGTTTCGGGAGAAACGCTGTACAGGCCGTATGGAGATATGGCAGGGTTCGATCAGATACGTGCGGTATTGCACGGATCGTGATCGGACGGATTTTACTAGCCGGCTTTGGCTTAAGCCGGATCCTAGTATTAGATAGTGTAGATTTTGTCTCTTTGCATTTGTGTTCAGTGGGAATACAAATGCGGGCATGTATTTGCACTAGCGGGGTTTTCCTGTAATTTATTACGGGATCAGTTTTCTGAAGTTTCCAGTTTGCATTCCATTCCGGCCGGTTTTCCTTTGTTCTTTCGCGGCCGGACTTTCCGTTGGAGGGGGTTATTTGCAGTTTGCAAATAACTTATTTGTGGAGGGCTTTCATGCATATGTGAGGCATCATGAGTGTTCTTTCATGATGAGATTCCTTTTGAATCAACTCACTTGCTTTCATTATGATGGGTTTTGATTTGAAATGGATGTGGCCATTTTCTTTTCTCATGTTGATATATTCTTTCTTGCATTATTCTTTTTCTACTCTCCATCATTCTTTCATGGGAGGGGCCGGCCACATCCTAGTGGGGAGAGAGAGAGGATTCCTTTTCTTTGAGACAATGGCTACTACACTAATCTACAGCAAATGTTGGACGCGTCGGCTAGCCAACTTCGCGCCCGAGTTGCCTCGGTATAGAGGTGGGAGCCCGTAAACGAACCCGGCTACGTGGTGCCCTTTCCGACGAGGACGTGACGGACGGAGATTCCGCGGGAGATCGGAGTGGAGACGAAGACCGAAGGACATGGATCGCTTGGTATAGCTTCTCTACTCTTTTCTAGTTTGCTAGTAGCTAGGTTAATGGCCCGATCCGGGTGAAAAGTGCGCGGTGGTGCCGATTTGCTAGTTTGCAAAGTTTTTCGTTTTCGTATTCCGGCGTTGGATCGACGGCCGGGGTGCCCCCACGGACTTACATTGGTATCAGAGCCACGCCGTTAACCTACCTAGCTTGCTCTAGTATGTTTAAAACCCGATCGAACAAAAATCGCAAAAACCGTATTTCTAGTGCATGTGTTCTCTGTTGAAATTTTTCTAGCTCCAAAAATTTTTCAGGTCATTGCAGAAAGACATGCAAGAAATTCTAAGAATTCTGGGAAAATACGATTCACTGATTCCTTACTATGACCGCGGAAACACGGCCAAACCCCTGGTTTGGCCGCGGTTCCGCGGTGGGTAAGTGGAATCGCTGAACCAAATTTTTCCAGTGGGCTTTTGAATTGGAAATAGGGGTTTTGGGATATTATTTTTTGGCCCAGATTTTCTGTGAGTGCTACAGTACTGCTTGGGGCCCACTTTGATAAATTTGTTTGATCGGATATTTTAAACATGCTAGTTCACAGTATTTACATTATATCTGCGACCGTGAATGTCACTTGATCGGTAAATCCAGTCTATCTGCTATAGCCCTTTTAGACAGATTTGCGAACGTGACATTCACGTTGATGTTCTTTGTTGTGCTGTGTTGTTGCGGATCGGTCGTGGGGGATAGCCTGGATGCAATGTTAGTACAGTCTTGTTTTATATGTACATTTGATATTGCGGGGTGAGCGTCCGACATGTGGACTGCCGTCACTGCCTGTTTGTATTATTCTTTTGGGGCACGACCAGGTTGCGGTCGATGTACCCGTTGTATGTATATTTTACTTTCTGTACTAGGCTTACCCCGCGGAGGGGTGCACGGATAGCCGGGTTCTATAGGGCAACGAGCCCACATCTCATGGCATTGAGACGGAGGGGGATTTACTCTAGAATTGGCGGGCTATTCGCCGCACTCGTAGGGGGTGCAGGTTGACCCAGGATGGGTGCCCAAGTTACCGGATTCCGTGAAGTGCTGGGTGGTCCATTCACGTTGCTGAAGGGGTCTGCCTCGCTTCAGGTTTTGGCGGGTAACTTGCCGCGCCCGTAGGGGTCTAGGTTTTCATTGCACAGGCTATCCACACGACCAGGGGAACGTCGGGTTTCAGTTGCGGCTCTGTGAAACCCGGGGATCCCAGATATCTGTATTGTTCTGTAATGCTGGTTACATTTCTGTGATGTTGCATTTTATCACGCCTTGAGCAAAAATTATATATTATATATATACTAGTAGATGTTGTATATGTTTTGCATCCGCGCTAGTCCAGTCCCCGCTCTGTCGTTAGTTAGCTAACCTAACGGGTGATGACGGGACCCAGTGGCGAATGCGGATGGCATATACGTACGTCATTATTTTCGTTCTTTGTGGTGTGATCAATTGATGGGACTGCGTTGATTCGTATCAATGCAAGATAAACAAACCTATTCTGATGTTGTTGGAACATTTTTCAAAAAGCTGTTATTGCAAGGGCGTTCTCTTTTGTTTTGCATCGTGGTATTCAGTTGGAATATCCTGCTCCTCAGTCGACGAGGCAAGGGCCGAGATCCCTTCACCAGGAGTGACCCCTTGGACAGAAGTTTGCGTCAGGGCAATAACTTCACTATAGCCGATTACTTTTGCTTTGCATCGTGGTATTCAGTTGGAATATCCTGCACCTCATCCTACGGGGAAAGAGCCGAGATCCCTTCACCGGGAGTGACCTCTTTAGCAAAGGTTTTCGTCACTATATTTTAAAAAAGCTATCAGTTCCTTCAACGATATCAAGTTCATTACGTTAAAGGTTTTCTCCAGAAACCATTCGTAGCCCTCCATCATTTCAGTTAAATATTCGGTAGTATTCAAGCTATGTATTTTGACCTCACGCCAAGGCATAGTGTTTGGTAGCTGCCGGGTATTTATCTGTTGCATAGATAGATGCGTTGGTTTGGGACAGTCGTACTACTATTTTGGCCTTCGTCAAGGGTATGTACGGGTGGATTCAAATTAACCTGGACAATGACGGGTAGAACTTGACATGTGACTTATGATTTGTTGACCTTCGCCAAGGTCATAAGAGCATGGGGCAAAAATCCACATCGGGAGTTTCAAAAGAACTGAAACTTGCCAGATATGCGCATACCTTCTGGAGTGTGATAACGTGAGCGGATTCCATCACGTTATCATGCGATGATAGTTGGATCCCGATTCCCACTGATGAATTGGTTTACTCCTCGGGTGATCCCGGCTAATTCTTCTTTCAGGTTTGGGGAAGAATTTGACGTTACAGTGGGAGGTTTCCAGATTAGATAAAGTGATAACCATTCTGATCTAGGTTAGAGTGCACGCTGAGTGTTTCTTTTCTCTCTCTCTTTGGCAGCGACCATTGACCCGACCCTAGACTATGACTCAGTGACTAAGTTGACCGAACCTTCTTAACACTGGCTTTTGGATTGTCAGAGTTGCAAACCTCATTGCCACTCCTACTTTTACCCTTTTCTCCAGGACACCCCGTATTACTACGAACGTCCACTTCCATTGGACAAAACCATCGTATGGTTATATACGAACTCGAGGGAATTCGAGGATGGTTTCTGGTTCGGGAGAAAACGAATATGACTATTCAGTTGTCTTTTCCTTTTACCTTCTCTCAGGTTGCGAGTAATCCTTGGTTTAGGAGATAGTACACCTATTACGCAAATTGGATAATCTTCTTCCAAACCTTAGGCTGGTGCCGAACGGTAGGGAATGAAGAAAACCAATTAGCCTAAACGGTGTACAGAAGGTATTAAGTAAAGACAAAGAAAGGGATTAGTAAGAGGGCAAAGTAAATTGCGACTGCTATTCACGACCAAGCCAAGTATTCTTCGCCAATCCTAAATCACCTTTGTATTTCTCCAGGACACTCCGTATCACTACGAAGATCCCAAGTTTATTGGATAATCCATCGTATGGTTATATACGAACTCGAAAGGAACTTGTTCCAGTTCGGGGATGGATCCTGGTTCAGGAGAAATAGGAATTAAGTTCATTCGGTTGTCTTTTATCTTCACCTTCTCTCGCATTGCGAGTGCTCCTAGGATTAGGACAGTACACCCATTATGCTTATTGGATAGTCTTCTTCCAAACCATAGGCTGGTGCCGAACGGTAGGAAAGGAAGAAAACCATTTGGCCTAAAGGGGTGTACAGAAGGTAATGACTAAAGACATATAAAGGGATTTGGTGAAATGACAAAGAGATATACGGTTACAGTTGTGAATCTGGATAATGGAAGAGGCATTACTAGGAATACCGGGATACCCCATCGAAACATTTCAATGTTTCAGTTTCACTGTGTACTGTTAAAAGAAAACTGATTTCCCAATTAGACACTTGCTCCAGGGCATGTATTTACCAGGTATGATTCTCACATCTGTATGGTTTTTACAGATGATGAGTGGGAGTAAGTTATTGGGAATTAGGTGATCATCCTCATTATATCGGGATTCGTTGTAATTGGTGATATTTGAGGAAGTCACCTGGGTTGTTTGCCGGTCGGCAAATATTTGGTTTTGAATATCCGTTGTTATGCACCAATTTCAAATTGATATATCTGTACGTCTATTTTTATAGAGTGAGATATACTTTTTGAAATTATGTCTATGACATTTACCTATATCAGTGGATGGTTAGGTAAGGAGTATTGAACAACGGTGTAATTCTTCTTAACCATAAGTACAGTTTTCAACCTACGACACACAGTGAATGAGTTGTAAGACTCAGCGGACTTATACAGAGTATTGTATGTTATCCAGTGTCCATTAGGACAGAGGGGTAGGTACTCGTACTATATTCTGTTTACTTGTGACTTCTCTAGTTCTTAGACAGGTGTTTCGTAGAAACACAGGGTCTGAGTTTTGAGAAGTTATAGGTATATGAATAAAGTAGAGAACCAGACGTTGCAAGTATCGGGATTCTTCAAGGTGATCGAGGATGTAGATACTTGTGAATGGTATTCAGTTGATAGTAATGATTAAGAGAACTTGCTTCTCTTTCAGGTTACTCATAATTGGAAGTACTCCTAAGTTGAGTAACGCTGATCGGCCTCTCTTCCATTTAGTTGACATGAACTGGAGACAGCTGCATGATTTGAATCTGGTTCAATTAAATCAGTGTCTCTGTTTCTATATTGGATATAGAACAGTTCATATCTTGACATTGTTAAGATACAGGGAGTTGTCCGGCTTATGCTTAAAACCAGACTCCTGATAACTCAAGGCACGTTTCTGTAATGGCTGTTTGTGGGTTGACCCGGGCTATGACGAGGGTTGACTTTCTACCATCTGGAAGATCAATAGTGATATTGTTCTTGACTCGCCACAGTTTTAATAAAAATGTTTTTTTTCAGAAAACAGTAGTGGGAGTATGGTAGAACTGGAAGTGATTCCAGAACCGCAAACGATTACTGAAGATTTGATAAAGAACCTAAAGATTCAATTTGGTTTGACATTCCATTGGCCACTCCGCAGATTTGGTGGGTAACCTCAGGCACTCGAGAGGTACTTCGGTATGCTCAGGGACGGTGGCAGGGAGGTTCTTGTTTACCCAGACTTGCCATTGCTGTTGTTCCAGACTGTGAGACCCGGCAGGAGGATGAGTATAGCGTCGTTCTAAACTGGCTTTAGAAGCGTACGTGTATATGACTCTGCCAGAGGGTTGTCATGGTCAGTGGGAGCAGCGGAAGCATTGGTGGACAAGTAGCTTGTGTCTATTTATAGACTAAAGCAGATATAGCGGGGATAGATCATCTATTTCTGATGTGACAGTTATAGGTTTGACTTCATCAGAATAGGGGATGGATCTGTTGAGAAGGTAGTAGGGTGTGATGTCCTGGTATTTGTATGACATACACAGAGTAGGAAATGATATTCCTATACTACGATCGGTTATACTTTGGTCGTCACACAGTGGTTTCTCTACATAGGACTTGGATATTATATCAGACATTCTGGTCACTAGATCTATGATTTTAGATCTAGATTTGGGTGGTTTCCCAATCTGGGTACTTAGACAGCATTCTATGAGTATTTAGAATGGACGACTCCTGGCACGGTAGTATACCTGCAGGTGATGGAGTCACCCTCTCTAAAGGTGTCTTACAGACTAAAGGGGAGAGGGATGTGCATGATTGGCAGATCACTTGCTTTGGCAATTGAGTCAATCATGAGATGTCAAGTACCACACCAGATGTTGTTCTTGCAATAGATGCAATAAGTTGATATTGATCCAATCCTGGGGAAACATTAGGAAGCAGTTTTAGAACATAAGTGGATGTTCTAGGGATATGATAACGGCAGCCTCCTTCGGGAAACAGTTATCATTCCAGGCTTCCAAGGTGACCTGGACGACAAGGAGGTTGTCAGAGTTATAGTTTTTCCCTCTGACGAGGGGCAGTATTTTGGACAGGTGGTCCAAGGCAATACTGAGGGAGGCATGGCGCAGGATACTGATTAAGTTCAGTTGACGATACAGTCTAAGAAGTTTGGATTTGGAGCTCATTTATGAGCTAGGTCCCATCAGACATCCAGACACATTCTAAGACAGGTATTGCTCATTTCGGGAGATGGCTTTCTCCGCAAACTTAAGATATAGAGAGACATAGAAAGAAACATCAAGGCGGATCCACTCACTGAGGCTATTCCTCGAACGCAATAGTTTCGCAAACGAGCTTTGTGAGACTGACTAGTAGAGGAGTTGGGTGTTCGGTATCACACGGGCTGTGAGTATGCGACATCGCAATAATTAGCCTTGAGTGCAAGTGGGAGATTGTTGGAGATAGTGCCCTCAGAGTCAATTATTGGATCACAGGCACGTGATTGCAATGATTGAGGGAGGACCTTTCCCAGTAGGACAGTCTTACTCGAGATGATAGTATGCTATCTGGTTTATCTTTATCATTATGTACTGCTTTAGGTGACCTTACGAGTCGCTATTACACGTTGATAGAGCCCCTAGGATTCTTGCTTGACTAACGGCAGTATGAGGGCGATCATATACGTGAGAGATGGAGTCTATAAGCACATCCTTAAAAGGTCCCTAGTCGTGGGAGTTTCGAGACAGGGCATCGATACTCCAGAGTAGACTAGTGTATACAGTCGAGACCCCGACGAGGGGTGGTGGCCGGTCTCACAAGCCACTGGTGTCAGTTGGTTCACCTAAGATGTATACAGGTGCTCATTGGGTTATGAGTACACCGGACAGGACTCGCCGGGAACCTGCTAGTTGGGATTATACCAGACGTCAGATAGCAGTTCCCAGGTGACATGTGTACATGTTAGTTCATCGACCTGAGATCGTCATTTGTCTCGTGTGAGTTCCCACTGTGCTTTGATTACTACCCTACCACGCTCAAAGGAGACGTGCAAACAGGTTTTAGTTGGGTACAGTCCCGAGCCACATGGAGGCAGTGAGCGGATCTGCTGGGGTTCGTCTCTCCCGGTATTGGGGGTAAGGTCGCGCTGTGTCTAGGAGAGCCAGAACATGAAAAGTCCTTGGCCAAGGCAGGAGATTTGCTGGTAGGTATTCCAGTAGTATCTCAGGGTGTTCTGGGCTACACTCCGACACGACTTGTACCGCTATTGGGGGTACGACTTTTACCAACCCCCTAGGCCCGCCATGCGATGCTCATAGACGAACAGACCGGACTGTACGGATATTGTCACTGATAGGCTCAGTAGGGTGTCAGGATGAGTTCGCTCATCGACGTCACTTTTGGTCAATAGCTGGTGGCCCGTCACGTATTGGCTGATACCTCTGGTGTGCTAGTGGTTAAATCCACAGCCATAGTATTGACGAGTCTTTAGAGTCCACCACACTCAGTTACTCAGGTTTCGGGCGAAACGCTGTAGAGTCCGTATGGAGATATGGCAGGGTTCGATCAGATACGTGCGGTATTGCACGGATCGTTATCGGACGGATTTTACTAGCCGGCTTTGGCTTAAGCCGGATCCTAGTATTAGATAGTGTATATTTTGTCTCTTTGTATTTGTGTTCAGTGGGAATACAAATGCGGGCATGTATTTGCAGTAGCGGGGTTTTCCTGTAATTTATTACGGGATCAGTTTTCTGAAGTTGCCAGTTTGCATTCCGTTCCGGCCGGTTTTCCTTTGTTCTTTCGCGGCCGGACTTTCCGTTGGAGGGGGTTATTTGCAGTTTGCAAATAACTTATTTGTGGAGGGCTTTCATGCATATGTGAGGCATCATGAGTGTTCTTTCATGATGAGATTCCTTTTGAATCAACTCACTTGCTTTCATTATGATGGGTTTTGATTTGAAATGGATGTGGCCATTTTCTTTTCTCATGTTGATATATTCTTTCTTGCATTATTCTTTTTCTACTCTCCATCATTCTTTCATGGGAGGGGCCAGCCACATCCTAGTGGGGAGAGGGAGAGGATTCCTTTTCTTTGAGACAATGGCTACTACACTATTCTACAACAAATCTTGGACGCGTCGGCTAGCCAACTTCGCGCCTGAGTTGCCTCGGTATAGAGGTGGGAGCCCGTAAACGAACCCGGCTACGTAGTGCCCTTTCCGACGAGGACGTGACGGACGGAGATTCCGCGGGAGATCAGAGTGGAGACGAAGACCGAAAGACACGGATCGCTTGGTATAGCTTCTCTACTCTTTTCTAGTTTGCTAGTAGCTAGGTTAATGGCCCGATCCGGGTGAAAAGTGCGCGGTGGTGCCAGTTTGCTAGTTTGCAAAGTTTTTCGTTTCCGCATTCCAGCATCGGATCGACGGCCGGGGCGCCCCCGCGGACTTACAAGATCATCCTCGATACTTTGAGCCCATTCCTCAGCTTCCAGTGGGCTCCCCTTTCCTGAGAATTGCTTCGGATGTAAAGCCCTGAATT
Organism: Agapanthus africanus; assembly: GCA_030015575.1. Taxonomy (NCBI): domain Eukaryota; kingdom Viridiplantae; phylum Streptophyta; class Magnoliopsida; order Asparagales; family Amaryllidaceae; genus Agapanthus; species Agapanthus africanus. Next base: position 637,165,743 of record CM057337.1, read on the forward strand.
GCTTTACTCCAGGAGCATCAGTCTCGGGACGGTTCAAGAGTTGTTGCTGTCCCTCGAGAAGGCTGCGGATTGCATCAAGTAGCACTGTTTGCTCGGTTGGGGGCGAAAGAACAGCCGGTGTGAGAGGTAGTGCTGGAGGTGTATTGTTGACGTTGGTGCTGGTGTTGTTTGGGGAATCCATAAACCTGAAGAAAAATTTGGGTTAGGACAGATTCAAATACATGAAATGATAAGATTCAAGGAATAGAAATTTGTAAGATTCAAGAAACATGAATTGTAAAGAATGTTTTAGTTGCTGGTTCTTGTGTTATATTGCTTAAGTTGTTCACGCAGACCAGAACTGCATGATAGGGATTCATACAGCTCTGACCTGCATGGGCCACCAACAAAACCTGTCACGCCCCGCTTCCCAGTGTACGGCGAAGGAAACGCGACGAGGTCCGCTACGTACATACTCAGAAGTACATACGCTAAGCGTATCTAAGCAATATAAAATAAGTACACAAGAGACAAGAAATAAAAAGAACATCAACTTTTATTCATTAACATTCTTTATACAATACATGAAAGGAAATACAACTGAAATAAAAGATGCCTAAACAGTGGCATAACAGGAAATGAAATGTACTGAAAAGAAAAGTGTACAATGAAACTACTGTGCAGGGTCTTCAGTAAACTGCTCCAAGTCTTCTTGCGATGGCTCAACTTCTGCCGGGTCCAAGCCACCTGACGACATTCAAACAAGAGAGAAACAGAATGTCGTCAGCGAACAAATCGCTCGGTAAGTCCCAAAGATAAGAGGAGAATAGATAGAGAGAGAGAGAGAGGGAGAGAGTGGCTATTACAGTTGTATTACATTGTTATATTATTGTAGTATTGTGTTAACGCTGTTGTTGTAGCTTGGGACAGAAGGATGCCAGTGTATACGAGAGGGGTCTCAGTATGCCAGAGACCAGGGCAAATGGAAATACAAGGCTCCGTTATACAACCCGGAACAACGGCAATTGGATTCATGTTAGGTGTCTTAATCTTACCGTCTCGTGCCACCTTTAACACCTTCCGTACCAATCTACCCCTTAAAACCCCGCGATGTCTTGATTGTATTGTTATCTTGTAAAATTGTATTGATTGTAAGGTTGATTGACTGACTGACCGAAACCATGATATCAGGAAACGGTTATGACCGTAGAGTCATGTAAATGGAATACTGTGAATCATGTAAAAGGAATATATCCATGGTTCGGTTCAGCCAAATTGTATAAACTGATAATTGCATTCATGGATTCATGCGTTCATATTGACATGAAAACTTGTAGATTATAGGTTGACTTGAATCATATTCAAGTCAGATTAATCAGACTCAAACCCGAGTCAGACAATCAGAAATGTGAAACGAAGTCTTATAACTGCTAGGGTCCTTAGGGTAATTTATAAACTTGAGGAAGTTTTATGTAAAAATACCTTTATATATTTTTCAAAATACATCTCAAGTATTTATTGTTCGTCTTTAGAGTTGTAATGAGGGTGGATTTTATGTTATGACATTTCTAGTGAAAATATCCTAATTTTATAAATATTGATTATTTGAAGTTCATGGTATTTTAGTGTAAAATTTATTCTTTGTGATTTTTTAGGAAAAGGTGGAAAATTTATATTATAATAAAATAGGTATTTAAAAGATAAATATACATATGTTTATACAAAAATAATTTTAATAGATATTTTATATTTCAAAATTCTCATTTTCTTAAGATGTCGTATTTTAAACCTTTCGAGACCGAATGCTCCTTGCGGAGGTCTGAATCTCGCACTACTAGCCCGAGGGTGCGCGATAAACCGCACGATCCCGAATGGGTTCCCCAAAGATGGGTTGTAGCGGCGCTTTGCAAACATTGTAAACCACTAATCTTTTAGAAAACGGTTTTATAAAATAAAAGGTATTTCTTCGCAAAGCGTAGTTTTCCGTATTTTATATTCTAGGGTTTCCTAAACCAACTAGCCTATTTCTAAATGGTCTAAACAACAAGTCGTTAGAAGTCTCAAATCGCCTCTTCACCGCCAATTGTAGCCAGGTAAGTACAAGTGAGGAGGGAGGGATCCGCTCACTAATCGTGAGGCGGGCCTTTTAAAGTTACCCAAGCTCGCTTGCCTAGCCTAGACACCACAAAGTCAGTTTAGATAAACGATCGATGTCCACAACTTATCGTAGTTTCCTAGTAAGAAGTATTTATTTAAAAATGTAACAAATCTAAACTTTTAAGAATGGTTTTATGAAGATTATGGTATTTTAATGAAAATTTCGTTTTATCGTATTCTAAAATTTTATGATATCATTTTAGGGTTTGTATTTACGTATGGGTGGAGGTAGGTCGTTATCTCGTGCTCTATTTTAAATGTATATTAAGGTTAAGGGGTTAAATGTGAAATTGAAACTTCATGGTATTAAAGTGAAAATACGGCAAATTGAAAAGGTTATCATTTCATGTGTGAAAACTTATTCAAATTGATTTTTACAAGTTTAGTGGTCAAGATGAAGGTGTTTAGGAATGATTGAATTGATTAGAAGAAGGAAAATAAATATTATGGTATTAATGTGAAAAAGAATACGATATTGCAAAAGTCATCATTTCATGTGAGAAATTTTGTCCAAATTAATTGTTATGTGATTAATAGTCAACATGGATAAGTTTAGGTATTATGGAATTAGTGACAAGTGAGATTTTATAGAAAAACCGAATCGGAAATCGGTTTGTTCCGATTTCCGTCGGGTTTCAAAATTCCGTATTTTTTTTAGAAGTAGAAAGGAGAAAAGAACGGGACTTACGGGTTACGATCTATACTAAAGAGTATAGAGGAACTAGGTGAGTGGCCGAGGCGTTGTGTCGTCGCCGGTTGTTTCAAAAAAAACGTCTGCGGAAATCCGTCAGCGTTTCGCCGTGAACTAGGTTTCAAAGCACACCCTTCTTGTAGAAATTTCGAGAGAGTAAACCTAGTGTTTTGGGATGAGAGGGTAGAGGGTAGGGGGTCTATTTATAGGGTAGGCTAGGGTAGGGTAGGTGAAGGGTTTTTATTTAAAAAAAATTGTAAAAAATTAAAGAAAAATCATTAAAATTTGTATTAAATTGGGTGTAATTAAAATTAGGGAACCGATCCATTAAATTGGAGTAAACAGGGGGTTTTAGAAGATGAAAAGGCGAAACTTTCATGTAGACGACTCGGCCGATCCCGGCCGAGTCCGGCGATCGTCGGGTGTGGGTTTCTCTGATGTAGCTCATGGTATACTCACTTTTTAGGGTTCAGTTCATCTTTTGGGAGTTATGGCCTATGGACTGTTGGGCTTCCAAGAATTTTAAAAGAAAAATAATCTAAAAATAATGTGGGGCAGGGGATTTGAACTCTGGTGACTTGGTTCAGCAGTGCAAGGTATTACCAATGAGCTACAAGCTCCTTCTTGTAATTATGGTGTTATTTAATTACTTAAAATGATAGCAGCAAGAGTAAATACTCCAAGTATACATTAAATTTAAAGTAATTTCTTGTACACTAAAAATGGAGTTATTACATTCTTGTAGCTTGTAATTAAAAACAAAATAATTACCTATATCTTGTGCTCAGGCTAAAATACCCCTTTGTGGATTTTTGAAAAAAAAAATATTTGAAAAATTTGTATAAGAAAAAGTGTATAAGAAAATTAGGGTTGTTACATCAAGAGTTGTTTAAATCACGTGTCTGTTTCAATAAGCTTTTCGTAATCAGTTCGTCCCCTAACTCTCACTGATTTTCCTTTTCAGACGTTATGGACGCTCACATGTATGACCTCGACGAGATTATTTCTTACGGGGACATTCACGCACTTGGCCATTCCCAAAACCAAGAATTCACAAATGCCCAGTGTGCTGAAAATATGGGCCTTTTTGATGCATACAATGGTCGACTGCTTTCCCGTCGTTCCTCCTTCTTGAAGCTTATCGTGAGAGCGATCTGGGAAGTGCTTCCCTTATTCTTCCTAGGCATGCCACTTAAGGCATTGGACGACGTCGAAGATAAGGTGCACTCGGTGTATCTGATGGGCCTAATCTCAAAGAAAAGGCGAGACAACCTTGTTGATATCCTGCATTAAGCTTTTCAGCAGACGGCGATACTTGCTGCCTATCGAAGGGTGGAGGACATCAGTGGGGATCCTGTCGCTTGTGATCGTGAAAGGATGCATACGAAGATGGTCCGAATGGCCTGTAAAATTTTGGACGGCCTCACCTTTGAATTTTTTCAATCCATGTCCTGGATTTGATGTTGTGCCTTTGTAAACATTCTAATTATGTTTTTGTTTACTGTTTTCCTCAATATAGGCATTTTATGAAGTATGAATAGCAAGCTTTTTATTTCCATGTGTTAATTTTATACATCAAACTTTTTCGCACATGCATGAATGGGTATGCCTTGAACACTTAACTGAACGTAAATCAAATGTGCTCTTTACTGTCGCTTTCTTCTCTTTTTCTTTGTCGCCGACATGTTACTTTAGTGAGCGTAGCCTATAGTTGATCGAGAGCATTCCGTCTTGAAATCTTCGAAAGGTAGTGATGGCTTAGGAAGCAGGTTCAGATCTGCTGCCTAAGGCTTTTCAAATTCATGAGCCGTGAGGGTCTCATAAAGACTTTTCTCCCTACGAGTCGAGAGGATCCCGTAGGTGTACTTTCTCCTTAAGAATCGTGAGGATTCCTAAGTGGGTTTTCTCTTGAGAGTCGTAAGGATCTCATAAGAGAGTTTGCTCCCTTACGAGTCGTGAATTGCTATTTTTCCGTGTCGGAGCTTTGCTTGACGACAGCGAGTGTCGGAGCATTGCTCAACGACCAGGGGAGTTATGAGTTATCATGTATCCAAGTCGAGGCTTTGCCTGACGACAAGGAAATGTTGGAGCATTGCTCGACGACAGGGGGGTGATATGTGTCCAAGTCGAAGCTTTGCTTAATGACGAGGATGTGTCGGAGCATTGCTCGACGACAGGGGTTGACATAAGGTCCAAGTCGAAGCTTTGCTTAATGACGAGGAAGTGTCGGAGCATTGCTCTACGACAAAGGTTGACATAAGCCATACGGGGTCAAGATTGACATTGGCCATATGGTGTTAGGGGTTGACTTTATCCACATTTCACGGAGTCAAGGGTTGCTCTGGATGCTTCCCACGGGGTCGGTTTGACATAGCCGTGTTCTGCGAGGACCAGGCTCCGCTCTGGACATTTCTCACGGGGTCAGGATTGACATAGGTCGTATTCCACATGACCAGGTATTTGCTCTGGATGCTTTCCATGGGGTCGGTTTGACATAGCCATGTTCTGCGAGGACCAGGATCCACTCTGGACGTTTCCCATGGGGTCAGGATTGACATAGGCCGTGTTCCATGTGACCAGGAATTTGCTCTGGATGCTTCTCACGGGGTCGGTTTGACATAGCCGTGTTCTGCGAGGACCAGGCTCCGCTCTGGACGTTTCCCACGGGGTCAGGATTGACATAGGCTGTGTTCCATGAAACCAGGAATTTGCTCTGGATGCTTCCTACGGGGTCTGATTGACATAGCCATGTTCTGCGAGGGTCAGGCTCCGCTCTGGATGTTTCCCACGGGGTCAGGATTGACATAGGCCGCGTTATATGAAACCAAGATTTTGCTCTGGATGCTTCCTACGGGGTCGGATTGACATAGCCGTGTTCTGCGAGGACCAGGATCTGCTATGGACGTTTCCCATGGGGTCAAGATTGACATAGACCGTGTTCCACGAAACCAGGAATTTGCTCTGGATGCTTCCCACGGGGTCTGATTGACATAGCCGTATTCTGCGAGGACCAGGATCCGCTCTGGACGTTTCCCATGGGGTCAGGATTGACATAGACCGCATTCCACGAAACCAGGAATTTGCTCTGGATGCTTCCCACGGGGTCTGATTAACATAGCCGTGTTCTGCGAGGACCAGGCTCCGCTTTGGATGCTTCCCACGGGGTCAGAATTGACATAGGCCACGTTCCACAAAACCAGGATTTTGCTCTGGATGCTTCCCACTGGGTCTGATTGACACAGCCGTGTTCTGCGAGGACCAGAATCCGCTCTGGACGTTTCCCACGGGGTCAGGATTGACATAGGCCGCCTTCCATGAAACCAGGATTTTACTCTGGATGCTTCCCACGGGGTCGGATTGACATAGCCGTGTTCTGCGAGGACCAGGCCCCGCTCTGGACGTTTCCCACGGGGTTAGGATTGACATAGGCCGTGTTCCACGTGACCAGGAAATGTTGACTCTCGGTTGTTTGTTCATCGTCGAGTCATGCTACTGGGAATCTTGCCGCCGCTCCAGATATTGAGATGATCTCCAGGCTGTCTGTGAACCATTGAGATTTGGCTTCTTCTTCTGATAGAGCCTGGGGAGGGAAGGTGTGATTCCTTCTTTGTTTGCGCCCATGGATTGTATATAAGGATTGATGTGATATCACCTGTAGGGAAAAAATGTTTCATTTTATATATTTTTCTTTCCGCGATGCTCTATCATTTCAGCTTTTATATCACGAAGGTCGCGATTGCCCAATCATTTCGGCTATTTTTCGCAGTGCCCAATCATTTCGGCTGTTTGTTTTATTTACTCGCTGCTTTTTATTGCGAGTTGCCCAACCATTTCCCCTATTTTGCATGCATACATTTTTACTTGCCGATTTTGTTTGCAAGTTGCCCTATCATTTCGGCTATTTCGTATGCATTTGTAGCTTGCTGGCTTTTCGCTGCAAATTTTGGGATTTGACACCGATTTCGGCATCAGCATCGCTACAACTGGGATATTACCAGGAGAGAATCATCATTTGCCTTCGTCGACGTCGAACAAAGATGGCTTAGTAGACAGGGTTAGGATCCCATCGACTAAGGCTTTTGACTTTACGAGCCGTAAGGGTCTCATAAAGGTGTTTCTCCCTACGAGTCTTGAGGATCACGTAGGTGCGTTTTCTCCTTAGGAATCGTGAGGATTCCTAAGTGTGTGTTCTCTTATAAGTCGTAAGGATCTTACAAGAGTATTTTCTCCTTATAAGTCGAGAGGACTTACAAGGGTTGTTTACCATGTAGACATATCCTTAGTCGCGGATAGGACTTTGTTAGGGGAATGTTTATTCGAGCCCGTGGATTGTATACAAGGGTCAATACTGAACCGCTTGTAGGGAAGCATTGGAGGTTGTGATGGCCGCTTAAGAATAGGTTCAGATCCCTGTAGCTTAAGGCTTTTGAATCTTATGAGCCGTGAGGGTCTCAAAGGGGGAATTCTCCTTACGCGTCGTGAGGATCTCGTAAGTGTAATTTCTCCTTAGGAATTGTGGGGATCCCTAAGTGTGTTGCTCCCTTGTGAGTCGTAAGGATCTCACGCAGGTGGTTTCTCCTCACAAGGTCGAGGACCATGCAAGTGTCTTTTAACGAGATTGCGCCCTTTCGGGTTTTCACAAAACTCGCCGGTAGCCCTGCTGTTTTTACTCACGGAGCCCTTTCAGGTTTTCATCCGTGCCCATTTTGCTTATGGACATACCGTTTTCTTCTCTTTTTTTATTTTTTTTTGTGTCAGCCTTAGGATGCTGCGGTCCGTAGTAGTTTATCGACGTCTCGGTCAACAACCAGTTTTAGGACATAATGGTCCATTGTTAGTTTAAGAACGTTTCGGTCCAACGCCAGTTTTAGGACATAGTGGTCCATCGTTAGTTTAAGGACATTTCGGTCTGAGAAAAGGAAGCCGGCTACTACTTATAGAGTTTAGGCTTAGGAAGATAGTGAGCGGACACAGGCGTCGTCATCTATCGTTGACCTAGGCCATGACTCGTCAGGCGTAGTATTTCTTTAGGAAGCGACCATTTTTTGCCTCTGCGCCGAGTCTTTTGTATGACGGGCTGGCGATGAGGAGCATTGTCATTCTCCATGGCCTGCTGGAGGAGGCGCTGCGTCCTGGCTTTCTCGTAAATGGCCATCTCACGGTTATGGTCATCCCGGACCTTTTAACCCGCTTCCCTGATTAGTTTGTCCATCCGTTCTTCAAACGACGGACTCGGCATTTTGATGGCAGGACCTTGTTTTGGTTCAGGGTCAGCGTCTTTTAACATAACATCTCCTTCTTCATCGAAGTCATGTATGACGTAGCTGCCATGGACTCGCTCCCGTTTTTTGGATTGAACATATCCAAGCCCGATCGTTTCCATTCTCCTATTGGGAAACTTTCGCTGAGTTCCGGGGACGTCCCAAATCCTATTGTAGACCCGAGCTTGTCGAGCGGTCTGTTTGAAGGATACACCTTGGCGCCTCAACAGTCTTTTAAAGCCTTCTGTGTAATATCTAGGCAGATGGATGGGCTGGAGCCTGTCAAGTGTAGAATCCACACCATACCAAATTTCTTTCTCCACTTTGGTTTCCGTGGATTGATAAAAGAGGATCGCCTTTTCATCTCTTCGCCTGGGAGGGACATAGAATGTCTGCAGTTCCGCGGAACCATGGCGATTTGTACACTCCGATCATCATTAGCGAGGGCTTGCATTGATGGCCTAGCGGAAAATACAGCGTTGACCCCATCTTCCGAATCGCTGCCGAAGATCAACATAGGGATGGACGGTCCCTGCTCGTTGCATTGGGGCGGCCCTGAATAAACTATTTATTCTTCCTCCTCGGTATCACTCCCGAAGACCGGAATAGTAATGATGGATTTGTTCTTCGGTTTGTGACATCTTTCCGTGTCTTCAAAATCTGGTAAGAAGTATTTTGCATCTTCGTATTTTCGGACTTCGTTCACAAAGAATGGGTTCAACTCCCCTGTTACGGTATACTCAAGACCATTGTTTCCCCCAATCAGAGCAAAGCTCTGTTTTGAATTTTAAAATTTAAAAATTGAAGCAACGCTTCAGATCCAGCGCTAGGCGCGCTGCGCGCCACGTGTCAAACATAGATGCGCTAGCGCCAGGTGCGTTGCGCCCTAGGCAGTGCATCCCCAATCAGAGCAAAGCTCTGTTTTGAAATTCAAAATTCAAAAATTGAAGCAACGCTTCAGATCCAGCGCTAGGCGCACTGCACGCCACGTGTCAAACACGGACGCGCTAGCGCCAAGTGCGCTGCACCCTAGGCAGCGCATCATGAGTGCGCTAGCGCTAGGCACACTGCGCGCCACGTGTCAAACACGGGTGTGCCAGCGCAGGATGCGTTGCGCTCTGAGCAGCACCACGTGTCAAACGTAGGCACGCTAGAGCAAGGTGCGCTGCGCTCTGAGCAGCGCACCACGTGCAAAGCACGGGTGCGCTAACGCTGGAATTATAAAATTCCCCACCGTTAGATCAAAAGATCTAATAATAATGATAAATCATTAATTAATCAGAATTAAAATTCTGTTATGGAAAGATTTACTCAATTTTGTTAAAAACAAGAAGATTGCCTTCTGTAAAACAGAAGCCCTAGGATCAAAAATCCAACGGTGGGGAAACATCCCTAAATCAATCAGAGAAAGATCTCTTTAACTGATTTAACAAATCAATTTACCCTATATAAAGGCCCCAAGACTTCAAGTCTGATATAGAGAAACCCCCCCCCCCCATAAACTTTGAGAAAACTCAAAGAAAGAAAAGCAAGCTCTCAGCAAAAGACGATTTTTTCTTTAAGGTAAAAAAAAATGGTGATGAACAAAGAGATGGATTCATCTTATAATTAAAAAGAAGAACTATCTTCTTAAAAGATCATAGATCTACAAAGACCAAGGTCTTTCATAAAAGTGATCAAAAGATCTCATCACATAATAAAGAAGAACATATTCTTCACACAGATCATTGATCTATAAAGGCAAAGCCCTTTCAAAATAAGAACGGTTGTTCTTGAATCTTGAGACAAAGTCTCTTTTAAAAGAACATAAGTTTGTTCACTGATTATAAAATTGATCAAATGCACTTTGTGCTCTTAAAATGCGCCTTGCGCTCTTAAACAGCGCTTCTGCGCTCCTTGGATCGGCGTTCAGCGCCAAAATGTGCTACGTGTCAACCACGTATTCAACTTGCGTTTTGCGCTTTTGAAATAGCGCACTGCGCTCATGGGCTGGCGCTCAGTGCCAAGCGCACCACGTGTGCGCCATTAAATTAAAAGTGCAATGCGCTCATGGACCAGCGCCCAGCGCTCACAAACAGGTATCTGCGCTCATCATCTGGCGCCTAGCGCAGAGCGCAACACTTGTCCATTACATGTGCGCCACGTGGCAGAAACGCACTGCATTGGCGCAAAGCGCCTAGCGCACCATAGGTTGTGCTGACAGAACACAAATTGTTTTTTAATGAGCCAGAGCTCTGATGAATGCTTTGCATTCAATATAAGACAAAAGAAAAGATTTTTTGCCAAGATCTAATGCTCAGCATTATTGAAAGGTCCAAGCCAAAATAAAGGCTCAATAGCCAGAATAAAATGTTAAACATTTTAACCTGATTGGACTTAGCCCAATATTTGGCCATAAGTCCTCAACTTATATTTACTTGAGCCTATCTGCTCTTGAATACTTAACAGATCATAGTCCTAAATTGGACTACAGATCGTTCAACCAACTCGCACTGGTTCGAGGGCACATCTCTTTACTCCTCTGATATTTGTCGTTGTAATTCTTCAACGTCTTCGGAGAGGTGACGGGTCCTGACAACCATACATTTCATAAACTATGACGTCTTTAAATTGGACTGTGAGGTCCTTAAACTCATAGACTATGATGTCCTTAACCTTGGACTGTGGGGTCACTTTAAACCCACGGACTATAATATCCCTAACCTCGGACTGTGGGGTCCCTTTAAACCCACGGACTATGATGTCCTTAACCTTGGACTGTGGGGTCCTTTTAATCCTACGGACTATGATGTCCTTAACCTTGGACCACCATGTCTTTAAACTAGTAATCGACCGCAATGTCCCTAAACTAAACAATAGAGCCTAAATACCCTCTTGTTGGATCTAAATGATCCCGTTAAGTTGATCTTAGTCTAAAATTAGACTAACGTATCCTTAACAAACGTTTAAGTTGATCTTAGTCTCAAATAAGGCTAACGTATCCTTAAACCCAAACCAAAACCCAAATCTAAGAAAATACGGATTTGGACTAATCCACGCCCTACGGGCGACAACATAAATTAGTCTCCGTATACAATCCACGGGCAACCACAAACAAAACAAACACCCACGACACGAAGTGACCATCTGGAGAAGGAGAAAGTTGTTACCGCGATGCGGTAGCATAATTAACGGCAGGGGCTTGCGCCTGCAGGGAAGATCGTCCCCACAATAAAAAACCCCTCAAACGAGGGGGAATCTGACGAAGTCTCCTACATCGGCCGCATCCGTTTAAACCTTCGATACATGGTGCCATAAATCAACTTGGCATCTTTGGAGAGGTGGACGGATAGCACCGATTAGCATCTGCCCCGAAATTCAGGCGAGACGTTCACCGCGTCTTCGTCCGCATCTTTCGGCGGGGAATAGATTCTGGCATGCCCGGTGGGACCTTTTCCTTTTTCCACTCCACACTTCGTGTGTCGTTTTCACGAATGAATCGCAGTTTGATATGGTTGCCCTTGGGTTCGAGGTACTAAGATTTGGTTTCTTGCTTGGCGCAGAAAACGAAACATCAATGGCGTCTACTTGCGTGAAGTGTTCCAGCTGTAACTGCAACTCACGTTTCGCCTCATCTGGAGACATAGCTTACGGGCCCCAAGCGGCCTCCCTGTTCACGATGCCGGTGGACCAAGTAACTCAGGCCACCACTGGACTGTTCTTTAGGACTATGATCCTGCCCATAAGCTTCAATGCCCCGATGTTGCCGCAAGAAGCCCTAAAGAAGTCGGTCTTCAATCGACTTACCACTACTGCGACCCCTCTCAACGGGTCGTCCAGCTCCGGCGCCTCAGTCTTCGCCAGATTGGGCCAAAGTTCATGTGGGCCCATGATGAAGCCTGCAATTCCAGAAAAGGTTATTCCGAAGAAGATAGCCAACCCTGCTCCCGAAGTCGTCAAGGCGGCTTCTACTGCCAAAGGGTCGGTCTTCACAAGACTAACTGTTCCGGCTCCCGCTCCTGTCGAAGTCCTCAAAGCTACTTCCCCTGCTCAAAGGTCTGTCTTCGACCGATTAGACACTGCTGCTCGATAGACGTTGGTCTTCAAGAGGCTGGTACCAGCGGTGCCTCACCAGAACAGGGGGCATAACGAAGTCACCCCTCAAGCTGAAACAATCCCAACGGCTCGATACACTCGACGTCGCCACTGGAACCGAGTAAGGAAAGCTGGGGGCAACTCCCCCTCTAGGCTAACTCCACCAGCCCCAACGGTGGAAGTCAATGCTGCTGTTCCAACCGGGAACAGTTTTGAATTGCTGAACATGGTGCGCAGGAACTCTCCTACCGCCGTACTAAAGAGATCTCCTCCACCCGTGGAGAATGCACCGAAGGCGAAGCCAGAACAACCCCCTCAGCGGCTTTCTTCCAAAATTTACAAAGTCTGGCGACAGGTTCAGGACTCGGTAATTGATCAAGATTACTCTCGCCGACAGAAAAAGGTAAAAGTTCGGCAAGAGAAGGACCATCCTGTCAAGCCACAAAAGACGACAGCTATCTGGGTGCCCGCTGCAACGGCCCCCTCGACTTCAACTACTCAAAAGAGATGGAGGCCAGAGAAAGCCCCAGTGAACGTGGCAAACCATAAAAGCGCTGAATCTAAACGCACCAAGTCTGGGGGTATGATGGTGCATACTGTTTATATGGCTTCCGGAAAAGAGGAAAGCCGCGCTTCTACAGGTCACCGACCGCTCACCTGATCCGTGACAAAAGCCCAGGAGTAGCAACAGAAGCTTCAGGAAATGCTGACGCAAATGGCCGCACTCACCGGGCCAAAAGAAAGCCCGGAGGCGTCATCAGAGCAGCGTCATGAACAAGAAACCGATGCTGACTTCTTCCGCAGAGTCCTCAAAAAGAAGGACAAAGAAGCGGCAGAACAAGCGGCTAATATAAAACTAATGGCGCTTCTCTTCCAAGACATGGTCGGGATGATGTTACAACCAGAACCTCCAGCTGAAGACCCTCCTATCATCATTGAAGACGACAGAGGGGAGACATCGAACCCTCCTCCGGCTCTTTCAGCAGCCAAAAAGGAAACCATTTCTAAGGCCGCTCTGGATGACTATACTGCTCAGCAAATACGAGCTCACCAGGCGAATGAAGCAGCCGGCCAAGTCTTTAAAACTGGGCGTCCATATCCAGGATGGTATGACCAAATAAAGTACCCACCGGGATATACGATCCCTAAATTTCATGTATACAAGGGACGGGCAATCCCCACCAGCATGTTGCCCAGTTCAGGGCTCTTTGCGGCAACACCGGGGGTGATGATAAACTTTTGCTCCGTCAGTTTGTTGGCAGCTTGTCGGAGACAGCGTTCGAATGGTACTCTGAACTTCCAAACGACTCCGTCAAGACTTTCACAGAAATGGAGCTATCATTCACCCATCGATTCGCGAGTGCTAGTGAACGCACCCCAATAACGACATTGATCAATGCTAGGGTGAAACATGGAGAGACATAGGTTCAATACGCAATACGATGGCGGAATCTATGGTCGAAATGCGAACAGCGCATCCAAGAAGCACCGGCGGTGGGAATGTTCGTGGGCACTCTTGATCCGCAGGCGACCATCTCCCAGTACATGATGTTTTTCAAGCCGACTACTTTCCAGGCCTTGATTGACAAGTTGGCTCAAATGGACCAGATGGGTCATAGACCGTCTCCTCCATAGCCGGACTCTCAAAATGAGAAGGGAAAGGGGAAAGCGATCGTCGTCGCCAACGCTCAGCAGCAGCCCAGTGGTCTAAGACCAGTTGATCGCCAAAATAATAGAACTTGATCTCTCGAAGATAAAATGAGATGTCCTTACTCGTTCCCTCAAGACAAGATGAAGAGGTTATTTGAGCTTGCACTGTGCAATAGGCTCATCACTCTGCCGGAACCAAGACGTCCAGCGCAACCAGGCGACATTAGCAATCCTAACTATTGCCCTTATCACCGAATGTTGGGCCATCCGATCGAGGATTGTTACATCTTCAAAAGCTGGATAGAAGATCAGTACCAGCAGGGAAAATTCGTATTATCTGAGAATTGGAAGGTGAACCAGCCTCGGCCATACACTCCCAAGAAGACGGATACACCGGGGGCATCATGCTCTTTCATAGAAGAGGCTCTATGGGAGGTCGCCCTTTCAGCCAGGACGAAAAGAATGCTGAAAGATCTCCAAACATGCCCGGCGATCAGGTGGAAAAATCCACTGGAACCTGAGATCATCGAGGGAATGCTGGAACCGCGCCTAACTCCAAAGATCGGTGGTGATAGCCAAAGCACTCACACCCAGCCGTCGAAATCTTCGAAAAAGAAGAAGAAATCTAAGAAGCCCGTGAAGCCTGGTGACAAGCGTACGGACTTGCAAAAGCAGATTGACGCACTGGAAGAGTATAACCAGAAGGCGCGGACTCCAGTCACACTTCAAGAGTTTCTCCGCCACGTCCTTGAGGACGGAGATGACGATAATGAAGAAGACTCCACTGATGAATCTGAAGATTACGTGGCAAGTTGCCATGTGATCTCGCACTCGTCGATAGACAATGAAGAAGCTCCTTGCACCGAGAAACTAGGGGCAAATCCTGAGCCGGAACTTCCGGGGCCATCAGACGAAATGATCGACGCATTCCTCAACGAAGATCTTTCAAAAAGTAAAGCTGATCGGGAGCATGAGATAGCCATATTTGAAAAGGCCAAATGCCAACGACTGGACGAAAGGGTCGAAACACTCTCACCAGATCAAAGTACCTCCGTTGCAAATAAAAACAGCTTCAAGACGAGAAAGAGGTTCTCCAAAGCCATATCAATGGGAAAGAAGCTGCCACCCTACGAAGGAAACGTTCTTGGTGAAGCGGAAATGCATCCTAGCTACTGCTTATATCATCGAAAGATCGCGCACCCCACCGAAGAGTGCAACGCTTTTAAAAGATGGTGGCAAGGATATGTCGCTCACCGGCAAAATTTCAAGCGGATGAAACGCAAAACTCGTCGGGAGCAAAGAAATACGACCGAGGAGCATAAAAGAACCACCGGCAACTGTCGCATGGTCAACGCCGGGGGATCGCAAGTTCTCACCTTCGGAAGCGACTCTGACGAAGAAATGACTCTTGGCCCTCTCTTTAAAGAGTCCACCTTGGGAAAAGAGGAAGAACCGAACACCTGCGAAAACATTCAGTTGCGCAATCGTACGCTGCCCGAAAAGAACCTTGGGCCCTCGAACAGTGGGTCAAATAGAACAGATAAGGGGAAAGAAAAGGACCCTGAGGATATCATCCTTGATGACCAAGCCGTCAAAGAGCTGACAGCCAAAGTCCCGCCAAAGAAAAACAAGGTGGACTACAACGTTCTGGCACACTTGAGGAAGATACCCTCGTAGCTCAGTATTCCCGACGCCCTTCTGCTATCAAAAGAAGCAAGAGATTCCTTAATCAAGGTACTACAAGAACCCGAGCAATTCCAAGCTTTCCTCGCCGAAGAGAAGATGAAGGACGAGCTGGAAGAAGTGAACACAGCCGATATCACCTTCGGCGATGAAGATCTCCTCCTCGGGACGTGCGAGCACAACCGTCCCTTTTATGTCTCCGGATACTGTCATGATATCAAGATAGGCAAGATCCTGGTTGACAATGGACCCTCCGTCAATCTGCTCAACGTGAGAGTGTTGAAGGAAATCTGCATGAGCGTTCATGTAGGGTTACTAGGCACACTAACAAGGCTCTACTAGGCATTCACCATGCCAAAATTAAAATTTTATATGCCGAATAACCCTAAGAAAGATCGTATACTAGAGTTTAGGCGAAACATATAGCAAGTAAACAACTTTACTCTAAAGGGAATACGAAATACAACCTTTGTAGATCGGTCCTTCACTTCATTTGCTCCTTGTTGAAGTCCTTTCGCTGCGATCAAGGTTCTCTCGGGCTCTTGCATGGCTTCACGACACGAAGGATGCGACCTTGCTTGAAGTCTCCGAGGCCGATGATGATCTACGTCGAGGGAATTCCGACTCAAGCTCCTACTTCACTAACTAGAGAATTAGTGAAGTAAACACCCTAAACTAAAGTGCTAGTCTAGTAGAGGATGGAGAAATAGGAAGTGGGTTCTCTTTAGAATTTTGTTTCTCACAATTTTTCTCACTTTGGATCAAACCCTAGTTTTCTTTTTCTTTTTCACAAATGAAGAAGAAGAAGAAATGAAAGAGATAAGGATAATGATCAAGTGAGTAGGGTAACCATGGTGAGTGAGTATCATATACTAACCCTTGTAGAGCCATAACCATAGCTAATTGATTATGGTTGGGTTAAAAGGAATCTAAGGTAAAGACAAAGCTAGTAGACTTTGTCAAAGCAAAGTAAGCTTCTACAAGCTTCATGCTCATTCCAAAACTCCACTAATTTTGTAATTATCTTAAATAATCATAACCCACCATAATACATAGAATGGTGTATGTCTCATACACACATGAATGTTGTATCATCAACCATGATACAAAAAGATAACACATTTTAACATATATATATGTTAAAGTAGTGTACATGTGAGAAAAACCCTAAAGTGAACAAGTGTTAGTAAATGTAAATTAGTATATCTAATATACAATTATACACTTAATTATTAAATCAACACTTGACTTAATAATCCGGTCATATCTCATATAACCGGCTAACATCCATTGTATCGACTTATCGAATCAACACTTGATTCGATAACCCGGCTATATCATATATAACCGACCGATACAAAAAGTCGCGAGAATAGAATACGGTATCACATACACGCATTATTCTCGGTCTCGCACATATCACATATGCGCTCCTATTTCGTTTTGCCTGAGCCAGTAAAACCTCTGTGTAGGACTCTAAAGACTCGTCAAGACGCCGGCAGTAGGTGATGATCACATCAAGAACCCACAAGCCGTCAGCGGTACTAGCTGGACGTAACGGCTACCCGAGTATTGAGCGATCAGAAGATCAACAAGCAAGCCCACTCCAACTCCTGTAAAAGCCTGCCGGTAACACTTCCCGTACAGTCCGGTCTCCTCGTCTGATATGTCGCATATCAAGTCTAGGGGTGGTAAACGTCAGACCACAATAACCGATAAGTCGTGCCGATGTGAGGCTCATAACGGGTCAAGAAACTACTGGTAACACTTACCAGTAAATCTCTAAATCAACCCTGGCCAGGGACTTCCCTGTTACGGCCAATCGAGCACAGTGCAACATCAACCCCCAATACCGGGAGAGACGAAACCCCTCCTATCGCTCATTGCCTCCATGTGACTCGGGACTGCACCCAAAAACCACCGTTTTGCACGCCCTCATGGACGTGGTAAGGTGGAAATCAAAGCACAGTGGGAATCACACAAGACTCTATGACGATCTCGGGTCTACAGACGAACCTGCACAAGTGTCACCAGAGAACTGCCATCTGACGTAAGGTATAATACCATCTGGGAGTTCTCGACGAGTCCGTCCAGTGTACCCAGTCTCCAGTGAGCACCCGCATACCATCTCTGATGTCAAACACCAATGGATATGGGATCATCCATCGCCCATCTCATGGGTCGAGAAGCGTATACGCTAGTCTACTCTGGTATATCGATGCCCTGTTTCGATACACCCACGACTAGGGACCTTGAAGGATGTACTTAAGGACTACCATGTCCCCACTAGTATGATCCGCATCATAGTCCAGGTAGTCAAGTACACATCCTAAGGGCTTTACCAACATGTAACTATAAGACAGTATCAAGAGACAAGTATACATGTTAAGATAAAAAGCAACCAGATAGCATACTATCATATCGAGCAAGAAAGTCCTCTCTATATATGTCCAAGCATCCAATATAATATACATCATCTGTACAATACTGGCCTCTAGGGCATACATACTACTAACAATCTCCCACTTGCACTAGGGCCAGCTGCTGTAGTATCGCATACCGAGCATCCCGAAGAGTCTCTCAAACTGTATCTGGGGAATGGCCTTCGTGAGTGGATCCACTGTGTTGTTCTTCGTGTCAACCCTCCTGACCTCGATCTCCCGGCGATCAACTATCTCCCGGATCAGGTGATACCACCTCAGAATATTCCTGGATCGCTGATGGGACCTGGGTTCCTTGGCCAAAGCCACCGCTCCATTGTTATCACAATACAAAGGTATTGGATGCTCAATGGATGGAACCACTCCAAATTTAGTAATGAACTTCTTGATCCAGACAGCCTCTTTGGCAGCATCGTTAGCAGCGATGTATTCAGCCTCCATCGTCGAGTCTGCTACGGTTTCCTGCTTGGAACTCTTCCAGCTAACCGCCCCTCCATAAAGGGTAAAGACAAATCCCGACTGCGACTTAGAGTCATCCTTATCACTCTGGAAGCTCGAATCGGTAAAGGACTCCACTTGGAGTTCTCCGTTACCATACACCAAGAGCATTTCTTTAGCCCTTCGTAAGTACTTGAGAATGCTCTTCACAGCTGTCCAGTGACTCTCTCCAGGATCAGCTTGATACCTACTCACTACACTTAGTGAGTATGCTACATCAGGTCTGGTACATAGCATCGCGTACATGATAGAGCCTACTGCCGAAGCATAGGGTATCCCTTACATGCGAGCTCTCCCCAAATCAGTCTTGGGAGACATCTCTTTGGAGAGAGTGAGCCCTGAGATCGTGGGTAAAAACCCACGTTTGGACTCTTCCATACTAAATCTCTTTAGTATGGTGTCAATGTACCTGGATTGGGACAATCCCAATATCCTTTTAGATCTATCTCTATAGATCATAATTCCCAATATGCAGGAGGCATCACCAAGATCTTTCATTGAGAATCTTTGTGATAAGAAGAGCTTGACCGATTGCAGCATAGGAAAGTCATTTCCTATCAAGAGTATGCCGTCCACGTACAATACGAGGAAGACAACCTTACTCTCTGCTACCTTCTTATAGATACAAGGTTCATCTACGTTTTTGACGAAATCAAACTCTTTGATAACGACGTCAAAGAAGATGTTCCAACTCCGCGATGCTTGCTTTAATCCATAAATGGATTTAAGCAGCTTGCACACCTTCCCGCTGCTCCCACTATCTACGAAGCCCTCTGGCTGAGTCATGTACACGCACTCTTCTAAATCACCGTTTAGAAAGGCAGTCTTAACATCCATTTGCCAGATTTCGTAGTCATGATATGCAGCGATGGCAAGCATGATCCGGATGGATTTAAGCATAGCCACTGGAGAAAAGGTTTTGTTATAGTCCACACCTGGTCTTTGACGAAAACCCTTTGCAACAAGTCTAGCTTTGAAAGTCTCCACTTTCCCATCTACACCAAGTTTTTTCTTGAAGATCCACTTGCTCCCAATGGGTTTTACGCCTTCAGGAGCAACTTCCAAAGTCCATACTTTGTTGGTGTACATGGATTCCATCTCGGACCGCATTGCATCCAGCCATTTCACTGAGTCCCCACTCGTCATGGCCTGCTCGAAGCTAGTTGGGTCATCATCAACCATGATGCAATCCTCGCTCCTACCATCCATGAGAAAACCGTAGTATCTCTCAGGTGGGTGAGGAACCCTACTAGATCGGCGGAGTGGCTGGGGTTCATCGGGAACTACTGAATCCTCTAGTTCTACCAAATCTTCTGTTGTGGTTTGTACAGCTGGAACCTCTTCCAGTTCTACCTCAGAGCCACTAATCTCTTTTGTAAGAAATTCCTTTTCTAAAAAGGTGGCGTGTTGAGCAACAAACACCCTTTGTTCCTTACTGTGGTAGAAGATATACCCTCGCGAATGCTTGGGATATCCAACAAACTTACACAAAACAGACCTTGCCTCGAGTTTGTCTGGTTTTTGTCTTTTGACATAGGCCGGGCAACCCCATATCTTAATAAAATTAAGATATGGTCTCTTCCCCTCCCATATCTCATATGGGGTGGTAGGCACAGATTTGGTAGGAACCTTATTCAGTAGGTATGCTGTTGTCTCCAGTGCATATCCCCAGAAGGAAATAGGTAACTCAGCTATACTCATCATAGAGCGCACCATATCTAATAGGGTGCGGTTCCTCCGTTCCGATACACCGTTGTGCTGTGGTGTATATGGAGGAGTTAGCCGAGAGAGAATCCCATTCTCTTTTAGGAAGTCCAGGAATTCATTGCTCAAGTATTCACCTCCTCAATCAGATCGAAGGATTTTAATTCTTTTCCCGGTTTGGTTCTCGACTTCTTGTTTATATTCTCTAAATTTCTCAAAAGCTTCTGATTTGTGTTTCATCAGGAACACATATCCGAATCTAGATAGATCGTCAGTGAATGTAATGAAGTACGAAGAACCATCCCTGGCATGTGTAGACATGGGACCGCATACATCACTATGTATCAGTCCCAAGAGTTCGGTAACTCTTTCTCCGTGTCCCATAAACGGAGTTTTGGTCATCTTGCCTTTGAGACATGACTGGCAAGTATCATAAGATGAAAATTCAAACGGATTTAAATATCCATCCTTATGCAACTTAGCTAGTCGTGTCGCATTGATATGACCCAGTCTACAATGCCACAAGAATGATTCGTTCAGTTCTGAACTCTTCCTCCTGTGTGTGTTTGTTATGCTCAAAACTGTTGATTGATTTAGAACATAAATGCCATTGCACAACGTGCCTGATCCAACTAACTTTTGGTTAAGGAAAATGTTCATAACATTATCCTGTAATACAAAATTATATCCCTCTTTACTTAGTAAAGAAACCGATATAATGTTGCATATCAGGTTCGGCATGTAATAACATTCGTTCAGAACCAATGTATTACCAGTTGGCAATACAAGATGATATTCCCCGACGGTTTTAGCTGCAACAATTGCACCATTTCCAACCCTTATGCCTTTATCACCTTCTCCAAGTTCTCTACCTTTTCTAAGCCCATGTAACTGATTACATATATGGGATCCTGACCCGGTATCTAATACCCAGGACGTAGAGCAAATGGAGAAACAGTTCTCTGTAACGAATACACCCGAAGAAAATGCATCAACATGTACTTTCTTCACACGGGTGGCATAGGAATCCTGGTATTCCCCTATATCCTGTTCAGTCCTATAACTCTTATAAGAAGGAACGGGACCAACGTTCCCCAGCACAGTATAATATGCGGGTTCGGTCAATACACCCATATTATTATCTTGATTAAGGCATGATATGGTCGCTACCTGGAGAGAGAGAGAAGAAAACACTTTAGCGTATGCTCTTGCAAGATCAGATTGGTTATTATTTTATCTAATCAGGATGGCTCCCACTGTTTTTATCAAATCTTCCTTCAAACCCTAAAAGGAAAGACTAGCCGGGATTAATTACACCCTACAACTTTGCCAATCTTTCAGCCAGGCTAGTGTCGGTACTTTGAAGGAGGTTCCCCGTGCATTCGCATGGACCTAATTAAAGTAAATCTCGTTTTCCCAAAGGCGTAACCCCGTTGACACCTTTCTAGACACCTACTTGATCGGCTAATTGTCCTGTGTAAAACTCTCCCAGGAGTAACAATTACTCGCAGTGGGTATCGGGATCCAACTATCTCATAGAAGGTATGCAATCTCATTGCAAATCTCAATACTTGAAATTCCCGATAATATTTTGCCCCAAGCATCCCATGACCTTGACGGAGGTCAAAAAACCATAGGGTGCAAGTCAAGTTCAACCCGTCATTTCTTGATTGAATCAAACATACCCGCACGACTCTTGACGGAGGTCAATAAGGTCGTACGACTACCCTAATCCAATCTGCATCATATGCATAAGTAGATAAATACTAGTAAGCTACCGCACACTACGCCTTGACGGAGGTCAACAAACGTAGCACGAATACTAAGTAGGACTTATCTGAAATGACGGAGGGCTACGACAGGTTTTTCTGAAAACCTATTGCGTAATGAACTTGATATCGTTGTAGAATCGAGTGAATTTTGAAATGGAGTGATTTTGAGGCTTTCATTAGTTTTGCTAAAGAGCTCACTCCCGGTGAAGGGATCTCGGCTCTTTCCTCATCGAATAAGGTGCAGGACATATCATATATATCACTATGCAAAGCAAAACTCCAAAAGCAATCAAAAAGTCAAACCGAGTGTTGTAGCATCTGCCAGTTTTGCTAAAGAGATCACTCCCGGTGAAGGGATCTCGGCTATTTCCCCATCGAATAAGGTGCAGGGTATATCATATATACCGCTATGCAAAGCAAAACTGTAGCTACCCTTTTATTTGAAAATTTGATTCTACAACATCTTTTAGGTTTCTTTTCTTTCATTAATCACATTAATGAAGTCCCATCATTTAAGTCACCTAAACATCACAGATAAATACGACGTACACTTATGCCATCCGCATTCGCCTCGATGTCCCCCGTGCACCGTTAGGTTAGGTAACTAACGGCAGAGCGGGGCAGGGCTAGCGCGGGTGTAAAACATAAGTAACGTCTATATAATATATCATATATACTATATATAGTATCTATCACAGCACATCACATAATCACATCACAGATATCGCAGCAGAAGAAACATATGAAACATTGGATATACTAGGACGTCCGTGTTTTATTTTGAGCCTCTATAAAACACGGATTCCACGGTCGCGACGAATAGCCAAACCCACACCCCTAGACCCCTACGAGAGCGGCAAGCAACCCTACCAATTCTAGAGTTAGGAGACCCGGACTCGACTCCTCGAGTTGGTCTCCCACTGGACTCCAGAACCCGGTTACTTGTGCTCTCCTCCTTGGGTCTATCCTAGTGCGGAAAAGTAAATAATATACAAAAGGTGACATCAACCTCATCCCGGAAGTGCCCCAATAAAAGAATATTACATACATTTAATTTTACATGAATGAAAATAAAAAACTCCCATCTCACATAAAAAAAACCCGGCTATTCAGAACGCGACGATCCAATATAACATATCCAGCAACACATAACATCATATGTCATCAACGTAAGTAAATATGCGCATCCCAATTGTCGTTGACATATAGCAGCGAAACCGGCGATATCATATATTACACTTACGGTCGCAGAAAAGAAAGTGTAAAACTACAACATTTGGAATCCACAATCTCTTTAGACATCGTAAATCCGAAATATCATATATTTTGCATTTCATGCCTAACTGTATGAATTCCACATATTGTATCACATTCCAGATAAATAGACAGTATTAAACTTTCCGATCGAATAATCAAATACCCAAGATTTCCATAATAGCTCAACACTTGAGCGGAGTTCAAAGATTCCAGAATACATCACAGTAGCAACGGTCCAGCCGTAGAAGGGTCAAGCCAACGCCTCACATGTGGCACGCCGTACTGCCCCAAACCCTAAGGTTCAAAAGGCAATTCAAGACGGTCACATAATCGAGTTAAGGTTTGTTGTCTTCTAGAGGGTCCATCGCGTCACATGCATGTTTTTCCAAAAAATTTAAACCCGAGAAAAATTCAACACTTGAATGTTTTTCATGCCGGGAAAAATTGAGTTAATGATATCCGTTCGAACATTTTAATACATTCTAAATTATCCGAAAAACAATAACGAATTTAAAATTCCCGATCGAATCGACGATAACAAAATAAACCCCAGAACACTCAACAATTGAGTCAGATAAAAATACCCATAAAATATCAGGAAATTAAACAGGAACGTTACTGTGCAAAACGACAAGGGTGACGTTACCTTATGGCCGCGGAACCGCCGCACGAGCCATGCTCGTGCCGCGGTTCCGCGGCGCCTTGGGCGCCAAACAGTGTCGTTTTGCACGGTTTCCCTTATAATTACCTGCTGATTTTTTTAAGCATTTTTAATTCAGAAAAATCCCAGATTTTAAAAAATGTATAGAGAGGGTGTCTACTTCGTCATATCGGGGTTCGATCGGAGTTTTAACTTCGTTAACACATCACCTAAGGCTCTAGCTAGGCTCTGATACCACTGTAGGGTTACTAGGCACACTAACAAGGCTCTACTAGGCATCGACCATGCCAAAATTAAAATTTTATATGCCGAATAACCCTAAGCAAGATCGTATACTAGAGTTTAGGCAAAACATATAGCAAGTAAACAACTTTACTCTAAAGGGAATACGGAATACAACCTTTGTAGATCGGTCCTTCACTTCATTTGCTCCTTGTTGAACTCCCTTCGCTGCGATCAAGGTTCTCTCGGGCTCTTGCATGGCTTCACGACGCGAAGGATGCGACCTTGCTTGAAGTCTCCGAGGCCGATGATGATCTACGTCGAGGGAATTCCGACTCAAGCTCCTACTTCACTAACTAGAGAATTAGTGAAGTAAACACCCTAAACTAAAGTGCTAGTCTAGTAGAGAATGGAGAAATAGGAAGTGGGTTCTCTTTAGAATTTTGTTTCTCACAATCTTTCTCACTTTGGATCAAACCCTAGTTTTCTTTTTCTTTTTCACAAATGAAGAAGAAGAAGAAATGAAAGAGATGAGGATAATGATCAAGTGAGTAGGGTAACCATGGTGAGTGAGTATCATATACTAACCCTTGTAGAGCCATAACCATAGCTAATTGATTATGGTTCGGTTAAAAGGAATCTAAGGTAAAGACAAAGCTAGTAGACTTTGTCAAAGCAAAGTAAGCTTCTACAAGCTTCATGCTCATTCCAAAACTCCACTAATTTTGTAATTATCTTAAATAATCATAACCCACCATAATACATAGAATGGTGTATGTCTCATACACACATGAATGTTGTATCATCAACCATGATACAAAAAGATAACATATTTTAACATATATATATGTTAAAGTAGTGTACATGTGAGAAAAACCCTAAAGTGAACAAGTGTTAGTAAATGTAAATTAGTATATCTAATATACAATTATACACTTAATTATTAAATCAACACTTGACTTAATAATCCGGTCATATCTCATATAACCGGCTAACATCCATTGTATCGACTTATCGAATCAACACTTGATTTGATATCCCGGCTATATCATATATAACCGATCGATACAAAAAGTCGCAAGAATAGAATACGGTATCACATACACGCATTATTCTCGGTCTCGCACATATCACATATGCGCTCCTATTTCGTTTTGCCTGAGCCAGTAAAACCTCTGTGTAGGACTCTAAAGACTCGTCAATACGCCGGCAGTAGGTGATGATCACATCAAGCACCCACAAGCCATCAGCGGTACTAGCTGGACGTAACGGCTACCCGGGTATTGAGCGATCAGAAGATCAGCAAGCAAGCCCGCTCCAACTCCTGTAAAAGCCTGCCGGTAACACTTCCCGTACAGTCCGGTCTCCTCTTCTGATATGTCGCATATCAAGTCTAGGGGTGGTAAACGTCAGACCACAATAACTGATAAGTCGTGCCGATGTGAGGCTCATAACGGGTCGAGAAACTACTGGTAACACTTACCAGTAAATCTCTAAATCAGCCCTGGCCAGGGACTTCCCTATTACGGCCAATCGAGCACAGTGCAACATCAACCCCCAATACCGGGAGAGACGAAACCCCTCCTATCGCTCATTGCCTCCATGTGATTCGGGAGTGTACCCAAAAACCACCATTTTGCACGCCCTCATGGACGTGGTAAGGTGGAAATCAAAGCACAGTGGGAATCACACAAGACTCTATAACGATCTTGGGTCTACAGACTAACCTGCACAAGTGTCACCAGAGAACTGCCATCTGACGTAAGGTATAATACCATCTGGGAGTTCTCGGCGAGTCCGTCCAGTGTACCCAGTCTCCACTGAGCACCCGCATACCATCTTTGATGTTAAACACCAATGGATATGGGATCATCCATCGCCCATCTCATGGGTCGAGAAGCGTATACGCTAGTCTACTCTGGTATATCGATACCCTGTCTCGATATACCCACGACTAGGGACCTTGAAGGATGTACTTATGGACTACCATGTCCCTACTAGTATGATCCGCATCATAGTCCAGGTAGTCAAGTACACATCCTAAGGGCTTTACCAACATGTAACTATAAGACAGTATCAAGAGACAAGTATACATGTTAAGATAAAGAGCAACCAGATAGCATACTATCATATCGAGCAAGAAAGTCCTCTCTATATATGTACAAGCATTCAATATAATATACATCATCTGTACAATACTGGCCTCTAAGGCATACATACAACTAACAGTTCAGCACCTCGCTCATGATAAAATCACCATCTCCGGATTTGACTCCCAGTCATCACGGACGCTTGGGTCCGTAATATTGACACTGCGCTTTGGGCTGCTTGTCATGGACATTAAATTTCATGTCATTGACGCCAAGACATGCTATAATGCTTTGGTCGGCCGGCCCTGGTTACATGAGTACAACATCATCCCTTCTACACAACATCAGTGTATGAAGTATTTCAAAGATGGTCTCGAGTACACTGTGGCAGGGGAACTAAACCCGTTCTCCGTGAACGAAGTCCGAAAGTACGAAGACGCAAAATACTTCCTGCCAGATTTCGAAGACACAGAAAGATGTCACAAATCGGAGGACAAGAACAAAGCTATCACCACCATTCCAGTCTTCGGGAGTGATACCGAGGAGGAAGAAGAGATAGTTTACTCAGGTCCGCCCCAATACAACAAGCCGGGACCGTCCGCTCCAATGTTGATCTTCGGCAGCGACTCGGAAGATGAGGTCAATGCCGTATGCTCTGCTCGGCCATCAATACAAACCTTCGCTGATGAAGAGCAAAGTTTGCAAGTTGCCATGGTTCCGCCCAAGCATCATAAAGATCTAGACGCGCTTGATACCTACAGTGTGGAAGAACTGCAGACATTCTACGTCCCTTCCATGCGAAAAGGTGAAAAGGCGATCCTATTCTACCGATCCGGGGAAACCAAAGTGGAGAAAGAAATCTGGCATGGCACGGATTCTACACTTGACAGGCTCCAGCCCATCCGTTTGCCCAGATATTACACGGACGGACTAAAGAGACTCTTGAGACGCTAAGGTGTACCCCTTAAGCAAACTGCGCGACAAGCGCGGTTCTATAACAGGATCTGGAACGTTCCCGGAACTCAACGAAAGTTGCCCAACGGGAGAATGGAAACGACCGGGCTCGGGTATGTTCAATCCAAGAAACGGGAGCTACTCCGCGACTGCTACGCCATACATGACTTCGATGAGGAAGGAGACGCTCTGTGGGAAGATGCTAACCCTGAACCAGAGCAAGCTCCCGCCGTGAAAATGCCCAGTCCGTCGTTCGAAGAACAAATGGACAAGCTTATAAGGGAAGCAGGTCAAAAGGTTCGAGACGGCCATAATCGCGAAATGGCCATCTACGAGAAAGCCAGGATGCAACGCCTCCTTCAACAGGCTGTGAAAAATGAAAATGCTCCTCCTTGTCAACCCGTTGTACAAAAGGCTCGATGCAGAGGCAGAAACAAACCAAAGAACGGGAAAGGCGTTCGACAGCGACAAAGCGGGTCCAAGAAGCCACGCGAACAGGAATCGAGCAGCCCGGATTCGTCTTTTATAAAAAAGATGGGTCGAGCATATTCTTTCCCCCAAGACAAGACAAGGAAGATATTCGATCTTGTCATAAAACATCAAATGATGACACTCCCGGAGTCCAAGCACCCTGAGCAAGTAGGCGAAGTTTCTCACCCGGACTATTGCTCCTATCATAGGGCAATAGGACATCCTCTCGAAGACTCTTCACATTCAAAGACTGGGTAGAAGACCAGTATCAACAAGGCAGGTTCGCTCTATCCAGCAGCTGGAGGGTAACCATGCCGCAGAAGCATGAACCCAAAGCCACGAGAGTAGAGACGGATCAACATCAGTCTTGGAAGCGATCTCGTACTTGTCATATGATAATGTTGTCAGAAGAGGAGCCCGAGAATATGGATGAACTCTCCTGGTGCTTCGAAAACGATGATGATGAGGTAATCTCAGAGTTTCCACTGGCGCCAAAAGAGCTAGAAGATGGAATACATACTACTACAGATAACCTAAGGAAAATTGATTTGGGGATGGCAAGTGACCCGCGGCCGATATTCGTCAGCGAGCTGCTGTCTGAAGAAAGGGTGGCTACACTAAAAGACGTGCTTATGCAGCATAGAGACTGTTTCGCACTGAACTATTCCGAGATGCCAGGATTAGATCTAGAGAGTGCTGTGCACAAACTGGCGATATCCCCGGATGTCAAGCCGATCAAACAGGCACCGAGAAGAATGTGGCTCGAGCTTGAGATGAGCATTAACGCCGAGGTCAAAAAGCTAATTGACTCTGGCTTCATCCAAGAGGTTCAATATCCTGATTGGATCGCCAACATAGTCTCGGTGATGAAGAAGAATGGGACGGTACGCATATGTGTGGATTTTCGGGATCTCAATAAAGCTTGCCCGAAGGACGACTTCCCAGTACCGGTCACCAAGCTGATGATAGACAATACATCCATTCATGAAGTTTTCTCCTTCATGGACGGCTCGTCAGGATACAATCAGATAAAGATGCATCCCGAGGACCATAAGCACACCGCTTTCCGGACCCCTTTGGGCATATTCTGCTACAAGGTGATGCCCTTCGGTATAAAGAACGCCGGTGCCACCTATCAGAGGGCCATGACGAAAATCTTCGACGACCTCATACATGAAATCGTCGAATGCTATATCGACGACCTCGAAGTAAAAAGCAAATCATATGAGGAACATTTAGAACATCTGAAGATCGTGTTTCAGTGCCTTCGGCAATACAACTTGAAAATGAACCCTCTCAAATGCGCGTCCGGAGTTTCCTCGGGAAAATTCCTAGGATTCATCGTCCGACACCGAGGCATCGAGATAGATCCGTCCAAGATCAAGGCGATTATGGAAATGCCACCGCCAAGGACCCTCAAACAATTGCGGTCTCTCCAAGGGAAGCTCGCGTATATCCGGCGATTTATAGCCAATCTCTCAGGCAAGTGCCGTCCTTACAGTCACTTGATAAAGAAGGGAACCCCGTTCGTCTGGGATCATAAATGCCAAAGCGCGCTGGATGAAATCAAATAATACCTACATAATCCTCCAGTGCTAGCCGCTCCGGTCAAAGGAAAGCCTCTTATTCTATTTACAACCGCTCTTGAAGGTTCCTTAGGCGCATTATGGGCACAAGAGAACGACGAAGGGAAAGAAAGAGCTCTTTACTATCTGAGTCGAGTTCTCCTGGGGACAGAAAGCAATTACTCTCCCATTGAAAAACACTGCCTGGCGTTGATCTTCGCAATAACGAAGCTCAGACACTATGCATTGGCACATGAGGTCCATCTCATATCAAAGGTGGATCCCCTCAAGTATTTGATGTCAAAGGCCATATTGACAGGACGACTCGCTAAATGGGCCCTGCTCTTGATGGAGTTCTCGATAACTTATCAGCCTCTTAAGGTAGTGAAAGGCCAGGCCATCGCCGACTTCCTCGCTGAGCATCCAATACCCGTCGATTCTCCGTTGAATTGCGAATTGCCCGACGAGCACGCGTTTGACACGATCGACGGTGAGAAAAGAGATAATGATACCCGCTGGAAACTTTACTTTGATGGAGCATTTTCCATGAAGAAGCACAAACAAAGCACCCCTATAATCAAATCGGGGGTAGGCCTCATCTTCGTAACTCCACAAGGAGGGATAATGCGCTTCGCCTTCTCCTTGATTGAGCCGAGGATGAACAATGAAGCCGAATACGAAGCTTTGATAGCAGGTCTCGAGATCGCTATCGACATGGGAATTGAAAACCTGCTCATATATGGAGACTCCCAGCTAGTCGTTAGTCAAATAAACGGCGACTACCAAACGTGCAAGCCAGAGTTGGTGAAGTACGGCGAGAGGGTGCAGCAACTGCTGACCCAAATTCCTTCCTACGCCTTGGAAAGCATACCGCGTGCGGAAAATAGCAAGGCGGATGCATTAGCCAAGCTCGCTAAAGAAGGGGCCGACGAGAACCTCGATGATGTAAGAATCGTGGTACAAAGCCGTCGGGTTCTTGCACCGGCAGAAATATCTCCGACGTCGTCCGAAGAAAGGGGAGCGACCGAGCGAATGACTCTGCAAATAAAAGACCAGGAAAAGGTTGTGGATTGGAGAGAAGTCTTTATAGATTATTTCAAATCCCGTCGAACACCTGAAGATGCGTCTTCAAGACATCAGCTTATGAAACGAGCTCTGTCTTTCGCCTTCGTCAATGACACTTTATATAAGAGGTCATTTGATTATCTGTGGCTAAGATGCCTGGGACCTGAAGAGGCAAAGAGAGTCGTCCAAGAAACTCACGACGGACTCTGTGGTTCTCACCAAGCCGGCCCGAAGATGAAGCTGAAGATCAAAAGGACGGGTTATTATTGGCCCGCGATGATCCAAGACTACCTCGACTACGCGAAGCAGTGCCATTCATGCTAGATTCATGAGGACTTTATCCATCAGCATCCAAACCCACTACATCCAACAGTGGCTAGCTGGCCGTTCGAAATGTGGGGAACTGACATAATCGGCCCCATCGAATCAGCGTCGTCTAGAGGACATCGATTCATTTTGGCGACAACTGATTACTTCTTCAAATGGGCAGAAACAGTACCGCTAAAGGAAGTGAAAACGGAAAATATCCTCTATTTCTTCAAAACGCACGTCATTTATCGGTTTGGAACTCCACGACGGATTATCTCCGATAACGGGCCAGCCTACAGAAGCCACAAGATTAGCCGCTTCGCACAACAGCATAACATAGACTAGAGATACTCCTCAGTCTATAATCTCCGAGCTAACGGTCTAGCTGAGGCTTTTAACAAGACCTTGACAAAGATCGTGAAAAAGACGGTGTCCCGAAATTAGAAGGATTGGCACGAGAGACTTCATGAAGCTCTCTGGGCGTATCGAACTACGTTCAAAACGGCTACAAACACAACGCCGTATACATTGGTATTTGGTACAGAAGCGGTACTCCCCCTCGAGATAGAGTTACCCTCTCTACGAGTGGCAGTTCATTACGAGCTAACAGACGAAGAAAATGCTCACCTTCGGCTTGAGGAGCTCAATGCCCTTGATGAAACCCGGCTCATAGCGCAACAAAATCTGGAGGCTTATAAAGCAAAGATGACGCGTTCAGATGAGAGATAGACTAGGCCGAGAACATTCCGCCAAGGCGAATTCGTGCTAGTGGTCAAAAGACCTATGATACCCAATCGTGCCAAACGGGGAAAATTCGAGTCGAATTATGAAGGCCCGTATATCATAGACAAGGTCTACCAGGGTGGGGCTTACCTACTCATGGACATGCATGGCGAAAGGCCCTTCAGGCCAATAAATGGTGGCTTCCTGAAAAAGTACCACGCCTGACGAGTCACGACTTTGGTCAATGATAGATGACGACGACTATGTCCGCTCACTATCTTGCTAAGCCCAAACTCTATAAGCAGTAGCCGGCCGACGGACTAAAACGTCTTTAAACTAACGACGGACCGAAACGTCCTTAAACTAACGACGGACCGAAACGTTCTTAAACTAACGATAGACCGAAACGTCCTTAAAAACTAACAACGGACTGAAACGTCCTTAAAAACTAACAACGGACCGAAACGTCCTTAAAAAACTAACAACGGACCGAAACGTCCTTAAAAAACTAACAACGGACCGAAACGTCCTTAAACTAACAACGGACCGAAACGTCTTTAAACTAATGATGGACCACTATGTCCTAAAACTAGCTGTTGACCGAGACGTCGATAAACTACTTTAGACTGCAGCATCCCAAGGCTGATACAAGAGGAAAGAAAAAAAAGAAAAGAAAAAAAAACGGTATGTCCATAAGCGAAAAGGGCACGGATGAAAACCCGAAAGGGCTCCGTGAGTAAAAACAGCAGGGCTGCCGGCGAGTTTTGTGAAAACCCGCAATGGCGCAATCTCGTTAAAAGACACTTGCAAGGTCCTCTCGACTTTGTAAGGAGAAACCACCTGCGTGAGATCCTTACAACTCACAAAAGAGCAACACACTTAGGGATCCCCACAATTCCTAAGGAGAAATTACACTTGCGAGATTCTCACGACTCGTAAGGAGAACCCTCTTATGTGACCCTCACGGCTCATAAGATTCAAAAGTCTTAAGCTACAGGGATCTGAACCTGTTCTTAAGCAGCCACCACAAGCTCCAATACTGCCCTACAAGCGGCTTGTTTACCCCAATCAGAGCAAAGCTCTGTTCAAATTCCAAGGCGGGAAACGAGACAACGCTTCTGTTTCCCCCAATCAGAGCAAAGCTCTGTTTTGAAAATTAAAATTAAAATAAATGAAGCAACGCTTCAGGTCCCCTGCGCTGCGCGCAGAGCGCCACGTGTCAAAATTAGACACGCTAGCGCAGGGAGCGCAACGCCCAAGGCAGCGCACTCAATCAAGAGCAAGGCTCTATTAAAGAAGCAACGCTTCAGCTGACTTGCGCTCTACGCTGCGCGCCACGTGGCAGCGCAGTTGCCCTAGCGCAGTTGCACTGTGCTGCGCGCCACGTGGCAGCGCAGTTGCGCTGCGCGACACGTGTCATCGCAGTTGCGCTGCGCTCTACGCTGCGCGACACGTGTCAAGCGTAGGTGCGCTTGAGCCAAACAGAAAAATTCTGGAAAGATCTTTCTCAATCTTGTTAAAAACAAGAAGATTGCCTTCTGTAAAACAGAAGCTCTTGGATCAAAGATCCAACGGTGGAGAAAAATCCCCAAATCACTCAGAGAAAGATCTCTTTAACTAATTTAACAAACCAAATGGCACTATAAAAAGGCCTCTAGACCCCAACTCAAGAGGAGGAACAACACAGAGAGAATTCCTCTAAAGAAAATTTTGAGAAGAGCTCAAACAGAGAAAAAGGTAAACCCTTTGAATAAAAAAGAAGAATTTCTTCTGAAAAAATCATTGATCTAAGAACAAGATCAAGGATTTTCAATAAAAAATATAATAAACGACAAAGGCATTGCCTTTTGATGAACCACTGGTTCTTTGAAAACAAGAAAATTTGTTTTTTTTATCTAAAATTGATCAAAATAATAAAACGGTGCCCTGCACTTGTAAATCTGCACTGTTGCGCTCCTGGGTTGGCGCAAGCCACCAGGGAGCGCCACGTGTCAGCTCCAGAGTGATCTGCGCTATGCGCTGTTAAAATAGAGCACTGCTCTCATGAATTGGCGCAACCCACCAGAGCGCGCCACGTGTCAGAAGTGCAACAGCGCAGCGCACTGCGCTTGCGCTCACCAGAGCGTGACACGTGTCACCTCCATATGGACTTGCGCCTTGCGCTTCTCAATCAGCGCAAAGCTCCTGACAAGCCACGTGGCGCTCTGTCAGATTTATTAATGCAGCGCATTATTAAAAGGCAGAGCCCATTTAAAAGGCCCAATGGACCAAAACAAATGCTCTGCATTATAAAAAAGGGACAGAGCCCAACTTAAAAGGCCTAACAGGCCAGAATAAAATACAGTCCAGGGGCAGAGCCCTAATTAAGGTCTAATAGGCCTAATGCAAGAAAAACGTTGAATATCTTCAACTGGACTTAGCCCAATCATGGCCATAAGTCCTCAAATGAAACTGACTGAACACGGCTGCTCTCTTAAATCAATTTACACCTGGTTCAAGGGTACATCTCTGAACTTCTCTGGCACCTATCGTTGTAATCCTTCAACGACGTCAGAGAGGTCACGGGTCCCGACGGCCATAAATTCAATGGACCACCATGTCCCTACACTGGAAATTGACCGCAACGTCATTAAACTAAACAATAGAGCCAATTGCTCTTTTGTTGGATCTAAACGATCCCGTTAAGTTGATCTTAGTCTGGAGATTAGGCTAACGTATCCTTAACAAAAGTTTAAGTCGATCTTAGCCTCAATATGGCTAATGTATCCTTAAACTAAAACACCAAACCCAAATCTAAGTAAATACGGATTTGGACTAATCCACGTCCTACGGGCGACGGCATTACTTAGTCTCCGTATACAATCCACGGGCAACCACAAACAAAACAAAAACCCACTACATGAAGTGAAATCCTGGAGAAGGAGAAAGTTGTTACCGCGATGCGGTAGCGTAATTAACTACAGGGGCTTGCGCCTGCAGGGAAGAGCGTCCCCACAATCAAAAACCCCTCAAGCGAGGGGGAATCTGACGAAGTCTGCTACATTGGCCACATCCGCTCAAACCCCCGATATACGGTGCCATAAATCAACTTGGCATCTTCGGAGAGGTGGACGGATAAAACCAAATAGCATCTGCCCCGAATCTCAGGCAAGACGAGCCTACGCGGTCGCGTCTCTGTATTCGGAGGGGAACACGGCTCAATGCTGACCCTTGTGTACAATCCACGGGCATGAATAAACATTTCCCTAACAAAGTCCCATCCATGACTAAGGGTATGTCTACATGGTGAACAACCCTTGTAAGTCCTCTCGACTTATAAGGATAAAACACTCTTATAAGATCCTTACGACTTACGAGAAGCCATATACTTAGGGGTCCTCACGACTCCTAAGGAGAAAACGCACCTACGAGATCCTCACGACTCGCAGGGAGAAATACCTTTATGAGACCCTTACGGCTCATGAAGTCAAAAGCCTTAGTCGACAGGATCCTAACCCTGTTCGCTAAGCCACCTTTGTTCAACATCGACAGAGGCAAATGATGATTCGCTCCTGACAATATTCCAGTTGTAGCGGTGCTGATGCCGAAATCGGTGTCTAATTCCAAGCTTGCAGCAAAGAGCCAGCGAGCCACACATGCATACGAAATAGCCGAAATGATGAGGTAGCTTGCAATAAAATCAGCAAGTAAAAATGTATGCATGCAAAATAGCCGAAATGATTGGGAACTCGCAATAAAAAGCAGCGAGTAAAAATAAAATAAATAGCCGAAATGATTGGGCGCCGCGAAAAATAGCCGAAATGATTGGGCAATCGCGATTTTCGCGATATAAAAGCTGAAATGATAGAGCATCGTGGAAAGAAATAAAATGAAACTTATGCCCTACAGGTGATATCACATCAATCCCTGTATACAATCCAGGGGCGCAAACAAAGAAGGAATCATACCTTTTATCCCCAGGCTCCATCAGAAGAAGCCCCTACTCCGAATCTCGATGGTTCCCAGACAACCTGGAGACCACTTCGATATTCGTCTCATTACAACAGACGCAACGTCATCCAAATAACCCCGTCGTGGAAATATGTCATCCAAATGACCCCGTCATGGAAATACGTCATCCACATGACCCCGTCGCGGAAATACGTCATCCACATGACCCCGTCGCAGAAATGCTTCACCCACATGACCTCGTAGCGGAAATACGTCATCCATATGACCGCGTCGCGGAAATACATCATTTACATGACCCCGTCGCGGAAATACGTCATCCACATGACCCAGTCGTGGAAATACGTCATCCACATGACCCCGTCTTGGAAATATGTCATCCATATGACCCCGTCTCGGAAATACGTCATCCATATGACCCCGCCTCGGAAACACGTCATCCAAATGACCCCGTCACGGAAATACGTCATCCACATGACCCCGTCTCGGAAATACGTCATCCACATGACCCCGTCTCGGAAATACGTCAACGATATGACCCCATCTCGGAAATACGTCCTCCAAATGACCCCGTCGCGTAAATACGTCATCCACATGACCCCGTCTCGGAAATACGTCATCCACATGACCCCGTCTCGAAAATACGTCATCCACATGATTCCGTCTCAGAAATACGTCTTCTACATGACCCCGTCTCGGAAATATGTCATCCACATGACCCCGTCGCAGAAATACGTCATCCAAATGACCCCGTCTCGGAAATACGTCATCCACATGACCCCGTCTCGGAAATACATCATCCATATTACCCCGTCTCGGAAAAACGTCATCCAAATGACCCCGTCGCGGAAACACGTCATCCAAATGATCCCGTCTCGGAAATACGTCATCCACATGACCCCGTCTCGGAAATACGTCTTCCATATGACCCCGTCTCGGAAATACATCATCCAAATGACCCCGTCACGGAAATACGTCATCCACATGACCCCGTCTCGGAAATACGTCATCCACATGACCCCGTCTCGGAAATACGTCATCCATATGACCCCGTATCGGAAATACGTCATCCACATGATCCCGTCTAGGAAATACGTCATCCACATGACCCCGTCTCGAAAATACGTCATCCACTTGACCCCGTCTCGGAAATACGTCATCCACTTGACCCCGTCTCGGAAATACGTCATCCACATGACCCCGTCTCGGAAATACGTCATCTACATGACCTCGTCTCGGAAATACGTCATCCAAATGACCCCGTCTCGGAAATACATCATCCAAATGACCCCGTCTCGGAAATATGTCATCCACATGACCCCGTCTCGGAAATACGTCATCCATATGACCCCGTCTCAGAAACACGTCATCCAAATGACCCCGTTGCAGAAATACGTCATCCATATGACCCCGTCTCGGAAATACGTCATCCACATGACCCCGTCTCGGAAATACGTCTTCCATATGACCCCGTCCCGGAAATACATCATCCAAATGACCCTGTCACGGAAATACGTCATCCACATGACCCCGTCTCGAAAATACGTCATCCACATGACCCCGTCTCGAAAATACGTCATCCACATGACCCTGTCTAGGAGATACGTCACCCAATGACGCCGTGAAATGCGGATAACGTCAATCTTATTAAACACTTATGGGTCCTCTCGACTCATAAGGAAGAAAACTCTCTTATAGGATCCTTACGACTTATAAGGAAAAACGCACTTAGGAATCCTCACGATTCCTAAGGAGAAAATACACCTATGAGATCCTCTCGACTCGTAGGGAGAAAAGTCTTTCTGAGACCCTCACGGCTCATGAAGTTGAAAAGTCTTAGGAAGCAGATCTGAACCTGCTTTCTAAGCCATCACTGCCCCTCGAAGAAGTCGAAACAAGATGCTCACCCTATCATCTGCCGGCTATGTTTGCTAAGGTGACATGCTGATAACAAAAGAAAGAAGAAAGCAGAGAGATGACATAAGACATTGCGAAAGAAATGTATCTTTTATTCATGAATTCAATTGGGTACAAAATACATCATATGAAAGAATAAAAGAATGAATACATTTTATTCAAAATTTACAAATGACGCAAAAGCAACTATTGGGAGGGAAGAGTCTTAAGTAAGCCAATCAATTGCTCACGCACTCCCCTCAGCCTCTCGTCATGATCAGCTGCCGCGGCCAACCCTGCTTCAACCTGAGCTCGTTGCTGCAAATAGGACGAAAGCTGCTCCTCGACTGCCTGCTGAGCTGCCCCACGATTTTATGCATCCCGCTCGACGACGTCAAGCTGCCGCCTCAGTGTTAACCCATCAGAGATGCATCGCAGAAGGCCTTCAAAGATAACTTTCAACTGTGCAGCATTTGCATCAACCTGAGCATGCAGTCGGGAAGATTCGCTCGAAGTCTCTCCACACTCCTTACGTTTTAAAGCCGCCTATTGTTCAAGATGACGGAAGTAGGGAGTTGATTATTCCAAAGTATTGTATTTACCGCAATCAGAAACGGCGTCACTTTGCAGCTAGCCGATGAGTACGGGTCGATCCACAGAGATGGGTAAATTTCTTTAATATGTTTTAATGAGTTGATTCAAGGTGTTGTTTTGGTTGGTTTATGAAAATCTAGATCTATCAATCAATTAAATTAATCTAATTTAAAGTCTTGCTAGGGTTAGGTTTAGGGGAAGTTTTGGAGATTAACGTTTTCCTCACCTCTTTCAATACCTTCTTTTTTAGATCTATTAGATGTTACGGTAATTATCAATAAAGTGGATCCAAATCT
This sequence comes from Agapanthus africanus, assembly GCA_030015575.1. Classification (NCBI taxonomy): domain Eukaryota; kingdom Viridiplantae; phylum Streptophyta; class Magnoliopsida; order Asparagales; family Amaryllidaceae; genus Agapanthus; species Agapanthus africanus. Next base: position 637,203,704 of record CM057337.1, read on the forward strand.
TTTGGGAAGATATTTCTTCCTCTAGATTTGTATCCTTCCTTTGTTGATAATTACCCTAACCCCCATGGAAAACGCGTGCAACCGGCCCTTTATACTACGGTTCACCGTTACCTCGAGGGGTAGGGTTCCGTAGGGAGCAGTTGTGCGCGTATGCAAGGAGTTCTAATTCATTAGGTGAATGTGGCATTGAAAGGGGTGAGAGATCTCATCTCTCAACCCTTTCCCTAAGGCTAACCCTAACAAGCGAGGAGATTACTCGCTCATTAGGGGATGAGAAAACATTTTAATTAAAGGAACAGAAATAAAATTACTTACTAATTCGATGGCTCCCTCCAAGCAAGAAGACAAAATAGATCTGAATATAACTCCCAGAAATTCTGAATTTTATTTATTGAAAAGAGGCATGAGTTTTTACAGATCTGGGAATACAATTTATAGGAAAACATGAAAACTAGGGTTACAGACTCTCGTAGATATGAAATTACAGATTTGCCCCCTAAAAATCCTAACATCTGCACCGACACACCGACACGGCAAAATTACACCAACACGGGCTCCAGATGGCCGCGGAACCGCGGCTCCAGGCTGGGTTTGGCCGCGGTTCCGCGGCCAAAGAAAGGAGTTAGAGCATGATTCTTCTGGGCTTCATTCAGGGCTTCTTGGGCTATTTACTTTTATACTTCTTTTCTATTTTTGGCTTCTGGTTTTTCTCCAGATCCTCAGTTAAAACTTGTACGTATCTTTTGACCGTTCACTTTGGTATTTCGGACTGCATTGCCTTATACACTTGTGACTTGTTCTTCGTCACTAGAATTCTTCTACTTGTGGGTCAAAAGTCTCTCTTTTGTAACAACTTGCATCTTTTTCACTGTGTTCGCATCCAAGCCCTGTATCCTGTAACATGCAACAAAAGTGCGTCAAGAGTACCTGTTTATTTATAAAACGGATAAAAATAGGGGAATGAAAAATGTAATATTATGGTCTAAACAAATACCCCCAAACTTACCTTTTTGCTCGTCCTCGAGCAAACTTATTTTTTATTTACTAAAATCCTAACCACACTTTCGCAGGGAAACGCGATTGCACTGAGCTCGTGCAACAAGCCGTTAAACCTCTAGGTGTCCCTAGTAGGAGGAGTGTTGTCTCCTGAGGGTTTTCAGCGGATTACACCCACAAAATCCTATCAACTCGGCCCATTGACTTTTGTTCTCCAATTAGGTTTTCTAACAAGGAATTCTATTATCTTTTGACTCGCAAATTATCCACCCATATTCTTCACACTTCCTCATCATCTAACTTAAGATTATATATGTTCTATAGACTTATTTAGCTTTCGGCATCTCCTAAGTTTTCCTTCTAGAGTTTCATCTCCACTTAGGAATTTCTATCAACTCTACTAAAGATACAAGTTCTAATCTTCATCCTTTTCTCTCATCTAAATCCCAATCACATACCCCTACGTGTGTGTATAGATCACCACTACACTTGGAAATTCAAATCAAGCAATCGTACTCTCGTCCATTGTCCAAAGCACTTTGAATTTCGCTTACACATCCTTCATGCGACTGTTAATACTTCTTGAGGTACCAACACCCGATTACAAGATGCGTTAGCATTTTAAAGCGTACTTCCTAGTTTTGCAACACCCAAGGCTTTTAGCAGTGACTCCCAAACCAGTTGGTCTAAGGCACTAGGTGATAAAGCACCCTCGCTAAAGATTTTTCTATTTTTACAGCCTTAAGTAATCACAAAAAACCAGTGTCCATTTTTTTCTTTATTCACTTTTTTTTCTTTTATTTTCATTGTACTAAGGACTTTAGACAAGAGCATTTCAAGGTCTCTTCTACTATTCCAAGTTTCAAGGTGCGTGATTGTGCAAATTGTAGGGTATACATTTTCAGAATTTAGACTTAAGCTAAGAACTATTTTTCAAACTTATATTCTAATAAGAATATCAATACTCTTCCCTTGTTTCGACTTAGCCTAAGAAGTGAACCCAAAATTTGCCTATTTTTAAATAAACTACAAGGCATATACTTTCTACCGTTAAACTTTAAGAAAGGTTATTTTTAGGGTTTTTAATTTACTAAGTCTAAGATCTAGTTGTTCCTAGCCAGTTAACCTATCTGTCAAACTCAAATCAAATATGGCCAAAATTGAATACACTATTTTTATAATTTTTGAAATTTTTCAAATTTTTATGGGTTTTCAAATAAATATGCAAATGCAAAAATATGTACAAATGAATGCGAAGGAAGAAAACGTACCGAGCATACCCCCAAACTTGAACTTGACAGTGTCCTCACTGTCATGCTAAACTAAGATGGTCAAAATACCGGCACTTCCCTGTTTATTTATTTACGAAATTTTTATTGTTAAGAAAAATAAAAATATATAGAAAAAGGCCCTCCCCCAAACTTCATTTAAACTATGTTAGACATTACTGCCAAACTTTGCATAGACCAACACCATCCAGTTGAAAATTTTATCGGTAAAGAGTATTGGTTGGTGGAAGAATAAATTGTAGCGGTCCACAAAGAATTGGGGAAGATAGAAGTAGTGGTATGGGAGGTGTGGAGGTAAATATACAGGCGATGGTGATGCATCAAAACGAGAATGTAACTGATCAGCAATCAGTGGAATGTTGGCATTCTCGTAGCTTATTAAAAGAAATGGGGGTATTTCAACTTCTAAAGGAGGTTGACTCACCACAATATCCCCAAGATGTTCCAGTAGGTCCTCTATTGACTCGGCATCATCCATCAATTGTATATGATATTCAATTATGAGGGAACTTATCTCCTCGATGTCCGCCGTAGTCCAATCGAAAACTTGCCGCCTATCTTGTAAGACCATTAACAGGGCGTTCTCTTGCTCGAGGGCTAGAGAGGCCGATATGATAATGGGAAAGGTCCCATTCTCACCTATGTAAGCAAATCTAAGGTGAGACGGCAAGGGCGTGAGTTCGAGTTTCGGAGGCGAAAGAATCATTTCGGAATCTACCTCGAACTCAAAGGACTCCAACACAGGTTCGAAATCACTGCAAACAACCGATTCGGATGGCTCGACTAACTCATCCAAAAATTCAAAAGCCTCATATTCGGGCTGTGAGTCGTCATCATCCGAAAAAGTAAAACATTCATAATCAATATCGGTTGTGTCAACGGTGATAGGTTCAAGGAGGGACGCACTAGTGGCGTCAAAACTGTTTTCATCAAACAAGAATCTTTCAAGCTCGCAGTCCTCCTGCGTAATTTCGTGAATAGAGAAAACTTCTCGTGTACTACTTTTAGGTACGGGGGGCAGACTTCCCATCTTATAAATATTGAACTCACTAGACATTTTCCCAAAGGATAAAGTCATGGAGCCATTGCGACAGTTTATCACAGCATTGGAAGTGGCCAAAAATGGTCGACCGAGAATCACCGGAATTTGGTTTCTTGGGTTAGCAACAGGTTGTGTATCCATAACGATAAAATCAACGGGGAATATGAACTCCCCGACTTTGATCAACACATCCTCTAGTTGACCCCTTGGATGGGTGATTGATCGATCAGCCATTTGGAGAGTGCAACGAGTGGGTTTCAACTTTCCAACCCCTAATTGTTCGTACACGGAGTAGGGAATCAGGTTAACACTAGACCCAAGATCTAAAAGTGCTCGATTATTTTTCTTATCCCCAATTGTGATGGAAATCGTAGGACAGCCGGGGTCCTTTCATTTTAGGGTAAGGTTTGATGGTGGTTAATAGCATTGCTCACTGCACTAGCCACTAGCACTTTCTTGGGTACTTGAGATGCTTTTCTCTTTGAGGTGCATAAGCCCTTTAAGATTTTCGCGTATGAAGGGACTTGTTGGATTGCATCTAAGAGAGGTATATTTATGCTAACCTGCTTAAATAACTTCACAATCTTCTCCACTTGTGCAGTTGGTTTATTGGGACTCAACCTGTTTGGAAATGGTGCATTTGGAAAATTTGTTGAGTCAAATGTCTGTGGAGTAGAATGTGGAGTAGGAACGGATCCCGGTGTAGATGTGTTCATGTTGTGAGAAATGGGTCCGTTCGAGCTAGAAGAAGTAGAGCCGTGTGAAGGGTGGAGAATAGGCTCTAAAGAAAAAGGTGAAGAAGAAAGTGAAGAAGAACCACCGGCGGGGATGTCATCACTAGTTCCCACATTATTTTGCAACACTCTTCCGGATCTCAACGTGGTCACCACATTTACATTGTGATTATGATATGAGTTTTGTGGGTGACCGGGATTTGGCAATGGTTGAGATGGAAGCTTTCCCTTTTCTCTCTCGCTCAACGCAGCAGTTAATTGTGCAATTTGTGCCTCAATAGATTTGATACTTTGATCGTGTGAGGCATTGTTATGCATTAAAGATTGAACATAACTTTCAAATCTTGCTGCAGATTCTGTAGATTGCTTGAGAAATGCATCTAGACTTTTCTCGAGCGAGCTAACCTTATCATCATTTGGTTGAACTAAATTGTTTATTTGATTTGTATAAGGTTGTTGTTGGAAAGGTTGCTAGTTTTGAGTTTGTAAGGGTGCTTGTTGTTGTTGTGGAGGAGGTCTTTGAAAATTATTGTTCCCTTGGACTTGTTGATTTTGGTTCCAAGCGAAATTCGGGTGACTCCTCCACCCCGGATAGTATGTCGAAGAGTACGGATCATTTCTTTGTCGTTGCTGAAATGCAGCATTGACTTGATCCTGTCCTTGAATAGATGCATTATAAGGACACTCTTCGGTTAGATGTGATGGATTAGAACAACAAGCACAAACAGTTCGTGTGGGTAGAGTAGGGGCAGGAGAAGACGATGAGATTTTGGTCTCAATGGCTTCTAGATTTTTCATAAGTGAGGCCATCTCGGCCTTCATAGCAATCGACATATCTACTTGATGTATGCCTGCCCTAGATTGACCAACAGAAGAAGATGATGTGGTCTTGGTACTCTCCCACTGTATTGTTTGCTCACTAAGATCCTCAAGAAACTGCCACGCTTCATCACTAGACTTGGAGAGAAAATGACCTTGACATATTGTTTCTAGCAACTGCTTCGTTTCTGCGTTTAATCCCTCGTATAATGTTTGGCAAAGTTGCCAACTTTCGATCCCATGATGAGGGCATTGAACAAGTAGGTCTTTAAATCTCTCGAAACACTTCCAAAATGGTTCGGAAGGAAGCTGTGAAAATTGTATAATCTCATTACGGATTCTAGCAGTTTTGTGATGAGGATAGAACTTTTTCAGAAAAGCTCTTACAAACTCGTCCCAATTTCTAATAGAATGTGATGCGGTGCTGTATAGCCACTTCTCGGCTAGGTCACATAAGGTAAAAGGAATGACCCTTAGCCTTATAGCGTCATCACTCAATTGGGTTGTCTTCATCATAGCGCACACATTTTGGAATTTATTAATAAAAATATACGCATCTTCAGATTCCAAACCATGAAATTTTGGCAGCATATTGATGAAATGTGGTTTTATTTCAAAATTATCCCCATTTGCCGGTGGGGGTGAAAGACATGTGGGTAAAGAAGTGTGGACGGGGTAGAAGAGATCCTGGAGCGCAACTCGTGCGGGCGCTACAACAGGCGGTAGATTCGGGTTATTCGCACCTAACGGAGGTGGAATCATTCCCGTCGGTAAGGTATCATTGGGGTCGTGTCCCGACATACCTTCGGTGAAAGAATTTGAAAGTGGAGGTAAGGAAATGGAGGGAATTTCGACGAAGGGTTCGTCGAAGGGTTCGTCGGTCGGTACCAATGAAACACAGACTAATCGGGCGTTAGTATCCCTAGTCCAAAGTGACATACACTAAAGGAGTAGTGTAGTCAGAAAAATAGAAAAAACAGAATGTGGGGGTAAGATAACGTCAATGAGAAGAAATGGTGGAAGTGAGGTGCAAGTTTCCTTTAGCGACAAGTTGCAAGTTTGGAAAAGATTTTTTCTTTTCTTTTTATGTGAGAGTTTTGCAAAGCAGTTTTGAAAAGGGACTTATCACACAAATGTATCAACCACACATGCACAATCAGGCCTAGATCTAAGGTCACCTAAGTCTGCTAGACAGCTCCTGACTAGGGCTAGAAATAGGACCTCAAACCGCCTCTTCACCGACAAGTACGGCCAGATAAGTGGGAAGGAACCACCACTACAGTGGGCCTAATTAATAACCACTAGCCTAGACATCGCAAAGTCGGTTAGGATAAACGGCCGATGCCTATACTAGTCCTTTTCCTATTGAGCTCGATGTCCTTAGGTCTGAGTCTAGTCTTTTTTATTAATTGTGGTCAATGCACATGCTTTAGGTGTTTTCTGGGGTCCTGGGAAGGGTGATGAAATCCCCACCCAATCTGAGTTTGGTCAATTAGCCTCTTAAAGTCCGATTAAATTATGCAAAACAATAAAATTCACTTGCAATCAATTTTTAGCGCGGCGCAAAGAAACCTGCAGAAATCTGTTATTTAGAAGGGGGAGAAAGACTTTTTACGCAAAGAAGTCCTGCAGAAAGTTTTTACAGTGGATATATGGAGGTTACAGAGGGAGGGATTAGAAAACAAACAGAGCAATTTTTACACAGAGAAGAGCTGAACAGGTCGCGGTTCCGCCGCCTGGGGCCCACCTTTGCCGCGGAAACGCGGTCTGTTGGAGGGATTGAAGCTCCAAAAACTTTCTACACCTCTGTTATGGTATTTGCTCTCTGTTATGATGTGCCAACTTCTGTTTTGGCCTCTGTAAATTTCCAGATCCGCGATTCGTCGCTTTTTCTGCAAGATTCAAAAAAATAAACCCTTCAAACAGATCAAAATTGATAATTTTTGTATATTTTTTTTTTATATTTTCAGATTTTTATAGTTTTTTAAAGTTTATATCAACCCGAAAATTCATAAAAAGAAATATTACGCCATCCCCGGCAACGACGCCATTTGATTATTCCAAAGTATTTTATTTACCGCAATCAGAAACGGCGTCACTTTGCAGCTAGCCGGTGAGTACGGGTCGATCCACAGAGATGGGTAAATTTCTTTAATATGTTTTAACGAGTTGATTCAAGGTGTTGTTTTGGTTGGTTTATGAAAATCTAGATCTATCAATCAATTAAATTAATCTAATTTAAAGTCTTGCTAGGGTTAGGTTTAGGGGAAGTTTTGGAGATTAACGTTTTCCTCACCGCTTTCAATGCCTTCTTTTTTAGATCTATTAGATGTTACGGTAATTATCAATAAAGTGGATCCAAATCTTTTGGGAAGATGTTTCGTCCTCTAGATTTGTATCCTTCCTTTGTTGATAATTACCCTAACCCCCATGGAAAACGCGCGCAACCGGCCCTTTATACTACGGTTCACCGTTACCTCGAGGGGTAGGGTGCCGTAGGGAGCAGTTGTGCGCGTATGCAATGAGTTCTAATTCATTAGGTGAATGTGGCATTGAAAGGGGTGAGAGATCTCATCTCTCAACCCTTTCCCTAAGGCTAACCTTAACAAGCGAAGAGATTACTCGCTCATTAGGGGATGAGAAAACATTTTAATTAAAGGAACAGAAATAAAATTACTTACTAATTCGATGGCTCCCTCCAAGCAAGAAGACAGAATAGATCTGAATATAACTCCCAGAAATTCTGAATTTTATTTATTGAAAAGAGGCATGAATTTTTACAGATCTGGGAATACAATTTATAGGAAAACATGAAAACTAGGGTTACAGACACTCGTAGATATGAAATTACAGATTTGTCCCCTAAAAATCCCAACATCTGCACCGACACACCGACACGGCAAAATTACACCGACACGGGCTCCAGATGGCCGCGGAACCGCGGCTCCAGGCTGGGTTTGGCCGCGGTTCCGCGGCCAAAGAAAGGAGTTAGAGCATGATTCTTCTGGGCTTCATTCAGGGCTTCTTAGGCGTTTTACTTTTATACTTCTTTTCTATTTTTGGCTTCTGGTTTTTCTCCAGATCATCAGGGAAAACTTGTGTTAGTTATATGTATGCCCTAGAGGCCATTACTATACATAGGATGTATATCGTAGTGGGTGCTTGGACATATATAGGGAGGACTTTCTTGCTCGACATGATAGTATGCTATCTGGTTGCACTTTACCTTAACGTGTACGCTGATTGTCTCTCTGATACATGTTGGTAAAGCCCTTAGGATGTTTACTTGACTACCTGGACTATGATGCGGATCATACTAGTGGGGACATGGTAGTCCATAAGTACATCCTTCAATGTCCATAGTCGTGGGTATATCGAGACGGGGCATCGATATACCAGAGTAGACTAGCGTATACCTTCTCGACCCATACAGATGGGCGATGGATGATCCCATATCCATCGGTGTTTGACATCGGAGATGATATACGGGTGCTCAGTGGAGACTGGGTACACTGGACGGACTCGCCAAGAACTCCCAGATGGTATTATACCTTACGTCAGATGGCAGTTCTCTGGTGACACTGGTACAGAGTAGTCTGTTGACCCGAGATCGTCATAGAGTCTTGTGTGGTTCCCACTGTGCTTTGATTTCCACCTTACCATGTCCAAGAGGGCGTGCAAAACGGTGGTTTTTGGGTACAGTCCCGAGTCATATGGAGGCAATGAGCGATAGGAGGGGATTCGTCTCTCCCGGTATAGGGGGTTGATGTTGCGCTGTGTTCGATTGGCTATAACCGGAAATCCCTGGCCAGGGTTGCTGAGATTTACTGGTAAGTGTTACCAGTAGTTTCTCGAATTGTTATAGACCTCATATCGACACGACTTATTGAGCTATTGGGGTCTGACGTTAACCACCCCTAGACGAGATATGCGACAGATCAGACGATCAGACCGGACTGTACGGTAAGTGTTACTGGTTGGATTCATAGGAGTGTGAGCGGGCTTGCTCGTCGATCTTCTGATTGCTCAATACCCGGGTGGCCGTTACGTTTAGCAGACCGCTTGCGGCTTGTGGGTGCTTGATATGATCATCATCTGCTGCCGGAGTATTGACGAGTCTTTAGAGTCCTACACAGAGGTTTCCTGGCTCAAGCGAAATGAAATAGGAGCGCATATGAGATATGTGCGGGACCGAGAATAATACGTGTATGTGATACCGTATTCTATTCTCGCGATAAATGTATCGATTGGTTGTATGCGATATAACCTAGTTATCGAATCGAAAATTGATTCGATAAGCCGATACATAGGATACTAGTCGGTTATATGCGATATGACCGGATCGTTAAATCAAGTGTTGATTTAATGATTTAATGTATAATTATATATTTGATATATTACTTTGCATTAACTAGTATCGGTTCACTTTAAATGGATTTTCTCACTCGGATGTGCACATTGTATATGTGATATACTTTTGTGCGCTTGATTGTATCATGTTTGATGATACATGTTTACTTGGGTTTGTGTAAAGATTAAACCATGGTTATATGAATGGTTAGGGTTTTTTTTCCTTATTTATTTATTTATTCTTTTTGGAAAATAAATGGCATAAAGAGAAAAATGGTGGCTTTCTTTGTTTGCATCTTGAAGCTTCATGAATCTTTGACTAAGTGACCATTTTGTCTCATGCTTAACCCTAACCACTCCACTTAACCCTAGTTCAATCTCTACACTTGACCATGGTTGTATTATGATAAGTATTGATTTTCTTTTCTATTGAAAAAATAACTTATCATAATTATCTTCTTCTTCTTCTTCTTCTTCAAAGAAGAAAACCTTGCTTCCATCAATGGTGATTTGATGAAAAGAGTGAGAAATCCAATTCTAAAGTGAACCCACCTCCTATTTCTTCATCCTCTACCTCTTGCCAAGTAGTATAGGGTGTTTTCTTCACAAGTTTCATGACTTGGTGAAGTGGGAGCTTGATCTTGTGATGCCTCGACGTAGATCATCTTCGGCATCGAAGTCGATGACCTAGCCCGCCCATTTCTCCGATGAAGCCGACGCTAGAGCCCGGGATTTGATTTGGACAGCAGGGAGACTTCATCATGGAGCTATGGAGGTGGAGGACCGGATCTACAAAGGTTGTATTTCCGTTCACTTAGTTAAGTTGTTAACTAGTTGCTTGTTTCGTCTAAAATTCTAGTTAACGATCCGTATTAGGGTTTCTCGGCACTTGTAAAATTTGAAATTGGCATGGTTGATGCCTTGTGAGACCTCATTAGTGTGCCTAGGAACCCTACAACTTGTACGTATCTTTTGACCGTTCACTTTGGTATTTCGGACTGCATTGCCTTATACACTTGTGACTTGTTCTTCGTCACTAGAATTCTTCTACTTGTGGGTCAAAAGTCTCTCTTTTGTAACAACTTGCATCTTTTTCACTGTGTTCGTATCCAAGCCCTGTATCCTGTAACATGCAAAAAAAGTGCGTCAAGAGTACCTGTTTATTTATAAAACGGATAAGAATAGGGGAATGAAAAATGTAATATTATGGTCTGAACAGGAGTGCTCTGCTCAACCCACGCAGCCCGCTGAGCGTTCACAGTCAGGACCTCTGGAGCAGGACGTCCAACCTCGAGCTCATGCAGGCAAGCTTCAATTTCCCTGCAGTGATTAACCCAAGACTCAGCGACGCCCTCACTATGAAAATTCACGAGTGTCGCTAGCATAGGGTTAACCTTCGTGGAGAAATCCGCAGCAGATGTGGGAGTCTCCACGTCAAGCTCCTCAATATAGTCACTCAACACGCGCAGACTATTTGCGGCGCCCTTCGAGGATGCACGTCGAGAAAAAGGGCCGGCTGGCATTATGGTGCAAGACTCGAACGGGGCTGGAGTCGATGTGACTGCTACAAAACAAATCGCAATCAGATGTCGGCTCAAGAAATAAAGAAAATACACGAACAATAGAGTCTAATATACCGGTTGCAACAGGGGGCAGAACTGGGAGTACTGGTGGCGCAACGATAGCCTCGTCCTCTCCTTCAATTTGTAAGGCTACAAGCAATACAAAGAAGAATTAGCAATAATGTGACTGCCCATTAAAGAAAGGACGTCGTTTAGAAAAGATACTCACCGACACCAGTAGGCGGGCTAATCTCTGACTGGAAAGAGAAGTGTGGGTGCAGCACCTGATACAGGTGATCAAAAAGGACTCCTGCAAGAACACAGTAATGCAATGTCAGTACATAAATTATACAGCCTAGAAATAAGACTGATGGGTCACAAATCCGCACCTTCCAACATCTGAGATGGTACGAGAGAAGGTAGAGGAGTGGTCACTGTCAAAGCGGTAACTGATGGCGTTGCCTCGGGTAGCGCAATCTCAACGCTTGCCGCACCTGCATTAGAAATGAGATAAATATTGTCAGGAAAAATTGAAAAAGATTGCAGAATAAAAAGAAAAGCAATGACCCAAAATCTACCTGGTGAGTCGCCGGTCGGAACCGCGATGAGGGCGTCACTTGATACGGCAACTGTTTCATCCTCCTCCATCGGAATGGTTTCGCCGCCCGTGGATTCATCCCCCGACTCCACGGGAATCGTCATGATACTCGCAACGCCCGGCAGCGGCAGGGAGCCGCAAGGGGAAAGAGCGACGATCGGGGCAGTGCCCGACTCTTGCAAACGAGTGACTACGTCGGGCTCGGCGGCTGTAGCCATCTCACCCATCGCCACCTTGGGCTCGGAAATTGTAGCCATCTCACCTGCCGCTACCTTGATCTCGACAATGGTAGCCATCTCACCTACCACCATCACGGGCTCGGCGATCGGGACTGTCTCGCCCTCCGCTACCTCGAGCTTGGCAATTGTAGCCATCTCGCTTACTGCTGCCTCGGGTTCGACGATTATGGCTACCTCCTCTACCGCTACCCCAGGCTAAGCAGTTGCCGCCACTTCTTCGGTAAGACTAGGCCCTGCAAGATAAGATATATGAGAACTGAAAGTTAAAACTTTGACAACAGAACCCAATGTCACATTACCTTGAGTTGGTCTTCCGATTACTTCCCGAGCCGCACGTGCTGCCCGTCTGTAGGCAGTGGACAAGGCAGCCGGAGATTCCTCTGAAAGAGTAGGGGCAGGGGTAGCAGTGCTCGAACCTGCACCTGCGGCCAAGGCAGCGCTATGCCCCCTCGCCGTGCGCATTCTGTTCTTCCTTTCCGCTCGGGCCGTTAGAGCGGATCTTCTAGAAGCCTCCATCAACTGGATGTCATCGTCCGCGCCAAGGGCTACCTTTGGAGCCGTTATGACATCCGTCATCGGTCGTTTGAGTAAGGCATCCTTCGGCAGTCCTGAGGAGGCCGGGACTTCGATGGTTGGCCCGAGAAGAATCTCCGCATCACCTTGCGGGATTGGCATTGTGGTCCCTGCAATAAGATAAAGAAGGGGTCAGATTGTCCATAAGAAAGGAGAATGAAGATGCAATGAGCCGAGACATACCAATGCCCAACAAAGCGCGATTCCTCACCTCCTCCTCGAAGGTCCTGAGGGAAGCCGCCAGAGCCTCTTCAGTGGTAAAGTCTGTTACAGAAGGAAAAATATCAGTCAAGACATGATAATAAAAATAAAAATATAATGCGATAACAGAAGTTACGGCTTATACTCACTTGATTGCGTGAGGATGGCCATTTTTGCTTTGTGGCTTACGGATCGCACAGAAGCTGCAATGGCGGCCTCGAGATCAGTATCTTCTGACGCTATGAAGAGACCCTCATTGGTCCTGTATTCTCTCAGGCCCTCGTTATAAAGAGCATGAGGCTCCAGCCCGAGTACAGCGCCTAGAGAGAGGACCGACTTCTTCTTCCTCTTCTGCGAGCGAGCTCCAGTCGCAGCCAGCACAAGCTTACGCTTGGTGGACACTTTAAGGCGACGAGTCCTGATATCTGAGCCCACGCCAGATTCGGGGAAAGCTACATTTACCGTCTCCACGGGAACACGGGGCACCGGTAGTATATCCACCGTCTCCACGGGAGCACGGGGCACTGGTAGCTCAGGCCTGTCGTCAGGGACTTCAACCACGGCAGCTTCTCTTAGCAGAGGAAGGACAATGGTCCGTCGCTTCAAGGGGAGGTTTCGGTCACTAGCAGGGGGTGCAACCTTGCGGTCGAGTAGCAGCCGCTTCTCCTCCCTGATAACAGCACCCATTGCATGTTGATACCAGGCCACGTGTACATTAAGGGCCCTCGGGACACAACTCGGCTCGCTGATGAAGAAGTGAGATTCCGTATTCAAGTGCATGAAATGATGCAGCGCGCCCTGCATTCCCTCTTCAGTGGCAGTGGGTTCAACTAAGAAAGCCTCCAGCGGGACTCCCTAATTGTAACTCAGCTGCTGGGCAAAACGATGGGGGTTGTATCTCATGAATAGCGCCGCATCATTTTGCCTGAATACAAGAAAGCCCGGCCTGATGGAGTATAAATGAAGAATCTCCCGGGCTTTCAACACGGAGGCCCCGTCCTTAAAAATGTCTTGCATTGACAACACCGCCTTTGAAGTTTCCTGGCCGATGGTCAAGACTTTGTCTGTGAAAGACATACTATCTCCGACCGTGCGCGGACGAAGGAGCAAGCCCCTAGCATCCCGCTGTGACGGACTCACGATGGAGGCGTCAACCAGCCGCATAATCCGAGGGAACTTGCAGCTCTCGTAAAACGAAGATCTCTTATGAATGCCAAAGACCCCGAGCACGTGCAGCTCCATCCATGAAGTGAAATAATGCATCGGGAAGTTGGCAGGATGCACCCCCGGTTCAGTGGTATCTGCCGCTACGCTAAGACCATAGTATAAGTGGGCTAACCCGGCGATCCTGATGGCCACTTGTATTCCGGCAACCATGCGATGCACGGGGTAGAAGACGGAAGGCCTCATGTAACGAGGATGCATAAGGAGCGCGAACCAACTCAACCATAGCCCAAGAAACCCAAGAAAGAACGCCTCCTCGTCAATGCTCGGAGTGGCGATTTTTGACAGGGGGACGATCGCAATGTCAGGAAGGAAGAAACCCTTCTGATCAGCTTCCAGTATCGGCCGACGGTCCAAGCCAAAGCCGAAGGGATCGTCAAGTATAGCGAACTTTTCTCCTTGTCGCGACAGAATCTCCGGGCGAAGAAAACGGGCAATGAAGTCCGTAAAACTGACCCCCCGGCCTCCGGATTCAAGGAAGAGGCTCCCGTACATATTCAACACCTTTATCAGACTTGGGAACTGGTGCTGAATGGCGTTCTCTGGAGTGAGGCCTATCACCACTGGTTTGGTGGCAAAAACATATTCGTCCGGAGGAAGCAGCTCCTCGTATTGCTCCCCCCTAACTGGTTGACCAGAAACCTTGGCGAATTCTGTAGGGTTCCTAGGCACACTCATGAGGTTCTACAACTGATCAACCATGCCAAAATCAAATTTTTTCATGTGCCAAAGAACCCTATACTAGATCGTTAACTAGAGGATAGGCGAAACAAGCAAGTAAACTACATTAGCTACAAGTGAAAGAGACTACAACCTTTGTAGATCCGGTCCTCCACTTCTTTAGCTCCATGATGACGTCCCTTCGCTGCGATCATCGGGATCCCGGACTCTAGCGATGGTTTCGTCGGAGAAATGATCGGGCTAGGTCGTTGACTTCGATACTGAAGATGATCTACGTCGAGGCGACTCAAACTCAAGCTTCATATTCACTAAGTCATGAAACTTGTGAAGAAAACACCCTATACAACATGGCAAGTGGTAGAGGATGAAGAAATAGAAAGTGGGTTCACTTTGGATTTGGATTTCTCACTTGGATTCTTCACTTGAAATTTTCTAGCTAGCTTTCTTCACTTGAAGAAGAAGATGAAGAAGAAAGAAAAGAATAAAAAGAATAATATCAAATGAATAATCAAGTGAAGACTTATCATGTTGCAACCATGGGTGAGTAAACACTTATAGAGATTAAACCATAGTTGAGGTAAATGGTTAGGTCAAAGGAAAAAACAAAATGGTTACCCTTTTTCAAAGATGCTTGAAGCAACATGAAGCTTCTAGCATAAAAACAAAGAAAGCAACCATTCTATTTTACCAAAATAAATAAATAAATAAATAAATAAATACAATCCTAACCATTAACCTAAACTTGGTGTAAGTCATACACACACCCAAGTTTGCATGTATCATCAAACATGATACAAACTAGTGCACAAAAATATATCATATATACAATGTGCACAATCTAGTGAGAAAGAATAATCTTAAGTGAACCAATACTAGTTAATGTAAAGTAATATATCAAATATATAATTATACATTAAATCATTAAATCAACACTTGATTTAATGATCCGGTCATACTGCATATAACCGACTAATATCAAGTGTATCAATATATCGAATCAACACTTGATTCGGTAACCCGGCTATATCTCAAATAACCGTCCAATGATACAAATCGCGAGAATAGAATTCAGTATCACATAATGATATTATTCTCGGTCCCGTACATATCTCATATGCGCTTCTATTTCGTTTCGCTTGAGCCAGGAAACCTCTGTGTAGGACTCTAAAGACTCATCAATACGCCGGCAGCAGGTGATGATCATATCAAACACCCACAAGCCGCAAGCGGTCTGCTAAACGTAACGGCCATCCGGGTATTGAGCGATCAGAAGATCAACGAGCAAGCCCGCTCACACTCCTATGAATCCAACCAGTAACACTTACCGTACAGTCCGGTCTGTTCGTCTGATATGTCGCATATCTCGCCTAGGGTTGGTAAACGTCAGACCCCAGTAGCTTGATAAGTCATGCCGATGTAAGGTCCATAACAAGTGTGAGACTACTGATAACTCTTACCAGTAAATCACTGCAACCCTGGCCAGGGATTTCCAGTTATGGTCAGTCGAGCATAGCGCAACATCAACCCCCAATACCGGGAGAGACGAGTCCCCTCCTATCGCTCATTGCCTCCATGTGAATCAGGAATGTACCCAAAAACCACCTGTTTGCACGACTCAGTAGAGTCGTGGTAGGGTGGAAATCAAAGCACAGTGGGAGACACACAAGACTCTATGACGATCTCGGGTCAACAGACTAAGCTGTACCAGTGTCACCAGAGAACTGCCATCTGACGTGAGGTATAATACCATCTGGGAGTTCTCGGCGAGTCCATTCAGTGTACCCAGTCTCCACTGAGCACCCGCATACCATCTCTGATGTCAAACATCAATGGATATGGGATCATCCATCGCCCATCACATGGGTCAAGAAGATATACGCTAGTCTACTCTGGAATATCGATGCCCCGTCTCGATATTCCCACGACTAGGAACATTGAAGGATGTACTCATGGACTACCCAGGCTCCACTAGTATGATCTGCATCATAGTCCTGGAAGTCGAGTACATATCCTAAGGGCTTTATCAACATGTAACAGAGAGACAGAAAGTATACATGTTAAGATAAAGAGTAACCAGATAGCGTACTATCATGTCGAGCAAGAAAGTCCTACCTATATATGTCCCAGCATCCACTACAATATACATCCAATGTACAGTAATGGCCTCTAGGGCATACATATAACTAACAAATTCTTCTAAGGAGATGGAGACCTCTCTATCCAATAGGAGGAAGGTATGAGTCGGGATGTTCCACTGCTCCAAAAACGCCTTAATCAACCATGTGGGAGGTGCAGAATACTGGAACAACGAAGCGGAAACCGCAGGGTATAAACCGAGCTTTAGCAGCTGTGATTTCTTCGCCGACAAGATGTACCGGGCCCATTAAAAGTACCCGGCCGGATGACGGGGAGTTAGCCCGATGTTGTAGGGCTGTCCCTAAGGGCATGACTCGCCCTGGCATATGCGCCGCCTTAAGGTGTCCAAAGCCGCCGCCGGCTGCATGGGTACGGTGGCGATCGAAGGTTGAAGGAGACCCTCCGAAGTCCAATTAACAACCTCCACGGCATAGTTCACCCCGGGTGCATCTGCGTACGGGATCGCCGAGATAGGCTCTGAAGGCATCGCACAAGGGAAGTTTCGACGACCTTTGATAATCTGGTCGTACCATTTACCCCAGAAGTGAAGATTTTTGTGTTCCGGGTCATGGTCTTTGATGAGCGCGAGAACCTCCTGGTCCACAGGTGCCTCAGGGAATCCTCCCTCTGAATGGACGAATGGAAACATAGTATCGAAAGACATGTCGCCTGCAAAAAAGGGGGGACAGAAGTCAACTGTCAGTGCTATAATATAATTTTAAATTTTGACACTCGGTACTTTAAAATTTGTACCACACTGCAATGCAGTAGAAAGGGGACCAAAGGGGGACCCACAAAATCTAGATGATAATGCATCAATTAATAAAACAGCCTCATCATTGGATGAAACTGTTAATTAAATGAGGAAATCCTCAGAAAAATTCTCATTAAATGAGAGATCCCTCGGGAAAAGGAGAAAATCTCCCTTTGAGAACAAAGCTCTATGACAGAGTGACACTTGTCAAACTCTGATCATGAAAGAATAAAATTCCTCAAGAGCCTGGCTCTGTAATGATGATGGAAAAACCCATCAGAAAAGAATTGATGGCAAAATTAATTTTTATGAATTAAAAAAATTCTGGGATCTTCAAGATCCATGAACAAACTCTTAAAAGTTCTTCATCAAAGATTAAGAAATCTACATGTTATCAAAAGAGTAGAGCTCTGATTCATGGGTTAAGAACCCTCAAGAAAAGATCTCTTTATGATCTATGGGTTCAAGAGAGCAAAACTCTGTTAATGAAACCCTAAATGGGTTTACTTTAGATCAAAGATCTATGAAGAGCAAGGCTCTAATTAATGGGTGAAACCCTAATTTATTAAAAGTTTTAAAATTTTACTTAAGTTTTGACAGAGTTCTGACTCTTAAAAGGTTCTTAAACAAGAGAGATATGCTCTGTGGGAGAATGAAATTCTCAGAAGAGATAATTCTCAAGAAGAAGATGAAAATCATCTAAGAGACCAAAGGTCCTATTTATAGGTATTGAAACGCCTCTTCAACTTTTGAGTTGATCCAAGAGCACAGATACTGCCACCGCTGCACTCATGTGTGCGCCACGTGAGCGCAACGGTGGGGAGGGTATTTGTTTCCCCAATCAGAGCAAAGCTCTGTTTTGAAATTCAAAATTTAAAAATTGAAGCAACGCTTCAGATCCAGCGCTAGGCGCGCCGCGCGCCACGTGTCAAACATAGATGCGATAGCGCCAGGTGCGCTGCGCCCAAGGCAGTGCACCCCCAATCAGAGAAAACCTCTGTTTTGAATTTCAAAATTCAAAAATTGAAGCAACGCTTCAGATCCAGCGCTAGACGCGCTGCGCGCCACGTATCAAACACGGATGCGCTAGCGCCAAGTGTGATGCGCCCTAGGCAGCGCATCATGAGTGCGCTAGCGCTAGGCGTGCTGCGCGCCATGTGTCAAACACGGGTGTGCCAGCACAGGATACGCTGCGCTCTGAGCAATGCACCACGTGTCAAACGTAGGTGCGCTAGCGCAAGGTGCGCTGCGCTCTGAGCAGCTCACCACATGCAAAGCACGAGTGCGCTAGCGCTGGAATTATAAAATTCCCCACCGTTAGATCAAAAGATCTAATAATAATGATAAATCATTAATTAATCAGAATTAAAATTCTGTTATGGAAAGATTTTCTCAATCTTGTTAAAAACAAGAAGATTGCCTTCTGTAAAACAGAAGCCCTAGAATCAAAGATCCAACGGTGGGGAAACATCCCTAAATCAATCAGAGAAAGATCTCTTTAACTGATTTAACAAATCAATTTACCCTATATAAAGGCCCCAAGACTTCAAGTCTGATATAGAGAAACCCCTCCCCCCCCCAATAAATTTTGAGAAAACTCAAAGAAAGAAGAGCAAGCTCTCAGCAAAAGAAGATTTTTTCTTCAAGGTAAAAAAAATGGTGATGAACAAATATATGGATTCATCTCATAATTAAAAAGAAGAACTATCTTCTTAAAAGATCATAGATCTATAAAGACCAAGGTCTTTCATAAAAGAGATCAAAAGATCTCATCACATAATAAAGAAGAACATATTCTTCACACAGATCATTGATCTATAAAGGCAAAGCCCTTTCAAAATAAGAACGGTTGTTCTTGAATCTTGAGGCAAACTCTCTTTTAAAAGAACATAAATTTTTCACTGATCATAAAATTGATCAAATGCACTTTGCGCTATTGAAATACGCCTTGCGCTCTTAAACAGCGCTTCTGCGCTCCTTGGATCGGCGCTCAGCGCCAAAATGTGCCACGTGTCAACCACGTATGCAACTTGTGCTTTGCGCTTTTGAAATAGCGCACTGCCCTCATGGGCTGGCGCTCAGCGCCAAGCACACCACGTGTCACTCACGTGTGCGCCATTAAATTAAAAGCGCAATGCGCTCATGGACCAGCGCTCAGCGCTCACAAGCAGGCATCTGCGCTCATCATCTGGCGCCTAGCGCAGAGCGCAACACTTGTCCCTTATATGTGCGCCACGTAGCAGAAATGCACTGCATTGGCGCAAAGCGCCTAGTGCACCATAGGTTGCGCTGACAGAACACAAATTGTTCTTTAATGAGCCAGAGCTCTGATGAATGCTTTGCATTCAATATAAGACAAAAGAAAAGATTTTTTGCCAAGATCTAATGCTTAGCATTATTGAAAGGGCCAAGCCCAAATATAGGCTCAATAGCCAGAATAAAATGTTAAACATTTTAACCTGATTGGACTTAGCCCAATATTTGGCCATAAGTCCTCAACTTATATTTACTTGAGCCTATCTGCTCATGAATACTTAACAGATCTTAGTCCCAAATTGGACTACAGATCGTTCAACCAACTCACACCGGTTCGAGGGTACATCTCTTTACTCCTCTGATATTGGTCGTTGTAATCCTTCAACGTCTTCAGAGAGGTGACGGGTCCTGACAACCATACATTTCATAGACTATGACGTCTTTAAATTAGACTGTGGGGTCCTTAAACTCACGGACTATGATGTCCTTAACCTTGGACTGTGGGGTCCCTTTAAACCCACGGACTATGATGTCCTTAACCTCGGACTGTGGGGTCCCTTTAATCCCACGGACTATGATGTCCTTAACCTCGGACTGTGGGGTCCCTTTAAACCCACGGACTACGATGTCCTTAACCTCGGACTGTGCGGTCCCTTTAAACCCACGGACTGCGATGTCCTTAACCTCGGACTGTGGGGTCCCTTTAAACCCATGGACTATGATGTCCTTAACCTTGGACCACCATGTCGTTAAACTGGTAATCGACCGCAATGTCCCTAAATTAAACAATAGAGCCCAAATGCCCTCTTGTTGGATCTAAATGATCCCGTTAAGTTGATCTTAGTCTAAAATTAGACTAACGTATCCTTAATAAACGTTTAAGTTGATCTTAGTCTCAAATAAGGATAACGTACCTTAAACCTAAATAAAAACCCAAATCTAAGAAAATACGGATTTAGACTAATCCACGCCCTACGGGCGACAACATAAATTAGTCTCCGTATATAATCCACGGGTAACGACAAACAAAACAAACACCCACGACATGAAGTGACCATCTGGAGAAGGAGAAAGTTGTTACCGAGATGCGGTAGCGTAATTAACTGCAGGGGCTTGCGCCTGCCGGGAAGAGCGTCCCCACAATTAAAAACCCCTCAAACGAGGGGAATCCGACGAAGTCTGCTACATCGGCCGCATCCGTTTAAATCTTCGATACATGGTGCCATAAATCAACTTGGCATCTTCGGAGAGGTGGACGGATAGCACCAATTAGCATCTTCCCCGAAATTCAGGCGAGACGTTCACCGCGTCTTCGTCCGCGTCATTCGGCGGGGAACAACCATCCTTGAAATACTTCATACACTGATGTTGTGTAGAAGGGATAATGTTGTACTCGTGTAACCAAGGCCTGCCGAGCAAAGCATTGTAGCATGTCTTGGCATCAATGACTTGAAACTTAATGTCCGTGACAAGCAGCCCAAAGCGTAGTGTTAATATTACAGACCCAAGCGTCCATGATGACTGGGAGTCAAATCCGGAGATGGTGATTTTATCACGAGCGAGGTGCTGAACGCTCATGCAGATTTCCTTCAACATTCTCACATTGAGGAGATTGACGGAGGACCCATTGTCAACCAGGATTTTTCCTATCTTGATATCATGACAGTATCCGGAGACATAGAGGGGACGGTTATGCTCGCACGTCCCGAGGAGGAGATCTTCATCGCCAAAGGTGATATCATGTGTGTGCACTTCTTCCAGCTCGTCTTTCATCTTTTCTTCGGCGAGAAAAGCTTAGAATTGCTTGGGCTCTTGCAGTGCTTTGACCAAAGAATCCCTTGCTTCTTTTAATAACAAGAGGGCATCGAGAATGCTTAGCTGCGAAGGTAGCTTCCTCAAGTGTGCCAGAACGTTGTAATCCACCTTGTTTTTCTTTTGCGGGTCCTTGGCTGTCAGCTCTTTAACGACTTGGTCATCTAGGGCGATATCCTCAAGGACCTTTTCTTTCCCCTTATCTTTTCTATTTGACCCACTGTTCGAGAGCCCAAGATTCCTTTCGGGCAGCGTACGATTGCGCAGCTGAATATTTTCACAGGTCTTCGGTTCTTCCTCTTTTTCCGAGGTGGATTCTTTAAAGAGAAGGCCAATAGTCATTTCTTCGTCAGAGTCGCTCCTGAAGGTGAGAACTTGCGATCGCCCAGTGTTGACCATATGACAGTTGTTGTCAGTTCTTTTGCTCTCCTCGGTCGTATTTCTTTGTTCCCGACGAGTTTTGCGTTTCATCCGATTGAAATGTTGTCGGTGAGCAACATATCCCTGCCACCATCTTTTAAAGGCTATGCACTCTTTAGTAGGGTGTGCAATCCTTCGATGATATAGACAATAGTTAAGATGTATATCCGCTTTATCAGGAGTGTTCCCTTCAGAGGGTGGTAGTTTCATCCCCATTGATATGGCCTTGGTGAACCTCTTCCTCGTTTTGAACCTGCTTTTATTTGCGGCGGATGTACTTTGATCTAGTGGGAGTGTTTCAACCCTTTCGTCCAGTCGCCGGCGTTTGTCTTTTTCAAATATGGCCATCTCACGCTCTCGAGCAACTTTGATTTTAAGAAGAGCTTCGTCTAGGAATGCATCAATCATTTCGTCTAATGGCCCTAGAAGTTTCGGCTTAGGATCTGCCCCCAGTTTCTCTGTGTAAGGAGCTTCTTCATCGTCTATCAATGAGTGAGAGATCACATGGCAACTTGCCACATAATCTTCAGATTCATCCGACGAGTCTTCTTCATTGTCATCATCTCTGTCCTCAAGGACGTGGCTGAGAAATTCTTGGAGTGTGACTGGAGTCCGCGCTTTTTGATTATATTCTTCCAACGCGTCAATCTGCTTCTGCAGGTCCGTGTGCTTGTCACCAGGCTTCATGGGTTTTTTGGTCTTCTTCTTCTTTTTCGAAGATTTTGACGGCTGGGCGTGATCGCTTTGGCTATCACCACCAATCTTTGGAGTTGGGCGCGGCTTCAGCACTCCCTCGATAATCTCGGGTTCCAGCGGATTCTTCCACCTGACTGCCGAGCACGTTTGGAGATCTTTCAGCATTCTTTTAGTTTTGGCTGAAAGAACGACTTCCCATGGAGCTTCTTCTACGAAAGAACATGATGCCCCTGGTGTATCCATCTTCTTGGGAGCGTGTGGCTGTGGTGGGTTCACCTTCCAATTCTCGGACAGGGCAAATTTGCCCTGTTGGTATTGATCTTCGATCCAGCCTTTAAAGATGAAGCAGTCTTCAATTGGATGGCTTACCGTTTGATGGTAGGGGCAATAATCAGGGCTATTAGCCTCACGAGGTTGCAATGGTCATTTTGGATTCGGCAGATTGATGAGCCTGTTGCGCACCGCCAGCTCAAACAATCTCCTCGTTTTGTTTCGGGAAAATGAATAAGGGCGCTTCAATTTCTCATTATAGTATCACTGTCTCTCGTCTAGTCGATCCGTTAATTTTGGATCACTTGGCTGCTGTTGAGCATTGGCGACGAAGGTCGCTTTCCCTTTCCCTTTTTCATTCCGCGGCTCCGGCTTCGAAGAAGACGGTCTATGACCCATCTGGTCCATTTGGGCCAGTTTGTCGATCAAGTCCTGGAACGTGGTCGGCTTAAAGAACATCATGAATTGGGAAATAGTTTCTTGAGGGTCAAGAGTGCCCACGAACATGCCTACTGTCGGCGCTTCCTCGATGTGCTGCTCACATTTTGATCACAAATTTCTCTACCGTATTGCGTATTGCACCCATGTTTCACCTGGCTTCACCCTGGCATTGATCAATGCCGTTATTGGGGTGTGTTCACTAGCGCTCATGAAACGCTGGGTGAATAGTAGCTCCATCTCTGCAAAAGTCTTGACGGAGTCGTTTGGAAGTTCAGAATACTACTCGAATGCCGTCTCCGACAAGCTACCAACAAACTGGCGGAGCAAAAGTTTATCATCACCTCCGGTGTTGCCGCACAAGGCTCTGAATTGAGCGACATGCTGATGTGGATTCCCCGTCCCTTTATATACATGAAATTTAGGGATCGTATATCTCGGCGGGTACCTTATTTAGTCATACCAGCCTGGATAAGGTCGTCCAATCTTAACGATCTGTCCAGCCGCTTCGTTTTCCTAGTGAGCTCGTATTTGCTGAGCAATGTAATCATCCAGAGCGGCCTTGGAGATGGTCTCCTCTTTGGCTGTTGAAAGAGTCTAAGGAGGGTTCGATGTCTCCCCTCTGTCGTCTTCAACGATGATCGAAGGGTTTTCAGCTGGAGGTTCCGGCTGTAATATCATCCCAGCCATGTCTTGGAACAAAAGAGCCATTCGTTTTATAATGGCTGCCTGCTCTGCAGCCTCTTTTTCTTTCCTTTCGAGCATTCTTCGGAGGAACTCAGTATCAGTTTCTTGTTTCCGACGCTGCTCCGAGATCTCTGGATTTTCTTTTGGCCCAGTGAGTGCGGCCATTGCAGTCAGGCTCTCCTGAAGTTTCTGCTGCTGTTGTTCCTGAGCCTTCGTTATCGATCGGGTAAGCGGTCGATGACCTGTGGAAGCATGGCTTTCTTCTTTTCCGGAAGCCATATAAACGGTATGTATTACCATGCCCCCGGACTTGGGGCATTTAGATTCAACGTCTTTGCGGTTTGCCGCGGTTACGGGGACTTTCTCTGGACTCCTTCTCTTATGAGAAGTTGAAGTCGAGGGGGCCGTTGCAGCGGGCACCCAGACGGATGACATCTTCTGCGGTACCACGATATGGCTCTTTTCTTGCTGAGCTTTAAGCTTCTTTCGCCGGCGAGAGCAGTCCTGGTTAATCACCGATTCCTGGACCTGTCGCCAGACTTTATAAATTTTGGAGGACAGCCGCTGAGGGGGCTGCTCCGGCTTCTTTTGTGTAGTAATCTCCATAGGTGGAGGAGATCTCTTCAGCACGGCGGTCGGAGAGTTCTTGCGAACCCTCCTAAGCGGTTCAAAGCTGTTCTTAGTTGGAACAGCAGAATTGATTTCCACCATGGGAGCTGGCGGAGTTAGTCTAGAAGGGGAGTTGCCCCCAGCCTTCCTTACTCGGCGCAAGTGATGACGGCGAGCATGTTGTGCGGATGGAGTTGGTTCAGTTATGGGGATGGCTTCGTCGTGCCCTCTGTCTTGACGGAGGGTTGTCGCTGGTGTCAGCCTATTGAAGACTGACGTCCGTTGAGAGGGGATAACCAGCCTATCGAAGGCAGACTTCCGAGTAGGGGAAGCAACCTTGACGATTTCGCCTGGAACAGGAGCTGAAATAGTCAGTCTTGTGAAGACCGACCCTTTGGCAGGAGAAGCCGCCTTGACGACTTCGGGAGTAGGGATGGCTATCCTTTTTGGGATAACCCTTTCTGGTATTACGGGCTTCTTCATGGGCCCAACTGAGTTTTGGCCCAGTCTGTCAAAGACCGAGGCATTGGAGCTGGACGACCCGTTGAGAGGGGCCGCAATAGCTGTAAGCCGATCAAAGACCGACTTGTTCTGAGCTTCTTGTGTTGGTACAGGAGCGCTGAAGCTCGTTGGCGGGAGCATGGTCCCGAAGAACAATCCAGTAGTGGCCTGAGTGACCTGTTCCACCGGCATGGCGAAGATGGAGGCCGCCTGGGGCCCGTAAGTCACTCCTCTGGATGGGACGGAGCGAGAGTTGCAGTTGAAGTTAGCGCAGGTTGAAGCCATTGATCTTCTGTTTTCTGCACGGAGCAAGACACCAAATCTTAGTATCTCGAACCCAAGGGCAACCATATCAAACCGCGATTCGTTCGCGAACACGACACACGAAGTGTGGAGTGGAAAGAGGAAAAGGTCCCACCGGGCGTGCCAGAATCTGTTCCCCGCCGAAACACGGAGACACGACCGCGCGGGTCTGTCTTGCCTGAATTTCGGGGCAGATGCTAATTGGTGCTATCCGTCCACCTCTCCGAAGATGCCAAGTTGATTTATGACACCATGTATCGAAGGTTTAAATGGATGCGGCCGATGTAGCAGACTTCGTCAGATTCTCCCTCATTTGAAGGGTTTTTGATTGTGGAGACGCTCTTCCCTGCAAGCGCAAGCCCCTGCAGTTAATTACGCTACCGCATCGCGGTAACCACTTTCTCCTTCTCCAGATGGTCACTTCGTGTCGTGGGTGTTTGTTTTGTTTTTGGTTGCCCGTGGATTGTATACGAAGACTAATGTATGTTGTCGCCCGTAGGGCGCGAATTAGTCTAAATCCGTATTTTCTTAGATTTGGGTTTGGGGTTTGGTTTAAGGATACATTAGTCTCATTTGAGACTAAGATCAACTTAAACATTTGTTAAGGATACGTTAGTCTAATTTTAGACTAAGATCAACTCAACAGGATCATTTAGATCCAACAAGAGAGCATTTGGGCTCTATTGTTTAGTTTAGAAACATTGCGGTCGATTACCAGTTTAAGGACATGGTGATCCAATATTTGTTTAAGGACATCTCGGTCCAGGTTAAGGACATCATAGTCCGTGAGTTTAAAAACATCACAGTCAAGGTTAAGGGCGTCATAGTCCATGAGTTTAAAGACCTCACAGTTAAAGATAAGGACATCATAGTCCGTGAGTTTAAAGACCTCACAGTCAAGGTTAAGGACATCATAGTCCATGGGCTTATGGACCCCACAGTCCAGATTAAGGACATCATAGTCCATGAAATGTATGGTTGTCGGGACCCGTCACATCTTTGAAGACGTTGAAGGATTACAGCGACAAATATCATAGGAGTTCGATGTACCCTTAAACCGATATGGGTTGAGAGACCTGTAGTCTAATTGGGACTAAGATCTGTGATTTATGAGCATATGAACTCGATTAATCTGAATTGAGGACTTATGGCCAATTTGGGCTAAGTCCATTCAATTACAATGTTCAACATTTGTTTTTGAGTCGTTAGATATTTGTTGTAGCCCAATCCCCTTAAAAATGCTAAGCATTGGTTTGGTCTTTGACAATGTTTTGTTTTTAGTTGAATACTGTGCATTTATCATAGCTCCAGGCTTATTCAAAGAACAGTTTATGTTCTGTCCAAGCGCACATAAAAGCATGTGGCGCACTTGGCACTAGCGTCAGTCGATGAGCGCAGTGCGCTATGGTTAAAGCGCTAATGAAGAGCGCTGATGCGCTTTGCGCTAGATGTAGAGCGCTGATGCGCTATAGTTGAAGCGTTGAGGCGTCTGGCGCTGGTGCCATATAATGAGCGCAAAGCGCTTTTAGTAATGCAGCGCACACGTAAGGAGCACGTGGTGCGCTTAGCACTGAGCGCTAGCCAATGAGCGCAGTGTGGCGTTATGGCACCGCAACGCTTTGCGCTAGATGAAGAGCACTAAGGCACTTTTAAATTAGGAGCGCTAAGGCTCTTCTTAGATTAGGAGCGCTAAGGCTCTTCTTAGGTTAACTTTGCGCTCTGAAGATTATCTTTTCTTTGATAAGAGACTTTGTCTTAAGATTCTAAGAACAATGTTCTTAGTTTATAGGAGATATTTCAATCTCTTTTTGATGAAAGGCTTTGCCTTTATGGATCTGTGATCCTAAGAGAATTGAATAATTCTCCCCCCCTTTATAATGAGATGTTCATAATCTCTTTTGTGAAAGACAATTTGTCTTATAGATCTGTGATCTGTGAAAGAAAGAAATACTTCTATTTATATTGAGACGATTTCTTCTTTCTATTCTTCTTCTTTCTTACCTTGAAAAGAATTGTCTTCTTTTGCCGATAACTTCTTTTTCTTCTTGAGATTTTTCTCAAAGTTTATGGGGGGATTCCTCCTTTTTTAAGACTTGAAGTCTAGGGGCCTTTATATATGGCAAGATGGTTTGTTCAATCGGTTAAGGAGAACTTTTCTCCAATTGATTTGGGGAATTTCCCATCGTTGGATCTTTGATCCAAAGGCTTCTGGTTTATAGAAGATAATCTTCTTGTTTTTTTACCAAGATTGGGAAATCTTTCCCCCTTACAAAATTTGTTCTGTATTTTAGTGATTTTTAATCACTATTGGATCATTGATCCAACGGTGTTCCAAATTCAGGGCACAATCTTTTCTGTTTGGAAAGATTCAACAGAATTTCATTCTTGTTAATTGATGATATCCGTTGGATATTTGATCCAACGGTGAGGAACATTTAGTTCCAGCGCTAGCGCTTATGCGCTCTGTCCATGGTGCACTACTTGGAGCACAGCGCTCTTAGCGCTAGTGCACACGTGCTTTGCACGTGGTGCGCTACTTCGAGCACAGCGCATCTAGCGCTGGCGCATATGCGCTTTGCACGGGGTGCGCTAGTTGTAGAGCAGCGCTTTTATAAAAGCGCAGTTTTAATTCAAATTTTAAATTCTGAACAGAGTTTTTCTCTAATTGGGGAACAGTCGCCAAGTAGCCATGCTAGGTTCAATGCTTAAATCCAGCTCATCTCCTCCACCCATTTTGTTTAATTCAAAAAGAATAAAACCCTAATAGGTGTCTTCCTTCTAGAAGCCAATCCCGAGGAATTACGAGAATACCCATCATCCGTATATATATACCCGCATCCGTATTCCGAAGAAAACGAATACTAAGAGACGAAACAATCCATCAATATAATACTAGGATCCGGCTTAAACCAAAGCCCACTAGTATTATCCGCCCGATCATCATACGCGCACAAGTGCACGTACGTGATTGAAACCCTGCCGTAAAAACCATACGGCCTTTGCACCTTTTGCCCGGTGCAGGGAAACTCTCTATGTGGGACTCTAAAGACTCGATATTACGCTGGCAGTGGGTTTAACCACAAGCCGCAAGCGGTACTAGCTGCACGTAACGGCTACCCAGGTATGTATCAATAAGAAGGCCAATGAGCTAACTCATCCGAACTCCTACTGAGCCTGTATGTGACAATCTCCGTACAGTTTGCTCTGTTCGTCTAAGAGTATCATATATCGGGCCTACGGGGCGATAATTGTCAGACCCCTAATAGCGCAATAAGTCGCGTCGGAGTGTAGCCCAAAACACCCTGAGAAACTACTGGAATATCTACCAGTAAATCTCGCTTGCCTTGGACAAGGAATTTGTGTAATGGCCTTCCGAACACAGCGCGATATCAACCCCCAATACCGGGAGAGTCGAATCCTATCTAACCGCCACTGCCTCTAAGTGCTTCGGGACTGCACCCAACTACTACCTATTTGCACGACTCTTTTGAGCCGTGGTAGAGCAGTAATCAAAGTACACTGGGAACACACTCGAGGTGAAGTAACAGTATCAAGTCGAAGGACTAAGCTGTACTCATGTCACGTGGGAACTGCTACCCGATGATAGGTATAATACCCACCAGCAGTTCCCGACGAGTCCTGTCCAGTGTACTCATAACCTAATGTGCACCTGCATACTATCTCCAATACGACGTACTAATGGCTGTGGGACAGACCATCTCTCCTGCTGGGATGAGAAGCGTATACACTAGTCTACTGTGGAGTATCGATACCCCGTCTCGATAATCCTACGATTAGGGACCTGTATAGGATGCACTTATAGATTACCCACCCCCCACTAGTGTGACTGTCATCACAATGCTGGTAATCAAGAAAAGATCCTAAGGGCTCTACCAATATGTATAAGCGATATGCTAAGAAAACACATGCACATATTGAGGTAGAAACAAACCAGGTAGCATACTACCATTTTGAGCAAGACTGTTATTATATCCGTGTATATCCCAAGTTCCCATTAAATAATGTACAATCCAGTATGATAAAATAATAGCCTCTAGGGCATATATCACTAACAGGGGGATCCCCGACGGCTGGAACCCTATTTTGGGGGGTCCCCGACGGAGGGGAGCTCCTTTTTGGGGGTTCCCCAACAGAAGGATCCCCTTTAGGGGTCCCGAAGGCGAAAAATCCCCTTGCGGGGATGTCCGTGGTGGTGGTCCCTTTGGGGATCCCTATCAACAGGCGACGCAAGTGACGAAATTCATAGGATTTCTTCGAGTTCTTCCGTTCATATGTGTTGGCTTGGGGTGAAAACCATGGGCTTTCATCCCGAGAACCCTCTTTCCCTCTTGTTATTAGAGCCTGATGGAGGAAGCTTTCTCCTTTATTGAGTCTTGGATCTTGGCTTCTTTGAGATGAAACATGGCTTCTAGAGATGGGTTCTTTTCTATTCTAATGGGTTCTTTTTAGAGAGAATAGAGGAGATGAGAGAGATCCAAAAGGAAACCTCTCTCTTTGGATCTCTCTTTTAAGGAAGATGCAGATTTTTGGGATCTTACCGATGAGAGGAGATGGAGGCTAAAAACCCTAGTATTTTTTAGAGAGAAGACAAACTTCTCATTTTATCATGTTGTTAGGTTTAAATTCCCTTACATATTTGTGCTTAAGCCCTTGGGCTTTAGAAAATTGGCCTTTTCCCATTATTTCTACATTATTCATACTTATTACATATTAAATCTATTTTATTGCAATTTAATTCTTTTCTTGAGATGGGGCCGGCACCCATGCTTGAGCTTGGACTGGTTTGGGCCGGGCTCAAGCCCACTTGGTTTGGGTTCGGGCTTGGACCCACTTGACTTGGCCCGGGCCCACATTTTGGGCCTTGACTTTGACTTTTTTATACTTTTTGACTTCGGTCATGGGGTGTAATTTTTGACCCTAACAACAAGAAATTGATTATAAGTTACAGACAACTAATTAGAAGAATTTACGGGAAACTGCCTAGAAGTTACAGGCAACTGCCTAGAAATTACAGGCAACTGCTTACAAATTACAGGAAACTACTTACAGGTTACCTTTACCCATAAACAAACTTCCTTAGAAAACCACATCAGACATCTGTTCCAGACGTCTGGAATAAATTTTTGTACCGAAAACGTCTCTAGTTCAAAATATGTCTCTAGAAATTGACTTCAGAGACGTCTGGTACTTATAACCAGACATCTCTAGTTCAAAATATGTTTCTGAAAATTGACTTCAGAGACGTCTAATACTTGGAACCAGATGTCTCCAATTCAAATCTTGTCTCCGGAAATTGACTTTAGAGATGTCTGGTATTTGAAACCAGACCTCTGCACGGGCATGATTTTTGAAAACCAGACGTCTGGTGAAGAAAATTTCCATTTTTAAATCTCTGTTTGTATTTCAGAGATGACTAAGCAGACGTCCTATTAAGAAATTTTTGAACTGCAAATATTTGTTAAAGATGTCTGCTAAAGGAAATTTTCAAAATGTCAGTTTCTATTTTTAACAGGAGATGTCTGGGGCAGATGTCTCTAGAAAATTTTTGAACTACAGACGTCTGACCCTAGACGTCTGACATGGCAGTTTCTGACAGGGATTAGAAATTATAAGCAACTGCTTATAAGTTATAGGAAACTGCTTACAAATTACAGGCAAATGCTTAGAAATTGCATGCAAGTGCTTAGAAATTACATGCAACTGTCTAAAAGTTACAGGCAACTGCAAATAAAGTGATTCATAAAATAATTTCTAAATTTCATTCAAATGCATACTTAACCAATAGAAAAATTTACAGCAAAATTATAATGAACATCATAATGTTTTAGTATAAAAAGTCCACGAAACTTGACGATGGATACATAAACATAAAATAAAATACCAACATGTAGCTATTTTAATCTTAATCAATTAGAGCAGTGCATGTCACTCTATTGTGACCCTCGTTGCCACACCTACCACAATTCATCTTTCTCTTTTGAATATCCCTGTTATTTATGCGCCTTGTAGAGGGCCTTCCCGGCCATTTTCTCGGCAAAGGAGGCTAGACCTTAATGTTCTATTCCATGACCGTTGGCTTTTCAAATATAGGTATTGGGTAAATTATATTGTGTAACTCACCGTGAATTATTAGATCGTCAAGAAAGGGTTACAGTAGTTACAGATTGATTGCCTCAAGAAATTAATAACGACTCAAGCATGCCACAAGGAATCCTATTAACATCCCATTCTCGGCATGTACATGTGCGAGCCGACACATTAATCCGAACGGTTAGAAAAAAACCCTAGCGGCGTCCAAATTTTTGTTCAGAATGTCCTCCAACTTCGAACATAACACTCCATGCCACTTTTTGTCTTTTTCTCATCAACTATTGAAGCGATGCATCAAACATACCTTTATGTGGTCCAACATTTGAAGAATAAGAAAACTGTGGACCTCACATATCCAGTTATTATATAATTCAGTAACATTGGATGTAACATGACCGTACCTACTTTCAATAAACACATAAATAGATGTTACAGGTAACTTTAATAGATTTTACATGCAACTTATTAGAAGCTACATGCAACTTATTAGATATTACATTCAACTACCTAGAGATTACAAGCAAGTCAGTAGATGTTACATGGAACTTAATAATTATAATTAAGTTAATAGATGTTACATGCAACTTCTTAGAAGTTACATGCAACTTCTTAGAAGTTACAGGAAACTTCTTAGTGTTGGGTTACGCCAGCGCCCCGGCCATCAATCCGTGGCCAAATGCGGAACAAAAATTTAATAAACCGGCGTTAACGAAACCTGTGTCCACGGATCGACCCATAAGCCCTAGATAATACAAACATGCAAAGGGTTAGAGTGATTATACCGAATGATCCATATCCTTCAGTCTTCAATCTTTGTCCCAAGCTCCTCGTGGCTACCTCGATCATGTTTGATCTCCGGTCTCCCCTATCGAAGAAGACCCACCTCGAGAGTTAGTAATACGGGCTCCGACCTCAAAACCGAAGAAACTCGATTATCTAGTTTGCTAACCTAGATAGCCAAGATGAAGTAGAGAGTGTGTGTGATTAATTTGTCTCAATACACCCTATGTTTCTCAACACATGAGACATGTAGGATGGAGGTTGAAGAAGATACCATGGGAGAAGAAAGTGTGAGCTAAAGAAAAAAGCAAGTGAAGAAAGTTACTACCTCTTTCTTGTGTTGTTTTGGCTAAGTCTTTTGTGTGTTATATTGTGAGCACTTAAAGAAAATCCTCACTAGAAAATCAACAGCCATCTCACTACAAAATATCTCACACAAATATCTTGGCCAAAACAAAACCTATCCATGTCACAATGAATCACCTCATGACTCATTACCATGAGTCACTAAGTGTATGCATGAACCATGACTCACACTTCCACTACAATCAAAATTTATCACAAAAAAGAAATGGCATTATCTAAAGTAATCTTGTAATGGAATTACAAGAATACCCCTTATCCGTATATACATACCCGCATCCATATTCCGACTGAATACGAATACTACGAGACGAAAATAATCCAACAATATAATACTAGGATCCGGCTTAAACCAAAGCCCACTAGTATTATCCGTCCGATCATGATCCATGCACAAGTGCACGTACATGATCGAACCCTGCCATAAAACCATACGGCCTTTACAACGTTTCGCCCGAAGTAGAGAAACCTTCTGTGTGGGACTCTAAAGACTCGTCAATACGCTGGCAGTGGGTTTAGCCACAAGCACGTCAGTGGCACTAGCTGTACATAATGGCTACCCAGGTATTGAGCGAAAGGGAGACCGACTAGCAAACTCATCCTGAAAGCCCTACTGAGCCTGACAGTGACAATATCTGTACAGTCTGGTCCGTTTGTCTATGAGTATCGCATATCGAGTCTAGGGGGTGGATAAAGTCAGATCCCTAATAACTTGACATTCAGTGTCGGTATGAAACTTATCACCACCTGAGAAACTACCGATCCTAGATCAGTAATTCTCGACTACCTTGGCCAAGGATTTCTGGTGATGGCCACCCGTACACACTGCGACATCAACCCCCAATACCGGGAGAGACGAATCTCCTGACGATCCGCTCACTAGCTCCATGTGGTTCGGGACTGTACCCAACTAAAACCTATTTGCAATACTCCTTTGATCCGTGGTAGGGTAGTAATCAAAGCACAGTAGGAACTCACACGAGACAAATGAAAATCTCAGGTCGATAGACTAACCTGTACACATGTCACCAGGGAACTTCTATCTGACAATAGGCATAATACCAACTAGCATGTTCCCGGCAAGTCCGTCCGGTGAACTCATAACCCAATGAGCACCTGTATACATCTTAGATGAACCAACTGACACCAATGACTTGTGAGACCGACCACCGCCCCTCATCAGGGTCTCGATCAGTATACACTAGTCTAATCTTGGAGTGTCGATGCCCAGTCTCGAAACTCCCATGACCAGGGACATTTTAAGGATGTGCTTATAGACCACCCATCTCTCACGTATATGATCGCCATTATACTGCTGGTATTCAAGAAAGAATCATATGGGCTCTATCAACATGTAATAGTGATCTGTAATGTCACCTAAAGCATGTACACAATGATAAAGATAAACCAGATAGCATACTATCATCTCGAGTAAGACTGTTCTACCGGTATAGGTCCTCCCTCAATCATTGCAATCACGTGCCTGTGATTCAATAATTGTCTTGAAAGCACTATAGCCAACAATCTCCCACTTGCACTTAAGGCTAATTATTGCGGTGTCGCATACTCATAGTACGTGTTATACCGAATACCCAACTTCTCTACTAATCAGTTGCACAAAGCTCGTTTGTAAAACTATTGCGTTCGAGAAAAAGCCTTAGTGAGTGGATCCGCTCTAATGTTTATTTCTATGTCTCTCTTTATCTCAAGTTCGCGAAGAAAGCTATCACCCTAAATGAGCAATACCTGTCTTAGAATATATCTGGATATCTGATGGGACCCGGTTCACAAATGAACTCCAAATCCAGCAAACTTCTTAGACTGTATCGTCAACTGAATTTAATCAGTATCCTGTACCATGCCTTCCTCAGTATCCTCTTGGACCACCTGTCAAAACTACTGCCCCGCAAAAGAGGGAAAACTATAACTCTAACAGTCACTCTGTCATCCAGGTCACCTTGGAAGCCTGAAATGATAACCGTCTCCCGAAGGAGGCTGGCGTTACCAAATCCTTAGAACATCCACTTATGTTCTTAAATTGTTTCCAAACGTTTCTCTAGGATTAGATTAATATATCAACTTATAGCAGCTAGTGCAAAAACAATATCTGGTATGGTACTTGACATCTCATGATTGACTCAATTGCCTAAGTAAGTGATATGCCAATCATGCACATCCCTCTCCCCTTTAGTCTGTAAGACACCTTTAGAGAGGGTGACTCCTTCACCTGCAGGTACACCACCATGCTAGGAGTCGTCCATTTTAAAACACCTTTAAAATAGTGTCAAAGTACCCAGATTAGGAAACTACCCAAATCTAGATCTAAAACCGTAGATCTAGTAACCAGAATGTCTGATATAATATCCAGATCCTATGTAGAGAAACCACTGTGTGACAACCACAGTATAACCGATCGTAGTATAGGAATTTCACTTCCTACAAAGTGTATGTCATCCATATACCAGGACATCACACCCTACTACCTTCTTAACAGATCCATCTTCTATTCTGATGAAATCAAAGCGTATGACCATTACATAAAAAATAGATGATCTTTCTCCGCTATATCAGCTTTAGTCTATAAATAGACACAAGCTACTTGTCCACTATGCTTCCGCTGCTCCCACTGACTACAACAACCCTCTGGAAGAGTCGTATACACGTGCATTTCTAAAGCTAGTTTAGAACGATGCTATACTCATCCTCCTGCCGGGTATCATAGTCTAGAACAGCATAATGGAAAGTCTAGGTAAACAAGAACCTCCCTGTCACCGTCTTTGAGGAAACCGGAGTATCTCTCGGGTGCATGAGGTTACCCACCATATCTGCGGAGTGGCCAATGGAATGTCAAACCCGATTGAATCTTTTGGTTCTATTAGATTTTCAGTAATCGTTTGTGGTTCTGGAATCACTTCCAGTTCCACCATATTCCCACTATTGTTTTCTGAAAAAGTCCATTTTACTAAAACTGTGGTGAGTCAAGAACAATATTATCATTGATCTTCCAGATGGTAGAAATTTAACCCTCGTCATAGCCCGGGATAACCCACAAACTGCCATTACAGAAACGTGCCTTGAGTTATCCAGAGTCTGGTTTTAAGCATAAGCCGGACAACCCATATACCTTAACATCGTTAAGATATGAACCATTCTATATACAATATAGAAACATAGGCACTAATTTAATTGGAACCAGACTCAAATCATGCAGCTGTCTCTAGTGCATGTCAACTAAAAGGAAGGAGGTCGATCAACATTACTCAACTAGGAGTGCATCCAGATATGAGTAAGCTGAAAGAGAAGCAAGTTCTCAAAACCATTACTGTCAACTGAATACCATCCATAAGTATCTACATTTTCTATCACCTTGAAGAATCCTGATACTCGCAACACATGGTTCTCTACTTTATTCTTGTACCTATAACTTCTCAAAATCTGGATGTCACGCCCTGAAAGTACGAACATGACCGGCACTTAAACTACGAAACGTCTCGAGGCGTACGTAATCTAAGTAAGCCGAAAACCCAGAAATCCAAACCAAGAAAAGTAGTAGAGTGAAGGAAAACCAATTTAAAATCAAGTAGTTTTAATAGCATAAGCCGAGTTATGCGGTTTTAAAAACATCAAGTATTTCCTGAAAATTTCGGCAGAGTCTCCTTTGTAAATATGGCTCCCAAACGGGATACAACATGAATAGTATACGAAATCAATAAAAAGGCATCCCCAAGCGGGAGCTAGCTCTTCGTCAATCGACGGTCACAACCACACAAGCAATATAATATACAACGCCAAGGGCGAGGATCAAAACTCAAAAGGAAACTCAAAACAGCAAGAAATCTATAGAAATACAACGCGCGACTCTAAGGTCGAAAGAATAAACATCACTGGTCTCTATCTGAGATAAATACAAGTTTGGTTGATGGAACTTCTAGATACAACTGAATAATAATATACAATATATAATGATGGGTACGATACAAATAAACCCACCTACTAGCAAGTCACCCGAACGAAACTGTACCCGCAAAGCCGTAAAGAAACCTGTACGGCGAAACCTGCAAGAAACTGGGGCACAACGGGGGTGAGTTGCCAACTCATGAATAGAAGAACATCTACGAATAGAAATCGCATGTATGACGCAATCCTAGGTCATACGATCAATATATATAATCCTAAAATAAAACCAGCAGTCTATAACAATGACTAGGGTAAATATCTAACCCGAGTATAATCTCATGTACCCGTGTCAGTGCCTCAGGTAGCAATATATCATGAATGAGGTATGAATGCATGAAAACAGATTACATGTAAATGAAGAAACTGTTTTCATAATTTGGTGAGATTTCCTTTGTATTTTTAAAATGAGGTATCATAAATGAAATCAGCATCAACAGTGTCTAGCATCGACACAAAACATAAATCTCAAAGTCTCGAAACCTCAGGCTCCGGCTATCCGGACTGGCCTGTATCATCAAATCTCAGTACCTCAATATCTCGAAATCTCAATTTCTCAATCTCAATATCTAGGGCGCCGTCAGTCCAGACCGGCCCTTACCATCCATCTCAAGACCACGACGGTATCCTCCGGATATCCGACGCGTCGGGTAATATCACCGGTCGGTAGTGCTCCCCTGCCAGGCTCAACGTCAACAACATGGCCTTCTCGCCCTGGGGTACCGCACCGGGCCCACCATGTACCCGAAACGGTTCATCCAACTCCTCGAATCGGGTCTCGAAATCCATCAACAAACTCATGGTGGACGACTCATACATCATGGGAAAACCGCATTTTTATTTAAAAAGAGAGAAAGCAGTTTATATATGTTTTGCGGTTTTCCTCCAAATCCAGAAAATATCATGGAAATCCGAATCATCAATAGCATGTAAAACCATGAATATAAGCATGAGAATGAATAACAGTATGCATGAAGCGACAAGTAATAACTACAATATCTAAGCTGACATATAAGGTATGTACACTAATATTATGTCAAACTACTGGCTATCAAGCTAAGTTAAGCAATAATATTTTCTAAGGTGTACGTGACATGGCAATTACCGATGAAGATGTGTGTGAGCCGGCAAGTAAGTGTATGTGGTACATACGCATCATCGGTAATGGTGCTGGTGTCCTAACAGCATAATGTCAACAATGCAATATGAAATAACAATGTAAATATGCGATGCGGAGCGAGCAACCAAAATGAGCGAGAGCTAAATATTAAACAATGGTGCCATTTGAAATAACACGAATCGCGAGGTTTTGAAAATAGGGCTACGGTGGTTTTTAAGAAAGGATACGTCTTTTGAAATATCCGTAGATCCCTTGACCTGTCTTTTAAAATACCCACGATCCGCTAGTTTTGAAATAGGTAGGAGTCTAATCTAATCTAACAACTACACTAAACTATATGGCTGAACTAACAAGCTGAACTACAGGTAAGGAAACTGCCTATCATCTGAGTCGATACATATACATACCTGTATATATACAGTCGGTGATCCCGCCTCAATAATATCATATCCGATACCATATCTATAAGCAGACATCCCAAGTCAAGAGTGCGGATCAATCATCAATATAGCTCATTGTTGGGGTAAAAATTTACACCCCGGTTGACCGAGTCAAAGTCAAGGTCAACCCCAAGCCAGGTGGGCCCAAGCCCGGGTCAAGTGGGCCCATGCCCGGGTCGAGTCCGAAACGTGAAGCGGCCAACCCTCCCCATGCTAAAATATAAATCATGTCATAAATAATTTTTATGTAATTTTTTATGCATGAATGTAAACAAAATGGGCATAAAGCCAATATTTTGTAAGCACATGGCTTATGTGCAAAAATGAAATGGCACATGAGCCATGGGATGGCAAAATGCCATTTTGTGAAGCCCAAGGGGCTATGTGTAAAATGTATGGCCTATAAAGGCAAAGAGAATAAAAATATCTAACAACTTTTTCTCTCTCCAAAAAAGTTTCAGATCTGAGATCTCTTCTTCTTCTTCTTCAAGGTTCCAAAACCTTCATCTTTCTCTTGAATTAAATCAAGAGTTTTAATCTTCTTTTTATAAAACAAATTAGTTTTTCACCACAAAACCCACAAAGGGGAACTTGGTTCTGTCATCAGATCTCAAATAGGAGAGATTTTGAGATTTCACATCTCTTGATCTTCAAGATCCAACAAGCAACAGGAGGAAGAATAAGAACCCCTTCCATTAACCCCAAAACACATTCAGGAGTTCAACTCCTCTCTGATTTCTCTTTTGAGAAATCTTTTTTCGAGGCTAAAAGCCTCTTATCCTCGCCGGCGCGCAGCGCAAGTGCGCAAAGCGCCCGCGTGCCGACACGTGGCGCGCGCGCTTGCGCACCTGCGCGCAGCGCGCTTGCGCAGTGCGTGCACCTGCGCGCAGCGCTCTTGCGCAAAGCGCCCACGTGCCGACACGTGGCGCGCGCGCGCTTGCGCACCTGCGCGCAACGCTCTTGCGCAAAGCGCCCACGTGCCGAAACGTGGCGCGCGCGCTTGCGCACCTGCGCGCAGCGCTTATGCGCAAAGCGCCCACGTGCCGACACGTGGCGCGCTTGCGCCTGAGCGCACAGCACCTAAGCGCACAGTGCTCAAGGCGCTGGCCCCACGCATCCCTTGGATGTCTTTTCCCCCCTTTTGTTTATATATACATGTATATATATACATATGTACACATACACATACTCTGCAACATTCTCCCCCTCCAAAAATTTTTTTGGGCCGGGGCGCTGCCCCGAACCCCGCAAGGGGGCTGCTAGCCCCCTTGACCCCCAGCCCGCTATCCGGGTAGCGGGACCCCCGTAAAAACTCTGCGTGGCTCCCGATATATCCAAAACCCCCTTTCAAAACAAACACAAGTACACTGCACATTGAGTTCGCATGACCAGTTTAACCCGTTAATCGGAGGTTCCCTCGCCCCAAAGGCGAGGGGTAATTAACGGCAGTTTAGTCCACGGCTGCCGGAGATTCGGATCCCCACAATCATTAAACCCCCGGCCTACCCTAGGCAGGGGGAATCTGTAGTACGCCTGACAAGCGCGCGCGTATTCCCATCTCACTGGGGTGACGAAAAACACCCTACACTCGTACGTAAATCCGTCGTACGGCATCCCAAATCTGGGTACGGGCCAATATCACATTCATCATACTATTCACCTGGTATCCTCGTTATCAAATATCATGATCGGGGTACTGATCTGCGTCTAGTACAATACTGATACCACCTAAGTATGCATGCACGTGTGTGAAACACTACGTCAAGACCCGTTACAACGTCATGTCGTATCTCAAATACGAACCCTTCTATATCACCGATCTCACGGCCTCAAATCAAATCTCATCGACTCATCTTAAATCCTAAGTACTATCCTCATTATCCATGCATGTGTATATGAATGTACATATGCATAGTCCCATACCCACGCATATATACATATATACACATCCCAATCGGCGCACAAGAAAGTAATGTATGCAAGTCTGTGTGTGCGTATGTGGGTATAACAACTACTCTAGGGTTTCGCAACTAACCCAAAGCTAATTCATGAACACATAATCATAACATGAATAAACATTCTCGTATCATAAAACACCTATATAAACATATATATATGAGATACACTACGGACTGCGGGGGTGCTATACGCCATCCACCCGACTTCTCCCCGTAGATATAAATCTACTCACCTGGTCCTCGCTAGCCGGTGCCGACGTCGCCACGCGCTTGCTTGTCGTCTCGAAGTCGACATGGGGTACCTACATATCATAACATACCGTGTCGTATTAAAATCCGACTCATGACCCAAACGACACGTGAATCCCACATAGGTCAAAACCTATGGTTGCTTTCACAAATCAACCCAAAAACCCTCGAAGTCAGCGTACAAACGCCAAACCATCGAGAAAAACCCAAACACACTCATTTGTACAATTACAAGCACTAATTATAATATAAAATAGCTTAAAACTCACAAAAACCTCAAACTCGCTTTAAAAGCTATTTTTCCGAAAATCTAACAAGCAAAATTAACCGTTTTAGTACAAAACTCGATGTATAAACGAATCTAGCGGCCACAATATTCACTAAATATCTTAATTAAGTCATAAAAACAATTCCCATAATTTAATCTCATTAATTTCCATAAACCTTAAAATTCTAGTTCATAAAATACCTAAATTTTAACAATTTTATAGCAAAAAAAGCACAAACTACAATCTAGCTTGGATTTTCATGAACTAAAAGCATTAAACCACTCAATATAATCTTTATAATGACATGAAACCTAAATTTGAATTTTATCTCACAAGAATATAATTATTTTCAAAACCTAGTTTACCATTTATATACTTATCACAATTTAAATCAACAAATATGCAACTAGCAACTTAAATTGGATTTAGCATAACCTAATATGTCATATACATCACACAACCCTAAACTCACAACACAAACCCCAATTTGAATTCAAACCCCACTCTTGAATTTCAAATCATGCACTTGGAATTCAAATAAAAACCTATTTAAACACCTAATTAAGCTAACTTAAAACAATTAACAACAATTTAACACAAAGGTTAGAACTTATACCAAAATAATTTGAAGATCCCACAAGCACACTTAGCCTCCCAAATTGAAATCTAAATTCCTAGATCCATGCTATGGTAGCCAAGGGAAAATGGGTAGAAGGTGGATTTTGATTTGGATTTTTGCTTGATTTTTTGGGGATTTTTCAAGCATTTTTAATGAACTTTTTTTTTAAAGAGAAGGAGATGAAGAATGAAGGGCTGAAATGGAGGTGGGGGGGCTCGGCCAATGCAGCATGAGGAGGAGAGGAGAGAGAGTGAGATGGGGAAAAGCATGTGAGGAAAGTTCAAGGTCAACACAAAAGTCAAAGCCCACTATTTCTATCATTTTCTATTCTTTTCTTTTCTTTTCT
Organism: Agapanthus africanus; assembly: GCA_030015575.1. NCBI lineage: Eukaryota > Viridiplantae > Streptophyta > Magnoliopsida > Asparagales > Amaryllidaceae > Agapanthus > Agapanthus africanus. The sequence goes on from CM057337.1 coordinate 637,245,103, forward strand.
TTTGAAAAAAGAAGTGATTGGAGAGGGGGAGAGGGGGAGGGCTGTCATGGTGGGGCTGGCCACATGGGGAGAGGGTGAGGTGTGGGTGTGTGGGTTAGAAAAAAGATAAATGCTAAACCCCAATTCCCATTAACACTAATTTCACCGAAAAAAGCCTTTTTCTTCGATATTTTCTAAACCGTTTTGGCAAACGATTTCATTTCAAAAACCACATGATAAAATTTTATTTAATGTTTTATGATGCACAAAATTTGTTTCAACTCATTCCAATTTGTAATTTTCCCTAATTAAATGTATTAGTGACGGTTTAAAATAATAATAAAATAATTTTTTTTCAGAAAATTTGAAATTTCACCAGTGGCTCAATAAACACCAAATACTAGCAATTACATAGCTAGAATATGTATATTTAATTTTTATAATAAGATATTTGTATTTTGACTTTTTACAGAAAACCCCCTTATTTTACCGTTTTTTTCGAAATTTCACCGAAACGATTTTCAAAACGTTACACTGGACCTTGTATTTCTACGAAATACTTGTCTAAAACTGGAGAAGTCACAAGTAAACAGAATATAGTACGAGCACCAACCCCTTTGTCCTAATGGACACTGGACAACATACAATACTTTGTATAAGTCCCCTGAGTTTAATAACTCAAACCCTATGCGTCGTAGGTTGAAAACTGTACTATGGTTAAGAAGAATTACACCGCTGTTTAATACTCCTTACCCAATCATCAGCTGATATAGGTAAATGTCATGGACATAATTTCAAAAAGTTATATCTCACATTATAAAATAAACATACAGATATATCAGTTTGAAATTGGTGCATAACAACGGATATTCAAAACCAAATATTTGCCATCAGGCAAAACCCCAAGTGATTTCCTCAAATATCACCAATTACAACGAATTCCGATATAATGAGGATATAATCACCTAATTCCCAATAATTTACTCCCATTCATCATCTGTAAAACCATACAGATGTGAGAATCAAACCTGGTAAATATATACCTTGGAGTAAGGATCTTATTGGGAAATCAGTTTTCAATTAACAACGCACAGTGAAACTGAAACATTAAAATGTTTCGAAGGGGTAGCCGGGTATTCCTAGTAATGCCTCTTCCATTATCCAGATTCATGACTATAACCGTATATTTCCTTTCCATCTCTCCAAATCCCTTTATTTGTCTTTACTTATTACCTTCTGTACACCACCCTTAGGCTAAATGGTTTTCTTCCTTCCCTACCGCTCGGCACCAGCCTATGATTAGGAAGAAGACTATCCAATAAGCGTAATAGGTATACTCTCCTAATCCTATGAGCACTGGCAATCTGAGAGAAGGTAAAGATAAAAGACAACTGAATAATCCCTTTATTTGTTATTACTTATTACCTTCTGTACACCACACTTAGGCTAATTGATTTTCTTCCTTCCCCACCTTTAGGCACCTGCCTATGGTTTGGAAGAAGACTATCCAATAAGCGCAATAGGTGTATCCTCTCCTAATCCTAGGAGCCCTCACAACCTGAGAGAAGGTAAAAGGAAAAGACAAAAGAATAGTCCTATTCAATTTCTCTAGGACCAGAAACCATTCTCGAATCTGAAACAAGTTTCTTCGAGTTCGTATGTAACTATACGATGGTCATATCCAATAAATGTGGATCTTTGTAGTGATATGGAATGTTCCAGAGAAAAGCAAAGGGTAAAAGTAGAAGTGGCAATGAAGTATGCAACTCTGACAATCCAAAGGCCAGTGTGTTTTAAGAAGGTTCGATTAACATGGTTCATGAGTTTTAATTTAGGGTCCGGCCATGGTCGCTGCCAAAGAGAGAGAGAAAAGAAACACTCAGCGTGCACTATAATCTAGATCAGAATGGTTAATCACTTTATCTAATCAGAATGCCCCCCACTGTATCCTCAAATTCTCCTCCAAACCCAAAAGAATTAGTCAGGATCATCTAAAATCACCAGAGGAGTAAACCAACTCATCGGTGGGAATTGGGATCCAACTATCATCGCATGATAACTTGATGGGATTTACTCAAGTTATCACACTCCAGAAGGTATGCGCATATCTGGAAAGTTTCCTGTATGTTTGAAACTCCCGATGTGATTTTTACCCCATGCTCTTATGACCTAGTCGAAGGCCAACAAATCATAAGTCACATGTCAAGTTCTACCCGTCATTGTCCAGATTAATTTGAACCCACCCGTGCATACCCTTGACGAAGGCCAACAAAGTAGTACGATTGTCCCAAACCAACTCATCTATCTATGCAACAAAAAAAAAAACAAATAGCTACCATACACCATGCCTTGACGAAGGCCAACAAATATAGCATGAATACTAAGTGCTACCCATTTGAAATGACGGAAGGCTACGAATGGTTTTTGGTGAAAAACCTTTAACGTAATGAACTTGATATCATTGAAGGAACCGGATAGCTTTATAAATATATAGGGGCGAAAATTTTTGCTAAAGAGGTCATTCCCAGTGAAGGGATCTCGGCTCTTTCCTCGTGGAATGAGGTGCAGGGTATTCTCAACTGAATACCTCGATGCAAAGCAAAAAAGTAATCGACTATAGTGAAGTTATTACCCTGACACAAACATCATCCCAAGAGGTCACTCCAAGTGAAGGGATCTCGGCTCTTGCCTCGTCGAATGAGGTGTTGAATATTCATAACTGAATACCGCTGTGAAAAACAAAAGAAAACGCCCTTATAATAACAGCTTTTGAAAATTGTTCCAACAACATCAAATATGTCTTTTTCCTTACATTGATCAGAATCAACGCAATCCCATCAATTAATCACACCAGAAAAGAACGAAAATATGATGTACGTATATGCCATCCACATTCGCCACTGGGCCCCGTCATCACCCGTTAGGTTACTTAACTAACGACAGAGCGGGGACTGGACTAGCGCGGGTGCAAAACATATACAACATCTACTAGTATATATATAACAATATATAATAATCGTTCCAGGCATGATATATGCAACATCACAGAATAAGTGATATGCATCACAGAACAATACTGATAATCTGGGAGCCCCGGGTTTCCTTTGAGCCGGAAGTAAACCCGACGTTCCACTGGTCATGTGGATAGCCTGTGCAATGAAAACCTGGACCCCCTACGAGCGCGGAAAGTTACCCGCTAAAACCAGAAGTGAGGTAACCCCCTTCATCAAAGTGAATGGGCCACCCAGCACTTCACGGAATCCGGTAACTTGAGCACCCCTCCTTGGGTCAACCTTTACCTCCTATGAGTGCGGCGAATAGCCCGCCAATTCTAGAGTGAGTCCCCTTCCGTCTCAACGCCATGAGATGCGGGCCCTTTTTGTTAGTGTATATGCCCCATGGACCATTATTGTATCATACTAGCTTGTATATTATTTAATGGAAGCTTGGGATATTCACAGTTATATTAACAGTCTTGCTAAACATGGTAGTATGCTACTTGGTTTATTTCTATCTTAATATGTGTATATGTTAGCATATCGAGAATACATATTGATAGAGCCCTTAGGATCTTTCTTGACTACCAACGTTGTGATGGCAGTCACACTAGTGGGGGCTGGGTAGTCTACAAGCACATCCTTTTTCAGGTCCCTAGTCGCAGGATTATCGAGACAGGGCATCGATACTCCGGAGTAGACTGGTGTGTACGCTTCTCATCCCAGCAGGGGAAATGGTCTGTCCCACAGCCATTAGTACGTAGTATTGGAGATAGTATACAGGTGCTCGTTGGGTTACGGGTACACCGGACAGGACTCGCAGGGAACTGTTGGTTGGTATTATACCCGTCGTCAGTTAACAGTTCCCAAGTGACATGAGTACAACATAGTCCGCAGACTTGACACTGCTGCTTCGCCTTGAGTGTGCTCACACTGTTCTTAGATTGCTACCCTACCACGGCTCAAAGGAGTCGTACAAACAGGTAGCAGTTGGGTGCAGTCCCGAAGCACTTGGAGGCAGTGGCGGTTAGACAAGATTCGTCTCTCCCGGTATTGGGAGTTGATATCGCGCTGTGTTTGGAAAGCCATTACGCAAAGTCCCTGGCCAAGGCAAACGAGATTTACTGGTAGGATTTCCAGTAGCTTCTCAAGGTGTAATGGGCTTCACTCCGACACGACTTATACCGCCTTTTAGGGGACTGACGCTTGCCGCCCTCCAAGGCCCGATATGCGATAGTCTTAGACGAACAAACCGGACTGTATGGAGATTGTCACATCAGGCTCAGTAGGAGTTCGGATGGGTTTCCTCATCGGCCTTCTTATCGACATCTACCTGGGGACCGTTACGTACAGCTAGTGCCGCTTATGGTCTATTGTTAAACCCACTGCCAGCGTAGTGTCGAGTCTTTAGAGTCCCATACAGACAGTTTCCCTACTTCGGGCGAAACGATATAGAGATCGTATGGTTTTACGACAGGGTTCGGACACATACGTGTTTTTATGCACGTACGATGTTCGGACAGTTTATACTAGCAGGCTTTGGTTTAAGCCAGATTCTAGTATTGGATTATTGGATTTATATAGTCTGAGTATTTCCGTGTTTTCACGGATGGGAGGGGCATTCTTGTAATTAGTCGAGAAGCTTCTAGAAGATTGATGAGTTGGAGGCTTAGGTGGAATTTGCATTAAATGGATTAGTGACTCATGGTGTAATTCATCAAATGGGTTAATGAAGCATTTACTGCTTAATGACTCATGAGATGATTCACCCAAAGAGAGTTAATGAAGCATGGTTGATATTATTATTATGTTATTCATTTTAATAATTATCATGCTTCATATATATTCTAAAATGAGTTATAATTCATTATCATTCTCACTCTTACCTTCTCTCTTCTCAAGCTCTCTCTCTTTAAAGAACTAACTCTAACCTCTCATGTGTTGAGATCCAAGGGTTAGCAAGACTAATAGATCTCTAATACTATTCTATATCCTCTAGGTTACTTTGATTAGCACTCATAGCAACCTAGTTACCTCAAGTGAGAGGTTAAGCTTGGAGAAGTAGCTCTCGGGTGGATCTTCTATCACAACGAGGAGGCCGATGAGGAGGTGGTCTACGAGAACAAGAAGGACTTCATTCATTAGGTATAATCATCTTTCATAGTAGCTAATCACTTCTATGTTGTTTTTAGTTAGAGTTTAGCAAAGATCCGTAAAGTTAGTCGATGTTAGTTTAAACAAAATGATTGTTTTACCTATTCCGCCTCCCCGCATCATGTGGGGTGTCTAAAGTCGACTTACAGTGGTATCAGAGTAGTGCTAAACCATAACTAACTTGTTAGCAAAGTCGTTAGAAATTCGATCGCAAAACGAACCCGAAAAAATATCATTTTAACCAAGTTTCTGCCGATTTTAAAACGGGGTCTAAAAATTTTTCAGGGACCCTTAAAAATACAAGCAGGGAATTATAAGATTACTGGAGAAATTTGGGATCGTGACTCGGCTAAACTGCCGTGGAACCGCGGCAGATCCAAGCGATCCGCCGCGGATCCGCGGCCGAGTTGAAGCCGAGTCAGCCCAAATTTGCCCAGTAACTCTTCTGTGTTGATTTTGTATTTTCTGGGATGTTTTGTTTCTGCTCAGGTTTCAGGTGCACAGAGAATTATTTGGAGTAGAATCATTTGTGTTTGCTTGATCGAAATTCAAAGATATTTGGCTAACTTGATTATATCTGTGATGTGCTTAATGTGTTCGTAAACCTCCCCTAACTGCTAGTATGTCGGTTAGCAGGGGGTTGCACATTTCTGTAATGGTTTTTACTGGTTTGTGTTTGTGGACTTGTTGGATTGTCGTGAATGGATAGCCGGGGATGTGAGACGAGTGTTTCTTTCATTCAAATGTAATTTGTAAATTGTTATAATATTCTTTTGCGGGGCACATCTGGGTTGAGGTTGTAGCCACCGTTGTATTATTTCATTTACTGTTTTTTGCTCCTAAGATAGACCCAAGATGGGGTGCAAAAACTACCGGGTACTTTGAAGTGTTTAGTGGCCCACTCACGTTGTTGAGGGAGACCGCTTCACTTCGGATATTTGGCGGGTAGTTTGCCGTAACCGTAGGGGTCTAGGGTGGGGTTTTGGCTATTCATCGCGACTATGTAATCCGTCTTTCTTTGCAGGCTCAAAAGGAATGCGGATTCGTAGAAAATCCAATATGTTCATCTGTGATCTGGAATGCTTATTATTGCGTCTGACGAATGTACAATATCTATATATGATATCTATTAGGCGTCACTTATGTTTTGCACCCGCGCTAGCCCAGCCCCCGCTCTGTCGTTAGTTAACTAACCTAACGGGTGAATGACGGGACCCAGTGGTGAATGCGGATGGCATAAGAGGACGTTGTATTTTCGTTGTTTTCTGCAATGATAGGTTAATTGATGGGACGCGTTATAATAATGCAAAGAAAATAAACCAAAGTTGAATCGTTGGAACAGTTTAAAAGAAACCACTCGGTTATTTTAAAACAGAAGATATTTTTTAAATTGCGGAGCTTAAGCCACTCCTTTTAAAAGCTATCAGGTTCCTTCGATCATATCAAGTTCACTACGTTCACGGTTTTGCCAAAACCATTCGTAGCCCTCCGTCATTTCATTTGGGTATTCAGTAGTATTCAAGCTATGTATTTTGACCAACGCCAAGGCATAGTGTTTGGTAGCTGCTGGGTATTCATTTGTTGCATAGATAGATGAGTTAGTTTGGGACAGTCGTATTATCATTTGGCCAACGTCAGGGGTATGTACGGATGGGTTCAAATTAACAAGATAATGATGGGTAGAACTTGACATGTGACTTATGACATTTTGACCAACGCCAAGTGTTCAAACCATAATATTGCATTTTTCATTCCCCTATTCTTATCCGTTTTATAAATAAACAGGTACTCTTGACGCACGTTTGTTGCATATTACAGGATACAGGTTTTTGGAGCAAATACAGTGAAAAAGACGAAAGTTGATACAGAAAAGGGACTTTTGACCAACAAATAGACGGATCTTACTCAAGCTGAGACGAAGAACAGTGCAAGGTCCAAAAAGACGAAAGTGAAACGGTCAAAAGATCCTTACAAGTTTTCACTGAAGATCTGTAGAAGACCCAGAAGTCAAACAGAGAAAAGTGGTGAAGAAACAAGAAGCCCAAATGCCCATAATACAGCTCAAGAATTTTGGTGAGCTGAGCTCACCAAAGAGCCGCGGAACCGCGGCCCAAGCGCCCTATTGCCGCGGTTCCGCGGCCGTCTAATGCCCGTTTCGGCGCAAACTTTCTGAGTTGGTGCGTCGGTGCGGGTGTTGGGATTTTCCGTGGGCAAATCTGTAATTGCACATGTGCGAGAGTCTGTAACCCTAGTTTCCTTGTTTGCTTATAAATTGTAATCAAAAATTGTAAAACCATATGCCTCTTTTCAATAAATAAAATTCAAATATGTTCTGTTTTCTTGCTTGGAGGGAGCCATCAAATCAGTAGGTAATTTTATTTCCTTGCTTTTATTTTCTTTTAATTAGTATGTTTTATCATCCCTTAATGAGCGAGTAATCTCCTCGCTTGTTAGGGTTAGCCTTATGGAAAGGTTTGAGAGATGAGATCTCTCACCCCTTTCATGCCATCCACACCTAAGAGTTAGAACTCCATGCATGCGTGCACAACCGCTCCCTACGGCATCCTACTCCTCGAGGTAACGATGAACCGTAGTATAAAGGGCCGGTTGCGCGCGTTTTCCATGGAGCTTGGGGTAATTATCGATAAAGGAAGAATACGAATCTAGAGGAAGAAAAATCTTCCCAAAAGATTCTTATCCACTTTATGGATAATTACTGTAACATCTAATAGATCAATAATAAGGCATTGAAAGTGGTGAGGAAACCTTAAATCTCCAAACTTCCCCTAAACCTAACCCTAGCGAGACTTTAAATTAGATTAATCTAGTTTATTAATAGATCTAGGTTTTAGATTTAATCAATCCAAACAACATTTAGAATCAACTCGTAAAAACACAAATAAGAAAATTACCCATCTCTGTGGATCGACCCGTACTCACCGGCTAGCTGCAAAGCGACGCCGTTTCTGATTGCGGTTAACTTAATATTTTCATACTAATCAAATGGCGCCGTTGCCGGGGATGGCGTAAAATTTCTTTCTGTGTAATTTCGAGTTGATATAAATTTTAAAAATTATAAAAATCTGAAAATAAAAAAAGAAATAAAAAAATTATCAATTTTGATCTGTTTGAAGGGTTATCTTTTGAATTTTGCAGGAATAGCGAAGATTTTCGGATCTAGAATTTTACAGAGGGCAAATCAGAAAAGTGAACATCAGAACAGAGGTGAAACATCACAACAAAGCCACACAAGATTTTTGGAGACCTGATCTTCCAGAAGGACCGCGGAACCGCGGCGGTATAGCGCACCAGACCGCGGAACCGCGGTGGTGTAGTGGCAACACTGCGCGATTTTATTTTTTTTGGTTTGTTCCTCCTTCTCCCCTCTGTCAACCTCCATATATCTTTCTGTAAAAAAAAATTTCTGCAGGAATTCTTTGCGCTAAAAATTCTTCTTCCCCTTCTAAATAACAGACTTTCTGCAGGTTTCTTTGCGCCGCGCTAAAAAATTGATTGCAAGTGAATTTTATTGTTTTGCATAATTTAATCGGACTTTAAGGGGCTAATTGACCAAACTCAGATTGGGTGGGGATTTCATCACCCTTCCCAGGACCCCAGAAATCACTTTAAAGCATTTTGCATAGACCACAATTAATTAAAAAAAAAGACTAGACTCAGACCTAAGGACATCGAGCTCAATAGGAAAAGGACTAGTATAGGCATCGACCGTTTATCCTAACTGACTTTGCGGTGTCTAGGCTAGTGGTTTTTAATTAGGCCCACTATTGTGGTTCCTTCCCACTTACCTGGCCGTACTTTTCGGTGAAGAGGCGGTTTGAGGTCCTATTTCTAGCCCTAGTTAGGAGCTGTCTAGCAGACCTAGGCGACCCTAGATCTAGGCCTGATTGTGCATGTGTGGTTGATACATTTGTGTCACGAGTCTCTTTTCAAAACTTCTTTGCAAAACTCTCACATAAAAAGAAAAAAAAGAAGAAAAAAAAATCTTTTCAAAACTTGCAACTTGTCGCTAAGAAAACTTACAACTCACTTCCACCATTTCCCTCCATTGACGTTATCTTAACCACACATTCTGTTTTTCTATTTTTCTGACTACACTACCCCTTTTAGTGTATGTCATTTTGGACTAGGGATACTAACGCCCGATTAGTCCGTGTTTTGTTGGTACCGACCGACGATCCTTTCGACACCGAAGTCGAAATTCCCTCCATTTCCTTACCTCCACCTTCAAATTCTTTCGAAGGTATGTCGGAACACGACCCCAACGATACCTTACCGACGGGAATGATTCCACCTCCGTTAGGTGCGAATAACCCGAATCTTCCGCCTGTTGTAGCGTCCGCACGAGTTGCGCTCCAGGATCTCTTCTACCCCGTCCGCACTTCTTTACCTACATGTCTTTCACCCCCACCGGTAAATGGGGACAACTTTGAAATAAAACCACATTTCATCAATATGCTGCCAAAATTTCATGGTTTGGAATCCGAAGATGCATATATCTTTATAAATAAATTCCAAAACGTTTGCGCTATGATGAAAACGACCCAATTAAGTGATGACGCTATAAGGCTAAGGGTCATTCCTTTCACCTTATGTGACCTAGCCGAGAAGTGGCTATACAGCACCGCATCACATTCCATTAGAAATTGGGACGAGTTTGTGAGAGCTTTTCTGAAAAAGTTCTATCCTCATCACAAAACTGCTAGAATCCATAACGAGATAATTCAATTTTCACAGCTTCCTTCCGAACCATTTTGGAAGTGCTTCGAGAGATTTAAAGACCTACTCGTTCAATGCCCTCATCATGGGATCGAAAGTTGGCAACTTTGCCAAACATTATACGAGGGATTGAACTCGGCAACGAAGCAGTTGCTAGAAACTATATGTCAAGGTCATTTTCTTTCCAAGTCTAGCGACGAAGCGTGGCAGTTTCTTGAGGATCTTAGTGAGCAAACAATTCAGTGGGAGAGTACCAAGACCACATCATCTTCTTCTGTTGGTCAATCTAGGGCAGGCATACATCAAGTAGATATGTCGATTGCTATGAAGGCCGAGATGGCCGCACTTATGAAAAAGCTAGAAGCCATTGAGACCAAAATCTCATCGTCTTCTCCTGCCCCTGTTATGCCTCCATGAACTGTTTGTGCTTGTTGTTCGAATCCATCGCATCTAACCGAAGAGTGTCCGTATAATGCACTTATTCAAGGACAAGATCAAGTCAATGCTGCATTTTAGCAACGACAAAGAAACAATCCGTACTCTTCGACATACAATCAGGGGTGGAGGAGTCACCCAAATTTCGCTTGGAACCAAAATCAACAATTCCAAGGAAATAACAATTTTCAAAGACCTCTTCCTCCACAACAACAACAAGCACCTTCACAAACTCAAAACCAGCAACATTTCCAACAACAACCTTATACAAATCAAACGAACAATTTGGTTTAACCAAATGATGATAAGGTTATCTCGCTCGAAAAAAGTCTAGATGCATTTCTCAAGCAATCTATAGAATCCACAGCAAGATTTGAAAATTATGTTCAGTCTTTGATGCATAACAATGCCTCACACGATCAAAGTATCAAATCTATTGAGGCACAAATTGCACAATTAACTGCTGCGTTGAGCGAGAGAGAAAAGGGAAAGCTTCCGTCTCAACCAATGCCAAATCCCGGTCACACACAGAACGCGTATAACAATCACAATGTAAATGCGGTGACCACGTTGAGATCCGGAAGAGAGTTACAAAATAATGTGGATACTAGTGATGACATCCCCACCGGTGGTTCTTCTTCTTCTTCTTCTTTTTCTCCATCGTCATCTTCCCCTTCTTCATTTTCTTCACTTTCTTCTTCACCTTTTTCTTTAGAGCCTATTCTCAACCCTTCACACGGCTCTACTTCTTCTAGCTCGAACGGAGCCATTTCTCACAACATGAACACATCTACACCGGGATCCGTTCCTACTCCACAGATATTTGACTCAACGAATTTTCAAAATGCTCCATTTCCAAACAGGTTGAGTCCTAATAAACCAACTGCACAAGTGGAGAAGATTGTGGAGATATTTAAGCAGGTTAGCATAAATATACCTCTCTTGGATGCAATCCAACAAGTCCCTTCATACGCAAAAATCTTAAAGGGCTTATGCACCTCGAAGAGAAAGGCATCTCAAGTACCCAAGAAAGTGCTAGTGGCTAGTGCAGTGAGCAATGCTATTAACCACCATCAAACCTTACCCCAAAAACGAAAGGACCCCGGCTGTCCTACGATTTCAATCACAATTGGGGATAAGAAAATTAATCGAGCACTTTTAGATCTTGGGTCTAGTGTTAACCTGATTCCCTACTCCGTGTACGAACAATTAGGGGTTGGAGAGTTGAAACCCACTCGTTGTACTCTCCAAATGGCTGATCGATCAATCACCCATCCAAGGGGTCAGCTAGAGGATGTGTTGATCAAAGTTGGAGAGTTCATATTCCCCGTTGATTTTATTGTTATGGATACACAACCTGTTGCTAACCCACGGAACCAAATTCCGGTGATCCTCGGTCGACCATTTTTGGCCATTTCCAATGCTGTAATAAACTGTCGCAATGGCTCCATGACTCTATCCTTTGGGAAGATGTCTAGTGAGTTCAATATTTATAAGATGGGAAGTCTGCCTCCCGTGCCTAAAACTAGTACACGAGAAGTTTGCTCTATTCACGAAATCACACAGGAGGACTGCGAGCTTGAAAGATTCTTGTTTAATGAAAACAGTTTTGACGCCACTAGTGCGTCCCTCCTTGAGCCTACCACCGTTGACACAACCGATATGGATTATGAATGTTTCACTTTTTCGGATGATGATGACTCACAGCCCGAATATGAGTCTTTTGAATTTTTGGATGAGTTAGTTGAACCATCCGAATCGGTTGTTTGCAGTGATTTCGAGCCTGTGTTGGAGTCCTTTGAGTTCGAGGTAGATTCCGCAATGATTTTTTCGCCTCCGAAACTCGAACTCATGTCCTTACCGCCTCACCTTAAATATGCTTAGATTTAATCAAGCCAATATAACATTTGGAATCAACTCGTAAAAACACTAATAAAATTACTCGCTCATTAGAGAATGAAAATTTTCCCATTATGATATCAGCTTCTCTAGCCCTTGAGCAAGAGAACGCCCTTTTGATGGTCTTACAAGATAGGCGGCAAGTTTTCGGTTGGACTATGGCGGACATCGAGGAGATTAGTTCCCTTATAATTGAATATCATATGAAATTGATGGATGATGCCACGTCAATAGAGGACCCACAGGAACATTTTGGGGGTATTGTGGTTAGTCAACCTCCTCCTTTAGAAGTTGATCCACTCCCATTTCTTTTAATAAGCTACGAGAATGCCAATATTCCACTGATTGCTGATCATTCGCATTCTCGTTTTGATTCATCACCACCTCCTGTCTATTCACCTCCATACCTTCCATACCACCACTTCTATCTTCCCCAATTCTTTTTGGACCGCCACAACTTATTCTTCTACCAACTAATACTCTTTACTGATAAATTTTTCAACTGGTTGGTGTTGACGTTTGGTCTATGCAAGGTTTGGCAGTAATGTCTAACATAGTTTAAATGAAGTTTGGGGGAGGGCCTTTCTGTATATATTTTTGTTTTCCTTAACAATAAAAAAAATTAATTATATATAAACAGGGAAGAGCCGGTATTTTGACCCTCTTGGTTTAGCATGACAGTGAGGACACTGTCAAGTTCAAGTTTGGGGGTATGCTCGGTAAGTCTTCTTCCTTCGCATTCATTTGTACATATTTTTGCATTTGCATACTTATTTGAAAACCCATAAAAATTGGAAAATTTCAAAAATTATAAAAATTATTGTATTCAATTTTGGCTTATTTGACTAGAGTTTGACAGATAGGTTAACTAGCTAGGAACAACTAGATCTTAGACTTAGTGAATTAAAAACCCTAAAGATAACATTCCTTAAAGTTTAACGGTAGAAAGTATATGCCTTGTAGTTTATTTAAGAAATAGGCAAATTTTGGGTTCACTTCTTAGGCTAAGTCGAAACGAAGGAAAAATATTGAAGCTTTTATTAGAGTATAAGTTTGAAAAATAGTTCCTAGCTTAAGTCTAGACTCTGAAAACGTATACCCTACAATTTGCACAATCACGCATCTTGAAACTTGGAATAGTATAAGAGACCTTGAAATGCTCTTATCTAAAGTCCTTAGTACAATGAAAATAAAAAAAAAAGTGAATAAAGGAAAAAAATGGACACTGGTTTTTGTGATTACTTAAGGCTGCAAAACTAGAAAAATCTTTAGCGAGGGTGCTTCATCACCTAGTGCCTTAGACCAACTGGTTTGGGAGTCACTGCTAAAAGCCTTGGGTGTTGCAAAACTAGGAAGTACGCTTTAAAGTGCTAACGCATCTTGTAATCGGTTGTTGGTACCTCAGGAAGTATTAACGGTCGCATGAAGGATGTGTAAGCGAAATTCAAGTAAAAATTCATAAAATAATAAGTGCTTTGGACAATGGACAAGAGTACGATTGCTTGATTTGAATTTCTAAGTGTAGGGGTGACATTTACACACACGTGGGGATATGTGATTAGAGTTTAGATGAGAGAAAGGAATGAAGGATAGAACTTGTATCTTTAATAGAGTTGATAGAAATTCCTAAGTGGAGATATAACCCTAGAAGGAAAACTTAGGAGATGCCGAAAGCTAAATAAGTCTATAGAACATATATAATCTTAAGTTAGATGATGAGGAAGTGTGAAGAATATGGGTGGATAATTTACAAGTAGAAGATAATAGAATTCCTTGTTGGAAAACTTAATTGGAGAACAAAAGTCGAAAAGCCGAGTTGATAGGATTTTGTGGGTGTAATCCGCTGAAAACCCTCAGGAGACAACACTCCTCCTACTAGGGACACTTAGAGGTTTAACGGCTTGTTGCACGTGCTCAGTGCAATCGCGTTTCCTTGCGAAAATGTGGTTAGGATTTTAGTGAATAAAAAAATAAGTTTGCTCGAGGACGAGCAAAAGATTAGTTTGGGGGTATTTGTTCAAACCATAATATTGCATTTTTCATTCCCCTATTCTTATCCGTTTTATAAATAAACAGGTACTCTTGACGCACGTTTGTTGCATATTACAGGATACAGGTTTTTGGAGCAAATACAGTGAAAAAGACGAAAGTTGATACAGAAAAGGGACTTTTGACCAACAAGTAGACGGATCTTACTCAAGCTGAGACGAAGAACAGTGCAAGGTCCAAAAAGACGAAAGTGAAACGGTCAAAAGATCCTTACAAGTTTTCACTGAAGATCTGTAGAAGACCCAGAAGTCAAACAGAGAAAAGTGGTGAAGAAACAAGAAGCCCAAATGCCCATAATACAGCTCAAGAATTTTGGTGAGCTGAGCTCACCAAAGGGCCGCGGAACCGCGGCCCAAGCGCCCTATTTCCGCGGTTCCGCGGCCGTCTAATGCCCGTTTCGGCGCAAACTTTCTGAGTTGGTGCGTCGGTGCGGGTGTTGGGATTTTCCGTGGGCAAATCTGTAATTGCACATGTGCGAGAGTCTGTAACCCTAGTTTCCTTGTTTGCTTATAAATTGTAATCAAAAATTGTAAAACCATATGCCTCTTTTCAATAAATAAAATTCAAATCTATTCTGTTTTCTTGCTTGGAGGGAGCCATCAAATCAGTAGGTAATTTTATTTCCTTGCTTTTATTTTCTTTTAATTAGTATGTTTTATCATCCCCTAATGAGCGAGTAATCTCCTCGCTTGTTAGGGTTAGCCTTAGGGAAAGATTTGAGAGATGAGATCTCTCACCCCTTTCATGCCATCCACACCTAAGAGTTAGAACTCCATGCATGCACGCACAACCGCTCCCTACGGCATCCTACCCCTCGAGGTAACGATGAACCGTAGTATAAAGGGCCGGTTGCGCGCGTTTTCCATGGAGGTTAGGGTAATTATTGATAAAGGAAGGATACGAATCTAGAGGAAGAAACATCTTCCCAAAAGATTCTTATCCACTTTATGGATAATTACTGTAACATCTAATAGATCAATAATAAGGCATTGAAAGCGGTGAGGAAACCTTAAATCTCCAAACTTCCCCTAAACCTAACCCTAGCGAGACTTTAAATTAGATTAACTTAGTTTATTAATAGATCTAGGTTTTAGATTTAATCAATCCAAACAACATTTAGAATCAACTCGTAAAAACACAAATAAGAAAATTACCCATCTCTGTGGATCGACCCGTACTCACCGGCTAGCTGCAAAGCGACGCCGTTTCTGATTGCGGTTAACTTAATATTTTCATACTAATCACCAAGGTCATAAGAGCATGGGGCAGAAATTTATATCGGGAATTTCTAAAGAAACTGAAATTTGCTAAGAGTTGCATACCATTTGGAGTGTGATAATTTTGGTAGGATTCCTTCAGCTTTATCACACGATGATATTTGGATCCCGATCCTACTGTGAGTATCCGCTACTCATCAGGAGATTCGTCACTTAACGATCAATGCTATAAACCAAGCAGGTGTCGAGAAAGGTGTCAGCGGGGCTACGCCCCCAGAGAAAAGAGGTTATTTAATTAAGAAACTTCGCGAAAGCGTCGTAAAACCTCCCTCGAAGTACCGACACCGGCCTGGCTGAACGGTTAAGCAAGTATTGTACGGTGAGAATAGTCCTGACTAGTTCTTCCTTTTTGGTTTGAGGAGAGATTTGAAAAACAGTGGGAGCCATCCAGTTTAGATAAACTAAAAACCACTCTAAACTTGCAAGAGCATCATGCTAAAGTGTTCCCTCTCTCTCTCTCTTTGCAGCGACCCAGAACATGACAGGCCTTAAGTTGCTATTAGATAAAAATATTTTGACAGGGCCAAACTATAAAGATTGGTTCCGGAATGTTAAGATGGCTATTACTTATGACAAATTAGGGTATTTCCTTACCACTAAGGCACCTGCTATTCCTGGTCCAGAATCCAGTGTCGCGGATAAGGAAATCCGCAAGACCTGGGAGATTGATTGCGCGAAGGCCAAATGCATCGTGCTTGCCTCTATGAATAATGAACATCAGAGAAGGCACGAGAATATGGATCTTGAATCCATATTTCTCCACACCAAGGAACTGTATGGAGAGCAATCTCGTATAGCGAGATACGAGACCTCGAAGAACTTGTTTCAGTCAAGGATGGCCGTCGGATCATCTGTAGGAGAACATGTCCTAAAGATGATTGGCTATATAGAAGAGCTCGCGGACCTCGGGACGACTTTAGAGAACGAGCTCTATACAGACTTGGTTCTTTAGTCCCTTCCTTCTACCTACACCCAGTTTATTCTGAATTTCAACATTCAAGGAAAAGAAGTTGAACTTCCAGAACTCCTTAACATGTTGAGGAGTGCAGAGGGCACCTTGCAGAAAGTATGGGAAACACCCATTATGTTTGTTCGCGGTGCTTCCTCTTCCGGGTCCAAGGCAGGGGCCAAAGGAAGGAAGAAGAAGGCCGCTACCAAACCAAGAGGTGGTGTTGGTAAGGTGGGAATTAAGGGAAAGACAAAGGTTGCGGTGCCAGTAGTGGCAAAGGACGAGTGCTTCCACTGTCGTAGGAAAGGCTATTGGAAGAAAGATTGCAACGCTTGGATTGCCAAGAACCAGGACACGAAGCAAGCTGTGGCTTCGACTTCAGGTGTGTTTGTAATTGAAAATTGTCTGTCAATCAACTCTACTTCCTGGGTATTGGATACCGGATTAGGATCTCATATATGCAATTCATTACAGGTACTGAGAAACCGTAGAGTGCTGAAGGTTGGTGATATGACCCTCCAGGTTGCTAACGGAGCTAGCGTGGGTGCTGTGTCCGTAGGGGATTATCACCTTGGATTGACGAGTGGACATATTTTGGTTTTACGCAACTGTTTTTGTGTACCTAGTTTAACGTGTAATATCATATCAGTATCGTTGTTATCAAAAGAAGGTTATGATTTCACGTTTGTAAGCGATGTTGTTAACATCCACCTTAATCATGGTTTGATTGGGTCCGGTACACTAGATAACGGTATATACGTGCTAAACCAATTACAGATTTTCAATGTCCAGAACACACTAAAAAGAAAGTCTCCAGATATAAATAAGACTTTCTTATGGCATTGTAGACTAGGTCACATCAATGAGACAAGGTTAACTAAGTTACATAGAGAAGGATATTTGGATCCGTTCGAATATCAATCTTATGCAACTTGTCAATCATTTCTCAAAGGAAAGATGACAAAGACTCCATTCACTAGACATGGAGTAAGAGCGAGCGAGCTCTTAGGACTCATACACAGCGATGTATGTGGTCCAATGTCTACACATGCAAGAGGTGGTTTTTCATATTTCATTACTTTTACGAACGATTACTCTAGGTATGGATTCATTTTCTTAATGAAATATAAATCCGAGGCCTTTGAGAAATTCCAAGAATATATGAATGAAGTAGAAAACCAAACCGACAAAAGTATCAAGACACTGAGATCTGATCAAGGTGGTGAATACTTAAGTGCCGAGTTCCTAGGTTACCTAAAAGAGAAAGGAATTCTCTCTCAGCTTACTCCTCCATACACTTCACAGCATAATGGTGTATCGGAAAGACGGAACCGAACTCTATTAGATATGGTACGTTCCATGATGATTAATGCTGAGTTACCGCGATCTTTCTGGGGTTATGCGATAGAATCAGCAGCATATCTTTTGAACAGGGCTCCTACCAAGACTGTGCCTACCACGCCATATCAGATGTGGAGTGGGAAGAAACCCTATCTTCAGTATCTGAAGATATGGGGATGTCCAGCTTTTGTTAAAAAGCAGCATGCGGACAAACTTGAGGCATGATCAGTACAGTGTAAGTTTATGGGATAACCAAAGAACTCCAAGGGATATTTCTTCTATTACGCAGAGGAACAAAAGGTTTTTGTTTCTCGTAATGCCCATTTTCTAGAACAGCAGTTTTTAGAAAAGGAAACAAGAGGGAGCGCAATAGAACTGGAAGAAATTACAGAACCACAAACTACTACTGAAAGTTTGGTAGAACCAGTAGTTCAAGAAGAACAGGACATTCCCACACCCCTCCGCAGGAGTAGTAGGCCGTCTCATCCGCCTGAGAGATACTACGGTTTTCTCATAGATGGGGATAGAGAGGATTGCATCATTGATAATGATGAACCTACTAGCTTCCTGCAGGCCATCCAGAACGGCGACTCGGTAAGATGGCTGGATGCAATGCGGACCGAGATAGAGTCCATGTACACCAACAAAGTATGGACTTTGGACTTTGCTCCAGGTGGGGTAAAACCCATAGGATGCAAATGGATCTTCAAGAAAAAGATTGGTGTAGATGGACAGGTAGAAACCTATAAGGCTAGACTTGTTGCAAAGGGTTTTCGTCAAAGACCTGGTTTGGACTATGACGAAACTTTTTCTCCAGTGGCTATGCTCAAATCCATTCGGATCCTTCTTGCCATTGCCGCCTTCCATGATTATGAGATCTGGCAGATGGACGTAAAGACGGCTTTTCTAAATGGTAATTTAGAAGAGTGCGTCTATATGGATCAGCCAGAAGGCTTCAATCAGAGTGGGAGCAGCGGGAAAGTGTGCAAGTTGCTTAAGTCCATTTATGGACTAAAGCAGGCATCGCGGAGTTGGAACATCTGTTTTGATGAAACGGTCAAAGAATATGACTTTATCAAAAATCCAGATGAACCATGTATATATAGTAAAATTGTAGCACGAACTGTCGTATTCCTCGTCTTATACGTGGATGACATTCTATTGATAGGAAATGACATTCCTATACAACAATCTGTCAAAGGATTCTTGTCACACAGGTTCTCCATGAAAGACCTGGGTGATGCCTCTTACATTCTGGGGATCCAGATCTATCGTGATAGATCTAAAAAGATGTTGAGTCTTTCGCAGTCCAGGTATATCAATACTATACTGAAAAGATTCAATATGGAAGATTCTAAGCGCGGTAATTTACCGACTTGTCACGGAATCACCCTATCTAAAGAGATGTCCCCCAAGACTGATTTGGAAAGGGATCGCATATCAGTTATACCCTACGCTTCTGCGGTAGGCTCTATAATGTATGTGATGTTGTGCACCAGACCAGATGTAGCTTACGCACTGAGCGTGGTAAGCAGGTATCAGTCAGACCCAGGGGAGAAGCACTGGATAACAGTAAAGAACATTCTTAAGTACCTGAGAAGGACTAAGGATATGTTCTTGGTTTACGGTGGAAAAGACCTCCAGATCGAGGCTTTTGCCGACTCCAGCTTCCAGAGTGACAAGAATGACTCCAAACCCATGTCAGGTTATGTCTTTACCCTCAATGGAGGGGTAGTGTGCTGGAAAAGTTCCAAGCAGGACACCGTTGCTGACTCGACGATGGAAGCGGAGTATATCGCTGCTTGTGATGCCGCAAAAGAAGCAGTCTGGATGAAGAAGTTCCTAACAGAACTTCAGGTGGTTCCTACCATTGTTGATCCAATACCGCTGTATTGCGACAAAAATGGAGCTATAGCTTTAGCAAAGGAACCTAGGTCCCATCAGAAGTCCAGACACATCTTGAGGTGGTATCACCTGATCAGGGAGATCATAGATCGACAGGAGATTGAGGTCCGGAGAGTTCCTACAGAGGAGAACACTGCAAATCCATTCACTAAGGCCTTGCCTCAGATTCAGTTCGAGAGGCTACTCAAGATGATAGGTCTTCGATACGTCAGTACATGGCCCTAGTGCAAGTGAGAGATTGTTAGTGTATATGCCCTAGGGGCCATTATTGTTGAAGGAATAGCTTGAGTTTGAGTCTCCCCGACGTAGATCATCTTCGGCCTCGAAGTCAATGACCTAGCCCGATCATTTCTCCGACGAAACCATCACAAGAGTCCGGGATCCGATGATCGCAGCGGAGGGATGTCACACGGAGCTAAAGAAGTGGTGGACCGGATCTACAAAGGTTGTAATCCCTTTCACTTAGTAGCAAAGTCGTTTGCTAGCTTTACTTTTCGCCTAATCTCTAGTTAACGATCTAGTTTAGGGTTTCTCGGCACCGGAAAATTTTTGTTTGGCATGGTTGATGCCTTGTGGAACCGCTTGAGTATGCCTAGGAACCCTACAGTGGTATCAGAGCCTAGCTAGAGCCTTAGGCGAAGAGTAGACGATGTTAGAAACCCGATCGAACCCGAAACCCTAATCCGAGACCACTCTCTGTACATTTTCTGAAAATGTGGATTTTTCCAAATTAAAAATAGCCAAAAAATTCAGCAGGGTTTTGTAGGAATTACTGTGAAATCCGTGGGCCTAATTCCATTAAACCGCCGCGGAACCGCGGCCGTACCCTACCTTCGGCGGCGGTTCCGCGGCAATTTAGTGGCTTTTTCCTATCTTCTTTGCACAGTAATCTCTAATTATAGTTGCTGTATTTTATGGGAATTTTTAATCTATACGATACTGTTGAGTTTTCTAGGGTTGTTTTGGGAGCTCGATGATTCGATCGGATTGTTAAACTTTGTCTGTGTTTTCCGGATATTTTTAGAACATGTTAAAAAGTTCGACCGGATATAAATACCCACTTTTTTCCCTGTCGGGAAATTTCCAAGTGTTGGATCTTTCTGTAGTTTGAAAACGTTCTAAGTAGTGCAAGTAACGCGATGGTCCCTCTAGAAGACAACAAACCTTAACTCGATTATGTGACCGTCTTGAACTGCCCTTTGAACCTTAGGGTTTGGGACAGTACGGCGTGCCACATGTGAGGCGTTGGCTTGACCCTTCTACGGCTGGACCGTTGGTACTGTGGCATGAAATGGATGTTTTTGAACTTATTTCAAGAGTTGAGCTGTTTCGGGAAAACTTGGGTGTTTGACTGTTCGATCGGAAAGTTTAACATTTTCTGTTTATCTGGAATGTGATACAATATTTAGAATCCACAAGTAGTTATGAGATAACTGATTTGGATGTTATAAACATAGCAGTTTAGTCTCACATGATCGGTTGCCACGGAATTTTGATGTGATCAAAAGTCCGTCGCAATCACGTAGCGTATGCGGATACTCGCCGGGTAAACTTAATAGACAGCCACACCCCATAGCCCCTACCAAGTGACTGTAGGAGAACCCCATCGCCGAAAGCATCCGTCAGGGTGCTTGCGACAGCGGAGTTCTGCCTTAGTGCACTTCGTCGACGGCATCTGGGGGTGCGGCCGTCTACTAAAGTTTGCGACGAGCATTCGATCAATTTATCGGGAATCTTGTTGAATTGCCCGACTAGATATTGAAAAGTGTTTTCGATATAGAGACTAAAATGCGGGGTTTATAATTGTTAGGCATGTGATGTCTAAGGAATTCAGATGGTTAGGCATGCGATGTCTAAGGAGGTTGCGGATTCCAACTGTTGTAGTTTTACACTTTCTTTTATGCGACCGTAAGTGTAATATGTGATATCGTCGGTTTCGTTGCTATATGTCAACGACAATTGGGATGCACACATTTACTTACGTTGATGACATGTGATGTTATGTGTTGCTGGATATGTTATATTGGATTGTCGCGTTTTGAATAGCCGGAGGTTTTTTATGTGAGATGAGTGTTTTTCTTTTTCATTCATGTAAAAACTTGTATATAATATTCTTTTATTGGGGCACTTCCAGGTAGCGGAAGATGTCACCCATTGTATATTATTTACTTTTCTGCACTAGGATAGACCCAAGGAGGAAAGCACAAGTAACCGGGTTCTGGAGTCCAGTGGGAGACCAACTCGAGGAGTCGAGTCCGGGTCTCCTAACTCTAGAATTGGTAGGGTTGCTTGCCGCTCTCGTAGGGGTCTAGGGGTGTGGATTTGGCTATTCATCGCGACCGTGGAATCCGTGTTTTATACTGGCTCGTATGGAAAACACGGACGTCCTAGTATATCCAATATTTCATATGTTTCTTCTGCTGCGATATCTGTGATGTGATCATTTGATGTTCTGTGATAGATACAGTATATAGTATATATGATATATTATATAGACGTTACTTATGTTTTACACCCGCGCTAGCCCTGCCCTGCTCTGCCGTTAGTTACCTAACCTAACGGTGCATGAGGGGACATCGAGGCGAATGCGGATGGCATAAGTGTACGTCGTATTTATCTGTGATGTTTAGGTGATTTAAATGATGGGACTTCATTAATGTAATTAATGAAAGAAAATAAACCTAAAGATGTTGTGGAATCGAATTTTCAAAAACAGGTAGCTATGGTTCTTTCTTTGCACAGCAGTATATATGATATATCCTGCACCTTATTCGATGAGGAAAGGGCCGAGATCCCTTCACCGGGAGTGACCCCTTTAGCAATAACTGGCAAATGCTACACACTCGGTTTGTCTTTTAATAGCTTCTATAGTTTATGCTTTGCACAGTGATATATATGATATATCCCGCACCTCATTCGACGAGGAAAGGGCAGACGATCCCTTCACCGGGAGTGACCCCTTTAGCAAAACTAGAAAAGCCTAAAAAACACTCCATTTCAAAATCATTTGATTCTACAACGATATCAAGTTCATTACGCAATAGGTTTTCAGAAAAACCTGTCGTAGCCCTCCGTCATTTCAGATAAGTACTGGTTAGTATTCGTGCTGCGTTTGTTGACCTCTGTCAAGGCGTAGTGTGCGGTAGCTGATTAGTGCTTATCTGTATAAGCATATGATGTGATTGATTTAAGGTAGTCGTGCGACCTTGTTGACCTCTGTCAAGGGTCGTGCGGGTGGGTTTACTTCAATCAGGAAATGACGGGTTGAACTTGACTAGCAGCCTATGGTTTGTTGACCTCTGTCAAGGTCATAGGACGCTTGGGGCAAAATATTATCGGGAATTTCAAGTGTTGAAATTTGCAATGAGATTGCATACCTTCTATGAGATAGTTGGATCCCGATACCCACTGCGAGTAATTGTTACTCCTGGGAGAGTTTTACACATTACAATTAGCCGATCAAGTAGGTGTCTAGAAAGGTGTCAACGGGGTTACGCATCTGGGAAAACGAAGTTTACATTAATTAGGTTCGTGCGAAAGCACGGGGGATCTCCCTCAAAGTACCGACACTAGCCTGGCTGAAAGATTGGCGAACTTATAGCGTGTAATTAATCCCGGCTAGTCTTTCCTTTTAGAGTTTGAAAGAAGATTTGATAAAAACAGTGGGAGCCATCCTGATTAGATAAAATAATAACCAATCTGATCTTGCAAGAGCGCATGCAGAGTGTTTTCTTCTCTCTCTCTCTCCTGGTAGCGAGCATATCACGCCTTAATCAAGATAATAATACGGATGTATTGACCGAATCCGCTTGTTATACTGAGCTGGGAAACATTGGTCCCGCTCCAACTTATAAATGTTATAAGATAGAGCAGGAATTAGGGGATTACCAGAATTCCCGTGCCGCCCAAACGAAAAAAGTGCATGTTGATGCATCTTCTTTGGGTGTGTTCGTTACACAGAACTGTTTCTCAGTATTCTTTACGTCCTGGGTATGTGATACCAGATCAGGATCCCGCATATGTAATTTGTTACATGGGCTACAGAAAGGTAGAGAACTGAGAACGGGTGATAAGTTTCATGAGGCAGAAAACGGTGCAAGTGTTGCAGCCAGGTCTGTTGGTCACTGTCACCCTGTATTACCAGAATACATTGATTCTGAACAAATGTTATTAGATACCGAACCTGATATACAAAATCATATCAGTCTCTTTATTAGTAAAGAAGGATATAATTTTATATTGTTGGATAATGTTTTGAATATTTCCTATATCAATAGTTGATCGGTTCAGGCACGTTATCTAAAAGTATTGACGTTCTAAATCAAACTACAGTTTTTTTTGTATACAGAACACGCACAAGAGGAAAAGTTCAGAAATGAATGGATCCTTCTTGAGGTATTGTAGACTAGGTCATATCAATGCGACCCGACTAGCTGAAGTTATATATAGATGCATATTTAAATTAGTTTGAATTTACATCTTGTGAAACTTGCCAGTCATGTCACAAAGATTAGATGACCATAGCTCTGTTTAATGGAAACAGAGAAAGAGTTAGTGAACTCTTGGAATGATACATGTTGATGTATGTAGGTCCCCTGTCTACACATGCCAAGATCGGTTCTTTGTACTTCATTACTTTCTCTGATGATCTCTTTAGATTAAGACATATGTTCCTGTTGAAACACAAGTCTGAACCTTTTTGAGATATTCACAGAATATAAGTTAGAAGTAGAGAACCATAGTACGGGTATAAGTATTATGTACTTTGATGTGATCAAGGAGGAGAATACTTGAGCACGAGATTCCTGGATTATTCTAAAGGAGAATGAGATTCTCTCTCAGCATTACTCCTCCGTATACACCATAGCACGATAGTATATCGGGGCGGAGCAATAGCACCCTATGTGATATGGTGTGCTCTATGATGAGTACTACTGAGTTTCCTATTTCCTTTTGGGAGTTATGTACTTGAGAAGCTGCATACTTATTGAATAGGGTTCAAATCAAATTAGTTGCCTACCATTTCATATGAGATATGGAAAGGAAAGAGCCCATATCTTAAGTTTGTTAAGATTTGGGGTTGTCCAGCCTATGTCTAAAAGCAAAATCCGGACAAGCTCGAGGCAAAGTCAGATCTGTGGAAGTTTGTTGGATATCCCAAGCATACGCAAGGGAATATCTTCTACTAAACCGAGGAACAAAAATGTTTTGTTTCTCAATATGCCATCTTTGTGAAAGGGAATTTCTTATGAAGAAATTAGTGGACATGAGGTAGAACTGGAAAGAGTTCCAGCTATACAAACTGCAGCTGCTGATTTGGTAGAACCAAAGGATTCAATAGCAACTAACGAACCTTAGCCTCTCCGCCGATCTAGTAGGGTTCCTCACCCACCTGAGAGATACTTCGGTTTCTCTATGACAGTGGGAGCGAGGATTGCATCATGAGATGATGACCCAACTAGTTTCGGGCTGGCCATCAGGAGTAGGACTCTGTAAGAATGGCTGGATGCTTATCGATCTGAGATGGAATCCTTATACACCAACAAAGTATGGTCTTTGGTTGCTTTATCTGAAGGGTTAAATCCCCATCAGGAGCAAGTATATCTTGAGAAGATTACTTGGTGTACATGGAAAAGTTGAGACTTTCAAAGCTAGACTTGTTAAAGGTTTGCATCATTGACCAGGTATGGATTATAATGAAACCTTTTCTAAGTAGCTATGCTTAAGTCTATCCAGATCCTACTTGCTACGGCTACATACCATGACTACGATATCTGGCGGTTGGGTGTCTTGACTGCTTTTCTAAATAATGATTTAGATGACAAAGTCTATAAGTACACAGCCAGAGGGCTTCGTAGACAGTGGGAGCAGCGGAAACGTGTGCAAGATGTTTTATGTGATAAAGCAGGCATCGCGGAGTTGGAATATCTGTTTTGATGAGTTAGTCAAAGAGTTTGACATCATCAAAATGGTAGATGAACCTTGTATATACAAAAAGGTAGTAGGGAGTATAGTGGTGATCCTCGTAGAGAACGTGGATGACATACTCTTGATAGGGAAGGAGTTTCCTATGCTACGCTCAGTCAATCTCCGCTTATCACAAGGATTCTCCATATAGAATCATAATGATACCTCCTGAATCCTGGATTTTGGATCTATGAGATAGATCTAATTGGATGTTAGGATACTCACTAGTTGTAGTGAGAAAGTATCAATTGATCCTGGGGAGAATCACAGGAAAAGTTCCAGGGTGATAAGGACGACTGAATGTCAGTCGCATGCATTGTCTTTACCCTCAGTAAAGGGACGGTATGTTGGAAGAGTTCCAAGCAAGATACCGTGGCATACTAGACGATAAAGGCCGGATACATCGCTACTTAAGATGCTACCAAAGAGGCAGTCTGGGTATATATTAGTTCATGAGATGAACTTCGTTCCTCCCATTGTGTGACAATGGAGTTGTGGCTTATGCCAAGGAACGCCCGTCCCATCAGTGATCCAGACATATTCTTAGGCAATATCACCTGATCGTGGAGATGGTTGATCTCCAGCGGATCGAGGTTAGGAGAGTAGACTCAGAAGACGACACGGCGGATCCACTCACAAAGGCTTTTTCCCAGAGAGAGACTTTTATGGGATGGTTGAGTATGAGATACTACAACCACTGCTAAGATGGCCCTAGTGCAAGTGGGAGATTGTTAGTTATATGTATGCCCTAGAGGCCATTACTATACATAGGATGTATATTGTAGTGGATGCTTGGACATATATAGGGATGACTTTCTTGCTCGATATGATAGTATGCTATCTGGTTATTCTTTACCTTAACGTGTACACTGATTGTCTCTCTGTTACATGTTGGTAAAGCCCTTAGGATGTGTACTTGACTACCTGGACTATGATGCGGATCATACTAGTGGGGACGTGGTAGTCCATAAGTACATCCTTCAAAGTCCCTAGTCGTGGGTGTATCGAGACGGGGCATCGATATACCAGAGTAGACTAGCGTATACCTTCTCGACCCATACAGATGGGCGATGGATGATCCCATATCCATTGGTGTTTGACATCTGAGATGATATACGGGTGCTCAATGGAGACTGGGTACACTGGACGGACTCGCCGAGAACTCCCAGATGGTATTATACATTACGTCAGATGGCAGTTCTCTGGTGACACTGGTGCAGGTTAGTCTGTAGACCCGAGATCGTCATAGAGTCTTGTGTGATTCCCACTGTGCTTTGATTTCCATCATACCACGTCCAAGAGGGCATGCAAAAAGGTGGCTTTTAGGTACAGTCTCGAGTCACATGGAGGCAATGAGCGATAGGAGGGGTTTCGTCTCTCCCGGTATAGGGAGTTGATGTTGCGCAGTGCTCGATTGGCTATAACAGGAAGTCCTTGGCCAAGGCTGCTTTAGGGATTTACTGGTAAGTGTTACCAGTAGTTTCTCGACCCATTATGAGCCTCATATCGACACGACTTATCGAGTTATTGGGGTCTGACGTTTACCACCCCTAGACGAGATATGCGACATATCAGACGAACAGACCGGACTGTATGGTAGTGTTACTCGTTGGATTCACAGGAGTGTGAGCGGGCTTGCTCGTTGATCTTCTGATCGCTCAATACCCTGGTGGCCGTTACGTTTAGCAGACCGCTTGCGGCTTGTGGGTGTTTGATATGATCATCACCTGCTGCCGGCGTATTGACGAGTCTTTAGAGTCCTACGCAGGGGTTTCCTGGCTCAAGCGAAACGAAATAGGAGCGCATATGAGATATGTGCGGGACCGAGAATAATACCAGTATGTGATACTGTATTCTATTCTCGCAATTTGTGACATTGATCGGTTGTATGCGATATAGCCGGGTTATCGGATCAAGTGTTGATTCGATAAGTTATTACTATTGATATTAGTCGGTTATATGCGATATGACCGGATCGTTAAATCAAGTGTTGATTTAATGATTTAATGTATAATTATATATTTGATATATTACTTTACATTAACTAGTATTGGTTCACTTAAGATTGATTTTCTCACTTGAAAGTGTACATTGTTTATCTGTGATATATGCAAGTGTACATGTTTGTATCATGCTTGATGATACAAACAAGTTGTGTGTATGAGACTTGAACCATATCAAGGTTAGATTAGGGTTTACTATTTTCCTAGCAAATAACAAAAGAATTGAGACTTTGGTCAAAGTTATCAAGCTTCATGAAGCTTGATAAGCATTGACAAAGTCAACTCTTTTGTCATTTGTGTAGGATATTAGTTAATCCAACCCTTAACCTAATGGTTTGGTTAATTTTCTACATGAGTTAAGCATGAGGGCTTAACTCAACCATGGTGCCATTTTTTGTGGGATAAGTTTTCATTTTGGAGATAATTTCTTTTCTTCTTCTTCATCTTCATCAAGCTTGAAAAAGCTTGCTAGCTCCAATGGCATCATGAGAAAAAGAGTGAGAAATCCAATTCTAAAGTGAACCCACTTCCTATTTCTTCATCCTTTACCACTTGCCATGTAGTATAGGGTGTTCTCTTCACAAAGTTTTCGACCAAGTGAAGGAATAGCTTGAGTTTGAGTCTCCCCGACGTAGATCATCTTCGGCCTCGAAGTCAATGACCTAGCCCGATCATTTCTCCGACGAAACCATCGCAAGAGTCCGGGATCCGATGATCGCAGTGGAGGGATGTCAACACGGAGCTAAAGAAGTGGTGGACCGGATCTACAAAGGTTGTAATCCCTTTCACTTAGTAGCAAAGTCGTTTGCTAGCTTTACTTTTCGCCTAATCTCTAGTTAACGATCTAGTTTAGGGTTTCTCGGCACCGGAAAATTTTTGTTTGGCATGGTTGATGCCTTGTGGAGGGCTGGCCATCAGGAGTAGGACTCTGTAAGAATGGCTGGATGCTTATCGATCTGAGATGGAATCCTTATACACCAACAAAGTATGGTCTTTGGTTGCTTTATCTGAAGGGTTAAATCCCCATCAGGAGCAAGTATATCTTGAGGCTCGTAACAGGTCGAGAAACTAATGGTAACACTTACCAGTAAATCCCTAAAGCAGCCTTGGCCAAGGACTTCCTGTTATAGCCAATCGAGCACTGTGCAACATCAACTCCCTATACTGGGAGAGACGAAACCCCTCCTATCGCTCATTGCCTCCATGTGACTCGAGACTGTACCCAAAAGCCACCTTTTTGCACGCCCTCTTGGACGTGGTATGATGGAAATCAAAGCACAGTGGGAATCACACAAGACTCTATGACGATCTCGGGTCTACAGACTAACCTGCACCAGTGTCACCAGAGAACTGCCATCTGACGTAATGTATAATACCATCTGGGAGTTCTCGGCGAGTCTGTCCAGTGTATCCAGTCTCCACTGAGCACTCGTATATCATCTCTGATGTCAAACACCAATGGATATGGGATCATCCATCGCCCATCTGTATGGGTCGAGAAGGTATACGCTAGTCTACTCTGGTATATCGATGCCCTGTCTCGATACACCCACGACTAGGGACTTTGAAGGATGTACTTATGGACTACCATGTCCCCACTTGTATGATCCGCATCATAGTCCAGGTAGTCAAGTACACATCCTAAGGGCTTTACCAACATGTAACAGAGAGACAATCAGTGTACACGTTAAGGTAAAGAATAACCCGATAGCATACTATCATATCGAGCAAGAAAGTCATCCCTATATATGTCCAAGCATCCACTACAATATACATCCTATGTATAGTAATAGCCTCTAGAGCATATATATAACTAACAATTGTATCATACTAGCTTGTATATTACTTAATGGAAGCTTGGGATATTCACAGTTATATTAACAGTCTTGCTAAACATGGTAGTATGCTACTTGGTTTATTTCTATCTTAATATGTGTATATGTTAGCATATCGAGAATACATATTGATAGAGCCCTTAGGATATTGCTTGACTACCAGCGTTGTGATGGCAGTCACACTAGTGGGGGATGGGTAGTTTACAAGCACATCCTTTTTCAGGTCCCTAGTCGCAGGATTATCGAGACAGGGCATCGATACTCCGGAGTAGACTGGTGTGTACGCTTCTCATCCCAGCAGGGGAAATGGTCTGTCCCATAGCCATTAGTACGTAGTACTGGAGATAGTATACAGGTGCTCGTTGGGTTACGGGTACACCGGACAGGACTCACATGGAACTGTTGGTTGGTATTATACCCGTCGTCAGTTAACAGTTCCCAGGTGACATGAGTACAGCATAGTCCGCAGACTTGCCACTGCTGCTTCGCCTCGAGTGTGTTCCCACTGTTCTTAGATTGCTACCCTACCACAGCTCAAAGGAGTCGTGCAAACAGGTAGCGGTTGGGTGCAGTCCCGAAGCACTTGGAGGCAGTGGCGGTTAGACAGGATTCGTCTCTCCCGGTATTAGGAGTTGATATCGCGCTGTGTTTGGAAAGCCATTACGCAAAGTCCCTGGCTAGGGCAAACGAGATTTACTGGTAGGATTTCCAGTAGCTTCTCAAGGTGTAATGGGCTTCACTCCGACACGACTTATACCGCCTTTTAGGGGACTGACGCTTGCCACCCCCTAGGCCCGATATGCGATAGTCTTAGACGAACAGACCGGACTGTACGGAGATTGTCACATCAGGTTCAGTAGGAGTTCGGATGGGTTTCCTCATCGGCCTTCTTATCGACATCTACCTGGGGACCGTTACGTACAGCTAGTGCCGGTTGCGGTCTGTGGTTAAACCCACTGCCAGCGTAGTGTCAAGTCTTTAGAGTCCCACACAGAGAGTTTCCCTACTTCGGGCGAAACGATATAGAGGTCGTATGGTTTTACGACAGGGTTCGGACACATACGTGTTTTTACGCACGTACGATGTTCGGACAGTTTATACTAGCAGGCTTTGGTTTAAGCCAGATTCTAGTATTGGATTATTAGTTCCGTGTTTTCACGGATGGGAGGGGCATTCTCGTAATTAGTCGAGAAGCTTCTAGAAGATTAATGAGTTGGAGGCTTAGGTGGAATTTGCATTAAATGGATTAGTGACTCATGGTGTGATTCATCAAATGAGTTAATGAAGCATTTATTGCTTAATGACTCATGAGATGATTCACCCAAAGAGAGTTAATGAAGCATGGTTGATATTATTATTATATTATTCATTTTAATAATTATCATGCTTCATATATATTCTAAAATGAGTTATAATTCATTATCATTCTCACTCTCACCTTCTCTCTCCTCAAGCTCTCTCTCTTCATAGAACTAACCCTAACCTCTCATGTGTTGAGATCCAAGGGTTAGCAAGACTAATAGATCTCTAATCCTATTCTATATCCTCTAAGTTACTTTGATTAGCACTCATAGCAACCTAGTTATCTCAAGTGAGAGGTTAAGCTTGGAGAAGTAGCTCTCGGGTGGGTCTTCTATCACAACGAGGACGCCGACGAGGAGGTGGTCTATGAGAACAAGAAGGACTTGATTCATTAGGTATAATCATCTTTCATAGTAGATAATCACTTCTATGTTGTTGTTAGTTAGGGTTTAGTGAAGATCCGTAAAGTTAGTCGATGTTAGTTTAAACAAAATGATTGTTTTACCTATTCCGCCTCCCCGCATCATGTGGGGTATCTAACGTCGACTTACACTTTTCCCACTAGAACTCGGCTATCCGTGCACTCCACCACGGGGTAATCTTGGTACAGAAAAGAAAAATATGTACAACGGTGACATCGACCTTAACCCGGTCGTGTCCCAAATAAATAATATACAAGCAGGCAGTGACGGCAGTCCACATGTCGGACGCTCGCCCCGCGACATAAAATTTACAAATGAAACTAAACTGTACTATCATTGCACTCAAGCTATCCACCACGACGATTCCGCTACAACCACAGCAAAACACAGAACATCAACGTGAATGTCACGTTCGCAAACCTGTCTAAAAGACATATAGCAATTAGACAAGTTGTACCGCTATAATGACATTCACGGTCGCAGATAGTAATATATGTACTGTAAACTACGACATTAGAATTCCGCACGCAATTAGCAAACTAAACCAATTTCTAAAACCATGAAAAAACAGTGAGCTAAAGTTCCAAAAACCGACCGTTTAAAGCTAATTCGAAAGTCTGAATCAAAAGGAAACACGCCCGAACCTTTCTAGGGAGTTAGAGCACGAAATTAACTTCGAGTCGAGGGGCCTAAAGGGGGTACCCCACCCTCGAGTCCACCACGAGGTGGCCAGGGGGTGAGGCAGACCCGAAACTGCCCAAGGTGAGGCAGTTTCGGGTCCCCACCTCCAAGACCACCTTGTGGTGGTCTTGGGGAGTGGGCCCAGCCGTTCGGTCCCCCCCGAGGGTTCTCTGGGGTGCCCATGCACCACCCCATAGCTTCTCAGTTCAAACCGTGAGTCCGCGGGGTGTGCAAACATCTTAAACTTTCAGTTTTTGGAACTGTTTTTGTCGGCAGTTTTTGCACAACAAAAACGGCGGATTTCTAATGTCACAATGAGTTAACTAAGGCTTATGGAGTGGCTCTGATACCATGTTGGGTTACTCCAGCACCCCGGCCATCAATTCATGGCTAAATGCGGAACAAAAATTTAATAAACCAGTGCTAACGGAACCCGAGTCCACGGATCGACCCATAAGCCCTAGATAACACAAACATGCAAAGGGTTAGATTGCTTATACCGAATGATCAGTGTACTTCGGTCTTCAACCTCTGTCCCAAGCTCCTCATGGCTTCATCAATCATGTTTGATCTCCGGTCTCCCCCATCGAAGAAGATCCACCTCGAGAGTTTGTAATACGGGCTTCGACCTCAAAACCGAAGCAAATCGAGTATCTAGTTTGCTAACCTAGATAGCCAAGATGAAGTAGAGACTGTGTGTGATTAATTTGTCTCAATACACCATAGGTTTCTCAACACTTGAGACATATAGGGTGGAGGTTTAAGAAGATGCCATGGGAGAAGAAAGTGTGAGCTAAAGAAAAAAGCAAGTGAAGAAAGCTACTGCCTCTTTCTTGTGTTGTTTTGGCTAAGTCTTTTGTGTGTTATATTGTGAGCACTTAAAGAAAATCCTCACTAGAAAATCAACAGCCATCTCACTACAAAATATCTCACATAAATATCTTGGCCAAAACAGAACCTATCCATCTCACAATGAATCACCTCATGAGTCACCAAGTGTATGCATGAACCATGACTCACACTTCCACTACAATAAACATTTAAACTAAAATGTTTATCACAAAAAAGAAATTGCATTATCTAAAGTAATCTTGTAACGGAATTACAAGAATACCCCTCTTCCGTATATACATACCCGCATCCGTATTCCGACTGAATATGAATACTACGAGACGAAAATAATCCAACAATATGATACTAGGATCCGGCTTAAACCAAAGCCCACTAGTATTATCCGTCCGATCATGATCCGTGCACAAGTGCACGTACATGATCGAACCCTGCCATAAAACCATATGGCCTCTACAACGTTTCGCCCAAAGCAGGGAAACCCTCTATGTGGGACTCTAAAGACTCGTCAATACGCCAGCAGTGGGTTTAACCACAAGCACGTCAGTGGCACTAGCTGTACGTAACGGCTACCTAGGTATTGAGCGAAAGGGAGGCCGACGAGCAAACTCATCCTGAAACCCCTACTGAGCCTAACAGTGATAGTATCCGTACAGTCCGGTTCGTTCGTTTATGAGTATCGCATATCGAGTCTAGGGGGGTAGATAAAGTCAGACCCCTAATAACTTGACATTCAGTGTCGGTATGAAACCTATCACCACCTGAGAAACTACTGATCCTAGTTCAGTAATTCTCGACTACCTTGGCCAAGGATTTCAGGTGATGGCCACCCGTGCACACCGCGACATCAACCCCCAATACCAGGAGAGACGAATCCCCTGACGATCCTCTCACTGCCTCCATGTGGCTCGGGACTGTACCCAACTGAAACCTGTTTGCACGACTCCTTTGAGTCGTGGTAGGGTAGTAATCAAAGCACGGTGGGAACTCACACGAGACAAATGACGATCTCAGGTTGATAGAATAACCTGTACATATGTCACCAGGGAACTGCTATCTGACAATAGGTATAATGCCAACTAGTATGTTCCCGGCGAGTCCGTCCAGTGAACTCATAACCCAATGAGCACATGTATACATTTTAGGTGAACCAACTGACACCAATGGCTTGTGAGATCGGCCACCGCCCCTCATTGGGGTCTCGATCAGTATACACTAGTCTACTCTTGGAGTATCGATGCCCAGTCTCGAAACTCCCATGACTAGGGACATTTTAAGGATGTGCTTATAGACCACCCAGCTCTTACGTATATGATCGTCATCATACTGCCGGTAGTCAAGAAAAAATCCTATGGGCTCTATCAACATGTAATAGTGATCTGTAATGTCACCTAAAGCATGTACACGATGATAAAGACAAACTAGATAGCATACTCTCATCTCGAGTTAGACTGTTCTATCGGTATAGGTCCTGCCTCAATCATTGCAATCACATGCCTACGATCCAATAATTGACTTGAGGGCACTATAGCCAACACTTAGAAGTTACATGCAACTGCTCTGATGTTTTACATGCAACAGCTCTGATGTTTTACATATCTATGTCAATCATGTTAATAACCAAATCAGGTATATTGAGGAGTAAGAATTGAAATTGTATTTTATTCCTGTTAGGAATATGTATGCCCTATAGGCCATTATTGATGATATAGTGGATGCTTGGACATATATATAGAGGACTTTCTTGCTCGACATAATAGTATGCTATCAGGTTACCTTTATCTTAACATATAGACCGGTATTTATACTGTCTGTCTCTTACATGTTGATAAAGCCCTTAGGATATGTACTTGACTACCAGGATTATGATGAGATCATACTAGTGGGGCCATGGTGGTCTAAATGTACATCCTTTAATCAGTTCCTAGTCGTGGGAATATCGAGACTAGGGCATCGATATTCCAGAATAAACTAGTGTGTACGTTTCTTCTCCCTTAGAGGGTGATGGTTGATCCTACAACCATTGGTGTGTGACATCAAACATTGTACACAGGTGCTCATTGGAGAATGGGTACACCAAACAGGA
Organism: Agapanthus africanus; assembly: GCA_030015575.1. Classification (NCBI taxonomy): domain Eukaryota; kingdom Viridiplantae; phylum Streptophyta; class Magnoliopsida; order Asparagales; family Amaryllidaceae; genus Agapanthus; species Agapanthus africanus. The sequence continues at coordinate 637,279,969 of CM057337.1, forward strand.
CTCGCCAGGACTCCTATGTGGTAGTATACCTATCGTCAGATAGCAGTCCTCTGGTGACACTGGTACAGGTTAGTCTGTAGACCCGAGATCGTCATAGAGTCTTGTGTGGCTCTCACTGTGCTTTGATTTCCTGGTAGGCTCAAGAGGAGTTGTGCAAACAGGTGGATTTTAGGTACAGTCCCGAGTCACACAGAGGCAATGAGCGATAGGAGGGGTTTCGTATTTCCCGGTATTGGGAATTGATGTTGCGCTATGCTCGATTGGCTATAACTGGAAGTCCCTGGCCAGGGCTGCTGCCGAGATTTACTGATAAGAGTTATAAGTAGTTTCTCGAACCATTATAGGCCAGACATCGGCATGACTTATCACGTTACTGGGGTCTGACGTTTACCACCTCTAGACATGATATGTGACATATCAGACGAAGAGACCGGACTGTACGGTAGTGTTACTGATAGGCTTCATGGAGACTTTGGACAAGCTTGCTTGTTGATCTTCATATCGCTCAATACCCGGGTAGCCATTACATCCAGCTAGTACCGCTGACGGCTTGTAGGTGACTGATGTGATCATCATCTACTGCTGGCGTATTGACGAGTCTTTAGAGTCCCACACAGAAGTTCCCTGGTTCTAGCGAAACGAAGTAGGACACATATGTGATATGTGTGTGGGCCTGATTAATATTGTATTCTGGCAGTTATCTGTTACCAGTTCGGTTATATGTGATATAACTAGATTGTCTAATCAAGTGTTGATTTGATAATGCGATATACAGATAAATGATATTAGTCGGTCATATGTGATATAACCGGATTATTAATCAAGTGTTGATTTAATAATGTGATATACATTATATGTGATATAATTATATCTTAACTAATATCATTAGCTCACTAATTATTTTTCATAATATATGTATATTAATATATAATATATATATATATATATATAATAATGAAGCATGGCATAAAATTCTATTTTGTGAAAATAGAAATGAGGTGGAAAATAAGAGTATGGTTGCAAGCATGGGATTTATATTTGTTTATTCATCTTGACTCACTATTTAAGCATGGTTGCATTTTTATATTGCAAAATTCTATGCTTGAATGAGTGGGGGTCAAGAGTTGCCATTCATTCTTAGTTCATTCTCAACACTTAGCCATTTTCTTAAGTTTCTCTCATGGTTGCTCTCTAGCTTCTTCATCCTCCTCATTGCCATGGTTCAAGTTTTAACCCTCACATGTGATGTGAACCATGAAGCTTGAACACAAACTTGTGGACCTTAACATCCCCTACTTCACCATCCTACACTTGACTAGCAATCGAGTGTAGCATGTTTACTACGCTAAAAAGTTTAGTATAGAGATAGCTTGAGTTGGAGGGACTTTGCGTGGATCATTTTCGGCACGAAGGTCATCGGAGGAAGCTCGTCCAAAGCCTCAAATGGAGCCTAGTGGAGTCGCGGGACTATTACACGGAGCATGTGAAGTGAAGGACTCGATCTACGAGGGTATAACCATCCTTCATTTCTCATAGTTTACTAGATATCAAACTTTAACCCTAATATTCTAGCAAAGATCTTGTATAGTCTAACCTAGCACCTAATAAAAATTAAAAGTTGGCATGCTTGATGCTACTAAAACCTCATGGTGGTGCTAGGGTTGACTTTCATGGTATCAGAGCTCCTAGGCATTGGATGTCGACTTATGGGGGTTCTCACTGTATGACAGTGTGGCAAAGCATAGGCTCTTACCCCCAGGGTGTCCCGAGACCGGAAGGTGTTCCGGCTGGTTGTAGTCCTCACGAGGGGGCATGCGTAAAAAGTAGTTGCTGAGGGACCTGTAGGTGCCACGGCGACCCCATTGGATGGGGTAGCTGCCTGACTTTCATGGTATCAGAGCCAAGATAGAACATTAGGGTAGACTATCATAGCTTGTAGCGACGTTAGAAATCCGCCGTTTTGTTGCGCAAAAACTGCCAATAAAAACAGTTTCCAAAATAATATTTTGAGTTGTTTGCACACCCCACGGGCTCACGGTTTGAACCGAGAAGCCACGGGGTGGAGCGTGCGCACCCTGGGGTAGGGGGGACCAGAGGCCGGACACACACCCCAAGACCACCAGAAGGTGGCCTTGGGGGTGGGTGACCCGAGAGCACCCCAATTAGGTGCTCTCGGGTCTGCCTTCCCCTAGGGGCCACTTCGAAGTAGCCCCTAGGGGTAGGTACCCCCCCCCGAGGCCCCCCATTCAATAGGTTAATTTTTGGATCTTCGCCTCCGCGAAGATTCGGGCGAGTTTCGAGTTCGTTTCGACTCCTGGATTGGCTTAAAACGATCGGTTTTGGAACTTTAGCTCACTAGATTTTTCATGTCTTGGAAAAATTGGATTAGTTTGCTAATTGCATGCGGAATTCTAATGTCGCGGTTACTTTACAAGCTTTGTGATGTGTGATACAATTATTAGAATCCTGATTAATTAGTTTTATGAAAACTAGTTAGTATATTGTAAATCTAGCCGTTTAGTCTTAATTGATCGATTGCTACGAAGTTTTGATTCGGATCAAAACTCCATCACAATTGCATATTGTATGCGATCACTAAGTCGGGAATTTTGTTGAATTATCCGACAACCAATTGAAAAGTGTTTTCAATTTGAGACTAAAATGCAAGTTTGATAAGTTAGGCATGAAATCCGGAATATGAGATATTCCGAGTTTATAATGTCTAAGGATATTGCGGGTTCTAATTATTGTACTTTTCTGTTTCTTTTCTGCGACCGTAAGTGTAATATGTGGAGTATCCCAATCTCGTTGCTATATGTCAACAAGTTTTAGGGATACGCATATTTACTTACGTTGATGATATATGATATCATGTGTTGCTGTTGATATGATTTATTGGATCGTCGTGAAAAAAGACCCGTGGGGTTCTATGTGAGATGAGAGTTTTTATTTTCATTCATGTAAAATCTGTATGTAATATTCTTTTATTGGGGCACTTCCGGGTTGAGGATGATGTCACCATTGTTATATATTATTTACTTTTCCGCATTAGGATAGACCCAAGGTGGGGAGCACAAGTAACCGGGTTCTAGAGTCCAGTGGGAGACCATCTCAAGGAGTTGAGACCGGGTCTCCTAACTCTAGAATTGGCAGGGTTACATGCCGCTCTCATAGGGGTCTGGGGATGTGGGTTTAGCTATTCATCACGACCGTGGAATCCGTGTTTTACATTACTAGCTAAATTTAAAACACCGACATCCTAGTATATCTAATATTTCATATATTGCTTCTGTTGCTTGATTCTATGATGTTGATCATATAACTGCGTGAGACGAATGTACTATTATATATATGATATATAATAAACGTTGCTTATGTTTTTCACCCGCGCTAGTGATTTGTCCAGAAATACTTGTTTACCGTAATCAGAAACGGCGTCGCTTTGCAGCTAGCCGGTGAGTACGGGTCGATCCACAGAGATGTGTAATTTTCTGTTTTATGTTTTTACGAGTTGATTCCGATGGTTGTTTGGTTTTTTTGTCGATTGATTTAAAAACTAATTTATATGATATGAAAGAACTTGTTAGGATTAGGTCTAAGGTAGGGTTGATGAAATTAATATTGTCACCTCTTTCAATGCCGTTTGATTAAAACTTTTTAGAAATCACAACAATTATTAGCAAAGGGGATTAGGATGATTGGGAAGAAACGAAGTTTCTTCCTCTAGATCCTTGTCCGTCCTTTCCTATTAATTGCTACAATCTTCATGGACGTCATGTATGTCCGGCCCTTTATACTACGGTTCACCGTTACCTCGTAGGTAGGGTGCCATAGGGGGCGGATCATGCATGCGTGCATGAAGTTATAGTTATGAAAATGTGTTGGCATTGAAGGAGGTGAAAGATATTCATTTCTCACTCCCTCCCTTGTTCCTAACCCTAACAAGCGAAGATTTTACTCGCTCATTAGGGTGTCTTCTAAAAGTGACATTTTTAAAGCACTTACCGATTGCATTGGAAAGACTACACTAAATTAACTAGGGCAATGATATGATTTATCTACTGCAAGATTTATATGAGAGAACCAGGGCAACAATTAAATTAACACTACGGCAGAATTTAAAGAAATAAAAACTTACTAAAATGATGCTCTTGATCTCCCAACAATTCTGAATTTTATTGATTGAAAAGAGGCATGAGTTTTTACAGATTTGTGAGTACAATTTATAAGTGAACAGGGGAGCTAGGGTTACAGACTCTCGCACACACGATTTTACAAATATGCCCACTGAAAATCCCAACACCTGCACCGACACACCGACAGAAGAAATTTCCACCGACACGGGCTCCATAAAGCCGCGGAACCGCGGCAAAGGGGGGTTTGGGCCGCGGTTCCGCGGCCCTTTGGTGAGCTCAGCTCACCAATTCTTCTGGGCTTGTTATTTCTTCATCTCTTTTCTCTGTTTAGCTTCTTATTCTTCTCCAGATCTTCAGTGAAGATTTGTATTGGTCTTTTAACCGTTTCACCTTGACACGTTTAGACCTTGCATTGCCTTGCACCTATGTGAACTGTGATTAGTCTGGGCTTGACTAGGATCCGTCTACTTGTTGGTCAAAAAGTCCCTTTTCAGTATCAACTTTCGTCTTTTTCACTGTGTTCGCTCCAAGAGCCTGTATCCTGTAACATGCAACAAACGTGCGTCAAGAGTACCTGTTTACTTATAAAATGAATAAAAATGGGGCATATGAATTGCAATATTATGATATGAACAAATACCCCCAAACTTATCTTTTGCTCGTCCTCGAGCAAACTTATTATTTTATTCTAACCTAGCCGCACTTTCGCAGGGAAACGCGATTGCACTGAGCACGTGCAATAAGCCGTTAAACCTCTAGGTGTCCCTAGTAGGAGTGTTGTCTCCTGAGGGTTTTCAGCGGATTACACCCATAAAATCCTATCAATTTGGTTTTTCGACTTTTGCTCTCCAATTAGGTTTTCTAACAAGGAATTCTATTATCGTCGTCCCGCAAATTATCCACCCATATTCTTCACACTTCCTTATTATTTAACTTAAGATTATACATGTTCTATAGAATTACTTAGCTTTCAGCATTTCTTAAGTTTTCCTTCTAGAGTTTCATCTCCACTTAGGAATTTCTATCAACTCTATTAAAGATACAAGTTCTATTCTTCATTCCTTTCTCTTATCTAAACTCTAATCACATATCCCCACGTGTGTATAATTGTCACCCCTACGCTTGGAAATTCAAATCAAGCAATCGTACTCTCGTCCATTGTCCAAAGCACTTATTAATTTGTGAATTTTTCTTGACTTTCACTTACACATCCTTCATGCGACCGTTAATACTTCTTGAGGTACCAACAGCCGATTACAAGATGCGTTAGCACTTTAAAGCGTACTTCCTAGTTTTTCAACACCCAAGGCTTTTAGCAGTGACTCCCAAACCAGTTGGTCTAAGACACTAGGTGATGAAGTACCCTCGCTAAATAATTTTCTAGCCTTAAGTAATCACAAAAACCAGTGTCCATTTTTTTTTCTTTATTCACTTTTTTCTTTTTATTTTCATTGTGCTAAGGACTTTAGACAAGAGCATTTCAAGGTCTCTTCTACTAATCCAAGTTTCAAAGTGCGTGATTGTGCATTTTGTAGGGTACATGTTTTCAGAATCTAGACTTAAGCTAGGAACTATTTTTCGAACTTATACTATAATAAGAACATCAATACTCTTCCCTCATTTTGACTTAGCCCAAGTAGTGAACCCAAAATTTGCCTATTTCTAAATAACCTACAAAGACATATACTTTCTACCGTTAAACTCTAAGGAAGGTTATTTTTAGGGTTTTTAATTTGCTAAGTCTAAGATCTAGTTTTTCCTAGCCAGTTAACCTTTTTATCAAACTCAAGTGAATTAGTCAAAATTGAATACAATAATTTTTTTAATTTTTTTAATTTTTATGGGTTTTTCAGTTTTCTAATTTTTTTTTTTCAAATTTTTAAATTTTTATGATTTTTTTATATAAAGATGCAATGCAGAAATTAAATATGCAAAAGGAAAAGAAAAATATATACAATATGCAATGCAAAAGATAACTATATACATTACCTTCTCCCCCAAACTTGAGCAAAGCAGTGCCCTCACTGCTCGGCCCCACGTCGCGCTCGTGAGCGTGAACGTGATCATTCCCCTCTAGCCAAAAGTGTTTGAATTCCCCTCTCAATTTCCGTCAACCGACGGTCGTGATCTCGTGCTGTCGCCCGAAACTCATCCCTCAAAGAATCAATTCTTCTCACTGTTCTCTGCATTAATCGTGCATGCTCCTGAGGGGTTAGTTCTTCCCCGCTCGATGTCGAGCTCGAGCTACGGGTGTGTACGGGAATATTTTCTGCCGGTTCCGTTCGTGTCCAAATATCAGTAAGTCTAGAGTAGGACGACGTAACGCCCTCTACGAGTGGTCGAACCGGAACACCGTCTATCATGTATGAGTTAAATTCCTCGATGGGGGAGGAAATAACGGCAGAGTTGGGTAACAAGCATGGGACATGGGTAGACGGTACCTCGTTTCCCCGTACCTATCGACTGGATCAACACAGTGCACATGTCGAACCGTGGATTTTTCGTCATAAGTGTATGTACGACATGTAATGAAGGGGTGAAAAAAGTCGTATTGTGCGAACTACCAAAGATATTGTTTTGTGCCCACCGGCACACAGTAAAAACGTTCGCGAAAAGGGTCCGTGCTTGGATACCCTTACGCGGCTCTCGTGCGCAGTCATTCCCCATCAAGGGCATATAATCCTCAAAGTGCAATGGGTGTTCATGTGCGGGTACACGTGGTATGAGTGTGACCTCGTGGTTCATATCCCTATCAATGTGAATTACACGATCTCCCCAATTTATTTTAATGTAGCCTAAGTTGTCTAAACTGTTATCCTCTATTGATTCATAAAATAGGGCAACTAGGTTAGGTAGGGCAAACGCAGAGGAGTGATTATAGAGCAGGAAATTCCAGCCCCTTTGCTCGATTTCATGTGCAAAATATCTACCGTATACTTCGAGTGTGAAAACCGGGGAAAAATCCCTTTCAAACTGCATTTTATGTGCCATTTAGATTTTCCAGAAAAAAAAAATATGCAGGAAGAGAAAGGAAATCTACAGAGTTACCTCCCCTGAAAATTTCAGGGGGCGACGACACCAGACGGCGGCGGTTCAGCGGCGGGAGGCGGCTAATGCGGCGGGATCGCGGCGCTTTGGTGGCGGCGCGTCGGGATTTTTCTGGAGGTGACAGGAGGCGGCGGCTAGGGTTTTATGAAGAGGAAAAATTTAGGGTAAGAGAACAGGGGGGGCTCGGGTCATATAAATAGGGGATGGGAGGGTTATTTGTAGAAAACACCCTCTACAATGAGGGTTTTATAAAAAAAATCAGCTCTTAAATCTGCAAATTTGCAATTAGGTCCAAAATTATTCTTTTTTTTATTATTATTATTTTTTTTCTTTATTTTTTATGGTATTTTGGAAATATATATATACAAATAATATACACACCCCCAAACTTATTTGAAATAATGTTTTGGGAAAAAGAAATTTGGGGGTGAAAGTGGAGGAATATCACTCAGTGTAGATCGGCTCCTGCAAGAACAGGAGCTCCTCCGAAGGGTCCGCTGTGAAGAACGGTTTCAGTCGATACCCATTCACTTTGAATAACGTACCGTCTTCAGGATTTTCAAGATCAACCGCACCGTGCAGATAAACGGTGCGGACTACAAAAGGTCCTCTCCATCTGGAACGGAGCTTGCCGGGATGATAATGTAACCGAGTGTCATAAAGTAAAACCTGTTGACCAGGTTCAAAAGTTTTTCGCAAAAGGTGTTTATCGTGGAACACCTTAGCTCGGTTTTTAGTAATTAGGGCATTATCATATACCTCATCCCCCAGCTCCTCTAGTTCATTCAATTGCAGCTTTCGATTGCTGCCCGCATCTCCTAACGATAGATTCAGCTCCTTGATAGCCCAAAAAGCTTTATGCTCAATCTCCACTGGGAAGTGGCAAGCCTTCCCGTAAACAAGCCGGTATGGAGACATACCAAGATCGGTCTTATATGCAGTACGGAAAGCCCATAGTGCATCAATCAGTTTAAGTGACCAATCTTTACGGTTTTTGGAAACCGTTTTCTCCAAGATTTGCTTTATTTGCCGATTTGAAATCTCGGCTTGCCCACATGTTTGGGGGTGATATGGCGTTGACAGTTTGTGGGTGATAGAGTATTTGCGCATTAAGGACTCGAAAGTCCTATTGCAAAAGTGAGAACCATTATCACTTATTATCGCCCGAGGGTGCCCAAATCGAGAAAATATGTGTTCTTTAAGAAACCGAATGACAACCTTATTATCGTTCGTTCGGCTGGGCACAGCCTCGACCCACTTTGAAACATAGTCAACCGCCAAAATAATATACACATTTCCAAAAGAGTTAGGAAATGGTCCCATGAAATCTATACCCTAAACATCAAAAATGTCCACAACCAAAATTGGTTGGAGCGGCATTTCGTTTCTCCGTGATATCCGGCCCAAGTGTTGGCACCGGGAGCAAGTTTTGCAGTATTCAAATGCATCCTTGAAGAGTCGTGGCCAATAGAAACCACACTGCAAAACTTTTTCGGCTGTCTTCCTTGGGCCAAAGTGCCCGCCACATGCTTGATCATGGCAAAAAGACAGCACGCTCTTGACCTCACTTTCAGGTACACACCGACGAATGATTTGGTCGGAACAGTATTTAAAAAGATAGGGTTCATCCCAGTAAAAATGCATTACTTGGGATAAAAATTGAAGTTTATCCTGTTTCGACCAATCATTAGGTATCAGGCCGGTGGCTAAGTAGTTTACAATATCGGCGAACCATGGTTCGCAAGAAACGGTCAAGAGTTGCTCGTCGGGAAAAACATCAGTGATTGGAAGATCGAGCGTGGGCGAAGAAAGGAGTCGTGATAGGTGATCAGCTACTACGTTTTCACATCCTTTTTTGTCCTTAATGACAAGGTCAAATTCTTGTAATAAAAGGATCCAACGTATTAGCCTTGACTTAGCATCCTTCTTTGCAAAAAGGTGGCGAAGAGCTGAATGATCAGTATATACAACGACTGGAGAGCCAATTAAATAAGGCCGAAATTTTTCGAGTGCAAACACAACAGCTAAAAACTCTTTCTCTGTTGTTGTGTAGTTTAGTTGGGCCTCATTTAGTGTTCGGCTAGCATAATAAATCACGTGCGGCATCTTATTAATGTATTGTCCAAGAACAGCGCCAATTGCAAAGTCTGATGCGTCGCACATGATTTCGAAAGGGTGCGTCCAGTCGGGAGATGAGAGGATGGGCGCAGAGATGAGGGAATGTTTCAAAGACTCGAATGCTTCAATACAAGTGGAGTCGAAAGCAAAAGTTGTGTCCTTGGCCAGTAAGAGAGTCAAGGGTCTAGCGATCTTGCTAAAGTCCTTGATGAACCGTCTGTAAAAACCGGCGTGGTCAAGGAAGGCTCTGATATCTTTGGCGCATTTAGGGGGAGGGAGGTTAGAAATCACTTCGATTTTTGCTCTGTCAACCTCGATGCCGTTTTGCGAGATGACATGTCCTAAGACGATGCCCTCTCGTACCATGAAATGGCACTTCTCCCAATTCAATGTTAGATTCTTATCCCTGTAGCGGGTAAGAACTGCGTCAAGATGTCGTAAACACTCATCGAAGGAGTCGCCAAAGATGGAGAAATCATCCATAAAGATCTCCAAGAACTTTTCAACCATGTCTGAAAAGATCCCCATCATACACCGCTGAAATGTCGCGGGTGCATTGCATAACCCAAAGGGCATGCGACGATAAGCAAAAGTGCCAAAGGGACAAGTGAATGTTGTCTTGTCTTGATCCTCATTGGCGATGGGGACTTGGTTGTATCCGGAATAGCCATCTAGAAAGCAATAGAACTCATGCCCTGCCAATCGCTCGAGCATTTGGTCAATGAAAGGTAAAGGAAAGTGGTCTTTCCTTGTTGCGGCATTGAGTTTCCTATAGTCTATGCAGACTCGCCACCCCGTTTGGGTGCGAGTGGGAATTAACTCATTTGCCTCATTGGTAATAACCGTAATGCCCGATTTCTTTGGCACAACGTGGATTGGGCTAACCCATTGGCTATCCGAGATAGGGTAAATGATACCACTATCCAGACACTTTACAATCTCCTTCTTAACAGCCTCTTTCATGATGGGGTTGAGGCGTCTTTGTGGATCCCGTGCCGGCTTGGCATCATCCATTAAGTGTATATGATGTTCAACTATGAGGGGACTAATCCCCTTAATGTCCGCCATAGACCAGCCGAAAGCTTGCCGATTATTATGTAAGACCATCAAAAGAGCCTCCTCTTGCTCAAGAGCTAGAGAGGCCGATATAATGACGGGTAAGGTCTCATTATCACCTAGATAAGCATATTTTAGGTGCGACGGCAAAAGCTTCAATTCGAGTTTAGGAGGTGAAACAATTGATGGTAATAGTGGGGCAACCGTTTCAAACTCGAAGGATTCCATCAAAGGTTCGAACCGAGTGTACGCAACAGAGTCGGATGGTTCGACTAACTCATCCGAAAAAGCAAAAGACTCCAATTCAGGTGATGAGTCCTCAAAGTCGTCAACGAAGGTAAAACACTCAAAATCGTTATCCGCTGTGAATGCTGTGTCGGATTCTAGGAGGAACGCACTAGTGGCGTTAACATTGCTGTGATCGAACAAAAAATTCTCGAACTCACAGTCCTCCTCCGCGATCTCATTGATCGAGCAAACATCGAGTACACTAGCATTAGGCTCAGCAAGCTGACTTCCCAACTTGAAAATATTGAGCTCAATTGTCATATTGCCGAAAGATAGGTTCATTGAACCATTACGATAATTGATCACTGCGTTGGAAGTTGCCAGAAATGGTCGACCAAGTATTACCGGAATTTGGTTCCGGGGGTTAGCGACAGGTTGTGTATCCATCACGATAAAGTCAACGGGAAAAATGAAATCCCCTACTCTAATTAACACATCCTCCAGCTCTCCCCTAGGATGGGTTATTGACCGGTCGGCCATTTAGAGAGTACAGTGAGTGGGCTTAAGCTCTCCAACGCCCAATTGCTCGTATACAGAATAAGGTAGCAAATTGACACTCGCGCCAAGATCTAATAGTGCTCTATTGATGTTCTTGTCCCCAATTGTTATCGAAATGGTAGGACAACCGGGGTCCTTTTGCTTTGAGAGTAAAGAATTGACAAGAGCATCACTAATAGCACTAGCCACAAAAACTTTCTTTGGCACTTGTGACTTCCTCTTTTTGGTGCATAAGTCCTTTAAAATTTTTGCATATGAAGGAACTTGTTGGATTGCATCCAAAAGAGGGATATTTATGCTAACCTGTTTGAACAACTCTACAATCTTTTCCATCTAAGGAGTTGGTTTATTGGATCTCAATCGGTTAGGAAAAGGAACATTTTGAAAGGTGGTTGAGTCCAATCTTTGTGGATCAGATTGTCGAGTTGGAACGGCACCCCGTGCAGATGTGTTCGTGTTGTGAGAAATGGGTCCGTTCGAGCTAGAAGAGGTAGAGCCGTGTAAAGGGTGGAGAATAGGCTCTGAAGAAGAAGAAGATGGTGAAGAAGATGAAGAAGGGCCACCGGCAGGGGTGTCATTGTTAATACCCACATTGTTTTGCAACACTTTTCCCGATCTCAACGTGGTCACAGCATTTACGTTATGATTCTGCTGTTGATATGCAGCATGTGCGTGACCAGGGTTGGGCAGTGGTTGAGACGGGAGTTTTCCTTTTTCGCGCTCGCTCAAAGCTGTATTGAGTTGTGCAATTTGTGCCTCAATAGATTTGATGCTTTAATCGTGTGAGGCACTATTTTGCACCAAAGATTGAATAGAAGTCTCAAGTCTTGCTGTAGACTGTGTAGATTGCTTAAGGAACGCATCTAGACTTCTTTTGAGCGAGCTAACCTTATCATTATTAGGTTGAACATAATTATTTGGCTGGTAAGCATTGTTAGGCACAAAATTGTTCACCTGATTAGGGTAGGGTTGCTGTTGAAATTGTTGCGGTTGAAATTGAGTTTGTGAAGGTGCTTGTTGTTGTTGTGGAGGAGGAGGTCTTTGAAAATTGTTATTTCCTTGAAATTGTTGATTTTGGTTCCAAGCGAAATTTGGGTGACTCCTCCACCCCGGATTGTATGTCGAAGAGTACGGATCGTTTCTTTGTCGTTGCTGAAATGCAGCATTGACTTGATCCTGTCCTTGAGTGGATGCATTATAAGGACACTCTTCGGTTAGGTGCGATGGATCCGCACAACAAGCACAGACAGTTCGTGGAGGCACAACAGGGGCAGGAGAAGGCGATGAGATTTTGGTCTCGATCGCTTCTAGTTTTTTCGTAAGAGCGGCCATCTCGGCCTTCATAGCGATCGACATCTCTACTTGATGTATGCATGCCCTAGATTGACCACTAGAAGAAGATGATGTGGTCTTGGTACTCTCCCACTGAATTGTTTGCTCACTAAGATCCTCAAGAAACTGCCACGCTTCGTCACTAGACTTGGAGAGAAAATGACCTTGACATATGGTTTCTAGCAACTGCTTCGTTGCCGAGTTCAATCCCTCGTATAATGTTTGGCAAAGTTGCCAACTTTCGATCCCATGATGAGGGCATTGAACGAGTAGGTCCTTAAATCTCTCGAAGCACTTCCAAAATGGTTCGGAAGGAAGTTGTGAGAATTGAATTATTTCATTGCGGATTCTGGCAGTTTTGTGATGAGGATAGAACTTTTTCAGAAAAGCTTTCACAAACTCGTCCCAATTTCTAATGGAATGTGATGCGGTGCTGTATAGCCACTTCTCGGCTAGGTCACATAAGGTGAAAGGAATGACCCTTAGCCTTATAGCGTCATCACTTAATTGGGTAGTTTTCATCATAGCGCACACATTTTGGAATTTATTGATAAAGATATATGCATCTTCAGATTCCAATCCATGAAATTTTGGCAGCATATTGATGAAATATGGTTTTATTTCAAAATTGTCCCCATTTGCCGCTGGGGGTGAAAGACAGGTAGGTAAAGAAGTGCGGATGGGGTAAAAGAGATCCTGGAGCGCAACTCGTGCGGGCGCTTCAACAGGCGGCTGATTCGGGTTATTCGCACCTAACGGAGGTGGAATCATTCCCGCCGGTAAGGTATTGTTGGGGTTGAATCCCGACATGCCTTCGAAAGAAGAATTTGAAGGTGTAGGTAAGAAAGTGGACGGAATGTCGACTTCAGTGTCGAGGGGTTCGTCGGTCGGTACCAACGAAACACGGACTAATCGGGCGTTAGTATCCCTAGTCCAAAGTGACATACACTAAAGGGTAGTGTAGTCAAAAAGAAAGGACAGAATGTGGAGGTAAGATAACGTCAGTGAGGGAAAGTGGTGGAAGTGAGTTGCAAGTTTTCTTAGCGGCAAGTTGCAAGTTTTGAAAAGATTTTTCTCTTTTTTTTTTCTTTTATTTATGCGAGAGTTTTGCAAAAAGGTTTTTGGAAAGGGACTCGTGACACAAATGTATCAACCACACATGCACAATCAGGCCTAGATCTAGGGTCACCTAGGTCTGCTAGACAGCTCCTAACTAGGGCTAGAAATAGGACCTCAAACCGCATCTTCACCGACAAGTACGGCCAGGTAAGTGGGAAGGAACCACCACTACAGTGGGCCAAATTAATAACCACTAGCCTAGACACCGCAAGGTCAGTTAGGATAAACGGTTGATGCCTATACTAGTCCTTTTCCTATTGAGCTCGATGTCCTTAGGTCTGAGTCTAATATTTTTTAATTAATTGTGGTCAATGCACATGCTTTAGGTGTTTTCTGGGGTCCTGGGAAGGGTGATGAAATCCCCACCCAATCTGAGTTTGGTCAATTAGCCCTTTAAAGTCCGATTAAATTATGCAAAACAATAAAATTCACTTGCAATCAATTTTTAGCGCGGCGCAAAGAAACCTGCAGAAAATTCTGTTATTTAGAAGGGGGAGAAAGATTTTTTTAGCGCAAAGAATTCCTGCAGAAAATTTTTACAGAGAGATATATGGAGGTTGCAGAGGGGAGAATGAGCGATCAAACCATGTAAAATTGATGCGCTGACGTGGCAATTGCGCGGCGGAACCGCGGTCTGGGACCCTCCTATGCGGCGGAAGCGCGGTCAGTTGAGCAGATCAGGCTCTGAAAAAATTTGTGCTGCCCTGTACTTGCAATTCCTCTCTGTTCTTATGTACCAACTTCTGTTTTGCCCTCTGTAAATTTCCAGATTCGCAATCCTTCGCTGTTCCTGCAAGATTCAAACCATAAAACCCTTCAAACAGATAAAAATCGCTAAATGTTTTTGTATTTTTCTATTTTCTGATTTTTATGACTTTTAAGATTTAAATCAACCCGAAATTACACAAAAGAAAGATTACGCCATCCCCGGCAACGGCGCCATTTGATTTGTCCAGAAATACTTGTTTACCGTAATCAGAAACGGCGTCGCTTTGCAGCTAGCCGGTGAGTACGGGTCGATCCACAGAGATGTGTAATTTTCTGTTTTATGTTTTTACGAGTTGATTCCGATGGTTGTTTGGTTTTTTTGTCGATTGATTTAAAAACTAATTTATATGATATGAAAGAACTTGTTAGGATTAGGTCTAAGGTAGGGTTGATGAAATTAATATTGTCACCTCTTTCAATGCCGTTTGATTAAAGCTTTTTAGAAATCACAACAATTATTAGCAAAGGGGATTAGGATGATTGGGAAGAAACGAAGTTTCTTCCTCTAGATCCTTGTCCGTCCTTTCCTATTAATTGCTACAATCTTCATGGACGTCATGTATGTCCGGCCCTTTATACTACGGTTCACCGTTACCTCGTAGGTAGGGTGCCGTAGGGGGCGGATCATGCATGCGTGCATGAAGTTCTAGTTATGAAAATGTGTTGGCATTGAAGGAGGTGAAAGATATTCATCTCTCACTCCCTCCCTTGTTCCTAACCCTAACAAGCGAAGATTTTACTAGTTCATTAGGGTGTCTTCTAAAAGTGACATTTTTAAAGCACTTACCGATTGCATTTGAAAGACTACACTAAATTAACTAGGGCAATGATATGATTTATCTACTGCAAGATTTATACGAGGGAACCAGGGCAACAATTAAATTAACACTACGGCAGAATTTAAAGAAATAAAAACTTGCTAAAATGATGCTCTTGATCTCCCAACAATTCTGAATTTTATTGATTGAAAAGAGGAATGAGTTTTTACAGATTTGTGAGTACAATTTATAAGTGAACAGGGGAGCTAGGGTTACAGACTCTCGCACACACGATTTTACAGATATGCCCACTGAAAATCCCAACACCTGCACCGACACACCGACAGAAGAAATTTCCACCGACACGGGCTCCATAAGGCCGCGGAACCGCGGCAAAGGGGGGGTTTGGGCCGCGGTTCCGCGGCCCTTTGGTGAGCTCAGCTCACCAATTCTTCTGGGCTTGTTATTTCTTCATCTCTTTTCTCTGTTTGGCTTCTTATTCTTCTCCAGATCTTCAGTGAAGATTTGTATTGGTCTTTTAACCGTTTCACCTTGACACGTTTAGACCTTGCGTTGCCTTGCACCTATGTGAACTGTGATTAGTCTGGGCTTGATTAGGATCCGTCTACTTGTTGGTCAAAAAGTCCCTTTTCAGTATCAACTTTCGTCTTTTTCACTGTGTTCGCTCCAAGAGCCTGTATCCTGTAACATGCAACAAACGTGCGTCAAGAGTACCTGTTTACTTATAAAATGAATAAAAATGGGGCGTATGAATTGCAATATTATGATATGAACAGCTAGTCCAGCCCCCGCTCTGCCGGTAGTTATGTAACCTAACGGTGCATGACGGGCCCCGTGGCGAATGCGGATGGCATAAGCATACGTTCTATTTTCGTTTCATTTTTCTGTAATGTTTAGGAAACATTAAATGATGGACTTAATTAATGAGATTAATGAAAAGAAAGAAATCTAAAGATATTTTAGAATCATTTTTTTTTTAAAAAAAGGGTAGCTCTAGGTTTTGCTTTGCATAGTGGTATTCCTTGATGAATATCCAGCACCTCATTCGATGAGGAAAGAGCTGAGATCTCTTCACCGGGAATGACCTCTTTAGCGAAACTAGCAAATACTACAACTCACTCGGTTTTGTTTTTGATAGCTTCTCTAGTTCTTGCTTTGCATAGTGGTATTCCTGAATATCCAGCACCTCATTCGATGAGGAAAGAGCTGAGATCCCTTCACCGGGAGTGACCTCATTAGCGAAACTAGAAAAGCCTAAAAAATACTCCTTTTTCAAAATCATTAGATTCTACATCGATATCATGTTCATTATGCTCATGGTTTTCTTAAAAACCTGCGTAGCCCTCCGTCATTTCAGATAAGTGATATTTTAGTATTCGTGCTACGGTAGTTTGGCCTCCGTCAAGGCTTAGTGTACGGTAGCTGATTAGTACGTATCTGTAGCATGAGATGCGATTGGATTAGGGTAGTCGTACGGCGTTGTTTGGCCTCCGTCAAGGGTCGTGCGGGTGGGTCTAATTCAATCAAGAAATGAACGGGTTGAACTTGACTAGCGCCCTATGGGTAGTTTGGCCTCCGTCAAGGTCATAGGACGCTAGGGGTAAAAACTATTATCGGTAATTTCAAGTGTTGAAATTTGCAATGCGATTGCATACCTTCTATATGATAGTTGGATCCCGATACCCACTGTGAGTAAGAGTTACTCCTGGGAGAATTTTGCACTTTACAATTAGCTAATCAAGTAGGTGTCTAGAAAGGTGTCAACGGGGTTATGCCTCTAGGGAAACGAGGTTTATTTTAATTAAGTCCGTGTGAAAGCACGGGGAAGCTCCCTCGGAGTACCGATACATGCCTGGCCGAATGATTGGCGAATCTTTAGGGTGTATTTAATCCCGGCTAATCTTACCTTTTAGGATTTGAAGGAAGATTTGATAAAAATGGTGGGAGCCATCCTGATTAGATAAAATAACTAATCTAATCTTGCAAAGAGCGCACGCAAAGTGATTATCCTTCTCTCTCTCCTGGTAGCGACCAATGACATGCCTTAATCAAGAAAATAATATAGATGTAATGACCGAACCTACTTATTATAATAGGCTTGGTTCCGCTCTACCTTATGATTGTCATAAGTTTATGCAAGGAATAGGGGAATATTCAGATTCCCACGCCACTCAAACGAAGAATAAGCATGTTGATGCATTCTCTTCGGGTGTGTTCGTAACCAAGAACTGTTTCTCAGTTACCTCTACGTCCTGGGTATTGGATAACGGATCAGGATCTCACACATGTAATTTGTTACATGGTCTACAGAAAGGTGGAGAATGGGAAAGGGTGATATGTCTCTAGTAGTAGAGATGGTGCAATTGTTGCAGCCAAAGCAGTTGGCAGATATCACCTTGTGTTACCAACTGGTAATACATTGAATCTAAGCGACTGTTATTCCGTACTAAAAATATTCTGAATATTTTCCTGAATCAAGTATTGATTGGGTATGGTATGTTGTATAACAGTATATACGTTCTGAATCAAAACACAGTTCTAACGTACAGAACACACACAAGAGGAACAGTTCAGAAATGAACGAAGTCTTCTTGTGGCATTGTAGACTGGGTCATATTGATGAAACAAGACTAGCTAAAGTTCCATAAGGATGCATATTTGAATCCGTTCAAATTTACATCTTATGAAACTTTCCAGTCATGTCTCAAAGACCAAGGTGACCAAATCTCCGTTTACTGGAAACGGAGAAAGAGCTACTGAACTCTTGGACAGATACATAGTGATGTATGCGGTCCTATGTCTATAAAAGCCGGGGATGGTTTCGCGTACTTTATTACATTCACCGATGTCCTCTCAAGATACGGACATGTGTTCTTGTTGAAACACAAAACTGAATCTTTTGAGAATTTCAAGGAATATAAGTACGAAGAAGAGAACCATATGGGTAAAGGTATTCAGATCCTTCGATATGATCGGGGAGAAGAATAATGGAGCATGGAATTCCGAGACTATTTAAAAAAGAATGAGATTCTCTCTCAGTTTACTCTTCTAAATATCGGGGTGGAGGAATCGCACCCTATGAAATATGGTGCGCTCTATGATGAGTACTGCTGAGTTGACTATTTCCTTTCATGGACATGCACTTAAGAAGCTGCATACCTATTGAATAGAGTTCCGATCAAATCTGTTGCCTACCACTCTATATAAGATATGGAATGGGTAGAGACCATCTCTTAAACGAGTTAAGATATGGGGTTGTCCATCCTATGTTGAAAAGCAAAATCCAGACAAGCTTGAGGCAAGGTCAGTTCTGTGTAAGTTTGTAGGATATCCCAAACATTCGCGAGGGAATATCTTCTACCACACTGAGAAACAAAAGATGTTTCGTTTCTCGACATTCCACCTTTTTAGAAAAGGAATTTCTTGTGAAAGAAATTAGTGGCGATGAGGTAGAACTGGAAGAAGTTCCAGCAAAGCAAACTATAACCGACGATTTAGTGGAACCAGAGGATTGAATAGTCCCTGACGAACCGAAATCACTCCGCAGATCTAGTTGGGTTCCTCATCCACCTGAGAGATACTACGGTTTTCTCGTAGACAGTGGGAGTGAGGATTGCATCATGGAGATGATGACTAAACTAGTTTCGAGCAGGCCATCATAAGTGGAGACTATGTGAAATGGGTGGATGCTATGCGATCTGAGATGGAATCCATGTACACCAGCAAAGTGTTGACTTTGCATGTTGCTCCTGAAGGGGTAAAACCCATCGGGAACAAGAAGATCTTTGAGAAAGATAATTTGGTGTAGATGGAAAAGTTGAGACTTTCAAAGCTATGCTTAAGTCCATCAGGATCCTACTTGCCATTGTTGCATACCATGACTATGATATCTGGCAGACTGCACGTAAAAACCGCTTTTCTAAATGGTGATTTAGAAGAGAGCGTGTATATGACACTGCCAGAGGGCTTCATAGACAGTGGGAGTAGCAGAAGCATATGCAAGCTGCTTAAATCCATCTACGAGTTAAAGCAAGCATCGCGGAGATGGAACATCTGTTTTAATGAAGCTGTCAAAGAGCTTGACTTTATCAAAAAGGTAGATGAACCATGTATAAATAAGAAGGTTGTAAAGAGTATGGTTGACTTCCTCGTATTGTACGTGAATGACATACTCTTGATAGGAAACGATGTTCCTATGTTACTGTTAGTTATATGTATGCCCTAGAGGCCATTACTGTACATAGGATGTATATTGTAGTGGATTTGGGACATATATAGGGAGGACTTTCTTGCTCGACATGATAGTACGCTATCTGGTTGAACTTTACCTTAACGTGTATACTGATTGTCTCTCTGTTACATGTTGGTAAAGCCCTTAGGATGTGTACTTGACTACCTGGACTATGATGCGGATCATACTAGTGGGGACAGGTAGTCCATAAGTACATCCTTCAAAGTCCCTAGTCGTAGGTGTATCGAGATTGGGCATCGATATACCAGAGTAGACTAGCGTGTACCTTCTCGACCCATACAGATGGGCGATGGATGATCCCATATCCATTGGTGTTTGACATCGGAGATGATATACGGGTGCTCAGTAGAGACTGGGTACACTGGACGGACTCGCCGAGAACTCCCAGATGGTATTATACCTCACGTCAGATGCCAGTTCTCTGGTGACACTGGTACAGAGTAGTCTGTTGACCCGAGATCGTCATAGAGTCTTGTGTGGTTCCTACTGTGCTTTGATTTCCATCTTACCACGTCCAAGAAGGCGTGCAAAATGGTGGTTTTTGGGTACAGTCCCGAGTCACATGGAGGCAATGAGCGATAGGAGGGGAGTCGTCTCTCCCGGTATAGGGGGTTGATGTTGCGCTGTGTTCGATTGGCTATAACAGGAAATCCCTGGCCAGAGTTGCTGAGATTTACTGGTAAGTGTTACCAGTAGTTTCTTGAATTGTTATAGACCTCATATCGACACGACTTATCAAGCTATTGGGGTCTGACGTTTACCACCCCTAGGTAAGATATGCGACATATCAGACGATCAGACCGGACTGTACGGTAGTGTTACTGGTCGGATTCACTGGAGTGTGAGCGGGCTTGCTCGTCGATCTTCAGATCGCTCAATACCCGGGTGGCCGTTACGTTTAGCAGACCGCTTGCGGCTTGTGGGTGTTTGATATGATCATCATCTGCTGCCGGCGTATTGACGAGTCTTTAGAGTCCTACACAGAGGTTTCCTGGCTCAAGCGAAACGAAATAGGAGCGCATATGAGATATGTGCGGGACCGAGAATAATGCGTGTATGTGATACCGTATTCCATTCTCGCGATGATTGTATCGATTGGTTATATGCGATGTAACCTAGTTATCGAATCAAGGATTGATTCGATAAGCCGATACATAGAATACTAGTCGGTTATATGCGATATGACCGGCTCGTTAAATCAAGTGTTGATTTAATGATTTAATGCATAATTATATATTTGATATATTACTTTGCATTAACTAGTATTGGTTCACTTTAAATGGATTTTCTCACTCGGATTGTACACATTGTATATGTGATATACTTTTGTGCACTTGATTGTATCATGTTTGATGATACATGTTATGCTAGGGTTTTTGTGTAAAGATCAAACCATGGTTACATGATTATGGTTAGGGTTTTGTTTTATTCACTTATTTATTTATCCATTTCATTTTGGAAAATAAATAAGAAGAGAAAAGAATGGTGGCTTTATTTGTTGTTTAGTTGAAGCTTCATGAAGCTTTGACTTTGTCCACCATTCTTATCTCATCCTTAACCCTAACCATTCCTTTAACCCTTGGTTAATTCTCTACACATAACCATAGTTAGAATTATGATAAGGATGGTTTTTCTATTCTTTTTCATTAACTTATCATATATCATTTTCTTCTTCTTCTTCCTTGAACTCAAGAAGAAAACCTTAAGCTCCATCAATGGTGATTGATGGAAATGAGTGAGAAATCCAAATCTAAAGTCTACCCACTTCCTATTTCTTCATCCTCTACCTCTTGCCAAGTAGTAGAGTGTGTTTTCTTCACAAGTTTCTTGACTTGGTGAAGTCGGAGCTTGATTTAGCGATGCCTCGACGTAGATCATCTTCGGCATGGACATCGATGACCTAGCCCGTCCATTCTCCGATGAAGCCGACGCTAGAGCCCAGGACTAGTTATGGACAGTGAGGAGACTTCATTGCGGAGCTATGGAGGTGGAGAACCGGATCTACAAAGGTTGTATTTCCGTATCTCTTAGTTAAGTGTTAACTAGTTTATTGTTTCGCCTAGATTTCTAGCCAACGATCCGTAGTTTAGGGTTTCTCGGCACCGTAAATTTTGAAATTGGCATGGATGATGCCTTGTGAGACCTCACTAGAGTGCCTAGGAACCCTACAGTGGTATCAGAGCCTAGCTAGAGCCTTAGGCGAAGTCTAGACGGAATTTGAAGTCCGAACGAACCCGAAAACCCATTTCAAACATGCTCTCTGTCCTTTTTTGAAAATTGTGGATTTTTCGAAATTAAAAATATGCAGAAAAATAAGCAGGGTGTTATTTGAATTACTGTGAAATACGAGGGCCTGAATCAACTTTTCCAGCGCGGAACCGCGGCACGTGCTATGCATGGTGTGGCGGTTCCGCGGCCTTACTGTTCCATTGTTTAATAATTTCTGCACAGTAACTCATATAATATAATGCTGTATTTTCTGGGGTATTTTTATTGTGACTCTACAGAAGAGTTTTCCTGGGTTGTTTTAGGGATTCGGTGTTTCGATCGGAGTATCAAATTTTGTCTATGTGGCTTTCCGGATAAATACTAGAGTATGTTAAAAAGTTCGACCGGATATAAATACCCAATTTTTCCCCTGTCGGGAAATTTCCAAGTGTTGGATTTTTCCGTAGTTTAACGACGTTCTAAGTAGTGCAAGTAACGCGATGGTCCCTCTAGAAGACAACAAACCTTAACTCGATTATGTGACCGTCTTGAACTGCCCTTTGAACCCTCGGGTTTGGGGCAGTACGGCGTGCCACATGTGAGGCGTTGGCTTGACCCTTCTACGGCTGGACCGTTGGTACTGAGGCACGAACTGAATGTTGTTAGACTCATATTTCATGTGTTGATCTGTATCGGGAAAACTTGGGTGTTCGATTGTTCGATCGGAAAGTTTGACATTTTCTATTTATCCGGAATGGGATACAATAATTGGAATTCACAAGAAGTTATGAGATAACTGAATGAATGTTATAAACATAGCAGTTTAGTCTCACTTGATCGGTTGCCACGGAATTTTGATGCGATCAAAAGTCCGTCGCAATCACGTAGCGTACGCGGATACTCGCCGGGTAAACTTAATAGACAGCCTCACTCCATAGCCCCGACCAAGTGACTGTAGGAGAACCCCGTCGCCGAAAGCATCCGTCCGGGTGCTCGCGGCAGCGGTGTTCCGCCTTGGTGCACTTTGTCGATGGTTTCGGGGGTGCGGCCGTCTACTAAAGTTTGCGACGAGTATTCGATCAGGATGTCGGGAATCTTGTTGAATTGCCCGACTTGATATTGAAAAGTGTTTTCAATTTTGAGACTAAAATGCGGGGTTTATGATTGTTAGGCATGCGATGTCTAAGTAATTCATTTGGTCAGGCATGCGATGTCTGAGGATGTTGCGGATTCCAACTGTTGTAGTTTTACACTTTCTTTTCTGTGACCGTAAGTGTAATATGTGATATCGCCGGTTTCGTTGCTATATGTCAACGACAATTGGGATACGCATGTTTACTTACATTGATGACATGTGATGTTATGCGTTGCTGGATATGTTATATTGGATCGTCGTGTTTGAATAGCCGGGGGTTTTTATGTGAGATGAGTGTTTTTTCATTTTCATTCATGTAAAAACTTGTATGTAATATTCTTTTATTGGGGCACTTCCAGGTTGCGGAAGTTGTCACCGTTTGTATATTATTTACTTTTCTGCACTAGGATAGACCCAAGGAGGGGAGCGCAAGTAACCGGGTTCTGGAGTCCAGTGGGAGACCAACTCGAGGAGTCGAGTCCGGGTCTCCTAACTCTAGAATTGGTAGGGTTTCTTGCCGCTCTCGTAGGGGTCTAGGGGTGTGGGTTTGGCTATTCATCACGACCGTGGAATCCGTGTTTTATACTGGCTCGTATTGAAAACACGGACGTCCTAGTATATCCAATATTTCATATGATTCTTCTGCTGCGATATCTGTGATGTGATCATGTGATGATCTGATGATAGATACAGTATATAGTATATATGATATATTATATAGATGTTACTTATGTTTTACACCCGCGCTAGCCCTGCCCTGCTCTGCCGTTAGTTACCTAACCTAACGGTGCACGAGGGGACATCGAGGCGAATGCGGATGGCATAAGTGTACGTCGTATTTATCTGTGATGTTTAGGTACATTTAATGATGGGACTTCATTAATGTGATTAATGAAATAAAAGAAACCTAAGATGTTGTAGAATCGAATTTCAAAATAAAACAGGTAGCTACAGTTCTTGCTTTGCACAGCGGTATATATGATATATCCTGCACCTTATTCGATGAGGAAAGGACCGAGATCCCTTCACCGGGAGTGACTCCTTTAGCAATAACTGGCAGATGCTACACACTCGGTTTGTCTTTTGAATGCTTTTAAGTGTTTTTGTTTTGCACAGTGATATATATGATATATCCCGCACCTCATTCGACGAGGAAAGGACCGACGATCCCTTCACCGGGAGTGACTCCTTTAGCAAAACCAGAAAAGTCTCAAAAACACTCCATTTCAAAATTCATTCGATCCTACAACGATATCAAGTTCATTACGCAATAGGTTTTCAGAAAAACCTGTCGTAGCCCTCCGTCATTTCAGATAAGTCCTATTTAGTATTCGTGCTACGTTTGTTGACCTCCGTCAAGGCGTAGTGTGCGGTAGCTAACTAGTATTTATCTGTTTATGCATATGATGCAGATTGAGTTAGGGTAGTCGTGCGGCCTTGTTGACCTCCGTCAAGGGTCGTGCGGGTGGGTTTAATTCGATCAAGAAATGATGGGTTGAACTTGACTAGTAGCCTATGGTTTGTTGACCTCCGTCAAGGTCATAGGGTGCTAGGGGCAAAATATTATCGGGAATTTCAAGTGTTGAAATTTGCAATGAGATTGCATACCTTCTATGAGATAGTTGGATCCCGATACCCGCTGCGAGTAAGAGTTACTCCTGGGAGAGTTTTATACATTACAATTAGCCGATCAAGTAGGTGTCTAGAAAGGTGTTAACGAGGTTACGCCTCTGGGAAAACGAGGGTTACATTAATTAGGTTTGTGCGAAAGCACGGGGGACCTCCCTCAAAGTACCGACACTGGCCTGGCTGAAAGATTGGCGAACTTGTAGTGTGTAATTAATCACGGCTAGTCTTTCCTTTTAGGGTTTGAAGGAAGATTTGATAAAAAGCAGTGGGAGCCATCCTGATTAGATAAAATATTAACCAATCTATTCTTGCAAGAGCGCACGCTGAGTGTTTTCTTCTCTCTCTCTCCTGGTAGCAACCATATCACGCCTTAATCAAGATAATAATACGGATTATTGACCGAACCTGCTTGTTATACTGAGCTGGGGAACGTTGGTCCCTCTCCAACTTATAATTGTTATAAGACAGAGCAGGAAATAGGGGATTACCAGAATTCCCGTGCCGCCCAAACGAAGAGAGTGCATGATGATGCATCATCTTCGGGTGTGTTCATTACAAAGAACTGTTTCTCAGTATCCTTTACGTCCTGGGTATGTGATACCAGATCAGGATCCCAGATATGTAATCTGTTACATAGGGCTATAGATAGGTAGAGAACTGAGAACGGGTGATAAGTTTCATGAGGCAGAAAACGGGGCAAGAGTTGCAGCCAAGTCTGTTGGTCACTGTCACCCTGTATTACCAATACATTGATTCTGAACAAATGTTATTAGATACCGAACCTGATATACAAAATCATATCTATCTCTTTATTAGTAAAGAAATGATAAAATTTTGTATAGTTGGATAATGTTTTGAACATTTCCTATATCAAAAGTTGATCGGTTCAGGCACGTTATCTAAAAGCATTGACGTTCTAAATCAAACTACAGTTCTTTAGTATACAGAATACACACAAGAGGAAGAGTTCAGAAATGAACGAATTCTTCTTAAGGTGTTGTAGACTAGGTCAGATCAATGTGACCCGACTAGCTGAAGTTACATGTAGATGCATATTTAAATCAGTTTGAATTTACATCTTGTGAAACTCGCCAGTCATGTCACAAAGATAAGATGACCGTAGCTCCGTTTACTGGAAACAGAGAAAGAGTTAGTGAACTCTTGGGATGATACATGTTGATGTATGTAGGTCCCCTGTCTACACATACCAAGACCGGTTCTTTATACTTCGTTACATTCTCTGATAATCTCTCAAGCTTCAGACCTATGTTCCTGCTGAAACACAAGTCCGAACCTTTTGAGATATTCACAGAATATAA
The DNA here is from genome assembly GCA_030015575.1 of Agapanthus africanus. Classification (NCBI taxonomy): domain Eukaryota; kingdom Viridiplantae; phylum Streptophyta; class Magnoliopsida; order Asparagales; family Amaryllidaceae; genus Agapanthus; species Agapanthus africanus. The sequence continues at coordinate 637,305,654 of CM057337.1, forward strand.
GTTAGAAGTAGAGAACCAAAATACGGGTAAAAGTATTATGTCCTTTAATGTGATCAGGGAGGAGAATACTTGAGTACGGAATTCCTGGACTATTCTAAAGGAGAATGAGATTCTCTCTCAGCATTACTCCTCCGTATACACCATAGCACGATGGTATATCGGGGCGGAGCAGATGCACCCTATTTGATATGGTGTGCTCTATGATGAGTAATACTGAGTTACCTATTTCCTTTTGGGAGTTGTGCACTTGAGAAGCTACATACCTATTGAAAAGGGTTCGAATCAAATCAGTTGCCTACCACTCCATATGAGATATGGAAAGGGAAGAGCCCATGTCTTAAGCTAGTTAAGATTTGGGGTTGTCCGGCCTATGTCTAAAAGCAAAATCCGGACAAGCTCGAGGCATGGTTTGTTATGTAGAACTGGAAAAGTTCCAGCTATACGAACTACAGCAGATGATTTGATAGAACCAAGGGATTCAGTAGATACCAACGAACCTCAGCCTCTCCGCCGATCTAGCAGGGTTCCTCACCCACCTAAGAGATACTTCGTTTTCTCTATGACAGTGGGAGCGAGGATTGCATCATGAGATGATGACCCAACTAGTTTCGAGCTGGCCATCAGGAGTGAGACTCTGTAAAAATGGCTGGATGTTTAGCGATCTGAGATGGAATCCTTATACACCAACAAAGTATGGACTTTGGTTGCTATATCTGAAGGGCTAAATCCCCATCAGGAGCAAGTATATCTTGAGAAGATTACTTGGTGTACATGGAAAAGTTGAGACTTTCAAAGCTAGACTTGTTAAAGGTTTTCGTCATCGACCAGGCATGGATAATGATGAAACCTTTTCCAGTGGCTATGCTTAAGTCCATTCAGATCCTACTTGCCACGGTTACATACCATGACTACGATATCTGGTTGTTGGGTGTCATGACTGCTTTTCTAAATGATATTTTGGAAGAGAGCGTCTATAAGTATACAGCCAGAGGGCTTCGTTGACAGTGGGAGCAGCGGAAACGTGTGCAAGATACTTTATAGGATAAAGCAGGCATCGCGGAGTTGGAACATCTGTTTTGATGGATTAGTCAAACAGTTTGACATCATCAAAATGGTAGATGAACCTTGTATATACAAAAAGGTAGTAGGGAGTATGGTGGTGATCCTCGTAGAGTACGTGGATGACATACTCTTGATAGGGAAGGAGTTTCCTATGCTACGCTCGATCAATCTCCGCTTATCACAATGATTCTCCATATAGGATCAAAGTGATGCCTCCTAAATCCTGGGTTTTGGATCTATGAGATAGATCTAATTGGATGTTGGGATTCTCACTAGTTGTAGTGAGATAGTATCAATTGATCCTGGGGAGAATCACTGGAAGTGTTCCAGGATGATAAAGACGGCTGAATGTCAGTCACAGGCATTGTCTTTACCCTAAGTAAAGGGACGGTATGTTGGAAGAGTTCCAAGATAGATACCGTGGCATACTAGACGATAAAGGAAGGATACATCGCTACTTAAGATGCTACCAAAGAGGCTGTTTGGGTGTATATTAGTTCATGAGATGAACTACGTTCCTACCATTGTGAGACAATGGAGTTGTGGCTCATGCCGAGGAACGCCGGTCCCATCAGTGATCCAGACTTATTCTAAGGCAGCATCGCCTGATCATGGAGATAGTTGATCTCCAGGGTGATCCAGGTTAAGAGAGTAGATTCAGAGGACAACACAGCAGATCCACTCACAAAGGCCTGTTCCCAGAGAGAGATTTTTATGGGATGGTTGAGTATGAGATACTACAACCACTGCTACAGATGGCCCTAGTGCAAGTGGGAGATTGTTAGTTATATGTATGCCCTAGAGGCCATTACTGTACATAGGATGTATATTGTAGTGGATGCTGGGACATATATAGGGAGGACTTTCTTGCTCGACATGATAGTATGCTATCTGGTTGAATTTTACCTTAACGTGTATACTGATTGTCTCTCTATTACATGTTGGTAAAGCCCTTAGGATGTGTACTTGACTACCTGGACTATGATGCGGATCATACTAGTGGGGACAGGTAGTCCATAAGTACATCCTTCAAAGTCCCTAGTCGTGGGTGTATCGAGATTGGGCATCGATATACCAGAGTAGACTAGCGTGTACCATCTCGACCCATACAGATGGGCGATGGATGATCCCATATCCATTGGTGTTTGACATCGGAGATGATATACGGGTGCTCAGTAGAGACTGGGTACACTGGACGGACTCGCCGAGAACTCCCAGATGGTATTATACCTCACGTTAGATGGCAGTTCTCTGATGACACTGGTACAGAGTAGTCTGTTGACCCGAGATCGTCATAGAGTCTTGTGTGGTTCCCACTGTGCTTTGATTTCCATCTTACCACGTCCAAGAGGGTGTGCAAAACGGTGGTTTTTGGGTACAGTCCCGAGTCACATGGAGGCAATGAGCGATAGGAGGGGATTCGTCTCTCCCGGTATAGGGGTTAATGTTGCGCTGTGTTCGATTGGCTATAACAGGAAATCCCTGGCCAGGGTTGCTGAGATTTACTGGTAAGTGTTACCAGTAGTTTCTCGAATTGTTATAGACCTCATATCGACACGACTTATCAAGCTATTGGGGTCTGACGTTTACCACCCCTAGGTGAGATATGCGACATATCAGACGATCAGACCGGACTGTACGGTAGTGTTACTGGTCGGATTCACTGGAGTGTGAGCGGGCTTGCTCGTCGATCTTCAGATCGCTCAATACCCGGGTGGCCGTTACGTTTAGCAGACCGCTTGCGGCTTGTGGGTGTTTGATATGATCATCATCTGCTGCCGGCGTATTGACGAGTCTTTAGAGTCCTTCACAGAGGTTTCCTGGCTCAAGCGAAACGAAATAGGAGCGCATATGAGATATGTGCGGGACCGAGAATAATGCGTGTATGTGATACCGTATTCCATTCTCGTGATGATTGTATCGATTGGTTATATGCGATGTAACCTAGTTATCGAATCAAGGATTGATTCGATAAGCCGATACATAGAATACTAGTCGGTTATATGCGATATGACCGGATCGTTAAATCAAGTGTTGATTTAATGATTTAATGCATAATTATATATTTGATATATTACTTTGCATTAACTAGTATTGGTTCACTTTAAATGGATTTTCTCACTCGGATTGTACACATTGTATATGTGATATACTTTTGTGCACTTGATTGTATCATGTTTGATGATACATGTTAGGCTAGGGTTTTGTGTAAAGATCAAACCATGGTTACATGATTATGGTTAGAGTTTTGTTTTATTCACTTATTTATTTATCCATTTCATTTTGGAAAATAAATGAGAAGAGAAAAGAATGGTGGCTTTATTTGTTGTTTAGTTGAAGCTTCATGAAGCTTTGACTTTGTCCACCATTCTTATCTCATCCTTAACCCTAACCATTCCTTTAACCCTTGGTTAATTCTCTACACATAACCATAGTTAGAATTATGATAAGGATGGTTTTTCTATTCTTTTTCATTAACTTATCATATATCATTTTCTTCTTCTTCTTCCTTGAACTCAAGAAGAAAACCTTAAGCTCCATCAATGGTGATTGATGGAAATGAGTGAGAAATCCAAATCTAAAGTCTACCCACTTCCTATTTCTTCATCCTCTACCTCTTGCCAAGTAGTAGAGTGTGTTTTCTTCACAAGTTTCTTGACTTGGTGAAGTCGGAGCTTGATTTAGCGATGCCTCGACGTAGATCATCTTCGGCATGGACATCGATGACCTAGCCCGTCCATTCTCCGATGAAGCCGACGCTAGAGCCCGGGACTTGTTATGGACAGCGAGGAGACTTCATTGCGGAGCTATGGAGGTGGAGAACCGGATCTACAAAGGTTGTATTTCCGTATCTCTTAGTTAAGTGTTAACTAGTTTATTGTTTCGCCTAGATTTCTACCCAACGATCCGTAGTTTAGGGTTTCTCGGCACCGTAATTTTTGAAATTGGCATGGATGATGCCTTGTGAGACCTCACTAGAGTGCCTAGGAACCCTACAGTTACACTCGGTCAAGCACCTCTTATCACACAAGTTCTCCATGAAAGATCTAACTGATGCCTCCTACATCCTGGGGATATAGATCTATAGAGATAGATCTAAATGGATTTGAGATTGTCCTAATCCAGGTATATAGACACCATGCTAAAGGTGTTTAGTATGGATGATTCTAAGCGTGGTAATGTACCCGCTTTTTCAGGAATCACTCTCTCCAAAGAGATGTCTCTCGAGACTGATTTGGAGAGGGCTCGTATGCAAGGAATGCCCTATGCTTTGGCAAACGGGTCAATCATGTATGTGGTATTATGTACCAGACCAGATGTAGCTTACTCACTAGGTGTAGTGAGTAAGTATCGAAAAGATCTTTGGGAAAACCACTGGACAGCTGAAGAACATTCTTAAGTGCTTGAAAAGGACTAAAGAGATATTCTTGGTGTATGGTAACGGTGAAATCCAGATAGAGTCCTTTACCGATTCGAGCTTCCCGAGTGATAAAGACGACTGAAAGTCAGTCCCGGGTTTTGTCTTTACCCTCAGTGGAGGGACGGTATGTTGGAAGGGTTCCAAGCTATATACCGTAGCAGACTCGTAGATAGAGGCTAATTACATTGCTACCAACGATATTGCTAAAGAGGTTGTCTGGATGAATAGAGTTCATGAGATGAACTAGGTTCCTACCATTAGGCATCCAATACCTGTGTATTGTGATGATAATGGAGCTGTGGTTTTGGCCTAGGAACCCCGGTCCCGTCAGCGATCCAGACATATTCTTAGACTGTATCACCTGATCAGGGAGATAGTTGATCTCTGGGAGATCGAGGTCAGGAGAGTTGACACAGAGAATAACACAGCGGATCCACTCACCGAGGCCATTCCCCAGATGTTATTCGAGAGAATTTTGAGACGTTGGGTATGAGATCCTACAACAACTGGCCTTAGTGCAAGTGGGAGATTGTTAAGAATATATATACCCTAGAGGCCATTATTGATGATATAGTGGATGCTTGGACATATATATAGAGGATTTTCTTGCTCGACATGATAGTATGCTATCAGGTTACCTTTATCTTAACATGTAGACCGGTATTTATACTGTCTGTCTCTTACATGTTGATAAAGCTCTTAGGATATGTACATGACTACCAAGATTATGATGAGATCATACTAGTAGGGCCAGGTTGGTCCAAAAGTACATCCTTTAATCAGTTCCTAGTCATGGGAATATCGAGACTAGGGCATCGATATTCCAGAGTAGATTAGTGTGTACGTTTCTTGTCCCTTAGAGGGCGATGGTTGATCCCACAACTATTGGTGTGTGACATCAAAGATTGTACGCAGGTGCTCATTGGAGAATGGGTACACCGAACAGGACTCGCCGAGGACTCCTATGTGGTAGTATACCTATCGTCAGATAGCAGTCCTCTGGTGACACTGGTATAGGTTAGTCTGTAGACCCGAGATCGTCATAGAGTCTTGTGTGGCTCCCACTGTGTTTTGATTTCCTCCCTACCACGCTCAAGAGGTGTTGTGCAAACAGGTGGATTTTGGGTACAGTCCCGAGTCACATAAAGGCAATGAGCGATAGGAGGAGTTTCATCTCTTTCGGTATTGGGGGTTGATGTTGCGCTATGCTCGATTGGCTATAACTGGAAGTCCCTGGCCAGGGCTGCTTCCGAGATTTACTGATAAGAGTTATCAGTAGTTTCTCGAACCGTTATAGGCCAGACATCGGCATAAATTATCACGTTACTGGGGTCTGACGTTTACCACCCCTAGATATGATATGCGACATATCAGACGAAGAGACCAGACTGTACGGTAGTGTTACTGATAGGCTTCATGGAGACTATGAACAAGCTTGCTTATTGATCTTCATAACGCTCAATACCCGGATAGCCGTTATGTCCAGCTAGTACCGTTGACGGCTTGTAGGTGACTGATGTGATCATCACCTACTGCTGGCGTATTGACGAGTCTTTAGAGTCCCATACAGAAGTTCCCTAGTTCAAGCGAAACGAAGTAGGATACATATGTGATATGTGTGTGGGCCTGATTAAATACGTATATGTGATACCGTATTGTAATCTTGCAGTTATCTGTTACCGGTTCGGTTATATGTGATATAACAAGATTGTCGAATCAAGTGTTGATTTGATGATGTGATATACAGAAAAATGATATTAGTCGGTCATATGTGATACAACCGGATTATTAATCAAGTGTTGATTTAATAATGTGATATGCATTATATGTGATATGATTATATCTTAACTAATATCATTAGCTCACTAATTATTGTTCATAATATATATTAATATATATATATATATATATATAATGAAGCGTGGCATAAAATTCTATTTTGTGAAAATAGAAATGAGGTGGAAAATGAAAGCATGGTTGCAAGCATGGGATTTATATTTGTTTATTTATCTTGACTCACTATTCAAGTATGGTTGCAATTTTATATTGCAAAATTAAAATTACAACCATGCTTGAATAAGTGGGGGTCAAGTGTTGCCATTCATTCTTAGTTCATTCTCAACGCTTAGCCATTTTCTTGAGTTTCTCCCATGGTTTCTCTCTAGCTTCTTCATCCTCCTCATTGTCATGGTTCAAGTTTCAACCCTCACATGTGATGTGAACCATGAAACTTGAACACAAACTTGTGAGCCTTAACATCCCCTACTTCACCATCCTACACTTGACTAGCGATCGAGTGTAGCGTGTTTACTACGCTAAAGAGTTAAATGTAGAGATAGCTTGAGTTGGAGGGACTTCGTATGGATCATCTTCGGTACGAAGGTCATCGGAGGAAGCTAGTCCAAAACTTCAAGTGGAGCCTAGTGGAGTCGGGGGACTACTACACGGAGCATGTGAAGTGAAGGACTCGTTCTACGAGGATATAGCCATTCTTCATTTCTCATGGTTTACTAGATATCAAAACTTTAACCCTAATATTCTAGCAAAGATCTTGTATAGTCTAACATAGCACCTAATAAAAATTAAAATTTGGCATGCTTGATGCTACTAAAAGCTCATGGTGGTGCTAGGGTCGACTTTCAATTCCATGGAAGTAACAATTAGCTCAATATTGAGGATTGTAATGTTCAACCATTGCGTTGTAGGCAACCATCGATTCCTCCTTCAATAGGTTCATCTTTCCCAAGAACTCAACCGCCATGTATTGGTAACCACTTATTAAACCGGATAATATTGCAAAACAAGTTGAGATGAAATAAACTATATGCGAACCGCTAATAAATAGACCAAATTATTTAATGAAATGACTAAGAATTGGCCGATATTGTGATATAAATTATATTTTTGTTAATGTTATCTATTTTATATAACCGATATTGGCCGATACTGTGATATGAAGTTACATGCAACTTATTAGAAGTTATAAATAGGTTGATAGAAATTACAGGCAAGTGCTTATAACTTACAGGTAACTTATTAGAAATTACAAACAACTAATTAGAAGTTACAGGCAGATAGTTAGAAATTAAAAGTAAGTGCATAGTGATAGATTTCAATGCTAGGGTCGCAACGTTTGCGGACCGCGGCGGAATGTAAAATCAAAATTTTACAAGGCTTAGCAACAAAAACAACAACAAGATCATTCATTTACTTAGTAATTGCAACAAACCATAAACTAAAGAGAAGTGTTACAACCTTTGCAGTATCTTCATTTGCTTCAATGGAGAACTTGAACTCTGGCTAGACCTAGCGAGCTCCAGGAGAGTCTAGGACGCTGACCGTCTCACCGTAGATAATCCGCGTGAAAGCCCTAAAGCCAAAACTCCATCTTCACTTCTCAAGTGAAGAAACTCACGTATTGAACTAGCTAAGTTAATATGTGAGGCGATTTGATCAAGAAAAACACTCTTTTTAAATTCTAACCTTATTTCATACCTCCACCATTTTTGTAGAGAGAGGAAGAAGATGAAGAAGAAGAAGAGCCATGGAAAAAGATGTTTAAGGAATTAACATAAAATGAAGAGAAGAATAGAATATAAGAATGAATAAAAACAAAGAAAAGAAGATAGAAGATATTAGAAGAAGTCCACTCTTCTATTCATTTCTTTTCTTTTCTTTTCATTTCATTTCATTTTATGTTTATTCTTAACATAAATGATTTCTCTTTACTTTATACACACACACACACATACATATTTATAAAGAGAAGAAAACATTTATCAAATATATTTACATATTATGTATCGCATACGCAATAATATATCAGTATCACATACTAATATATACACACAGAGAGTGTCTGTGTGTGTATCCAAATGCATAATTGTTGGAGATAGTGCCCTCAAAGTCAATTATTGGATCGCAGGTACGTGATTGCAATGATTGAGGCAGGACCTATACCGATATGACAGTCTTGCTCGAGATGATAGTTTGCTATCTGGTTTGTCTTTATCATCGTATACATGCTTTAGTTCACTATTGCATGATGATAGAGCCCATAGGATTCTTGCTTGACTACCAGCAGTATGATGGCGATCATATACGTGGGAGCTGGGGTCTGTAAGCACATCCTCGAAGTGTCCCTAGTCGTGGGAGTTTCGAGACAGGGCATCGATACTCCAGAGTAAACTAGTGTATACAGTCGAGACCCCGATGAGGGGCGGTGGCCGGTCTCACAAGCCACTGGTATCAGTTGGATCACCTAAGATGTATACAGGTGCTCATTAGGTTATGAGTACACCGGACAGGACTCGCCGGGAACATGCTAGTTGGTATTATACATATCGTCAGATAGCAGTTCCCTGGTGACATATGTACAGGTTAGTTCATCGACCTGAGATTGTTATTTGTCTCGTGTGAGTTCCCACTGTGCTTAGATTACTACCCTACCACGCTCAAAGGAGTTGTGCAAACAGGTTTTAGTTGGGTACAGTCCCGAGCCACATTGGAGGCAAGTGAGCGGATCGTCGGGGATTCGTTTCTCCCGGTATTGGGGGTTGATGTCGCGCAGTGCACGGGTGGCCATCACTAGGAATCCTCGGCCGAGGTAGTGGAGAATTACTGATTTGGATCAGTAGTTTCTCAGGTGGTGATGGGCTTCATACCGACACGATTTATCGCGTTATTAGGGGTCTGACTTTATCCACCCCCTAGACTCGATATGCGATACTCTTTAGACGAACGGACCGGACTGTATATACATTGTCACTGTCAGACTCAGTAGGGTTCATAGATGAGTTCGCTCGTCAGCTTCCCTTCCAATCAATACATAGGCAACCGTTACGTACAGCTTGTACCTCTGACGTGCTAGTGGTTATACCCAGTGCCAGTGTGTTGATAAGTCATTAGAGTCCCCTACAGACACTTTCCCAAGTTCGGGCGAAACGTTGTAGAGGCCGTATGGGTTTATGGCAAGGTTCGGAAAATGCACGTGCGTTTTCGCACGTGTCGTTTTTCGGGCAGATAATACTGGTCGGTTTTGGTTTAAGCCGGATCCGAGTATTATATTGTGTAGATATAATATCTTTGTCTCAGTTGCATTTATATTCGGTCGTAATACAAATGCGGGTATGTTTATACTGATACGGGGTTATCCTGAAATTCGTTTCAGGATCACTTTTGGAAGTTGCCAGTTTCCAGTTTTCTATCAGCCGTATTTAACATTCGGTTAAATGCGGATTTATCTTTTCTTGATGAGGTGGGTCAGTGTTCTAGAAGGTTCTAGAGAGGGTGACAAGGCTTGTGAGTCATTGAGTCGTTAATGGTGCATTTAATGATAAGGTGACTAGGTTAAGTGATTCATTGTTTTCATTAATGCATTCATACAAGGTGTCTTGTGACTCATTCTTTTGGTTTAGTGCTAATGGTCACTCTCTTGTTTCCTACACTCACCTCCCTCCCCTTTAAATTGTCCAGCCACCCCTTGGTGGAGATCATGGTTGTTAATTGGAAAAAAGATATAAGTTTTGGTGCATAGAAATTAGATGTGATCGATTTCTCATTTCCATTTGATCCAAAAGGCAACTTCTATAACCGTTCGTCCATAGCCTTGGACGTTACGAGACAAAGTGTTCTACTCATTCTCTACTTCATCTTGGTCGTCTCTTTTAGCAAAATTGACGACCGAGTTGCCTCGGTTCAGAGGCGGGAGCCCGTTTAAAAGATCCGTCGACGTGGTGCCACCTGGACGATGAGACTGGAGATTCAGGAGATCGGAGCAGCCACAACAAAGCGTGGGATGATAGTTGAAGACCGATGGACTCGGATCGTTCGGTATAACATTTCTACCCACTTTGTAATTTGTTAGTTTAGCTTTAATGGCAGATCCAGGTTACGGTACGCGATAGCGCCAGTTTGTAAAAAGTTTTTGTTCCGCATTTGGCGTCTGTTTGACGGCCGGGGCGCTACCGTGGACTTACAGTGGTATCAGAGCCTCACCATTAAGCTATACTAACTTGTGCTAACGCGTTTAAAAGATCGATCGAACGGAATTTCCGAAATCACAATTTTCAAGTGCTTAAGTTTCTGTCGATTTTAAACAGGTTCTAAAAATTATTTTACATATCACAGAATATTAAGCAGGGTTTTTAAGCATATGGATGAAAATTGGGCACGTGATCCCACAAGAGCACCGCAGATCCGCGGTCAAACCTAGGGTTTGACCGCGGAACCGCGGCGCTTTAGTGGGAACAGTGCATCAATTTTTCACAGAGAGCTTCTTTTTGGAAAATGTGGTTTTTGGTATAGTTCTTTTGGGCCCAGGTTTTGTTACTGTACAGCAGATGTACATGGGGCCCACTTCGGGAAATTTGGTCGATCGAAATTTTAAATTTGTTAGTATACAGTATTTACATTATATCTCGGACCGGGAATATCATTTGATCGATAAACCGCGTCTAATTACTATAGTTCTTTTAGACGGGTTTGCGAACGTGACATGCGCGTTGATGTTCTGTGTTGTGCTGTGATGTTGCGGATTTATCGTGGTGGATAGCAGGGTGCAATGATAGTGCAGTTTGGATTTATTTGTACATTTGATATTGCGGGGCGAGCGTCCAATATGTGGACTGCCGTCACTGTCTGTTGTATAATATTCTTTTGGGGCACGACCGGGTAGAGGTCGATGTACTCGTTGTACATATTTTTATTTCTGTACTAGGTTTATCCCGCGAAGGAGTGCACGGATAGCCGGGTTCTGGAGGGCAACGGGTCCGTATCTCATGGTTTTGAGAGGCAAAGGGACCTCACTCTAGAATTGGCAAACTATTCGCCGCACTCGTAGGGGGTATAGCTTGACCCAAGGAGGGGTGCTCAATTTACAGGATTCCGTGAAGTGCCGGGTGTTCCATTCACTTTGTTGTGGGGACTACCTCGCTTCAGGTTTTGGCGGGTAACTTGCCGCACCCGTAGGGGTCTAGGTTTCATTGCACAGGCTATCCACACGACCAGGGGAACGTCGGGTTTCAGCAGCGGCTCTGTGAAACTCGGGGATCCCAGATTATCTGTATTGTTCTGTGATGCTTATTACTTTTCTGTAATGTTGCATATTATCATGCCTGGAGCGATTATTGTATATTGGTATATATACTATTAGATGTTGTGTATGTTTTACACCCGCGCTAGTCCGGTCCCCGCTCTGTCGTTAGTTAAGTAACCTAACGGGTGATGACGGGACCCAGTGGCGAATGCAGATGGCATATACGTATATTTTATTTTCGTTCTTTTCTGGTATGATTGATTGATGGGACTGTATTGATTCTGATCAATGCAAGGATAAAACAAACCTATATTTGATGTTGTTGGAACAAATTTTAAAAAAGTGTTATTACAAAGATGTTTCCTTTTGTTTTGCATAGTGATATTCAGTCAGAATTTCCCGCACCTCATTCGACGAGGTAAGGGCCGAGATCCCTTCACCGGGAATGACCCCTTGGGCATAAGTTTACGTCAGGGTAATAACTTCAATATAGTCGATTACAAGTTGCTTTGCATCGCGGTATTCAGTTGGAATATCCTGCACCTCATTCCACGAGGAAAGAGCCGAGATCCCTTCACCGGGAGTGACCTCTTTAGCAAAACGTTTTCGCCACTATATTTTTATAAAAAAAAGCTATCAGTTTCCTTCAACGAGATCAAGTTCATTACGTTAAAGGTTTTTCGCCAAAAACCAGCCGTAGCCCTCCGTCATTTCTTTTGGGTATGCAGTAGTATTCAAGCTATGCATTTGACCAACGCCAGGGCATAGTGTTTGGTAGCTGCTGGGGTATTTCATTTGTTGCATAGATAGATGAGTTGGTTTGGGACAGTCGTTCTGCCATTTGGCCAACGTCAGGGGCATGTGTGGGTGGGTTCAAATTGACCTGGACAGTGACGGGTAGAACTTGGCATGTGACTTATGACATTTTGACCAACGCCAAGGTTATAAGAGCATGGGGCAAAAATCACATCGGGAGTTTCAAACATACAGGAAACTTACCAGGCATGCGCATACCTTCTGGAGTGTGATAACTTGAGTGGCTTCCATCAAGTTATCATGCGACGATAGTTGGATCCCGATTCTCACTGATGAGTTGGTTTACTCCTCGGGTGATCCCGACTAATTCTTCTTTCAGGTTTGGAGGAGAATTTGAGATAACAGTGGGAGGTTTCCTGATTAGATAAAGTGATAACCATTCTGATCTAGGTTAGAGTGCACGCAGAGTGTTTCTTTTCTCTCTCTCTTTGGCAGCGACCTTTGACCGACCCTAGACTATGACTCAGTGACCAAGTTGACCGAACCTTCTTAAAATACTGGCTTTTGGATTGTCTGAGTTGCATAAGTCATTGCTGCTCCTTCTTTTACCTTTTGTATTTCTCAGAACACCCCGTATTACTACGGACATCCACTTCCATTGGATAGATCCATCGTATGATTATATACGAACTCGAAGGTACTACTTCGAGGATGGATCCAGGTTCAGGAGAAATAGAATTGGTTTATTCAGTTGTTTTTTATTATCACCTTCTCTCAGGTTGCGAGGGCTCCTTGGTTTAGGAGGGTACACCTATTACGCTTATTGGATAGTCTTATTCCAAAGCATAGGCAGGTGCCGAAAGGTAGGGAATGAAGAAAACCAATTAGCCTAAGTAGGGTGTGCAGAAGGTAATATGTAAAGACAAGATAAAGGAATTAGAAAGTGGGCAAAGTAAATTGCGACTGCTATCATTCACGACCAAACCGCGTACTTCATCACCACTCCTATTTCACTCTTGCTTTTTTCCCCAGTTCAGGAGAAATAGAATAAGGTATTATTCAGTTGTCTTTTATCATTACCTTCTCTCAGGTTACGAGTACTCCTTGGTTTAGGAGGGTACACCTATTATGCTCACTGGATAGTCTTCTTCCAAACCATAGGCTGGTGCCGAACGGTAGGGAAGGAAGAAAACCATTTAGCCTAACGATGGTGTACAGAAGGTAACGACTAAAGACAAATAAAGGGATTTGGAGAGATGGCAATAAAATATACGGTTATAGTCATGAATTGGATTATGGAAGAGGCATTACTGTGAATTCCAGGATACCCCTGTGAAACATTTTCATGTTTCAGTTTCACTGCGCATTGTTAAAAGAAAACTGTTTTCCCGATTAGATACTTACTCCAGGGTATGTATTTACCAGGTTTCATTCTCATATCTGTATGGTTTTTACAAATGATGAGTGGGAGTAAGTTATTGGGAATTAGGTGATCATCCTCATTATATCAGAATTCGTTGTAATTGGTGATATTTGAGGAAGTCGCCTGGGTACAGTTTTCAACCTACGATGCACATGTATTGAGTTATTTGAACTCAGCAGACTTATACAGAGTATTGTATGTTGTCTAGTGTCCATCAGGACAAAGGGGTAGGTCATCGTACTATGTTCTGTTTACTTATGACTTCTCTAGTTTTTAGACAAGTGTTTCGTAGAAATACAATGTCTAAGTTTTGAGAAGTTGTGGGTATAAGAATAATGTAGAGAACCAGGTGTCACAAGTATCGGGATTCTTTAAAGAGATTGAAGATACAGATTCTTGTGATTGGTATTCAGATGATAGTAATGGTTTTTGAGAAACTCGTTTCTCTTTCAGGTTACTCATAATTAGATGGATTCCTAAGTTGAGTAATGCTGAGTAGCCACTTTCCATTAAGTTGATATACACTGGAGACAGCTGCATGATTTGAATCTGGTTCCAATTAAATTAGTGCATCTGTTTCTATATTGGATATAGAATGGTTCATATCGTAATGATGTTAAGGTAAGGGGAGTTGTCCAGCTTATGCTTAAAACCAGACACTGGATAACTCAATGCACGTTTCTGTAATGGCAGTTTGTGGGTTGACCCTGGCTTTGACGAGGGTTGACATTTCTACCATCTCGAATATCAATAGTGATATTGTTCTTGACTCGCCACTGTTTTAGTAAAATGGATTTTTTCAGAAAACAGTAGTGGGAGTAAGGTAGAACTGGAAGTGATTCCAGAACCGCAAACAATTACGGAAAATTTAATAGGACCAATATATTCAAACAGGTTTGACATTCTATTAGCCACTCCGCAGATATGGAGGGTAACCTCAGTCACCCGAGAGGTACTCCGGTAGCCTCAAGGACGGTGACAGGGAGGTTCTTGTTTACCCAGACTTGACACTACTGTTGTTCCAGACTATGAGACCCGGTAAGAGGATAAGTATAACATCGTTCTAAAGTAGCTTTAGAAGTGTACGTAGATATTATTCTGCCAGAGAGTTGTCGTAGTCAGTGGGAGCAGCGGAAGCATAGTGGGCAGGTAGCTTATGTCTATTTATAGGCTTGAGCAGATATAGCAGAGATAAGATCATCCATTTTTGATGTGAAAGTCATGGGTTTGACTTCATCAGAATAGGGGATGGATCTGTTAAGAAGGTAGTAGGGTGTGGTGTCATGGTATTTGGATGACATACACAGAGTAGGAAGTGAAATTCCTATACTACGATCGGTTGTACTGTGGTCGTCACACAGTTGTTTCTGAAGACAGGACATGGATATAATATCGGACATTCTGGTTACTAGATCTATGGTTTTAGATCTAGATTTATGTAGTTTCCCAATGTGGGTATTTTGACAGTATTCTAATAGTATTTTAGAATAGATGACTCCTGGCATGGTGGTGTACCTGCAGGTGATGGAGTCACCCTCTCTAAAGGTGTCTTAGAGACTAAAGGAGAGAGGGATGTGCATGATTGGCAGATCACTTGCTTAGGCAATTGAGTCAATCATGAGATGTCAAGTACCACACCAGATATAGTTTTTGCACTTGATGCGATAAGTTTATATTAATCCAATCCTGAAGAAACGTAAGGAAGCAGTTTTAGAACATAAGGTGCATATTCTATGGATTTGATGACGGCAGCCTCCTTCAGGAGACGGTTATCATTCCAGGCTTCAAAGGTGACATGGATGACAGAGTGATTGTCAGAGTTATAGTTTTCCCTCTGACGAGAGACAGTATTATGGACAGGTGGTCCAAGAGGATACTATGGGAGGCATGGTGCTGGATACTGATTAGGTTCAGTTATTGATACAGTCTAAGAAGTTTGGATTTGGAGTTCATTTATGAACTAGGTCCCATCAGATATCCAAACATATTCTAAGATAGGTATTACTCGATTCGGGAGATGGCTTTCTCCGCGAACTTGAGATTTAGAGAGATATAGAAAGAAACATCAGGGCGGATCCACTCACTGAGGCTATTTCTCGAACACAAGAGTTTTACAAACTAGCTTTGTGAAACTGATTAGTAGAGGAGTTGGATGTTCGGTATCACACGGGCTGTGAGTATGCGACATCGCAATAATTAGCCTTAAGTGCAAGTGGGAGATTGTTGGAGATAGTGCCCTCAAAGTCAATTATTGGATCACAGGTACGTGATTGCAATGATTGAGGCAGGACCTATACCGATATGACAGTCTTGCTCGAGATGATAGTTTGCTATCTGGTTTGTCTTTATCATCGTATACATACTTTAGTTCACTATTGCATGATGATAGAGCCCATAGGATTCTTGCTTGACTACCAGCAGTATGATGGCGATCATATACGTGGGAGCTGGGGTCTGTAAGCACATCCTTGAAGTGTCCCTAGTCGTGGGAGTTTCGAGACAGGGCATCGATACTCCAGAGTAGACTAGTGTATACAGTCGAGACCCCGACGAGGGGCGGTGGCCAGTCTCACAAGCCACTGGTGTCAGTTGGATCATCTAAGATGTATACAGGTGCTCATTAGGTTATGAGTACACCGGACAGGACTCACCAGGAACATGCTAGTTGGTATTATACATATCGTCAGATAGCAGTTCCCTGGTGACATGTGTACAGGTTAGTTCATCGACCTGAGATCGTCATTTGTCTCGTGTGAGTTCCCACTGTGCTTAGATTACTACCCTACCACGCTCAAAGGAGTTGTGCAAACAGGTTTTAGTTGGGTACAGTCCCGAGCCACATTGGAGGCAAGTGAGCGGATCGTCGGGGATTCGTCTCTCACGGTATTGGGGGTTGATGTCGCGCAGTGCACGGGTGGCCATCACTAGGAATCCTCGGCCGAGGTAGTGGAGAATTACTGATTTGGATCAATAGTTTCTCAGGTGGTGATGGGCTTCATACCGACACGATTTATCGCGTTATTAGGGGTCTGAATTTATCCACCCCCCTAGACTCGATATGCGATACTCTTTAGACGAACGGACCGGACTGTATATACATTGTCACTGTCAGACTCAGTAGGGTTCATAGATGAGTTCGCTCGTCAGCTTCCCATCCAATCAATATATAGGCAACCGTTACGTACAGCTTGTACCTCTGACGTGCTAGTGGTTATACCCAGTGTCAGTGTGTTGATGAGTCATTAGAGTCCCCCACAGACACTTTCCCAAGTTCGGGCGAAACGTTGTAGAGGCCATATGGTTTATGGCAAGGTTCGGAAAATGCACGTGCGTTTTCGCACGTGTCCATTTTCGGGCAGATAATACTGGTAGGCTTTGGTTTAAGCCGGAACCCAGTATTATGCTGTGTAGATATAATATCTTTGTCTCAATTGTATTTGTATTCGGTCGTAATGCAAATGTGGGTATGTTTATACTGATACGGGGTTATCCTGAAATTCGTTTCAGGATCACTTTTGGAAGTTGCCAGTTTCCAATTTTCTATCAGCCGTATTTTGACATTCGGTTAAATGCGGATTTATCTTTTCTTGATGAGGTGAGTCAGTGTTCTAGAAGGTTCTAGAGAGGGTGACAAGGCTTGTGAGTCATTAGGTCATTAATGGTGCATTTAATGACAAGGTGACTAGGTTAATTGTGATTGGTTTGCTTTAAATGCTTTCATACTTGGTGCTAAGATATTTGTTGTTGATCTTTTCCTTTATGGTCACATTTCCCCTCCTACACTCACCTCCCTCCCTCTCTATAAGTGGCCGGCCTTCCCCCCTCTCTTAGATGATGGTTATTGTTCACTAGAAAAAAGATTATGATAGATTCGGGTTCATGAAAATTAGATAGCCTCTTTCTCATTTCACCCGATCCAAAAGGCAACTTCCATAACCGTTCGTCCGTGAATTTGGACATAACGAGACAAAGTGTTCTACTCATTCTCTACTTCATCTTGGTCGTCTCTTTTAGCAAACTTGACGATCGAGTTGCCTTGGTTCAGAGGCAGGAGCCCGTTTAAAGATCCGTCGACGTGGTGCCACCTGGACGAGAAGATTGGAGATTCAGGAGATCGGAGCAACCGCAACAAGCGTGGGATGATGGTTGAAGACCGAAGGACTCGGATCGTTCGGTATAACCTTTCTACCCACTTTGCAATTTGTTAGTTTAGCTTTAATGGCAGATCCGGGTTATAGTACGCGATAGTGCCAGTTGTAAAAGTTTTTGTTCCGCATTTGGCGTCTGTTAGACGGTCGGGGCGCTACCGTGGACTTACAGTGGTATCAGAGCCTCACCATTAAGCTATACTAACTTGTGCTAACGCGTTTAAAATATCGATCAAACCGTATTTCGAAAATCACATTTTTCCAAGTTCACAGTTTCTGTCGATTTTAAATCAAGTCCTAAAATTATTTTTCATATCACAGAAAGTTGTGCAGGGTTTTATATGCACGTGGTGAAAATTTGGGCACATGATCCTTCAATATCGCCGCGGAATCGCGGTTAAACCTAGGGTTTGACCGCGCATCCGCGGCCATTCTATATGATCACTGCTCCAAATTTGCACAGTAGCTTCTTCACTGGAAATTGTGGGTTTTGGAATATTTGTTTTGGGCCCAGATTTTGTTACTGTACAGCAGAAGTACGTGGGGCCCACTTCGGGAAATTTGGTCGGTCGAAATTTTAAATTTGTTAGTATGCAGTACTTATTTTATATCTCCGACCGGGAATGTCATTTGATCGGTAAACCGCGTCTGACTGCTATAGTTCTTTTAGACGGGTTTGCGAACGTGACATTCGCGTTGATGTTCTGTGTTGTGCTGTGATGTTGCGGATATGTCGTGGTGGATAGCAGGGTGCAATGGTAGTACAGTTTAAATTTATTTGTACATTTGATATTGCGGGGCGAGCGTCCAACATGTGGACTGCCGTCACTGCCTGTTTGTATAATATTCTTTTGGGGCACGACCGGATCGAGGTCGATGTACCCGTTGTACATATTTTTATTTCTGTACTAAGTTTATCCCGTGAAGGAGTGCATGGATAACCGTGTTCGGGAGGGCAACGGGTCCGTATCTCATGGCATTGAGAGGCAGAGGGATCTCACTCTAGAATTGGCAGACTATTCGCTGCACTCGTAGGGGGTACAGGTTGACCCAAGGAGGGGTGCTCAATTTACCGGATTCCGTGAAGTGCCGGGTGTTCCATTCACTATGCTGTGGGGACTACCTCGCTTCAGGTTTTGGCGGGTAACTTGCCGCACCCGTAGGGGTCTAGGTTTCATTGTACAGGCTATCCACACGACCAGGGGAACGTCGGGTTTCAGCAGCGGCTCTGTGAAACCCGGGGATCCCAGATTATCTGTATTGTTCTGTGATACTTATTACTTTTCTGTAATGTTGCATATTATCACGCCTGGAGCGATTATTGTATATTAGTATATATACTATTAGATGTTGTATATGTTTTACACCCGCGCTTGTCCAGCCCCCGCTCTGTCGTTAGTTAAGTAACCTAACGGGTGATGATGGGACCCAGTGACGAATGCGGATGGCATATACGTATATTTTATTTTCGTTCTTTTCTGGTGTGATTGATTGATGGGACTGCATTGATTCTTATCAATTCAAGGATAAAACAAACTTATATTTGATGTTGTTGGAACAAATTTTAAAAGGTGTTATTACAAAGACGTTTCTTTTTGTTTTGCATAGTGATATTCAGTTTAGAATATCCTGCACCTCATTCCATGAGGCAAGGGCCGAGATCCCTTCACCGGGAGTGACCCCTTGGGCAGAAGTTTACGTCAGGGTAATAACTTTAATATAGTCGATTACAAGTTGCTTTGCATAGCGGTATTCAATTAGAATATCCAGCACCTCATTCCATGAGGAAAGAGCCGAGATCCCTTCACCGGGAGTGACCTCTTTAGTAAAACTATTTCGCCACCATATTTTATAAAAAGCTATCAGTTTCCTTCAACGAGATCAAGTTCATTACGTTAAAGGTTTTTCGCCGAAAACCAGCCGTAGCCCTCCGTCATTTCTTTTGGGTATTCAGTAGTATTCAAGCTATGCATTTGACCAACGCCAGGGCATAGTGTTTGGTAGCTGCTGGGGCATTTCATTTGTTGCATAGATAGATGAGTTGGTTTGGGACAGTCGTTCTGCCATTTGGCCAATGTCAGGGGAATGTGCGGGTGGGTTCAAATTAACCTGGACAATGACGGGTAGAACTTGGCATGTGACTTATGACATTTTGACCAACGCCAAGGTTATAAGAGCATGGAGCAAAAATCACATCGGGAGTTTCAAACATACAGGAAACTTGCCAGGCATGCGCATACCTTCTGGAGTGTGATAACTTGAGTGGCTTCCATCAAGTTATCATGCGATGATAGTTGGATCCCGATTCCCACTGATGAGTTGGTTTACTCTTCGGGTGATCCCGACTAATTCTTCTTTCAGGTTTGGAGGAGAATTTGAGATAACAGTGGGAGGTTTCCTGATTAGATAAAGTGATAACCATTCTGCTCTAGGTTAGAGTGCACGCAGAGTGTTTCTTTTCTCTCTCTCTTTGGCAGCGACCTTTGACCGACCCTAGACTATGACTCAGTGACCAAGTTGACCGAATCTTCTTAAAATACTGGCTTTTGGATTGTCTATAGTTGCATAAGTCATTGTCGCTCCTTCTTTTACCTTTGTATTTCTCAGAACACCCCGTATTATTACGGACATCCACTTCCATTGGATGGATCCATCGTATGGTTATATACGAACTCGAAGGGACTTCTTCGAGGATGGATCCAGGTTCAGGAGAAATAGAATTGGATAATTCAGTTGTCTTTTATTATCACCTTCTCTCAGGTTGCGAGAGCTCCTTAGTTTAGGAGAGTACACCTATTACGCTTATTGGACAGTCTTATTCCAAACCATAGGCAGGTGCCGAAAGGTAGGGAATGAAGAAAACCAATTAGCCTAAGTAGGGTGTGCAGAAGGTAATATGTAAAGACAAAATAAAGGGATTAGAAAGAGGGCAAAGTAAATTGCGACTGTTATCATTCACAACCAAACCGCGTACTTCATCGCCACTCCTATTTCACCGTTGATAGAATAAGGTATTATTTGTTAGTTATATGTATGCCCTAGAGGCCATTACTGTACATTGGATGTATATTGTAGTGGATGCTGGGACATATATAGGTAGGACTTTCTTGCTCGACATGATAGTATGCTATCTGGTTGCTCTTTATCTTAACATGTATACTTTCTGTCTCTCTGATTACATGTTGATAAAGCCCTTAGGATATGTGCTCGACTTCCAGGACTATGATGTAGATCATACTAGTGGGGCCTGGGTAGTCCAAGAGTACATCCTTGAATTGTTCCTAGTCGTGGGAATATCGAGACGGGGCATCGATATTCCAGAGTAGACTAGCGTATATCTTCTCGACCCATGCGATGGGCGATGGATGATCCCATATCCATTGGTGTTTGACATCGAAGATGGTATGCGGGTGCTCAGTGGAGACTGGGTACACTGAACGGACTCGCCGAGAACTCCCAGATGGTATTATACCTCACGTCAGATGACAGTTCTCTGGTGACACTGGTACAACTTAGTCTGTAGACCCGAGATCGTCATAGAGTCTTGTGTGTCTCCCACTGTGCTTTGATTTCCACCCTACCACGGCTCTACTGAGTCGTGCAAACAGGTGGTTTTTGGGTACAGTCCCGATTCACATGGAGGCAATGAGCGATAGGAGGGGATTCGTCTCTCCCGGTATTGGGGGTTGATGTTGTGCTATGCTCGACTGGCCATAACAGGAAATCCCTGGCCAGGGTTGCTGTGATATACTGGTAAGAGTTATCAGTAGTTTCACGAATGTTATGGACCTCAAGTCGGCATGACTTATCGAGCTATTGGGGTCTGACGTTTACCACCCCTAGGCGAGATATGCGACATATCAGACGAACAGACCGGACCGTACGGTAAGTGTTACTGGTTGGATTCGCAGGAGTCTGAGCGGGCTTGCTCGTCGATCTTCTGATCGCTCAATACCCGGGTGGCCGTTACGTTTAGCAGACCGCTTGCGGCTTGTGGGTGTTTGATATGATCATCATCTGCTGCCGGCGTATTGACGAGTCTTTAGAGTCCTACACAGAGGTTTCCTAGTTCAAGCGAAACGAAATAGGAGCGCATATGAGATATGTGCGGGACCGAGAATAATTCGTGTATGTGATACCGTATTTTATTCTCGCGACGAATGTATCGATTGGTTATATGCGATATAACCTAGTTATCGAATCAAGGATTGATTCGATAAGCCGATACATTGGATACTAGCCGGTTATATTCGACATGACCGGATCATTGAATCAAGTGTTGATTTTATGATTTAATGTATAATTATATATTTGATATATTGCTTTGCATTAACTAGTATTGGTTCACTTTAAATGGATTCACTCACTTAGTTTGTGCACATTGCATATGTGATATATTTTGTGCACATGATTGTATCATGTTTAATGATACATGCAAGCTAGGGTTAGTGTAAAGAATTTGACCATGGTTAAGATTAAGATTTAGGTTTTCTTTTTCTTATTTATTAATTTATTTATTTTGGAAAAAGAAAATGATAAAGAAAATGAAATGGTGGCTTATTTTGTTTGTAGTTGAAGTTTCTTGAAACTTTGACTAAGTAACCATTTTGTCTTCTTTCTTAACCTTAACTCTTCAAATTAACCTTAGTCAATTCTCTACACCTAACTAAGGTTAATGATATGATAAGTATTATATTTTCTTTTCTTTTTAATTAAAGTTATCATATCATCTTCTTCTTCTTCATCTTCTTTCTCCATGAAAAAGCTTACTACATCAATGGTGATTGATGAAAAAGTGTGTGAAATCCAAAACTAAAGTTTACCCACTTCCTATTTCTTCATCCTCTACCTCTTGCCAAGTAGTATAGGGTGTTTCCTTCACAAGTTTTTCCGACTAGGTGAAGGTGGAGCTTGATCTAGCGATGCCTCGACGTAGATCATCTTCGGCATGGACATCGACGACCTAGCTCGCTTATTCTTCGACGAAGCTGACGTTAGAGCCCGGGAGTTCACTTGGACAGCGGAGAGGACCTCGTTGCGGAGCTATGGAGGTGGACAAACGGATCTACAAAGGTTGTATTTCCGTATCTCTTAGTTAATTGTTAACTAGTTAGCTTTTTCGCCTAGTTTTCTAGCAAACGATCCGTAGTCGGGTCTCTCGGCACCTAGAATTTTATAAATTGGCATGTTTGATCACTTGTGAGACTTCACTAGAGTGCCTAGGAACCCTACAGTGGTATCAGAGCCTAGCTAGAGCTTTAGGCGAAGTCTAGACGGATTTTGAAGTCCGAACGACCCGAAACCCCAACCTTAAAATTGCTCTCTGGACGAATTCTAAAATCGGGGTTATTTCCACATTAAAAATATGCAGAGAAACAAGCAGAATAATATAAGAATTACTGTGAATTTTGATGCACTGTTTCAATCATTGAGCCGCGGATCCGCGGCACGAGCATGGCTCGTGCGGCGGTTCCGCGGCCACTCTGTCGTTTTGTGTATTTTTTTTTACACGGTAATTCTCAGATTTCTTTGCTAGTTTTCCTGGGAATTTTTAATATTTATTCAAGAGTTGAATTTTCTGGAGTTGTTTTGGGGATTCGGTGTTTCGATCGGAGTATCAAATTTTGTCTGTGTGGTTTTCCGGATAATTTTTTGAATATGTTAAAAAGTTCGACCGGATATAAATACCCAATTTTTCCCCTGTCGGGAAATTTCCAAGTGTTGGATATTTCTGTAGTTTAATCACGTTCTAAGTAGTGCAAGTAACACGATGGTCCCTCTAGAAGACAACAAACCTTAACTCGATTATGTGACCGTCTTGAACTGCCCTTTGAACCTTCGGGTTTAGGGCAGTACGGCGTGCCACATGTGAGGCGTTGGCTTGACCCTTCTACGGCTGGACCGTTGGTACTGAGGTACGAACTGAATGTTGTTAGACTTATTTCATGTGTTGATCTATATTGGGAAAACTTGGGTGTTCGATTGTTCGATCGAAAAGTTTAGCATTTTCTATTTCTCTGGAATGTGATACAATAATTGAAATTTACAAATTGTTATGAGATAACGGAATGAATATTGTAAACATAGCAGTTTAGTCTCACTTGATCGGTTGCCACGGAATTTTGATGTGATCAAAAGTCCGTTGCAATCACGTTGTGAACGCGGATACTCGCCGGTAAACTTAATAGACAGCCTCACTCCATAGCCCCGACCAAGTGACTGCAGGAGAACCCCATCGCCGAAAGCATCCGTTCGGGTGCTCGCGGCAGCGGTGTTCCGTCTTGGTGCACTTCGTCGACGGCATCGGGGGTGCGGCCGCCTACTAAAGTTTGCGACGAGCATTCGATCAGGATGTCGGGAATCTTGTTGAATTTCCCGACTTGATATTGAAAAGAGTTTTCGATAATGAGACTAAAATGCGGGGTTTATAATTGTTAGGCATGCGATGTCTAAGTATTTCATTTGGTCAGGCATGCGATGTCTGAGAAGGTTGCGGATTCCAACTGTTGTAGTTTTACATTTTCTTTTCTGTGACCGTAAGTGTAATATGTGATATCGCCGGTTTCGTTGCTATATGTCAACGACAATTGGGATGCGCATATTTACTTACGTTGATGACATCTGATGTTATGTGTTGCTGGATATGTTATATTGGATCGTCGTGTTTGAATAGCCGGGGGTTTTTATGTGAGATGAGTGTTTTTCATTTTCATTCATGTAAAAACTTGTATGTAATATTCTTTTATTGGGGCACTTCCAGGTTGCGGAAGTAGTCACCGTTTGTATATTTTTTACTTTTCTGCACTAGGATAGACCCAAGGAGGGGAGCACAAGTAACCGGGTTCTGGGGTCCAGTGGGAGACCAACTCGAGGAGTCGAGTCCGGGTCTCCTAACCCTAGAATTGGCAGGGTTGCTTGCCGCTCTCGTAGGGGTCTAGGGGTGTTGGATTGGTTATTCATCACGACCGTGGAATCCGTGTTTTATACTGGCTCGTATTGAAAACACGGACGTCCTAGTATATCCAATATTTCATATGTTTCTTCTGCTGTGTTTTATCTGTGATCATGTGATGTTCTATGACAGATATTATATATAGTATATATGATAAATTATATAGACGTTGCTTATGTTTTACACTCGCGCTAGCCCTGCCTCGCTCTGGCGTTAGTTACCTAACCTAACGGTGCAGACGGGACATCGAGGCGAATGCGGATGGCATAAGCGTACGTTATATTTATCTGTGATGGTTAGGTGGACTTAAATGATGGGATATTCATTAATGAGATTAATGAAAGAAAATAAACCTAATTGATGTTGTGGAATCGAATTTCAAAATAAAACAGGTAGCTACAGTTCTTGCTTTGCATCGCGGTGTTCATTATAGAACATCCTGCACCTTATTCGATGAGGAAAGGACCGAGATCCCTTCACCGGGAGTGACTCCTTTAGCAATAACTGGCAGATGCTACAACCCTCGGTTTGTTATTTGATCGCTTCTATAGTTTTTGCTTTGCACAGTGATATATATGATATATCCCGCACCTCATTCGACGAGGAAAGGGCCGACGATCCCTTCACCGGGAGTGACCCCTTTAGCAAAACTAGAAAAGCTTCAAAAATATTCCATTTAAAAAACCATTTGATTCCGTAACGAGATCAAGTTCAAAGCGTTAAAGGTTTTCACAAAAACCAGCCGCAACCCTCCGTCATTTTAGGAAGTAGAGTACTTAGTATTCGTGCTACGTTTGTCGACCATAGCCGAGGCGTAGTGTGCGGTGGCTAAGTGATGTCTTCCTACACCGCATATGATGCGATTAGTTAGGACAGTCGCGTGACTTTGTTGACCTTAGTTAAGGGTCATGTGGGTGGGTCTAATTAATCACGAAATGACGGGTAGAACTTGACTAGTACCTATGATTTGTTGACCTTAGCCAAGGTCATAGGTGCTAGGGGTAAAAACCATTATCGGGAGTTTCAAGTGTTGAAACTTGCAATGAGATTGCATACCTTCTATATGATAGTTGGATCCCGATACCCACTGCGAGTAATTGTTACTCCTGGGAGAGTTTTGCACTTTGCAATTAGCCGGTCAAGTAGGTGTCTAGAAAGGTGTCAACGGGGTTACGCCTATGGGAAAACGAGGTTTACAGTAATTAGGTCCGTGCGAAAGCACGGGGAACCTCCCTCAAAGTACCGACACTGGCCTGGCTGAAAGATTGGCGAACTTGTAGAGTGTAATTAATCCCGGCTAGTCTTTCCTTTTAAGGTTTGAAGGAAGATTTGATAAAAACATTGGGAGCCATCCTGATTAGATAAAATATATAACCAATCTGATCTTGCAAGAGCGCACGCAGAGTGTTTTCTTCTCTCTCTCTCCTGGTAGCGACCATATCACGCCTTAATCAAGATAATAATACGGATGTATTGACCGAACCCGCTTGTTATACTGAGCTGGGGAACGTTGGTCCCGCTCCAACTTATAATTGTTATAAGACAGAGCAGGAAATAGGGGAATACCAGAATTCCTATGCCGCCCAAACGAAGAAAGTGCATATGATGCATCTCCTTCGGGTGTGTTCATTACAAAGAACTGTTTCTCAGTATCCTCTGCATCCTGGGTATATGATACCGGATCAGGATCCCAGATATGTAATCTGTTACATAGGGCTACAAAAAGGTAGAAAAGCTGAGAACGGGTGATAAGTTTCATGAGACAGAAAACGGGGCAAGTGTTGCAGCCAAGTCTGTTGATCACTGTCACCCTGTATTACGAATACATTGATTCTGAACAAATGCTATTAGATACCGAACCTGATATACAAAATCATATCAGTCTCTTTATTAGTAAAGAAAGGATATAATTTTGTATTGATGGATAATGTTTTGAACATTTCCTATATCAAAAGTTGATCGGTTCAGGTACGTTATCTAAAAGCATTGACGTTCTAAATCAAACTACAATTCCTCGTATACAGAACACACACAAGAGGAAGAGTTCAGAAATGAACGAATTCTTCTTGAGGTATTGTAGACTAGGTCATATCAATGCGACCCGACTAGCTGAAGTTACATTTAGATGTATATTTAAATCAGTTTGAATTTACATCTTGTGAAACTTGCCAGTCATGTCACAAAGATATAATGACACCAGCTCTGTTTACTGGAAACAGAGAAAGAGTTAGTAAACTCTTGGGACTGATACATGATGATGTATGTAAGGTCTCCTGTCTACACATGCCAGGACTGGTTCTTTATACTTCATTATATTCTCTGATAATCTCTCAAGATTCAGTCATATGTTCCTGTTGAAACATAAGTCCGAACCTTTTGAGGTATTCACAGAATATAAGTTAGAAGTAGAGAACCAATAACCGGGTATAAGTATTATGTCCTATGATGAGATCAGGGAGGAGAATACTTGTGCATGGCATTCCCGGACCATTCTAAAGGAGAATGAGATTTTCTCTCAGTGTTACTCCTCTGAATACACCACAGCACAACGGTGTATCAGGGCGGAGCAATTCCACAATATTAGATATGGTGTGCTCTATGATGAGTATTACTGAGTTACCTATTTCCTTTTGGGGTTATGCACTTGAGAAGCTGCATACCTATTGAATTAAGTTTGAATCAAATCAGTGCCTACCACTCCATATGAGATATGGTATGGGAAGAACCCATCTCTTAAGGGAGTTAAGATTTGGGATTGTCCGGCCTATGTCAAAAGCAAAATCCGGACAAGATCGAGGCAAGATCAGTTCTGTAGAACTGGAAAGGTTCCAGCTGTACAAAACTGCTAATGATTTGATAGAACCAAAGGATTCAATAGTTTCCGACAAACCTCAGCCTCTCCGCCGATCTAGTAGGGTTCCTCATCCGCCTGAGAGATACCTCGGTTTCTCGATGACAGTGGGAGCAAGAATTGCATCATGAGATGATGACCCAACTAGTTTCGAGCAGGCCATCGAGAGTAGGGACTCTGTAAGAATGGCTGGATGCTTAGCGATCTGAGATGGAATCCATGTACACCAGCAAAGTATGGACTTTAGCTGCTATATCTGAAGGGTTAAATCCCCATCAGGAGCAAGTATATCTTGAGAAGATTACTTGGTGTAGATGGACAAGTTGAGACTTTCAAAACTAGACTTGTTAAAGGTTTTCGTCATCAACCAGGCACGAATAATGATGAAACCTTTTCCAGGGACTATGCTTAAGTCCATCCAGATCCTACTTACCACGGCTACATACCATGACTACGATATCTGGCGGTTGGGTGCCATGACTGCTTTTCTAAATACTGATTTAGAAGAGAACGTCTAGAAGAACACAGCCAGAGGTCTTCGTAAACAGTGGGAGCAGCGGAAACGTGTGCAAGTTGCTTTACATAATGAAGCAGGCATCGCGGAGTTGGAACGTCTGTTTTGATGTGATGGTCAAAGTGTTTGACTTCATCAAAATTGTAGACGAACCTTGTATATACAAAAGGGTAGTAGAGAGTAAGGTGGTCATCTTCGTATTGTACGTAGACAACATACTCTTGTATATACAAAAGGGTAGTAGAGAGTAAGGTGGTCATCTTCGTATTGTACGTAGACAACATACTCTTGATAGGAAAAGAGTTTCCTATACTACGATCGGTCAATCTCCTATTATCACAAGGATTCTCCAAATAGGATAAAGATGATACTTCCCAAATCCTGAGATTTGGACCTATGAGATAGATCTAAAGGGATATTAGGGTTCTCACTAGGTATAGTGAGATGGTATCAATCGATCCTGGAGAGAATCACTGGAAGTGTTCCAGGGTGATAAAGACGACTGAATGTCAGTCACAGGCACTGTCTTTACCCTCAGTAAAGGGACGGTATGTTGGAAGAGTTCCAAGCTCGATACCGTGGCAAACTAGACGATAAAGGCTGGTAACATCACTATTAAAGATACTACCAAAGAGGAAGTTTGGGTGTATAATGGTTCATAAGATGAACTAGGTTCCTGCCATTGTATGACAATGGAAGTGTGGCTTCGGCCCTGGAACCCTGGTCCCATCAGTGACCCAGACAAATTCTGAGGCAGCATCACCTGATCGTGGAGATAGTTGATCTCCAGGGTGATCAAGGTTAGGAGAGAAGACTCAGAGGACAACACGGCGGATCCACTCACGAAGGCCTTTTTCCCAAAGAGAGACTTTTAGGGGATGGTTGAGTATGTGATACTGCAACCACTGCTACAGATGGCCCTAGTGCAAGTGGGAGATTGTTAGTTATATGTATGCCCTAGAGGCCATTACTGTACATTGGATGTATATTGTAGTGGATGCTGGGACATATATAGGTAGGACTTTCTTGCTCGACATGATAGTACGCTATCTGGTTGCTCTTTATCTTAACATGTATACTTTCTGTCTCTCTGATTACATGTTGATAAAGCCCTTAGGATATGTGCTCGACTTCCAGGACTATGATGTAGATCATACTAGTGGGGCCTGGGTAGTCCAAGAGTACATCCTTGAATTGTTCCTAGTCGTGGGAATATCGAGACGGGGCATCGATATTCCAGAGTAGACTAGCGTATATCTTCTCGACCCATGCGATGGGCGATGGATGATCCCATATCCATTGGTGTTTGACATCGAAGATGGTATGCGGGTGCTCAGTGGAGACTGGGTACACTGAACGGACTCGCCGAGAACTCCCAGATGGTATTATACCTCACGTCAGATGGCAGTTCTCTGGTGACACTGGTACAGCTTAGTCTGTAGACCCGAGATCGTCATAGAGTCTTGTGTGTCTCCCACTGTGCTTTGATTTCCACCCTACCACGGCTCTACTGAGTCGTGCAAACAGGTGGTTTTTGGGTACAGTCCCGATTCACATGGAGGCAATGAGCGATAGGAGGGTATTCGTCTCTCCCGGTATTGGGGGTTGATGTTGTGCTATGCTCGACTGGCCATAACAGGAAATCCCTGGCCAGGGTTGGTGTGATATACTGGTAAGAGTTATCAGTAGTTTCACGAATGTTATGGACCTCAAGTCGGCATGACTTATCGAGCTATTGGGGTCTGACGTTTACCACCCCTAGGCGAGATATGCGACATATCAGACGAACAGACCGGACCGTACGGTAAGTGTTACTAGTTGGATTCGCAGGAGTCTGAGCGGGCTTGCTCGTCGATCTTCTGATCGCTCAATACCCGGGTGGCCGTTACGTTTAGCAGACCGCTTGCGGCTTGTGGGTGTTTGATATGATCATCATCTGCTGCCGGCGTATTGACGAGTCTTTAGAGTCCTACACAGAGGTTTCCTAGTTCAAGCGAAACGAAATAGGAGCGCATATGAGATATGTGCGGGACCGAGAATAATTCGTGTATGTTATACCGTATTTCATTCTCGCGACGAATGTATCGATTGGTTATATGCGATATAACCTAGTTATCGAATCAAGGATTGATTCGATAAGCCGATACATTGGATACTAGCCGGTTATATTCGACATGACCGGATCATTGAATCAAGTGTTGATTTAATGATTTAATGTATAATTATATATTTGATATATTGCTTTGCATTAACTAGTATTGGTTCACTTTAAATGGATTCACTCACTTAGTTTGTGCACATTGCATATGTGATATATTTTGTGCACATAATTGTATCATGTTTAATGATACATGCAAGCTAGGGTTAGTGTAAAGAATTTGACCATGGTTAAGATTAAGATTTAGGTTTTCTTTTTCTTATTTATTAATTTATTTATTTTGGAAAGAGAAAATGATAAAGAAAATGAAATGGTGGCTTATTTTGTTTGTAGTTGAAGTTTCTTGAAACTTTGACTAAGTAACCATTTTGTCTTCTTTCTTAACCCTAACTCTTCAAATTAACCTTAGTCAATTCTCTACACCTAACTAAGGTTAATGATATGATAAGTATTATATTTTCTTTTCTTTTTAATTAAAGTTATCATATCATCTTCTTCTTCTTCATCTTCTTTCTCCATGAAAAAGCTTACTACATCAATGGTGATTGATGAAAAAGTGTGTGAAATCCAAAACTAAAGTTTACCCACTTCCTATTTCTTCATCCTCTACCTTTTGCCAAGTAGTATAGGGTGTTTCCTTCATAAGTTTTTCCGACTAGGTGAAGGTGGAGCTTGATCTAGCGATGCCTCGACGTAGATCATCTTCGGCATGGACATCGACGACCTAGCTCGCTTATTCTTCGACGAAGCCGACGTTAGAGCCCGGGAGTTCACTTGGACAGCGGAGAGGACCTCGTTGCGGAGCTATGGAGGTGGACAAACGGATCTACAAAGGTTGTATTTCCGTATCTCTTAGTTAATTGTTAACTAGTTAGCTTTTTCGCCTAGTTTTCTAGCAAACGATCCGTAGTCGGGTCTCTCGGCACCTAGAATTTTATAAATTGGCATGTTTGATCACTTGTGAGACTTCACTAGAGTGCCTAGGAACCCTACATTATTCAGTTGTCTTTTATCATCACCTTCTCTCAAGTTTTGAGTGCTCCTTGGTTTAGGGGGGTACACCTATTATGCTTACTGGATAGTCTTCTTCCAGACCATAGGCTGGTGCCGAACGGTAGGGAAGGAAGAAAACCATTTAGCCTAACGATGGTGTACAAAAGGTAACGACTAAAGACAAATAAAGAGATTTGGAGAGATAGCAAAGAAATATACGGTTACAGTCATGAATTGGATTATGGAAGAGGCATTACTACGAATACCAGGATACCCGTACGAGACATTTTAATGTTTCAGTTACACTGCGCATTGTTAAAAGAAAACTGATTTCTCGATTAGATACTTACTCCAGGGTATGTATTTACCAGGTTTCATTCTCATATCTGTATAGTTTTACAGATGATGAGTGGGAGTAAGTTATTGGGAATTAGGTGATCATCCTCATTATATCGAAATTCGTTGTAATTGGTGATATTTGAGGAAATCGCCTGGGTACAGTTTTCAACCTACGACACACAGGTTTTGAATTATTCAACTCAGCGGACTTATACAGAGTATTGTATGTTGTCCAGTGTCCGTAAGGACAAAGGGGTAGGTCCTCGTACTATGTTCTGTTTACTTGTGACTTCTCTAGTTTTTAGACAAGTGTTTCGTAGAAATATAATGTCTAAGTTTTGAGAAGTTATGGGTATAAGAATAAAGTAGAGAACCAGATATCACAAGTATCGGGATTCTTCATAGAGATCGAAGATGTAGATTCTTGTGATAGGTATTCAGATGATAGTAATGGTTTTGAGAAACTTGTTTCTCTTTCAGGTTACTCATAATTGGATGGATTCCTAAGTTGAGTAATGCTGATTAGCCTCTCTCCATTAAGTTGATATGCACTGGAGACAGCTGTATAGTTTGAATCTGGTTCCAATTAAATTAGTGCCTCTATTTCTATATTGGATATAGAATGGTTCATATCTTAACGATGTTAAGATACGGGGAGTTGTCCAGCTTATGCTTAAAACCAGACACTGGATAACTCGAGGCACGTTTCTGTAATGGCAGTTTGTGGGTTGACCCTGGCTTCGACGAGGGTTGATATTCTACCATCTGATAGATCAATAGAGATATTGTTCTTGACTCGCCACAATTTTTAGTAAAATGGATTTTTTCAGAAAACAGTAGTGGGAGTATGGTAGAACTAGAAGTCATTCCAGAACCGCAAACGATTACGGAAAATTTAATAGGACCTATATATTCAATCAGGTTTGACATTCCAATAGCCACTCCGCAGATATGGTGGGTAACCTCAGACACCCGAGAGGTACTCTGGTAGCCTCAAGGACGGTGACAGAGAGGTTCTTGTTTACCCAGACTTGACACTACTGCTGTTCCAGGCTATGAGACCCGGCAAGAGGATAAGTATAACGTCGTTCTAAACTAGCTTTAGAAGTGTACGTAGATATTATTCTGCCAGAGGGTTGTCGTAGTCAGTGGGAGCAGCGGAAGCATAGTGGACAAGAAGCTTATGTCTATTTATAGGCTTGAGCAGATATAGCGGAGATAAGATCATCTAATTTTGATGTGACAGTCATTGGTTGACTTCATCAGAATAGGGGATGGATCTGTTGAGAAGGTAGTAGGGTGTGATGTCCTGGTATTTGGATGACATACACAGAGTAGGAAGTAAAATTCCTATACTACGATCGGTTGTACTGTGGTCGTCACACAGTTGTTTCTCCATACAGGATATGGATATAATATTAGACATTCTGGTTACTAGATCTATGGTATTAGATCTAGATTTGGGTAGTTTCCCAATATGGGTACTGTGACAGTATTCTAATGGTATTTAGAATAGATGACTCCTGGCAAGGTGGTGTACCTGCAGGTGATGGAGTCACCCTCTCTAAAGGTGTCTTAGAGACTAAAGGAGAGAGGGATGTGCATGATTGGCAGATCACTTGCTTAGGCAATTGAGTCAATCATGAGATGTCAGATACCACACCAGATGTTGTTTTTGCACTAGATGCGATAAGTTTATATTAATCCAGTCCTGGAAAAAAATAAGGAAGTAGTTTTAGAATATAAGTGTATGTTCTACGGATTTGATGACGGCCGCCTCCTTCGGGAGACGGTTATCATTCCAGGCTTCAAAGGTGACATAGATGACAGAGTGATTGTCAGAGTTATAGTTTTCCCTCTGACAAGGGACAGTATTATGGACAGGTGGTCCAAGAGGATACTGTGGGAGGCATGGTGCGGGATACTAATTAGGTTCAGTTATCGATACAGTCTAAGAAATTTAGATTTGGAGTTCATTTATGAACTAGGTCCCATCAGATATCCAGACATATTCTAAGACAGGTATTACTCGATTCGGGAGATGGCTCTCCGTGAACTTGAGATTTAGAGAGATATAGAAAGAAACATCAGGGCGGATCCACTCACTGAGGCTATTTCTCGAACACAAGAGTTTTACAAACTAGCTTTGTGAAACTGATTAGTAGAGGAGTTGGATGTTCGGAATCACACGGGCTGTGAGTATGCGACATCGCAATAATTAGCCTTAAGTGCAAGTGGGAGATTGTTGGAGATAGTGCCCTCAAAGTCAATTATTGGATCGCAGGTACGTGATTGCAATGATTGAGGAAGGACCTATACCGATATGACAGTCTTGCTCAAGATGATAGTATGCTATCTGGTTTGTCTTTATCATCGTATATATGGTTTAGTTCACTATTGCATGATGATAGAGCCCATAGGATTCTTGCTTGACTACCAGCAGTATGATGGCGATCATATACATGGGAGCTGGGGTCTGTAAGCACATCCTTAAAGTGTCCCTAGTCGTGGGAGTTTCGAGACAGGGCATCGATACTCCAGAGTAGACTAGTGTATACAGTCGAGACCCTGACGAGGGGCGGTGGCCGGTCTCACAAGCCACTGGTGTCAATTGGATCACCTAAGATGTATACAGGTGCTCATTAGGTTATGAGTACACCGGACAGGACTCGCCGGGAACATGCTAGTTGGTATTATACATATCGTCAGATAGCAGTTCCCTGGTGATATGTGTACAGGTTAGTTCATCGACCTGAGATCGTCATTTGTCTCGTGTGAGTTCCCACTGTGCTTAGATTACTACCCTACCACGCTCAAAGGAGTTGTGCAAACAGGTTTTAGTTGGGTACAGTCCCGAGCCACATTGGAGGTAAGTGAGCGAATCGTCGGGGATTCGTCTCTCCCGGTATTGGGGGTTGATGTCGCGCAGTGCACGGGTGGCCATCACTAGGATTCCTCGGCCGAGATAGTGGAGAATTACTGATTTGGATCAGTAGTTTCTCAGGTGGTGATGGGCTTCATACCGACACGATTTATCGCGTTATTAGGGGTCTGACTTTATCCACCCCCCTAGACTCGATATGCGATACTCTTTAGACGAACGGACCGGACTGTATATACATTGTCACTGTCGGGCTCAGTAGGGTTTATAGATGAGTTCGCTCGTCAGCTTCCCTTCCAATCAATACATAGGCAAACCGTTATGTACAGCTTGTACCTCTGACGTGCTAGAGATTATACCCAGCGCCAGTGTGTTGATGAGTCATTAGAGTCCCCCATAGACACTTTCCCAAGTTCGGGCGAAACGTTGTAGAGGCCATATGGGTTTATGGCAAGGTTCGGAAAATGCACGTGCGTTTTCGCACGTGTCCATTTTCTGGCAGATAATACTGGTAGGCTTTGGTTTAAGCCGGAACCCAGTATTATACTGTGTAGATATAATATCTTTGTCTCAGTTGCATTTGTATTCGGTCGTAATGCAAATGTGGGTATGTTTATACTGATACGGGGTTATCCTGAAATTCGTTTCAGGATCACTTTTGGAAGTTGCCAGTTTCCAGTTTTCTATCAGCCGTATTTTGACATTCGGTTAAATGCGGATTTATCTTTTCTTGATGAGGTGAGTCAGTGTTCTAGAAGGTTTTAGAGAGGGTGAGAAGGCTTATGAGTCATTAGGTCATTAATGGTGCATTTAATGACAAGGTGACTAGGTTAATTGTGATTGGTTTGCTTTAAATGCTTTCATACTTAGTGCTAAGATATTTGTTGTTGATCTTTTCCTTTGTCGTCACCTTTCCCCTCCTACACTCACCTCCCTCCCTCTCTATAAGTGGCCGGCCTTCCCCCCTCTCTTAGATGATGGTTATTGTTCACTAAAAAAAAGATTATGATAGATTCGGGTTCATGAAAATTAGATAGCCTCTTTCTCATTTCACCCGATCCAAAAGGCAACTTTCATAACTGTTCGTCCGTGACTTTGGACGTAACGAGACAAAGTGTTCTACTCATTCTCTACTTCATCTTGGTCGTCTCTTTTAGCAAACTTGACGATCGAGTTGCCTCGGTTCAGAGGCGGGAGCCCGTTTAAAGATCCGTCGACGTGGTGCCACCTGGACGAGAAAATTGGAGATTCAGGAGATCGGAGCAGCCGCAACAAGCGTGGGATGATGGTTGAAGACCGAAGGACTCGGATCGTTCGGTATAACCTTTCTACCCACTTTGTAATTTTTTAGTTTAGCTTTAATGGCAGATCCGGGTTATAGTACGCGATAGCGCCAGTTGTAAAAGTTTTTGTTCCGCATTTGGCGTCTGTTAGACGGCCGGGGCGCTACCGTGGACTTACATGATCAAGATAAAAGAAGGTTGACGAGCAAACTCATCTGGACCCTACAAAGTCTAAAAGTGATAGTCACCGTACAGTCCGGTCTCTTCGTTTACAAGTATCGCATATCGGGTCTAGGGTTTGGACTCTGTCAGACCCCAATAACTCGATAAGTCATGCGACAGAAGACTCATAACCAACCAGAGATATAACTGATAATACTTATTAGTTTATCTTCACCGCGGTGGCCACCGACTTGTGTTTGTGGTCATGTCCTGCACAGTACGGCATCAACTCCCTATATCGGGAGAGACAAATCCTCTCGACTGCTCACTGCCTCCACATGCTTCGGGACTAACCCAATAAAAACCTTTTTGCACGACTCCTTTGAACCGTGATAGGGTAGAAGTTTAAGTATAGTGGGAACATACATGAGACACTGTGGCGATCTCAGGTCCTAAGGACTACTCTGTACTCATGTCACCAGATTGCTGCTATCTAACATTGGTATATTACCAACTAGGAGTTCTCGGTGAGTCCGTCCAATGTAACTCATCCAATGAGCACATGTATACAATTCTCGGTGTCAAACACCAATACCTATGGGATCAGCCATCGCCCTCCAATCGGGTCAGGAAATGTATACACTAGTCTAAACTGGAATACTGATACCCAATCTTGAGACTCCTACGAGTAGGAACCTTTAAGAATGTGTTTATCGACTACTCAAGCCCCACTAGTATGATCTGTATCATCGTCCTAGCAGTCAAGCAAAATCCTAAAGGTTTTATCTCATGTATTATCGATACGTGATAACTAGTAAAACATATTCACGTGACAGATAAAGACAAATCAGATAGCATACTATCATGTTGAGTAAGATTGTTCTCTCGTATAGGTTCTTCTTCAATTACAATAATTGTCTTGAGGGCACCTATATCCAACACATAAAAGTTACAGGAAACTACCTAGAAACTACAGGCAACATACCAGAAGTTGCATACAAGTGCTTATAAGTTATAGGAAACTTATCAGAAATTACAGATAAGTGGTTAGAAATTAAAAGCAGGTGCATAGAAATTACAAGCAACTGCTTACAAATTACAGGCAACTTATCAGAAATTACAGGCAAATGCCTAGATGTTTCATACAACAATTGGAAGTTACAGGTAAATGCCTAGATGTTCATGCAACAATTGGAAGTTACATGCAAGTTGTAAGAAGTTACAGGCAAGTGACATATGATGTTATATGGTTAATATAACTCTTGTACTTTTCTTAATCAGCAAACTCATCGATGAATGATTCCATTAATATATTAAGTATTCGATAATTATTTGAGTAAATGTGGTAAAGAGACTTGCGATTCTTCTTATTTCCTTCTTAATTATCCCTACAAATGCTCTTATTATGAATAAGAGATCATATCAGAATAAAACTTGATTAATGACAACTATGAAATAGCTAGTTTGTTGGGGTGTAAGCAGCAAAAGGAGATGGGCCAAACTATTTATTGGACAAAAAGAAAGACTAAAACAGAGGAAGATATAAATCAGAAATAAATTAAACTATAAGATCTATCTAAAAGATCCATCGATCAACATAATCCACATTAATAAAAAAGAGAAATTTTGATACAAATAAAGAATTAATCTCATAAAAATCAGCCCTTTATTTCCCTCCCCCCCCAAAAAAGGAGATTTTTACGTTGCCATCGACGACGACCCAGTTGTCATCTCTGGTGTTATGCGGCACTGCTTCTTAGGGTGGCATGATTGCGACCACGACGACGACGACGACGAAAGCGGTGATGACGATAGCAAAGCCGCCGCCGACGACGAGAGGCAAATTGAGTTCTCTAAGATCGAGCAAGAGAATGGCGATGACGATAACAAAGACGGTGACGACGATGGCGAAGTTGGCGACGACGACGACGACAAAAGGTGGCTTGGGTTTTCTTTAATCGAGCGAGAGAGAGAGAAAAAGAGAAGAAATTTTGAACGGTTGTGAATGAATGGGGGTAAGAGCATTTTTGGGATAAACTAAAATACGCACTGCTGTGAGTATGTGATGGAAAAAATGATGGTCCTAGAGGTTTTTTAATATGTTCAAAAAGCCCAGGGAGTTTTTGACAAGGTTTTTTTGGGCCAGGGTTTTTTCAATAATTTACCCTTGATTTTTTTATGTCGTGCCTCTACTTAAGTTTTAGTTGGTTCTAAGGAGTTATGTGGTCTTACTATTTTCGACCAATTCTTTTTTTTGTATTAATTTCAGTAAATTACAATGAGTTGTATATCAACATATTTCAAATAAATATTATACATTAAAAATTGCAAATAAGTAACATGAACTTAGTAGATTTCATTACACACCATTTTCATCCTCCATCTAATTAATTAGGCCATGTTTGGATATGGAGCTGAGATAACTGTAGTTTATTTTTAAGTGGAGGCAGGGGATACAAACTATGGTTTGCAAGCCCCAAACTCCAACAATGGAGTTTACAAAACTTTGATCGGATTGGAGTTGAGTTAACTGGGGTTATCTCAACATTTTGGCTGAGATAACTACAGTTATCTTAAGTCCAAAATGGCAGCCTAATATGCAAAAGTTAGGATTTTGGAGTTTGAGTTTGCTAACTTTATAAATCTACTGTTTAGGAAACTTTAACTCCATTCCAAAACAGGGCCTTAATTGTTTTCAAAAAGCCATTTCCCTTTATACCCTTATTTGTTGTTTCACCAGAAAAAAGATGAATGATATTTATACAGGATTGTTGAACTTTGACATATGCTTAATGGTTAGGATCAAAGATGATCCAATATTATTATATACAAATCTGTACATTACTCATAGTTGTTACAAACATGTAGTCTCGTAGATAAAAAAAACATGCATAACCACTTTCTTCTACCTCAATCTGATTCTCATTAAATGGAGGTGTCGTGGATTGTAACTTTTCTCCATAAACATTTAAGTTTTATTTTAAATTAGATTTAGGATTTATTTCTAGTTTTGTATCAATTATAGGTACACAATATGCTTAGTTTTGATGGAAAAATAATTATTGAATGTAGTTTATAAAAAAAATAATTATATATTGCATGATAAAAATCTAAGAGGGTTTAAAATAAAACTTAAGAATAATGTTTGAGGATATACAAATAGTAAAGCTTTAGTAAACCTTACAATATTTGTTTGTCTTTTTATCATTTTACAATAAACGGTATATGGTATTGAACCGGATACGTCAAAACCTAGTGATATTTTATTTTATAAAAGTGGAAACCTAATGCTATTTTATTTTATAAAAATGTTAGTCAAGTTCATTATATTTATTTGAAGCTACAGTCATATACTTAGTCAAAATACTTATGTAAGTCATGATGTTTTAGTAAAACTTAGCTATGTTTTAATATAATCCTATTTACTTTGTGACTCGTAAGAGGATACCAAGAATAATTATGACAACTAATTCACTACTACAAATAAGGGTTGCCTCTACGGATTTATCGGTAGGGGCAACCCACTGCCCCTACGGATATATACGTAGGGGCGAAAAAAGACCCCGTAGGTGCAAAGGCCGCAGGTGCAAGTTGAGGCCCTGAACTTGCCCCTACGGACAAATTCATGCCCCTACGGATATCTCGGTAGGTGTTATAGCCCCTACGGAGTATCCCGTAGAGGTAATAAAATCATATATTTAATTTTTTTTTGGAATATATTGTATATACCTACGGATACCTCCGTAGGGGATATAAAGTAGCCCCTACGGATAAGTCCGTAAGGGCCACTCCCAACACCCTGCACTGAGATCGGGGGGAAAATATCAGGAAAACTGATATTTTGCCCCTACGAATTTATCCGTAGGGGATAAACAGTGGCCCCTACGGACATATCCGTAGGGGCACCCCCAACACCCTGCACTGATATCAGGTGGGAAAATATCAGGTTTCCTGATAGTTTGCCCCTACGGATAACGCCGTAGGGGCAACATATGTACCTACGGCTTAATCCGTAGGTACATATTGTCTGTATTTTTTTTTAAAAAATGGGCTGCTAGATTTTTTCCCGTCCTGTGCACAATACTATATACATCAATCAAATCATATATTGCAGTATTCATAATCACATCTCACGCATATATATAATATACAAAAGAAACCCAAAAACTGAATATGATATAAATACAAACCAATATCAATATCGTTTCAAAATGTAGTACAATGTGATATAAATACATGTTTCAAAAAATAAGAACCAAAAAGCTACCCTAGTTCGGTCCAGCTCCACCTCCGAATAACGTTAGAATAACGCGCGCCTGCTCCTCGGTCAATACACTCTGCAATGCTACATATAAAGGAGTCTGAGCGGCATGTGGAGCTGGCGATGTGGTCTGCGCAGCCGCCGTCGAGGTAGTCGCTTGCGGAGCCGCGGCTGCGGGAGTCTGAGTGGGCGGTGGAGCTACAGGAGCTGTCTGCGGAACCGCAGCCGATGTAGTAGCTTGCGGAGCCGCAGCCGAAGGAGATGCATGTGGAGGCTCGGCCGATCTACCCTGTCGCGTCTGGACATAACGTGTGTAAGAAGCGTGTAAGAACTGTGTATTATTCGAATTCGTTTCATTATTAAGTTATTTCGAAACCCTGTTTGGATATCTAGTTTGGAAAAGCGTTGTTTATTTTAATTACATATGTATGTATGATTAATCAAACTTAAGTCTAAAACCAAATAAGCTCAAGTTACGTACTAATTATGGATATGTTGATATGTATATAATATGAAATGATATTTTACTATAAAGTAGTATACATACCAGCATCTCCTTCAACTCCTGAACGGTGGCCCTCAAGCTATCCAGTTCTTGATGGACATGCCGGTCACTGGAGACGGAGGAAGTAACCGCCGGGGTGGAGTCCAACCTCATATGGGCCCTGCTAGGGCCCAATCCCCGGCCTCTCTCCCAACCTCCGTGGTGCCCTCCGTGTGCGGCATCCAGAACTGGGGTCAGCAGCCTCGGATCGTTCTGTCCGGTAAAATCGATCCCCGAGGCCTGGGCCTGCTCAACCACCCGCTCCTACACCCACATTAAGCAGTAAAGTATAAGTATAAAATTTAAACTTGAACCTTCCAAAACTAAAATTTCAAATTTGGGTAGAAAAAATATTAACACTTACGCAGTACTCCTGGGTAGCGACGTCGGGACATCGAAGCTCGCCCGTGGCGGGATCTGTCGAGGTGCCGTGGACGGCAAGATATGCGGACAGCACGCTCGGTGTACCACCTGACGCCACGGTCCGAGATGTTTGCAATATTAGAAAGTAACTCTTAATATTAGAAATATTAGAGAATAACTCTTAATATTGCAGAATATTAGAGAATAACTCTTAATTTACCGATAACTCCATGGCTCGAGTAATGTTCCTCGAGCCACCTGTGTAAGTGGGGCGACCCCTCTTCGCCGACTTCCTGTTCTCCATATTCTGAGCGGCCTGTTTCTGCACAACGCATTAACATTTAGTTTTCTAATTAAGAAACACAAAGAAATAAATTATATCATAAATAATGAATTAAATTTAAAATACATACTTGTTTGCGTTCGGAGTCGAAATAAGCGCACAATAGAGGCCATGTCTCTACGTCGACTCTCGCAAACGCCGGAGTAGATAGGAGGGCAGCTCTCTCTGCCTCGGGGGTCGCTATCCACAGGGAGTAGCAGTCGGCCTTCAGCTCATTCCTGTTGTATCGGACCTTGGCCTGCATGTTCTTCATCAGGCCATTGTACAGAGCATGAAGGTCGAGCACCCTCCCCGAGTGATCAGGGTC
This sequence comes from Agapanthus africanus, assembly GCA_030015575.1. Lineage (NCBI taxonomy): Eukaryota > Viridiplantae > Streptophyta > Magnoliopsida > Asparagales > Amaryllidaceae > Agapanthus > Agapanthus africanus. Next base: position 637,347,451 of record CM057337.1, read on the forward strand.
GGCTACAGGATGAAAATCGTAATCCAACTGAAAATACAAAAAAAAACATTGTTATTAGATTGCAAGTGTTAATAATAAATATATTGGATAGATCAAATGAAAATATATATTAATACATACCCGAGCCTGATCAAAGAAGAGGGCGAATGAGCGCTGGTGCTGCTCGCCCCACTCAACGTGAAGTGGATAGTTCTTCACGATCCGGCTCTCGTCCCCCAAATACCGGCCGAACCTCTCGGCATGAGGACCGGTATAGCGATAGTCAAGGGTAAAAAATAGGGGGAATGCTGCCTCCCCCCTAGCTCTATCAGGTCTCAGCCTATGGGACTGATTCGGGCCTCGAGTCCCCCTCTGGGGATGGAGAGGCCCTGCGTCTGCACGAAATATCAAGACAATCAATAATAAGACAAAGTTGTATTAAGAAATCAAGGTTAAACAAAAATTCAAGTGTGATATATACCTCCGGTGATTAGCGCACGAGCCTGGGCCCGAGCAGCAGCACGAGCGGGACGATAGTTCCTCCGGTGAGGAACAACCGGGGTCCCGGACCCGGACGCATCCCCTCCAACTATAAAATAAACATCGACGCTAAATCTCCATGAAGTTCATATTTATTCTATATAGCATATGTAAAATAAATAAATATTTTAAATTTATTCATACTAACCTGCAGACGATGCGGAGGGTATGGAAGCGGCAGGAGTGGCCCCTGTGGAAGGTGTGGACGCACCACCTATAATTAGACAATTAAAAATAGATTTTATAAGTAATTGCAAAAAGAATGTGTAGATCAATAATATAACGTTCTAAATCAATATGCATGAACTATAGGACATATAAACATACCCACAGGTGCGGTGGTGTCACCACCTACAGCTAGACAATAATAAAAATTGCTAAGTAAGAGCAAAAGGAATGTGTATATTTATGATATAGCATTCTAAATCAATATACATACACTATATGATATATAAACATACCTGGAGGAGCGGGGGTGGCCTCTGTCCCAGATGTGGACGCAGGACCAACAACTAGACAATTAAAAATAGATTTTATAAGTAATTGCAAAAAGAATGTGTAGATCAATAATATAACGTTCTAAATCAATATGCATGCACTATAGGACATATAAACATACCCGCAGGTGCGGTGGTGTCACCACCTACAGCTAGACAATAATAAAAATTGCTAAGTAAGAGCAAAAGGAATGTGTATATTTATGATATAGCATTCTAAATCAATATACATACACTATATGATATATAAACATACCTGGAGGAGCGGGGGTGGCCTCTGTCCCAGATGTGGACGCAGGACCAACAACTAGACAATCAAACATTGACAATATAAGTAATTTTGACATAAACATGCATGAATATCTGTAATATTACATTGAAAATGGATATGCGTGCAGTATACCTGGAGGTGTGGCAAAATCCACACGGAAGGAGGCATCCGAAGGGGTCTCCGATCTGGGTGCAAGACCGGCCCTCTGAAGCTCCCTACGGAGCTCTCCGGGCGGCAGAACCGCTCTGCCTCTGCCTCTGCCTCTGCCTCTGCCGCGGCTGGAGCTCCTGCCGCCCCTCGCTGCTCCCGACATCGTCATCAAATCTAGATAAACGGTTCGTGGACGCATTAGACAATCATTAAAAGTATTGACTATATATGATCTAGAGCGTAAAATGTGAAGTAATAATATAACATTACTGATAACCTTTTTCGTTTCGTGGGCGCATCATACATATCTACTTGGATTTCATCGTCGATGTCATTTCTAACCCACGTAACTTCATGATCGGTTGAAGACAACCCGTCCTTCGAAACAGACGGTCGGAGCACTTTAAGCCTTCTCTCTTCTTCGTCCTCATCGCTGTCCTCGTATTCTGGGACATCGTAGACATCTCTAGGTTTCCATCGGCATACAACACTCCACCCCGGATGCTTCAAACACTGTGAGTAGTATACTTGGAACGCTTGGTTCGGAAAGATAAACGGATCGTCCTGACCGTAAAATCGAAGTGTGTTCACACTGGTCAATCCATATTCATCTTTCCAAGTCCCAAGACTGCTTCTCCACCTGTCTGTATCGGTTCGCGGATCGTACCAAGTACAGTGGAATATATAAAAGGGTTCTGATCGTCCGGGATAGTGGATGCCGAGTATACAATTTAAGTACCCATAGTAAATCACACCGTCCGATCCTACCGTCGCAATCCCACTATTCTGAGTGATTCTAGATGTTTTTATGTCCTTAACTTCGAATTTGTATCCAAGGACACCAAATCCTTTGTAATGTGCAACCTCCATACTAGGAAATTGAGCTAAACATCTTGAATCACTCTCAAATGATGCAGACAAGTTCGGATCGTGGATCTAACAAAACAAATTTTACGATAAATACATAACGATACAAGTTTAGATTAAAACTGATAGCAATAAAATGTAATTCGAATAACTTACATGCTCTGTGACCCAATCACAAAAATTATCCTGATGGTATTTTTCCAAACGCTCTTCGTTCCAATCAGGATGCCCCTCACGTACCTCGTTAAAATGAGTTCTATTTTCGACAAATAATTGTGACATTAATATTATGTCATTTCATACACACACAAACACAGATATAACAATTAATCCAAAAGAACTTACTCTCTAATTTGTTCAAGACATACGCAATTAAGCAAGATAAACTGGTATATCTTGTTGATAAACATAGTGTCTACCCTCTTATACTCGGCTTTACCATATGGCCCGTCTTGAATTCTTCGTGGTCGGTTAAGCCTTGTCTCAATGTTCTCGTCCAGATAGCGGGAACAAAATGTGGTTGCTTCATCAAGAAGATAACCTTGCATGATAGAACCCTCTGGTCGATTTTTATTGCGTATATACTTCTTAAGAGTGTAAAGGTACCTAATGAGAATATGTTGAATAAATAAACACAGGCATACATGACAAAAATAAATTTATAAATTGCGCGAAACGAAAAATTACACGTACCTCTCGACGGGATACATCCATCGATATTGTACCGGTCCGGCTAACTTCGCCTCAGTTGCAAGATGAACCGTCAAGTGTATTATGATATCGAAGAATGACGGTGGGAAAATACGCTCAAACTTGCAAAGTATCAACGCAATAGAATTTTCTAGTTTATCCAGCGTCGCAACCTCCAGCGTTTTAGCACACAACTCCCTGAAAAAACAACATAGGTCGTTGATTACCAGACCAACCGAGTCGGGGAGAGAAGTCCTGAGGGCTAATGGAAGAAGGTGCTCCACGATAACATGGTGGTCATGACTTTTCAGCCCATCGATCTTGCCCTTCACAATTTTTATTTTCTTGCTGAATGATCCTGAGAACCCTGTGGGGACTTTCAAATCATGCAACACCTGCAGGAATCTTTTCTTCTCCGGTTGTGACATATGATAAGCGGCATTGGGAAGTACAAACTTGCCCGGTTTACCCGCTACCGGTTTAGGGTGCAGTTCACTTCTTATTCCCCACTCTTGTAGATCCATCCGGGCATTCATGTTGTCTTTCGATTTCCCGTCTTTACACAGAAGCAAGTTAAGTATGTGCTCTGATACTCCCTTCTCTATATGCATGACGTCCAGACAATGACGCACTGAATTTGTAGACCAGTACGGAAGCTCGAAGAAAATGCTTAACTTGTTCCAATATTGTGGTTTGACCTGTCTCGTCGGATCCATCCCGAAGGTCACGTTATTGTAACCATCCCATTTAGCAGTCACGTCCTCTCCGGACAATAGGGATGGAGGCCCAAGAAGCTCCTGATGACCATCAAAGTGAACCGTGTCTAACCTATAGGGGTGGTCTGGAGGCAGAAAACGTCGATGGCCGCAATAACAAACCTTCCTGCTAAAATTCAAAAATTTTGATGTTGTGTGTTCATGGCAATGAGGACATGCTTTGTGACCATGTACGGACCAACCTGAAAGCATTCCATACGCAGGAAAGTCATTAATTGTCCACATTAAAGCCGCACGCAGTATGAAGGTTGTATTTGTGTTTGAATCATATGTCTCTACACCATCAATGAACAAAGTTTTCAGCTCTTCAATCAGAGGCCGGAGATAGACGTCGATATTGTTCCCCGGTGAGTTTGATCCGTCGATAAGAAGAGGCATCATAAAGTATGATTGGTCCATAGCCAACCAAGGCGACAGATTATAAATTATCATTACAACGGGCCATGTACTGTGACTTCCAGCCATATAGTTGAATGGGCAGAAGCCATCGGCAGCCAGTCCGAGCCGGACATTGCGAGGATCGCTACTGAATATTGCGTGCCTCCTATCGAAATCCTTCCATGCCGGTGAATCTCTTGGATGGCTCATTTTTCCATTTTCGCTTGGAGGAGCACGGTGATGCCAAATCATTGCCTCGGCTGTTTTCTTGCACCTGAATAGCCTCTGTAGCCTCTGTGTTATGGGAAAATATCGTGCTGTCTTCACAGGTATATCAGGCTTCTTATCAGAATCTTTCGGCTTATACCTGGCCTCTCCGCATGTTGGACACTCTTTCAAATCTGAATTCTCTTTCCGGTACAACACGCAATTTTTAGGACATGCTTGAATCTTCTCGCACTTTAGACCTAAATCAGACATCATTTTCTGGGCTTCGTACCAGCTTTCGGGCACATTATTTCCCGGAGGCATAGAATCTTTCAAGAACGAAAGAAGCATTGTGAATGACTTGTTGCTCCATCCATTTAGGCACTTAATTTGGAAAAGTTGGACGAACCATGAGAGGGTGGAATACTTCGCATTCTCATAAATTGGTTTCCTAGCATCATTCATGAAATTTTCATATTTATCCGCACGCGGTCCTTGACCGGAAGGAATGTCATCTTCGGTACGAATAGATTCACCTAGGGCAGCCTCTACCATATCCTCCATTTCTTCTGATGGAAATAAATTTCCGTATCCTGCCGTATTACCGAATTCTTCTTCTTCTCCTGCCGCATTATCGTGTTCTCCTTCTTCTACCGCATTACTGCATTATTCTCCTTCCCCGTGATATTTCCAAGTTGAATAAAGTCTAGTAAACCCATGTTTTACAATATGAAGCCCTGCCAATTCTACCTTCTGCCAGTACTTATTGCCACATCTATCGCACGGACAGAGAATCTTCTCTATTATGATCTTATTATGTGCTCGTGCAAATTCAAGGAAAGCAGCAACTCCTGCGATAAACTTAAGTTGCATACGTTGTTTCCAATCCACATACATCCAGTCCTTAACTCTGACATACTCATGGGCCATGTTAGACTGAATAACATATAAATTGTAGGTTATGCTGACTATATTGAGAAATATAAGAACGGGATAGTTACTGACAAAGGAGAAAATCCATGTATATGCTTTGTGTGTGCGTTTGTCGTTGAAAAGAATAAATTATCGCACGTTATGTTGACCGATAGACGGGGACTAAGTGGCGCTTTTAGTTTCATATATGGGTATCGATGGGAATATGAAGGTTTCATATTATCATATATTGGTTTTAACCCGAACATCTCGAATCGCTCTCTGATTATGCGTTTGTATGTATGTGTTCCGGCTGTCGGGGGTAGGCTTCTATCCCATTAAGAATGTATAGAGCGAACGCCCATCACTTGTGCTTTCAACCGTTTCGAGTAAATTTCGGCAGCACCTCCCCGCTGTTCTCCGAGTACACTGTAATAGAATAGATAATCATTTCAAAGCTGTGAAACAACGTTGAAATGAACATCTAATCTATCTTTGTACACGGAGAACCAGCGGAAAGATACCGACGAAATATCTCGAAACGGATGAAAACACAAGTGAATGAAGGCGTTTGCTTTATACATTCTTAACTTGTCCACACGGGACAAATCTATGGGTTACCATACGATTGAATTTTCTCGTCGCGTAGACTATACGACGGTTGTTAGTATCGAGCTATACTTTCCGATATTTAACAACCTTCGTATAGTTCTAGGTCACGACGAGCATCGCACGTATGTTAACCGATAGACGGGGACTAAGTGGCGCTTTTAGTTTCATATATGGGTATCGATGGGAATATGAAGGTTTCATATTATCATCGAGTATCATATATTGGTTTTAACCCGAACATCTCGAATCGCTCTCTAATTATGCGTTTGTATATATGTGTTCCGGCTGTCGGGGGTAGGCTTCTATCCCATTAAGAATGTATAGAGCGAACGCCCATCACTTGTGCTTTCAACCGTTTCGAGTAAATTTCGGCAGCACCTCCCCGCTGTTCTCCGAGTACACTGTAATAGAATAGATAATCATTTCAAAGCTGTGAAACAACGTTGAAATGAACATCTAATCTATCTTTGTACACGGAGAACCAGCGGAAAGGTACCGACGAAATATCTCGAAACGGATGAAAACACAAGTGAATGAAGGCGTTTGCTTTATATATTCTTAACTTGTCCACACGGGACAAATCTATGGGTTACCATACGATTGAATTTTCTCGTCGCGTAGACTATACGACGGTTGTTAGTATCGAGCTATACTGTCCAATATTTAACAACCTTCGTATAGTTCTAGGTCACGACGAGCATCGCACGTATGTTAACCGATAGACGGGAACTAAGTGGCGCTTTTAGTTTCATATACGGGTATCGATGGGAATATGAAGGTTTCATATCATCATCGAGTATCATATATTGGTTTTAACCCGAATATCTCGAGTCGCTCTCTAATTATGCGTTTGTTGTGCATTCGTGTTGTATGTGTAACATGATTTTAAACCATTGAGATCAAGATTGATAGAACTGATCATCCTACATTGCAATAGCATTCATCAACCAAAAACTATTATTGCAATGGTATACATCTATAACAATCAACAATTAAAACTATAAATATAGGATACTGATATCATAAAGCGTTATGAGACACCTCATCTGCCACGTGTCGTGATCATGGAAATCGCTAATATTGAGTTATGAGACACCTCATCTGCCATGTGTCATGGTTACATATTAGTTAGGGACACGGCTATTTGTGTGCGGCTGCACGCTTGTGCAAAGATTTGTAATGTTAAAAAACTGTGATTTTTTTTATACATTGGAAAGAATGAATAGGAATTGATCTTTACATTGTTAACCTCTTTTAGTTTTTCTTTAGGAGCGGTCTCTCATATCTTAGTTGAAATATTTTCTATGTTTGTTATGGTCTTACTCTCACATAAACTATCAATATCATGCCACAATAGAGTGAAAGAAATAGCATGCATGGTGTGTTCAATGTATGATAAACAAGTACACTTCTAATAGTTTTTAAATTTGAGAAGTCCAGAGTGTATGGAAGGAGTTGAATAACAGAAGCATAAGGGGCACAACATTTTTTTCTTAAATTCTGGATACATTCTAAAATCTTCAACAACAATTGGAGTGTATTTCGCTGTGAGAGACTCTTCAAAGAAATGGAGAAAGAAGCACTAAAGAAAAAAGAGAGAAAAATAAGAATATAAAGTTGAAACTAAACTTGAGCTATCCGCTGAAATCATAAAGTATAGGAAAGTTGATTGAGTCTTGATCTATTGCTCTTTCTTTGCATTATCTCGTATGTCCATTTATAGATTTTAATGCCACATGAGATGTATAATCTGTCAGCTCCCTATGGTTGTATTAATGTCAGCTCTTACACAATATGGGTATCTGCCTTACCATTAAGACAACTATGGAATATGTTAATTTAAAATGTAAGGCTAGCTATCTATGTATTCTGAGGGACTGCTTGCATAGAACTTAGCTTGATCCTCTCAATTATTACACATAAATATGCTGACATGCCTCTCATAACCCTAACCCCAGCCCCACAGTAACCCTAACCCCAGCCCCAACCCTAACCCCAGCCCACCGTAACCCTACCCCAGCCCCACAGTAACCCTAACCCCAGCCCCACCGTAACCCTAACCCTAGCCCCACCCCAACAGCAGCCGAACCCCAACCCTAACCCTACCCCGACCCCGACCCCGACCCCGACCGCCACCGCGCCCCTGCCCAAACCCAACTCTCGCGCGCGCAACCCAGACCCAGCCATGAATAATCCAAAAATGCTTTAATTTACCTCGAGATTTATACCTGAACGGGTGCGCTGGTGGGCTGGAGCGACGACGGTGGCGAATTGGCGAAGAAACCGGCGGTGGCGACGACGGTGGCGACGAAACCGGCGGTGGCGACGACGGTGGCGACGAAATCGGCGGTGGCGACGACGGTGGCGACTCTGCCCAACGACGGTGGCGACGCGACGGTGGCGATTTGGGGTTTTTCGCGCGCGTTTGAGGGAGAGAGAGAAAATGAGCGTAGGCTTTTCGATCTGGCTTTATTTTAAAACGATATTTACTTGCCCCTACGGATATACCCGTAGGTCCTTTGTTTGCGGATCCGTAGGGGCAAACACCAAATTAAGAATTAATATTTTTATTCTTGGACGTCTGTGCCCGTAGGGGCAACCTTTTAGCCCTACGGATTAATCCGTAGGGCCAAGTTAAATATGCCCCTACGGATATTTCCATCCGTAGGGGCAACCCCCTATTTTACTAGTGTAAATGAATACCATAATTCAATGTTTTTCAATTTATAATTTATAAATACAAACTTCAAGTTTTTATTTAGCATTATGGTTATCAAGCAATTAAAATAAATAAATTTTGTCAATATTTCAGCTATAAATTTTTTTCCAATGAATTTATTACCCAATAAATTTTTGAACAACGAATATTTGTTTGAATCATGAAATTTTAGCATCAAGGTAAGTATAATTTCTATAATCAATTATAAAACAATTTTTGTTATTTGAAACATTATTGTCTTCATCATCTTTGAATAAAGATATATGATATTATTAGTTCTTAGTAGGGGTGAAAGCCGGGTCGGGTTTAACGCATATCCGGTCTGATTTTTTCGGGTTTTTTAGACATCTTATACCCGTCCGAACCCAATCAGACGGGTTGTGTAAATCCCCAGTTTCCGTATATATATTTTTCAGATTTTTCCTAAAATTTTTCCATTATATATATATATATATATATATATATATTATTTTTATTTCTAAACTCAAAAATAAAAACAAATCCTAAACCTAACCCGACCCGACCCCCTACCCGACTCGACACACTTTTACCTTTCTTCTTCTTCTTCGCTCCTTCTCTTTCCGGCTCTTTTTCTAACGTTCCTCCCCACTCCTCGCGCTCGTCCACGACTGCGCCCATCGCCGCGAGACCCGCGCCCCACCCGCCAACTCTCCCGTGACTCCCTCCACCAAATCTTCTTCCTCCAACGGCTCCCCCCTCTCGTCCTCGCTGCGAGACCCACTCCTCCATGTCCTCGCCTCACCCACGTCTCGACCGAGCCCCTCTCACTTTTTCCCAGCTTGCTCCTTCTCCCTCGCCATCACTCTCTTCGTCACCTTCAACTTTCTCCTTCGCCGCCATCGCCTTCCTCTCCTTCCTAAGCTCCCCGTCTCCACTACACCCAACACCACTCACCGCGACCAGCCATCACCTACCGAAGCTTCCTCCTCTATCGAGCTACGAGCTCCACTTCAACGACGAGCCTTCTCCACCGGCCATCCCCATCAACTCCTTCCCAACACCCACTGCACTCAAATTCACTGCCCACTGCACCCCCACTCCTTCGTCAACACCGCCGCCACCGCTACCCCTCGCCGACGAGCCCCGACCTCCTCATCTCCTCAACTCCATCTCCTTTGGCCGAGCTCCTCTTCGACAATCACAGCCACACCATCGTCGGAGACACCACCTCTACTCTCCAACACCGAGCCTACACCACTGCACTCAAGCCCAAGCCCACTGCCACACTCGCCGCCGGATCCACGATGCCGCTGCACCTCACCGCCGTTGCCACAGTACCCGATTGATGCGAATTATAAACCAAAACATATCTTATTATTGTGGAACTTATGATAGTTAGATCTCTTTACTGTTTACGAATATCGTGTAGAAATTTGGATGCAAAATTTCGTGTTTATAATCAAGTAAAGTCGCCCCCTAAAGGTGACGCTAAAACTGTAATGCACCGTACATGTCACGTTGAAAAATATATATTAAATTCAATACATATTGGAATATAATGTTCTATGGCTCGTATCGAAGCCGACTCGATAAAATATAATCCTATAAAGTTTACCTTTCAATTCCGATAAGCCACTATAACGAGAATTGACTGGAAACGCGGCGCTGGACTGCAGTCTGGGGCAGCATTCCACGAGGATACCTGAATTTAAGCACCTGTACATACCTACATAAAACTGAAAATGTGCGGAGTCCTATATTCCCGCGTAGATAATTTAGTTAGCTAACACATGAATCTAGTCCCGTTCAGTTTTACAGCCGTTTGATATTTATTTTGTATTTTATAATATCGACGTGTTCTGCAGTTTCTGCAGTGACATTTCTTATACCTTCACATTAAACAGGACATAACTTCTAGAACAGAAAGGCCATTATTAATCCGTTTGATGAGTTGGAAACCTAACAGATAGAACTAGATTTTATTCAACTGAGAAAACACCTGAATTTGAACAAAATCTCGAGTATACAGCACACAAAGTTGGACTTCCAGTTCTGATACTGGAATTCCAGCAACTGATCGTTGATTTAAAATGATGATAAGTCCCTAACCTGAATTCCGTTTGCCATGAAACTAATTTTACTGCTTATATAATCAAGTGTGCTTCGTACTCCTTTTATATTATTTTGGTCTATTCTACACGTGTGATTTATGGTAAATTTTGCAAACCATATGGTATTGGGTGTCATAATTCAATGAATATCTGTTCAGTGCATTTCTACCTATTTCTGTGTTTGCTTTATACTTTCTGCATAGTGATCATTTACACTGAGACCTAGCGACTGTTGTGCATTGTCGATATATAAGTTTTAGTGATTGAGTTGTGGCAAGTACGAAAGTGATATTGATAAGTGGAAACGTGATTGAAAGTGAAAACGATACGTATTTTTTCACAACCTATCTAATACTTGAATACATAGTATAACCTGGGAAATGAGGGAAATCAAGGTGGAATTGAACTTGTATTTAGCGAGGTACAGTGATTTAGAGGATGATCATTCGATATTAGTGATATATATATATATATATATATATATATATATATATATATATATATATATATATTAGGCCGTGGGCCTAGCGGTACAGCTGCAGGGTTATGTCTCAGGCAATAGTGGACCGTAGTCTCGGGCATGCACCAGACCCTTGTTAAACACGAGCATCCTTTCCACCAATTAATTTCATTGACCTAGTGACTGTTAAGTAGTGAAATACACATTGCCTCGTTTACTGACATGATACTTATATCGCACTGTTCATTACTCTCGTGTTCTGTATTCTGTTGCACCTTTCATATTTAATAGTATTGTATCCATCATATGTATTTATTGCTATATGTGTCGCCCTGACGACCTGAGTGTGCATGCTCAGAGGACAAAGTGGACCCAGTCAAAGAGCAGGACCTGCCATTCGAGCTCGCGGAGATCTAGACCGCAACATCAGCGCTATTCCTTTTTCTTTAAGCATATTGTTTTTCGTTGGTTAGTTATTTCATTCTGCAAAATAAATGTATTTCGAACTCTTTTATTGTAATGTAATAAAGTTGTGACTGTGATTTCCTTTACTCTTGCACTCTTTACTGACTACCATGTAATGCTAGAAGCCGAAGTGTGACTACGGCGGGATTATTTCCTGACCGTAGGAGCATAGCTGGCCTAATCACCCATCATATTCCGTATTTTGGGAAGTGGGGTGTAACATAGTTTTGTTGGCATCAGAGCCAGGTTTGGATGAAATTATATTTCCGTCAAGGGATCCCTATTTTGAGTTTTACCCTTGATGTGTGCTTTATTACATTTCTTTTCACTTCCTAATTCTCGTTGAATCATCATGAAATCCTTGATTGAATCTGATTTCTTTCTTGATCATCTTTCAGAAATACGGACTCCTCAGGAAACTCCTCAGGTGTCGGTTCCCACAATCGTACCGAGAAGATTCTCAGCACACTGACGACCCTAGCCCAGGCTCAAGAGAGGAAGACCGATCTCCTGACCGAGGGTTTGAAGGCGGTACAGGAGACTGCAATTACCGCTCTGGAGAGATCTACCGGTGTTCCTATCGCCCCCGAGGGCGCCCTCGTATCGACTATACAGGCTCGGGTTGGTACTGTTTCGGACTTCAGGAGGCTTCATCCAGCGGTTCTCACGGGATCAGCAAATCCACTCGAGGCCGAGCAATGGCTCATCGACATGGAGAACCTTTTAACGGTCGCTCGAGTTCTTGACGATGACAGAGTGAACGTGGTGAAGATTTAGCTGGAGGACGAGGCCCGCACGTGGTGGTCCGTAGAGGTAAGCCAGCTAGAGAAACCTATCGGATGGGACACGTTATCCGCATGCTTTCTAGATCACTATTTTTCGACCACTGCCAAGGTCGAGATGGAAGAGAAATTCATCATGTTAAAGCAGAATGGACGCTCAGCGGATGTCTACATCGCAGAGTTTAACCTGCTGAGTCGCTTCGCACCGTACATAGTAGCCACCAAAGCCGCCAGGGCAAGACGGTTCCAGCAGGAGCTTGATATTGAACTACAACAGCTTATCGCGTCTCTCGACCTATAGACCTTCGCTCAGGTGTTGAACGCTGCCTGGGTATAGGAAAGATTGGCGGAGAAGGCCAAGGGCCAACAATCGGTGGACAGGAGTCCCCATGTGGTTCCAGCACGGGCTACCATTTCCCCCCATGGAGCGATCCCAGTTCACAGGCTGGGTGTTACGCAGATAAAGCATACTTTCTCACCACAGCAGCCACAGCAGAGGGCCCTGTTTTGCGATTATTGCCAGAGGCCAAGGCATATGCAGAGAGATTGTCGCAGAGCTAATGGACAATGTTTGCTTTGTAGATCCAGCGAGCATAGGGTCAGCGGATGTCCCCAGAGATCTGAGCAACACGGAGGGTTCGAGCAACATCAACTGTCGTACGGCACATCAGCTCAGAGGGGTCCACCTCTGGTATCCCAGCAGCGGTTATTCGATCAGAGGCATACTGGTACAGGTCAGAATCAAGGGCGGGCTTTCACCCTGTCCGCCGAGCAGGAAAAGACATCTGGAGAAGTAGTTATAGGTACCCTCCTTGTTTATTCTGTACCAGCTAGAGTTATTTTTTATTCGGGTGCTTTGCATTGCTTTATTTCTACGCGGTTTGTTGACACACACTCTATACCTCATGAGCCGTTGACCAAGGGTTGGGAGATACATACAGGTAACAGAATTATTGTGTCCAACCAAAAGTGTAGGTTATGTCCGGTGGTAGTATGCAGCAGGGAATTCTATGAGAATTTCCTTTTAATCGAGACGGGCAACTGTGACGCAATTCTCGGGATAGATTGGATGGGTATCTTCTATGCGATCATCGATTGCCGAGCTAGGAAAGTGACTTTCTGCATTCCCAATCACCCTGAGTTTGTTTTCGAAGGCGGAAGTGAGTCTTTGGAGCCAGCCAAGTTTAGAGCCAAACCAAAAGCGTTGACGACTATGGAGATTGATGAGAGTCCATCCCCAGAGATCGTTCAGGATTTTCTTGATGTGTTCCCTGAAGATTTACCTGGTCTACCACCTCCTCGCGTCTTGGGATTCTTAATCGACTTGATTCCGGGTACATCACCAGTCTCGAAAGCTCCCTACAGGATGGCGCCAGTGGAGTTGGCAGAATTAAAGAAGCAGATAGAAGATCTTTTGGACAAGGGATTTATCCGTCCAAGTTCTTCCCCATGGAATGCTCCTGTATTACTGGTTAAGAAGAAGGACCGTTCCTTGTGCATGTGTATCGACTACCCGGAGTTAAACAGGGTGACTGTGAAGAACAAGTATCCCATCCCCCGCATCGACGACTTTTTCGATCAGCTTGGTGGTGCTCGAGTATTTTATAAACTAGACCTTCGGTCAAGGTATCACCAAATCAAGGTTAAGGAAGAGGATATATGCAAGACAGCTTTCCGAACCCGATATGGCCACTATGAGTTTCTTGTGATGCCGTTCGATATTACCAATGCAACGGCCATATTTATGGATTTGATGAACAGGGTTTTCTCCAAGTACTTGGATCAGTTTATTGTCGTATTCATCGACGACATTCTAGTCTATTCGAGGAGTCGAGAGGAGCACACCGAGCACCTACGAATTGTATTGCAGGCTCTGCGAGAGGAGAATCTCTATGCTAAGCTAAGCAAGTGTGAGTTTTAGCTCAACAAGGTGCAATTTCTGGGGTATGTCGTTTCAAGTGACGGCATTTCAGTGGATCTGAAGAAAATAGAATCTATCAAATATTGGCCGACACTGAAATCGGTTGCTGAGAAAAGAAGCTTCTTGGGATTAGCTGGGTATTATCGACAGTTCGTCCAAGATTTCTCCACAGTAGGGGAACCCTTGACGAAGCTCACATGGAAGGAGGTGCCGTATGTTTGGTCAGAGGAGTGCACCCAGGCGTTCGAGCTGTTGAAACTGAAGTTGACCACGGCCACAATCCTGACTGTGCCAGACAACTCGGGTGGCTTGGTTGTTCATAGTGATGCGTCGGGAAAACGTTTGGGTTGTGTATTAAAGCAGCACGGTCGAGTGGTGGCTTACGCGTCTCATCAGCTGAAAACTCACAAAAAAGAACTACCCCACGCATGACCTAGAGTTAGCGGCCGCTGTGTTCGCCTTAAAGATTTGGAGGAATTACTTGCTAGGCGAGAAGTGGATGTGTACACGAATCACAAGAGTTGAAATACGCGTTCACTCAGAAAGTGCTGAATATGAGACAATGCTGGTGGTTAGAATTGATGGCAGACTACGATATTGACCTGCAGTATCATCCGGGAAAGGTGAACGCCGTTCCTGATGCTCTTAGTCGCAGGCCGTCAGCTGCGTTGTTGACTTGTCAGAAAGGGGTTCTCGATGACCTTCAGAGACTCGAGTTGGAGGTAGTTACACTGGGTGTGCCCGAACAGCTCTGGCAATTGCAGGTTCAATCATCGCTTATAGATCGCATCAAAGCCGCACAAGCTGGAGACTCTCAATTGCAAAAGTTCAGAGGGTTAGTCGAGAAGGTTTATGGATGGATTTGCAAATTCACGAAGATGGTTCTATAAGATTTTGCAATCGGTTGTGTGTTCCAAAGGGGGGTTGTTCTCGGCCGAAAGACGTGACCGGGACGTTGGGACGTCAAGGCCTGAATTTCGGGGGCAAATGTTATTTAGTGCTATCCGTCCACCTCTCCGAAGATACCAAGTTGATTTATGGCACCATATATCGAAGATTTAAACGGATGCGACCGATGTAGCAGACTTAGTCAGATTCCCCCCCGTTGAGGGGTTTTTGATTGTGGGGATGCTCTTCCCTGCAGGCGCAAGCCCCTGCAGTTAATTACGCTACCGCATCGCGGTAACCACTGTCTCCTTCTCCAGATGGTCATTTCGTGTTGTGTGTGTTTGTTTTGTTTTTGGTTGCCCGTGGATTAGTCTAAATCCACGTTTTCTTAGATTTGGGTTTGGGGGTTGGTTTAAGGATACGTTAGTCTCATTTGAGGCTAAGATCAACTTAAACGTTTTTTAAGAATACGTTAGTCTAATTTTAGCCTAAGATCAACTTAACGGGATCGTTTAGATCCAACAAGAGAGCATTTGGACTCTATTGTTTAGTTTAGGGACATTGCGGTCGATTACCAGTTTAGGGACATGGTGGTCCAATACCAGTTTAAGGACATGGTGGTCCATGAGTTTAAAAACCTCACCGTCAAGGTTAAGGATGTTATAGTCCGTGAGTTTAAAGACCTCACAGTCAAGGTTAAGGACATCATAGTCCGTGGGTTTAAAGGGACCCCACAGTTCAAGGTTAAGGACATCATAGTCCGTGGGTTTAAAGGGACCCCACAGTCCAGTTTAAACACGTCGTAGTCTATAAAGTTTAAGGACATCATAGTCCATGAGTTTAAGGACCCCACAGTTCATAGAATGTCTGGTTGTCGGGACCCGTCACCTCTCTGAAGACGTTGAAGGATTACAACGATAAATATCAGACGAGTGAAGAAATGTACCCTTAAACCAATTTTGGTTGAGAGACCTATAGTCCAATTGGGGCTAAGATCTGTGATTTATGAGCATATGAACTCAATTAATCTGGGTTGAGGACTTATGGCCAGTCTTGGGCTAAGTCCATTAAAGTTAAAATATTTAACATTTATTCTGGGTTGTTAAGCATTTGTTTGGGCTTAGCCCTTTTAACAATGTTGAGCATTGATTTGGATTCTGACAGCATCTCTGTCTTTTATTGAATGTTGAGCATTCATCATAGTTCTGGGCTTATTAAAGAACAATTTATGTTCTATCAGCGCACACGTGAGGAGCACATGGCGCGCTTGGCGTTTTGCGCCAGTCAAAGAGCGCGGTGCGCTATGGTTAAAGCGCTAATGCGCTTAGTGCTTTGCGCCAGATATGAAGCGCTAATGCGCTTAGCGCTTTGCGCTAAATGAAGAGCGCTGATGCGCTTAGCGCTAGATGTGGAGCGCTGATGCGCTATAGTTGAAGCGTTAAGGCGCTTGACGCCGGTGCCATATAATGAGCGCAAAGCGCTTTTAGTAATGCAGCGCACACGTGAGGAGCACGTGGCCCGCTTAGCGCTGAGCGCTAGCCAATGAGCGCAGTGCGCTGTGTTTGAAGTGCTATGGCACTGTAGCGCTTTGCGCTAAATGAAGAGCACTAAGGCACTTTTAAATTAGGAGCGCTAAGGCTCTTCTTAGGTTAACTTTGCGCTCTGAAAATTATCTTTTCTTTGATAAGAGACTTTGTCTCAAGATCTTAAGAACAAAGTTCTTAGTTTTTAGGAGATATTCCAATCTCTTTTTGATGAAAGACTTTGCTTTTATGGATCTGTGATCCTAAGAGAATTGAATAATTCTCTCCCCTTTATAATGAGATGTTCATAATCTCTTTTGTGAAAGATAATTTGTCTTATAGATCATAAATCTGTGAAAGAAGTAAATACTTCTTTTAATTACGAGATGATTTCATCTCTCTGTTTTTTTACCTTGAAGAAAAGAATTGTCTTCTTTTGAGAGCTTGGCTCTTCTTTCTGAGATTTTCTCAAAATTTATGGGGGGTTCCTCTGTTCTTCTGTCTCTTTTTTGTTTCTTTTCCTTTTTTTTTGAAAAGAAGGATTATTGGTCGTTGGGACCCACCACCTCTCCGACGACACTGAGAGATTACAGCGCCATATATCGAAGGTGTGGAGGGATGTACCCTTTGAAGCATGTCCCACTCATTAGGGGGAAAGAACAGGCTGGAGCTTAAGCTTCTCGCTGCTGAAAAAGGCTTCTTTGCGTTCGCGCACGTGCATCGCACGTGTTGGGCGCATATGTTTGCACGTAGCGCACATGGAGCTTGCGCATATGTGCATTATGGAGGGGAGCAAGCTCCTATGGAGAAATAATCTCCTTTGAATATTATGGAATACTCCCACGTGCGTTGCACGTGTTTGGCTCACGTGCGTTGCACGTGGCACGCATGTGGCCAGCGCACGTGCATTGCACGTGGCGCTTGCGCATATGCGCATTATGGGGGGAGCAAGCTCCTATGGAGAAATAATCTCCTTTGAGTATTATGGAATACTCCCACGTGCGTTGCACGTATTTGGCTCATGTGCGTTGCACGTTGCGCACATGTGGCGGGCGCACGTGCATTGCACGTGGCGCACATGGCGCTTGCACATATGCGCATTATAGAGGGGAGCAAGCTCCTATGGAGAAATAATCTCCTTTGAGTATTATGGAATACTCATCCTTTTCTAAGAGGTATCCCCTCTTATTTATATGGGAGTGGTAGAGAAGAGATCTCTCTTTTTCCCGATGTGGGACTAAAAATGCATCCCCATGTAGTAGAGCATTACTTTTGATTACACGTGCGTAGCACATTTGCTCATAACTTTTGATCCCGGGTTAATTATGAGCCCCATAATATATCAAATCGAGGGGGTTTTCGAGACACTTTCGATACCATCAGAATTTAGCTATTTCTCATTCGGGAGTTTTGTCAAAATATAGCCCGGAAAATACTGGTTCGCATTTTCTTCCTTAGATTACACGTGCGTAGCACATTTGCTCATAACTTTTGATCCCGGATGAATTATGAGGCCCATAATATATTAAATCGAAGGTTTTTTTGAGACTCTTTCGATAACATCAGAATTTAGCTGTTTATCATTCGGGAGTGTATCAAAATACAGCCCAGAAAATACTGGTTCACATTTTCTTATGCGTATCGCTGCCATTTGATACCTTAGGCTCTTTTGTGCAGAAATTTTTTGGCGGGAACAGGGGTATTCGAGATGAAGTTCTAGCTGAAGCACACAGTTCCGCTTACTCGGTGCACCCAGGTGGCACCAAGATGTATAGAGACCTGAGGCAGCACTTCAAGTGGAACGGAATGAAGAGGGAGATTGCTTACTTTGTCTCCAAGTGTTTGGTATGCCAACAAGTGAAAGCCGAGCATCAGAGAATCGTTGGGTTGTTGCAAACGCTTCCAGTGCCAGAGTGGAAATGGGAGCACATCACCATGGATTTCGTGACGGCACTACCACGAAGTCTAAGGGGCAACAATGTTGTCTGGGTTATTGTTGATCATCTCACAAAGGCAGCACATTTCATACCTTTTCGAGTCGGACAATCGACGGAGTCACTTGCGGAGATGTATATGCAGGAGATTGTGAGACTGCACGGGGTGTCCGTTAGTATCGTGTCTGATCGAGACACCAGGTTCATTTCCTATTTCTGGAAGAGCCTGCAGGAGAGTTTGGGCACGCGTCTCAAGTTCAGTACGGCCTATCATCCGCAAACGGATGGGCAATCCGAGCGTACTATACAGACACCCGAGGATATGCTAAGGGCATGCAAGTTCGATTTTCAAGGTTTTTGGGAGGATCACCTCCATCTGGTAGAGTTTTCGTATAACAACAGCTACCAAGCTAGCATCCAGATGGCATTGTTCGAGACTCTGTATTGACGGAAGTGTCGGTCCCCTCTTTGTTGGGATGACGTGGGTGAACGAAGGTTGTTGGGCCCTGAGCTTATAGTGCAGACAGTGAGCAAGGTTCAGATGATCAGGCAATGTATCAAGGCGGCTCAGGATCGACAAAAGAGTTGGGCAGATGCCGGCAGAAGGTTGTTGGAGTTTAGTATTGGTGACTACGTGTTTCTGAAGATATCGCCCACTCGGGGAGTGATCAGGTTTGGTAGTCGCAAGTAACTCAGTTCCCGATTCATCGGACCTTTTGAGGTGCTAGAGCGAGTAGGAGAGGTGGCTTATTGACTTGCCTTGCCTCCATCGCTAGCTGGTATGCACAATACCTTCCATGTATCTCATTTGAGGCGCTACGTTCGGGATGACAGACATATTCTGGACCATTCGGAATTAACGTTGGGCACCGATCTGTCTTACGAGGTGCAGCCTACTACCATTCTCGATCGTCGGGAAAAAGTGCTAAAGAACAAGGTCATTCCCTTGGTTCGAGTTTCTTGGGGTGGTTATTCTCTAGGAGAGTCTACCTGGGAACGTGAGGAGGACATCCGTCCACGTTTTCCGTACCTGTTTGAATAGTGTTGTTTGTCCCGTTGTTTTCGTTCCATAATTTCGAGAACGAAATTTTTGTAAGGAGGGTATGATGTAAATCCCCAGTTTCCGTATATATATTTTCCGTATTTTTCTAGATTTTTCCTAAATTTTTTCCATTTTATATATATATTTTTTATTATATTTTTATTATTTTATTTTTATTTGTAAACTCAAAAATAAAAACAAATCCTAAACATAACCCGACCCGACCCGCTTTCCCCCTTCTTCTTCTTCTTCTTCTTCTTCGCTCCTTCTCTTTCCCGCTCTTTTTCTAACATTCCTCCCCTCTCCTCGTGCTCGCCCATGACCGCGCCCATCGCCGCGAGACCCACGCCGCACTCGCCAACTCCCCCGCAATTCCCTCCACCAAATCTTCTCCCTCCGATGGCTCCCCCCTCTCGTCCTCGCCGCGAGACCCACTCCCCCATGTCCACGCATCACCCACGTCTCGACTGAGCCCCTCTCCCTTTTTACCAGCTTGCTCCTTCTCCTTCGCCATCACTCTCTTCATCCGCTTCAAATTTCTCCTTCGCCGCCATCGCCTCCCTCTCCTTCCTAAGATCCCCGTCTCCACTACACCCAACACCACTCACCGCGACCAGCCATCACCCACCGGAGCTTCCTCCTCCGTCAAGCTCCGAGCTCCACCTTACCGACGAGCCTTCTCCTCCAGCCATCCCCATCAGCTCCTCCCCAACACCCACTGCACCCGAACCCACTACCCACTGCACCTCCACTCCTTCTTCAACACCGCTGCCGTCCCTACCCCTTGCCGACGAGCCCCGACCTCCTCATCTCCTCGATTTTATATCCTTTGGCCGAGCTCCTCTTTCGACAATCACCGTCACTCCATCGTCGGAGCCGCCACCTCTACACTCCAACACCGAGCCCACACCACTGCACCCAAGCCCATGCCCACTACCGCACTCACCGCCGGATCCACGACGCCGCTGCACCTCACCGCCGTTGCCACAGTACCCCTGCCCGCCTCTACGCCAGTGCCGAGCCTCCCCAAGTCCTCACCCAAGCCATGCGAGTCGCGCGTGTATCGTGTCGTGATGTCTCCGTGCCGTGATTATGCCTGTATTATGCCTACCGCATTGCCGTCTATCTCTAGGCAAGAGAAATCCTATCTCTTGCTACTCATGCTATTATATCTTATAGATTAATGCTAATGGTAGATCATTATAAATAGCTATGTATACATATGTGTGTGTGGGTGGATATATATACATTTATATATCTAGATAACGTTAAGTATAAATCGAACACTTATATACTTGAGCCATCATGATTGGTAGTAATGAATCGAACCCAACTCGGTTGGTTAGCCGTATTGATGTCATTTAGAATTCATAAGAGACAATCATCGGTTGTTGGTTAAGGGAATCTTGTGTTTTCGACCAATTACCAAACGCTACACTAGGCGTTTGATGCGAACTATAAACCAAAACATATATTATTATTGCGGAACTTGCGATAGTTAGATACTTTTACTGTTTATGAATATCGTGTAGAAATTTGGATGAAAAATATCGTGTTTATAATCAAGTAAAGTCGCCCCCTGAAGGCGGCGCTAAAACTGGAATGCATCTTACATGTCACGTTGAAAAATATATATTAAATTCAATACAGATTGGAATGTAATGTTCTATGGCTCGTATCGAAGCCGACTCAATAAACTAGAACCCTATAAAGTTTACTCTTCAATACTAATAGGCCACTATAATGAGAATTGACTTGGAACGCGGCGCTGGACTACAGTCCGGGATAGCACTCTACTAGGATACCTGAATTTAAGCACCTGTACATACCTACATAAAACTGAAATGCGCGGAGTCCTACATGGTCGCGTTGATAATTTATTATATAACACATGAATCTGGTACCATGCAGTTTCACAGTCGTTTGATATTTAGTTTGTATTTTAGAATATCAACGTGTTCTGCAGTTTCTACAGTGACATTTCTTACACCTTCACATTAAACAGGACATAACTTTTAGTAAAGAAAGGCAATTATTAATCCGTTTGATGAGTTGGAAACCTAAAAGATAGAACTATATTTTATTCAACTTTGGCAACACCTGAATTGTCACGCCCCGCTTCCCAGTATACGGGCAGAGGACGCGACGATGCCGCTACGTATTTACTGTGAAGTAAATACGTTAAGCGTAACTAAGCAATATAAAAGTAAATGCACAAGAGACAAGTTATAATAAAACAGCAACTTTATTTATTCACATTCTTTCTGTACAATCCATGGAAATGTAAATACAACTGAAATAAAGCAATGCCTAAACAATGGCATAACAGAAAAAGGAAAAGTACTGAAAATGAAAATGTATAGTGAACTAAAGCTCTGGGTCTTCAACGAAGTGGTCTAAGTCTTCAGCAGTGGGCTCGATCTTAGGAATGTCTAGATCACCTGACGACATTCAAAGAAGAAAGAAAGAGAATATCGTCAGCGAACAGGTCGCTCGGTAAGTCCCAAAGATAAGAGAGAAATAGAATAGACAGAATAAGAAAATAGCTTTTAAAGTTTTAGTATATTGTTATAATGTTGTGTTAACTCTGTTGTTTGTAGGTTGGTACAGAAGGATGCCAGTGTATATGAGAGGGGTCTCTATATGCTAGAGACCAGGGCAAACGGAATATACAGTACAAGGCTCCGTCGATAATACCACGGAACAACGGCATGGCTGTAATTACATCTTAAATCTTGCAGTCTCGTGCCACTTTTAACACCTTTCGTATCAGTCTACCCCTTAAACCCCGTGTTATCTTGATTGTATTGTTTGTATTGTAACTTGAATTGTATTGTAATGTAGATTGTATAATTGGATGACTTACCAAAACCATGATATCAGTAAAGGGATGTAACTGTAGAATCAGGTAAATGGATGTAACTGGAGAATCATGTAAATGGAATGTATATCCATGGTTTGGTTCAGTTAAAATGTACAGATTGATAGATTGAATATATGGAATAATGGATTCATGGATTCATGTTGAATTGTAATATTGTAGATTATAGATTGTAGACTGTACTTGAATCATATTCAAGTCAGATTATTAAAAAGACTCATCTGAGTCAGACAATTAGAAAAGTAAATTGAAGTCCTGATTGTTTTGATGTTATCGGTAACCGCTGCACATGGGCGGCAGGATTTGTGTCTTTTTCAAAGACGATTACCGTGTTGATAACACCGTTTGTTAATTGTCTACCTTAGATAGGAAAACCCACTTCTCCAGCTCCCTGAGGCTCAAGAGATTGGTCCCGCTTAAACCTATGTCTACTAGGGTCATTGGGGTAATTTATAGAACTTGAGGGGGTTTTATGTAAAAATACTTTTATATACTTTTCAAAATACTCCCCAAGTATTTAGTTATCGTCTTTAGAGTTATCATGAATATAGATTTTATAATTGTGATATTTCCAGTGAAAATACCCTAAATTCATAATAAAGGGTATTTATTTGTAATATTGACTTGTATGGAATTCATGGTATATTAATGTAAAGTGATTCTTGTGACTTTTGAAAAGAGTTGTAATATTTATATTATTTCAAAATAGATATTTTAATGTTACATATTATATAAAAATAATATATATTTTATAATTCTAAAAATCTCATTTTCTTAAGATGTCGTATTTTAAACCTTTCGAGACCGAATGCTCCTTGCGGAGGTCTGCATCTCACACTACTAAGCCCGAGGATGTGCGATAATCCGCACCATCCTGAACGGGTTCTCCAAATGGGTTGTAGCAGTGCTTTGGAAAGATTTGTGTAAAATACTAATCATTAAGAAAAATGGTTTTATTAGTAATGGTATTTATTTGAAATGGTGTTGTTTTCCCGTATTCTATGTTCCCGAAAGTATTGTGCTATATTGCATATGAGTGTGTGAGGAGGTAGGTCATTACCTCATGATCTATTAAAGGTATAGCAAGTTTATAATGGTTTAAATGTCGAAATGAAACTATATGGTATTTAAATGAAAATGTACGGTAAAATGGAAATACAATTTCTTTTGATATGGAACTTGTTCATTATGAATTATTAATGTTTAATATAGTCAACATGCAATGGTTTAACAAGATTGTATTAAAAAACGTGAGAGTTTTAGAAAAAAAACCGAATCGGAAATCGGATTTGCTCCGATTCCGTCGGGTTTGTAATTCCGTATTTTTAGAAAAGATTAGAGAAGGGAAATTGGGACTTACGGGTTAACAAGAAAGAGTGAGGATAGAGGTAGAGAGGGGAATCGCCGGTGCGTCGTTTCGTCGCCGGAAACTCCTCGTATCGCCGTCGGAATTTCGCCGGAATTTCGCCCCTTTGCTCACTTTAAATGCACACTAGGGTTTGTAGGAATTTCTTGAGAGTTGGATCAGAATTTTAGGGTGAGTGGGTAGTGTTTAGGGGTGGTATTTATAAGGTTAGGGTAGGTGAAAAGTTAAAATGAAAAAAATATAATAAAATGTATTAAAATGTATTAAAAGTGGAGTAATTGGTGTTTTAAAAGAGCTCTGGAAATGGTCTGACGAAATAAATTATACAGGTGTTCACGGGATATGAAAAGACACATTTTCATGTTGGGGTCATCGTCGGAATCGGCCGACTCAGCCGTGACTCGGCCGTGACTCGGTAGGAGGCCTGAGTCGGCCGAGTCGAGGCCGAGTTGCCGATTTCTGGCTGAGTCAGACGGCCGGAATCCCCCCTCGACGCTTCATCTATCCTCCAGCAATGTTATATTTTTGGGTGTAGTGGGGTTTTTGTGAGATATGCACGTGTAAACCCTTGGTATTCTAAAAATCAAAAATAAAACAATATTAAAAATAATGTGGGGTATGGGATTTGAACTCTGGTGGCTTGGTTCAGCAGTGCAAGGTATTACCAATGAGCCACAAGCTCCTTCTTGTAATTAAATTGCTAATTAATTACTTATCTTGTGCTCAGGCAATAAATACCCCTTTAAACAATTTTGAAAAAAATTGTACAAAAATTTGAATAGGAAAATTATGGTTGTTATATTCTGCCCTCCTTATAAAAATTTCATCCTCGAAATTTGTAAAAGGAAAGTGTAACAGATTTAAGAGAAAGTTTGGTGACTGAAGTACTTGATAGTGTATAACAAGAGGATGCGAGGGTTTAAAAATATGAAAAAGGCTTACCGGTGTTATTTTGACTTACAGTCTCGGTTTCTATGGCTGCTAATGTGAATGTCTGTCGCCGTGGTATATTCCTTCTAGCTGGAGGCACATTCTATCCTTGGGGCCTGTCTCTCTACCCTCGAGGCATGTTCCTCATTGCATTGTAGGCTGTGCAGGAAATCCACGTGGAGGTGGCGCTGGGAGTGCAGGACTAGTTGCAGGAGCCTGGATAGCTCGCCGCTGCGGTTAGTTGGTGTGTGTGTGAGCTGAGTTGCATCTATAAGGACAGTTTCCAATTTCGTGATTGGATGTGCCACAAACTAAGCATAGGCCTTTTGCGCGCCTACAGTCCTTCCACAAGTGTCCTTCTCTCTTGCAATAGAAGCAAAAGTCGGGACTTGGCTGATCATTGACTTCTTCCAGTCTTCTGAGTTCAACAGCTGGCCTTGAAGAGGCCCCTCCTGCCATTTGAGTGGCAGGGCGTTTCACTCCGGCAGATTGAGGCCTGCCCCTCGCCTTTATCACTGCCTCATAATTGCGGGCAGCTGTCAGAGTATCTTCATGAGTCGGAAATTTCCCTGTGGCTAATGCAGCCTGGATTTCCGTATCCAACCCTTGTTGAAATCGACGGGTTCTGATCTCATCCGTCGGTATCAGGTGTGCCGTAAATCTGTTACGGTCTTGTATTAGCTGTGTAGTATGTGATATCTAAAAAAATTTGAAATATTGTGACATATCTTACCGACTGAGCATGGTGAACTCAGCGTCATACTCATCTACCGACTTGATCCACATAGAACCTGTTGTAGATGAATAAATTGCTGTTCCATGTCGAACCTGACAGTCACAGGGAAGTACTTCGCGTCGAACTTATCGCGAAAAGTCTTCCATTCAATGGGCTGATCAAGACGGCCTTCTTTTGCCTTCCACCAGTTCCGTGCATTGTCCGTGATCTGCAGCTTTGGAACTCGGAACCAAGCTATTTCTGGCACTTTTGCTGCTGCCAGATCATCCTCGATACTTTGTGCCCATTCCTCAGCTTCAAGTGGGCTTCCCTTTTTGGAGAACTGTTAGGGATGCAAAGCTCTGAATTGCTTTATCCCAGGTGTTTCAGTCTCGGAACGGTTCAAGAGTTGCTGCTGTCCCTCAAGGAGGCTGCGGATCGCCTTAAGCAGAACCGTTTGCTCGGTGGGTGGAGCAAGATCAGTAGGTACGATTGGTAGTGGTGGTGGAGTGTTGTTAAAGTTGGTGTGGGTGTTGTTTGGGGAATCCATAACCTTGAAGAAAAATTTGGGTTAGGACAGATTCAAAGTACATGAAATGATAAGATTCAAGAGGTATGAATTGTAAAGAATGTTTTCAGTTGCTGGTTCTTGTGTTATATTGCTTAGGTTGTTCATGCAGAACAGAATTGCGTGATAGAGTTCCATACAGCTCCGACCTGCATGGGCCTCCAACAAAACCTGTTACGCCCCGCTTCCCAGTATACGGGCAGAGGACGCGACGAGGCCGCTACGTATTTACTGTGAAGTAAATACGCTAAGCGTAACTAAGAAATATAAAAGTAAATGCACAAGAGACAAGTTATAATAAAACAGCAACTTTATTTATTCATATTCTTTCTGTACAATGCATGGAAATGTAACAACTGAAATAAAGCAATGCGTAAACAATGGCATAACAGAAAAGGAAAAGTACTGAAAATGAAAGTGTATAGTGAACTAAAGCTCTGGGTCTTCAACGAAGTGGTCCAAGTCTTCAGCAGTGGGCTCGATCTCAGAAATGTCCAGATCACCTGACGACATTCAAAGAAGAAAGAAAGAGAATGTCGTCAGCGAACAGGTCGCTCGGTAAATCCCAAAGTTAAGGGAGAAATGGAATAGACAAAATAAGAAGGTAGCTTTTAAAGTTGTAGTATATTGTTATAATGTTGTGTTAACGCTGTTGTTTGTAGCTTGGTACAGAAGGATGCCAGTGTATACGAGAGAGGTCTCTGTATGCTAGAGACCAAGGAAAACGGAATATAGAGTACAAGGCTCCGTCGATAATACCACGGAACAATGGCATAGCTGTAATTACGTCTTAAATCTTGCAGTCTCGTGCCACTTTTAACACCTTCCGTATCAGTCTACCCCTTAAACCCCGTGTTATCTTGATTGTATTGTAATTGTATTGTAACTTGAATTGTATTGTAATGTAGATTGTATAATTGGATGACTTACCGAAACCATGATATCAGTAAACGGATGTAACTGTAGAATCAGGTAAATGGATGCAACTGGAGAATCATGTAAATGGAATGTATATCCATGGTTCGGTTCGGTTAAATTGTATAGATTGATAGATTGAATATATGGAATAATGGATTCATGGATTCATGTTGAATTGTAATATTGTAGATTATAGATTGTAGATTGTACTTGAATCATATTCAACTTAGATTATTAAAAAGACTCATCTGAGTCAGACAATTAGAAAAGTAAATTGAAGTCATGATTGTTTTGATGTTATCGGTAACCGCTACACATGGACAGCAGGATTTGTGTCTTTTTCAAAGACGATTACCGTGTTGATAACACCGTTTGTTAATTGTCTACCTTAGATAAGCAAGCACCCACTTCTCCGGCTCCTTGAGGCTCAAGAGATTGGTCCCGCTTAAACCTATGTTTATTAAGGTCCTCAGGGTAATTTATAGAACTTGAGGGGGTTTTATGTAAAAATACTTTTATATACTTTTCAAAATACTCCCCAAGTATTTAGTTATCGTGTTTAGAGTTATCATGAATGTAGATTTTATAATTGTGATATTTCTAGTGAAAATATCCTAAATTCATAATAAAGGGTATTTATTTGTAATATTGACTTGTATGGAATTCATGGTATATTAATGTAAAGTGATTCTTGTGATTTTTGAAAAGAGTTGTAATATTTATATTATTTCAAAATAGATATTTTAATGTTACATATTATATAAAAATAATATATATTTTATATTTCTAAAAATCTCATTTTCTTAAGATGTCGTATTTTAAACCTTTCGAGACCGAATACTCCTTGCGGAGGTCTTCATCTCGCACTACTAAGTCCGAGGATATGCGATAATCCGCACCATCCCGAACGGGTTCCCCAAATGGGATGTAGCGGCGCTTTGCAAAGATTTGCGTAAAATACTAATCATTAAGAAAAATGGTTTTATTAGTAATGGTATTTATTTGAAATGGTTTCGTTTTCCCATATTTTATATTCCCGAAAGTATTGTGCTATGTTGCATATGAGTGTGTGAGGAGCTAGGTCATTACCTCGTGATCTAGTTAAAGGTATAGCAAGTTTATAATGGTTTAAATGTCGAAATGAAACTATATGGTATTTAAATGAAAAAGTACGGTAAAATGGAAATAACAATTTCTTTTGATATGGAACTTGTTTATTATGAATTGTTAATATTTAATAGTCAACATGCAATGGTTTCACAAGATTTTATTAAATAAAAGTGAGAGTTTTAGAAAGAAAACGAATCGAAAATCGGATTTGCTCCGATTCCGTTGGGTTTTGTAATTCCGTATTTTTAGAAAAGATTAGAGAAGGGAAATTGGGACTTACGGGTTAACAAGAAAGAGGGAGGATAGAGGTAGAGAGGGGAATCACCGGTGCGTCGTTTTATCGCCGGAAACTCCTCGTATCGCCGTCTGAAGTTCGCCGGAATTTCGTCCCTTTGCTCACTTCAAATGCACATTAGGATTTCTAGGAATTTCTTGAGAGTTGGCTCAGAATTTTAGGGGGAGGGGGTAGTATTTAGGGGTGGTATTTATAGAGTTAGGCTAGGATTAGGGTAGGTGAAAGGTTAAAATGAAAAAATGTAATAAAATGTATTAAAAGTGGAGTAATTGGTGTTTTAAAAGAGCTCTGAAAATGGTCTAAGAAAATAAATTATACAGGTGTTCAGAGGAGATGAAAATACGCATTTTTCATGTTGGGGTCATCGCCGGAATCGGCCGACTCGGCCGTGACTCGGTAGGAGGCCTGAGTCGGCCGAGTCGAGGCCGAGTTGGCCGATTTCTGGCCGAGTCATGCGGCCGGAATCCCCCTCGACGGTTCATCTATCCTCTGGCAATTTTACATTTTTGGGTGTAGTGGGGTTTTTGTGAGATATGCATGTGTAAACCCTTGGTATTCTAAAAATCAAAAATAAAACAATATTAAAAATAATGTAGGGTATGGGATTTGAACTCTGGTGGCTTGGTTCAGCAGTGCAAGGTATTACCAATGAGCCACAAGCTCCTTCTTATAATTAAATTGCTAATTAATTACTTATCTTGTGCTCAGGCAATAAATACCCCTTTAAACAATTTTGAAAAAAATTGTACAAAAATCTATATAGGAAAATTAGGGTTGTTACATGAATCTAAACACAATCCCTAGTTAACCGCGCACGAAGTTGGGCTTCCAGTTCTAAAACTGGAATTCCAGCAACTGATCTCTGATTTAAAATGACGATAAGTCTCCAACCTGAATTCCGTTTGACATGAAACTAATTTTAATGCTTAGATAATCAAGTGTGATATGTACGCCTTTTATATTATTTTGGTCGATTCTATACGTGCGATTTATGGTAAATTTTGCATGTCATATGGTATTGGGTGTCATAATTCAATGAATATCTATTCAGTGCATTTCTACTTATTTTTGTGTTTGCTTTATACCTTATGCATAGTGATCATTTACACTGAAACCTAGCGACTGCTGTGCATTGTCGATATATAAGTGTTAGTGATTGGGTTATGGCAAGTACGAAAGTGATATTGATAAGTTGAAACTTGATTGAAAGTTAAAGCGATACGTATTTGTTCACAACCTATCTAATACTTGAATACATAGTATAACCTGGGGAATGGAAGAAATCAAGATGGAATTGAACTCGTATTTAGAGACGTACAGTGATTTAGAGGGTGATCATTCGATATATATATATATATATATATATATATATATATATATATATATATATACATTAGGTCGTGGGCCTAGCTGCAGGGTTATGTCCCGGGCAACAGTGGACCGTAATCTCGGGCATGCACGAGACCCTTGTTAAACACGAGCATCATTTCCACCAATTGATTTCATTGACCTAGTGACTGTTAAGTAGTGACATACACATTGCCTGGTTTACCGACATGATACTTATATCTCACTGTTCATTACTCTCGTGTTCTGTATTCTGTTGCACCTTTCATATTTAATGGTATTGTATCCATCAAATGTATTTATTGCTATATGTGTCGTCCTGACGATCTGAGTGTGCATGCTCAGAGAACGAAGTGGGCCCAATCAAGAAGCAGGACCTTCCATTCGAGCTCGCGGAGGTCTAGACCGCAATATTAGCGACATTCCTTTTTGCTTTAAGCACATTGTTTTTCGTTGGTTAGTTATTTCATTCTGCAAAATAAATGTATCTCGAACTCTTTTATTGTAATGTAATAAAGTTGTGAACTGCGATTTCCTTTACTCTTGCACTGTTTACTGACTACCTTGTAATGCTATAAACCGAAGTGTGATTACGGCGGGATTATTCTCTGACCGTAAGAGCATGGCTGGCCTAGTCACCCCTCGTTTCCGTATTTTGGGTAGCGGGACGTGGCAGGTTGAAGATTAGATTAAAAAAATTCGGCTTGGATATGGAATTAGTGTTAAACCCATCCATCCGAACCCTAAACCTGTCCAGAACTAAACTCACTTTATATATCCATTCCAACTTGATAAATTACATAATTATTTAATTCTAAATATTATAAAATATCTATTGTGATTTATTTTAGATATATAGTTAATGCAGTATTTAAATGTAGCTTATAAATCTATCATATAAAATTTATATAGTTTTATCAATATATAAATGTTGTGCATATATATTTTGGTAGAACACTTCAAGTATTATACTTTCAATTTTTTTGACAAATTCAAAGCTCGAAAAACCCGCAAAACTAACCTTCCGCCCGCATAAACCCGAAACCTGCCGAAAACCCGAAGTTGTGGGTTCGGGTTTATCGAATTGTAAATCCGTCGGGTTCTGGCGGATTTTGGGTTTAGGTTTTAATTTTTGGGCCAGGTATAAAAATTGTCAAAAATCCACCCAAGCCGGTCCGATTTCACCCCCAGTTCTTAGACACAAATATTATTATCTCTTCTATTCCCCCCCCCCCCCCCAAAATTCCTATCAATTAAACCCAAGGATAGGTCAGGGGAATATGAAAAAACCAAGGACAAAAAAGAAAAATGGAAAGATAGCGCTTTAACCAAAAAGAAATCTCGACTTGCAGAGATTCTCTTAATAAACCCAGCTTTGTATTAGATATATAGATAGATAGATAATGTAACAACCCTAATTTTCCTATAAAAAAATTTTCAAATATTTTTTCAAAATCCATAAAGGGGTATTTTAGCCTGAGCACAAGATATAAGTAATTATTTTGCTTTTTAATTTCAAGTTACAAGAATGTAACAACTCCATTTTTAGTGTACAAAAATTTGCTTTAAAATTAAAATATATTTGAGGTATTTACATTTTCTGTGACTACTTTAAGTAATTAAATAGCTCCATAATTACAAGAAGGAGTTTGTAGCTCATTGGTAATACCTTGCACTGCTGAACCAAGCCACCAGAGTTCAAATCCCATGCCTCACATGATTTTTAATATTGTTTTATTTTGAACTTTTAGAATACCAAGAGTTTACACGTGCATATCTCACAAAAACCCCCACTACACCCTGAAAGGTAACTGTACCAGAGGGATCACCAATCGTCGGGGGAGGATTCCGGCTGCCTGACTCGGCCGGAAAACCAGGCCAACTCAGCCGGAGACCGAGTCACGGCCTAGTCGCGACCGAGTCGGCCGATTCCGGCGACGGCCCAACACAAAAATTATGTCTTTTCACATTCCCTACACACCTGGAAAATTTTAGCCTCAGACCATTTCCAGAACTCTTTTAAAACCCCAATTACTCCACTTTTAATACATTTTTATTATATTTTATCACATTTTTTATTTTAAACTTCTCATCTACCCTAACCCTAGCCTAACCCTATAAATACCAACCATACACTCTACCCCCTCACCCGAAAACTCTGAGCCAACTCTCAAGAAATCTTTAGAACCCTAGTGTGCAATCGAAGTGAGAGAAAGGCGAAGCGCCGACGAAATTCCGACGATGATTTTAGGAACTACCGGCGATGACGCAACACATCGGTGATTCTCCTACTTCCATTTCACTCTCTTGTGTAACCTAAAACCCGTAAGTCCCTTTTCTATCTTTCTTTCCTATTCTAAAAATACGAAATTACAAAACCCGACGGAATCGAAACAAATCCGATTTCCGATTCGGTTTTCTATAAAATTCCACTTCTCACTAATACAATCCTACTTAAACTTCCTCATGTTGACTATTAAACACTAATCAAACAAATTGATCAAGTTTCATCACATGAACTGATAGCTATTTCAATTTATCGTATATTTTTCACTTAAATACCACATTATTTCAATCCTTCATTTAACTCCATCAAACTTGCTATACATTTAAAGTAGATCACGAGGTAACGACCTACCTCCTCACACACTTACATACAACCTAACACGATACCATCGAAAACTTAGAATACGAGAAAACAAACAATTTCATTTAAATACCATTGACTTAATAAAACTATTTCTAAAAGATTTAGTATGGATATACTTTTAAATAAATATCTCTTATTATGAAAATACGATAAGTTATGGACATCAATCGTTTATCTAAACCTGACTTTATGGTGTCTAGGCCAGGCAAGTGAGAAAGGTAACTTTAAAAGGCCCGTCTTACGGTGATTCATGAGCGGATCCCTCCTTTCTTCACTTGTACTTACCTGGCCACAATTGGCGGTGAAGAGGCGATTTGAGACATCTCACAACTTGTCGTTTGGACCAGTTAGGAGCAGTCTAGTTGACTTAGGAGATCCTAGAACATAGAATACGGGAAAACGACCTTTTCACTTAAATACCTTAAGTTAATAAAACCGTTTTCTAAAGGATTTAGTATCTTACAATCTTTGCAAAGCGCCGTTACAACCCATTTTGGGGAACCCGTTCGGGATGGTGCGGATTATCATATATCCTCGGGCTTAGTAGTGCGAGATGCAGATCTCCGCAAGGAGCATTCGGTCTCGAAAGATTTAAATACGACATCTTAAGAAAAATGAGATTTCTAGATTATAATAAATATATAAAAATTTATTTTCATATAAATATATGTATATGTAACTCCAAAATACCTACTTTGAATTATTATGAATATTCAACCTTTTTTCTAAAAATGGCACAAGAATCGGTTTACACTAAAATACCATGAATTCCATTTAAACAATATTTACACATGAATACCTTTATTTATGGAATTAGGTTGTTCTCATTAGAAATATCACTAATATAAAATCTATAATTATTACAACTCTAAAGACAATAATAATTACGTGGGTTTTATTTTGAAAACTATATAAAAAAATATTTTTACATAAAACCCCCTCAAGTTTTATAAATTACCCTAAGGACCCTAGTAAATATAAGTTTAAGAAATAATCAAGATTTCGATTTACATTTCTAATTGTATGACTCGGGTTTGAGTCTGATTATAATCTGACTTGAATATGATTCAAGTACAATCTACAATCTATAATCTACAATCTACAATTTATAATATTACAATTCAACATGCATCCATGAATCCATGAATCAATCTATCAACTTGACTGAACCAAACCATGGATATACATTTCATTTACATGATTATACAGTTACATCCATGATTCTACAGTTACATACATGATTCTCCAGTTACATCCGTTTACTGATATCATGATTTCGGTCAGTCATCCAATTATACAATCTATACAGTTTACAATACAAGACAGTACAATACGACAATACAATCAAGATAACACTACGGGGTTTAAGGGGTAGATTGGTACAGAATATGTTAAAGGTGGCACGAGGTGGTCACTTAAGACGTAATTACATCCATGCCGTTGTTCCGTGGTATTATCGACGGAGCGTTGTACTACGGGTTACCTAAGTCCCCGGTGTAAGTGGGACTCCTCTCGTATACACTGGCATCTTCTGTACCAAGCTACAAATAACAGCATTAACATTATAACAATATAATACAACTTTAAAAGCTACACTCTCTCTTTCTTCTCTTCTACTTCTCCCTTATCTTTGAGACTTACCGAGCGATTTGTTCGCTGACGACATTCTCCTTCTTTCTTCTTTGAATGTCGTCAGGTGTTTCGGACCTTCTGGAGATAGAGCCCAGCATCGAGAACTTGGACCAGATTATCGAAGACCCAGAGCTCTAGCTTCATTATACACATTTCATTTCAGTACTTTTCTTTTTCTGTTATGCCATTGTTTAGGCATCGCTTTTATTTCAGTTGTATTTCCTTTTCATGCATTGTACAAAAGAATGTTATTAAATAAAGTTGCTGTTCAGATTATATCTCTTGTCTCTTGTGATTACTTTTATATTGCTTAGATACGCTTAGCATATTTACTTCACAGTAAATACGCAGCGGGCCTCGTCGCGTCCTCTCTGCCCGTATACCGGGAAGCGGGGCGTGACAGGTTTCAATTGGCGGCCCATGCAGGTCAGAGCTGTATAGAACCATACTACGTAGTTCTGTTCTGCGTGAACAACCTAGGCAATATAACACAAGAACTAGCAACTAAAACATTCTTTACAATCATGTTCCTTGAATCCCATCATTTCTTATTCTTTGAATCATATATTTTGATTCTGTCCTAACCTAAATTTTTCATTCAAGATTATGGATTCCCTAACCAACACAAGCACTAACTTCAACAACACTCCACTTCTACTACCACTCACACCTGCCGTTCCTGCTCCACTCAACGAGCAAACGGTTCTGTTTGAGGCAATCCGCAGCCTTCTAGAGGGACAGCAACAGCTTTTGAACCGTCCCGAGGTTGAAGCACCTGGGGTGAAGCAATTCAGAGCTTTACATCCCAAACAGTTTTCAAGAAAGGGGAGCCTACTGGAAGCTAAGGAATGGGCTCAGAGCATAGAAGATGATCTGGCAGCGGCACAAGTGCCAGATATAGCTTGGTTTCGTGTGGCAAAATTACAGCTCACGAACAATACACGGAACTGGTTCAAGGCGGAAAAAAGCCGTCTTGAACAACCCATTGAATGGAAGACTTTTCGTGATAAGTTCGACGCGAAGTACTTCCCTGTGACTGCCAGGTTTGCCATGGAACAGCAGTTCATTCATCTACAACAAGGTTCTATGTGGGTTAAATCAGTAGATGAGTATGACGCTGAGTTCACCATGCTCAGTCGATTTGCGGCACACCTGATACCGACGGATGAGATCAGAGCCCGTCTATTTCAATAAGGTTTGGACACGGAAATCCAGGTTGCACTAGCCACAGGGAAATTTCCAACTCATAAAGATGCTCTGGAAGCTGCCCGTAGTTATGAGGCAGTGATAAAGGCAAGGGGAAGACCTCAGTCTGCAGGAGTGAAACGCCCTGCCACTCAAATGGCAAGAGGGGCCTCTTCAAGGCCAGCTGTTGAACTCAGAAGACTGGAAGAAGCCAATGATCATCGAAGACCCAATTTTTGCTTTTATTACAAGAGGGAAGGACACTTATGGAAGGACTGTAGGCGCGCAAAAGGCCAATGCTTGGTTTGTGGCGCGTCCAATCACGGAATTGGAAACTGTCCTTATAGACGCAACCCAGCTCACACACCCGTTATACCCGCAGCAGCCAGCTATCCAGGCTCTTGCAACTCGTCCTGCACTCCCAGCACCACCTCCATGTAGATTTCCTGCTTAGCCAAATTGCCAATTCCATCAGGCACTGAGAAACATCCCTCGAGTACAGGGGAATATGCCTCCAGCTAGGAGGAACGTGCCACGGCGACAGGCTTACACCTTAGCAGCCATAGAAGCCAAGACAGTTGACCAAGGTAACACTAGTAATACTCTTTCACATTTTTAAACACTTGCACCACCTTGTTATTTTTCATACACTGTTAGTACTTTAGTCACCAAACTTTCCTTGAATCATTACACATTCCTTTTACAAATTTTGAGGACGAAATTTTTATAAGGAGAGTAGAATGTAACAACCATAATTTTCCTATACAAATTTTTCAAATATTTTTTCAAAATCCATAAAGGGGTATTTTAGCCTGAGCACAAGATATAAGTAATTATTTTGCTTTTTAATTTCAAGTTACAAGAATGTAACAACTCCATTTTTAGTGTACAAAAATTTGCTTTAAAATTAATGTATACATGGGGTATTTACATTTTCTGTGACTAGTTTAAGTAATTAAATAGCTCCATAATTACAAGAAGGGGCTTGTAGCTCATTGGTAATACCTTGCACTGCTGAACCGAGCCACCAGAGTTCAAATCCTATGCCCCGCATGATTTTTAATATTGTTTTATTTTGAACCTTAAGAATACCAAAAGTTTACACGTGCATATCTCACAAAAACCCCCACTACACCCTGAAAGGTAACTGTACCAGAGGGATCACCAATCGTCGGGGGAGGATTCCGGCTGCCTGACTCGGCCGGAATCGGCCAACTCGGCCGGAAAACCAGGCCAACTCAGCCGGAGACCGAGTCACGGCCTAGTCCCAACCGAGTCGGCCGATTCCGGGGACGGTCCCAACACAAAAATTGTGTCTTTTCACAATCCCTACACACCTGCAAAATTTTAGCCTCAGACCATTTTCAGAACTCTTTTAAAATCCCAATTACTCCATTTTTAATACATTTTTATTACATTTTATCATATTTTTTTATTTTAAACTTTTCATCTATCCTAACCTTAGCCTAACCCTATAAATACCAACCCTACACTCTACCCCCTCACCCCAAAACTCTAAGCCAACTCTCAAGAAATCTTTAGAACCCTAGTGTGCAATCAAAGTGAGCGAAAGGCGAAGCGCCGACGAAATTCCGACGACGATTTTAGGAACTACCGGCGACGACGCAACACATCGGCGATTCCCCTACTTCCATTTCACTCTCTTGTGTGACCTAAAACCCTTAAGTCCCTTTTCTATCTCTCTTTCCTATTCTAAAAATACGAAATTACAAAACCCGATGGAATCGGAACAAATTCGATTTCCGATTCGGTTTTCTATAAAATTCCACTTCTCACTAATACAATCCTACTTAAATTTCCTCATATTGACTATTAAACACTAATCAAACAATTTGATCAAGTTTCATCATATGAACTGATAGCTATTTCAATTTATCGTATTTTTCACTTAAATACCACATTGTTTCAATCCTTTATTTAACTCCATCAAACTTGCTATACATTTAAAGTAGATCACGAGGTAACGACTAACCTCCTCACACACTTACATACAAGCTAACACGATACCATCGAAAACTTAGAATACGAGAAAACAAACAATTTCATTTAAATACCATTGACTTAATAAAACTATTTCTAAAAGATTTAGTGTGGATACATTTTTAAATAAATACCTCTTATTATGAAAATACGATAAGTTGTGGACATCAATCGTTTATCTAAATCTGAATTTGTGGTGTCTAGGTTAGGCAAGTGAGAAAGGTAACTTTAAAAGGCCCGTCTCACGGTAATTCGTGAGCGGATCCCTCCTTTCTTCACTTGTACTTACCTAGCCAAAATTGGCGGTGAAGAGGCTATTTGAGATATCTCACAACTTGT
Source organism: Agapanthus africanus (assembly GCA_030015575.1). Taxonomy (NCBI): domain Eukaryota; kingdom Viridiplantae; phylum Streptophyta; class Magnoliopsida; order Asparagales; family Amaryllidaceae; genus Agapanthus; species Agapanthus africanus. Next base: position 637,385,073 of record CM057337.1, read on the forward strand.
CGTTTGGACCAGTTAGGAGCAGTCTAGTTGACTTAGGAGACCCTAGAACATAGAATACGGGAAAACGACCTTTTTCACTTAAATATCATAACTTAATAAAACCGTTTTCTAAAGGATTTAGTATCTTACAATCTTTGCAAAGCGCCGCTACAACCCATTTTGGGGAACCCGTTCGGGATGGTGTGGATTATCGCACATCCTCGGGCTTAGTAGTACGAGATGCAGATCTCCGCAAGGAGCATTCGGTCTCGAAAGATTTAAATGCGACATCTTAAGAAAAATGAGATTTCTATATTATAATAAATATATAAAAATTTATTTTCATATAAATATATGTATATGTAACTCCAAAATACCTACTTTGAATTATTATGAATATTCAACCTTTTTTCTAAAAATGGCACAAGAATCGGTTTACACTAAAATACCATGAATTCCATTTAAACAATATTTACACATAAATACCTTTATTTATGGAATTAGATTGTTCTCATTAGAAATATCACTAATATAAAATCTACAATTATTGCAACTCTAAAGACTATAATAATTGCTTGGGGTTTATCTTTAAAACTATATAAAAAATATTTTTAGATAAAACCCCCTCAAGTTTTATAAATTACCCTAAGGACCCTAGTAAATATAGGTTTAAGAAATAATCAAGACTTCGATTTAGATTTCTAATTGTCTGACTCGGGTTTGAGTCTGATTATAATCTGATCTGAATATGATTCAAGTACAATCTATAATCTATAGTCTACAATCTACAATCTACAATTTACAATATTACAATTCAACATGAATCCATGAATCAATCTATCAACTTGACTGAACCGAACCATGGATATACATTCCATTTACATGATTATACAGTTACATCCATGATTCTACAGTTACATACATGATTCTCCAGTTACATCCATTTACTGATATCATGGTTTCGGTCAGTCATCCAATTATACAATCTATACAGTTTACAATACATGACAGTACAATACGACAATACAATCAAAATAACAGTACGGGGTTTAAGGGGTAGATTAGTACGGAATATGTTAAAGGTGGCACGAGATGGTCACTTAAGACGTAATTACATCCATGCCGTTGTTCCGTGGTATTATCGACGGAGCCTTGTACTACGGGTTACCTAAGTCCCCGGTGTAAGTGGGAATCCTCTCGTATACACTGGTATCTTCTGTACCAAGCTACAAATAACAACATTAATATTATAACAATATAATCCAACTTTAAAAGCTACACTCTCTCTTTCTTCTCTTCTACTTCTCCCTTATCTTTGGGACTTACCGAGCGATTTGTTCGCTGACGACATTCTCCTTCTTTCTTCGTTAAATATCGTCAGGTGTTTCGGACCTTCTGGAGACAGAGCCCAGCATCGAGGACTTGGACCAGATTATCAAAGACCCAGAGCTATAGCTTCATTGTACACATTTCATTTCAGTACTTTGCTTTTTCTGTTATGCCATTGTTTAGGCATCGCTTTTATTTCAGTTGTATTTCATTTTCATGCATTGTACAAAAGAATGTTATTAAATAAAGTTGTTGCTCAGATTATATCTCTTGTCTGTTGTGATTACTTTTATATTGCTTAGATACGCTTAGCGTATTTACTTCACAGTAAATACGTAGCGGGCCTCGTCGCGTCTCCTCTGCCCGTATACCGGGAAGCGGGGCATGACAGATAAATCGACAGTTAGGAATTTACGTCAAATCCTTTCACCGTTTAGCCCTTATTTGAAAATGTATGCTTTTTTCCCCTAGTGACAAGCATGAAATAGATACTTACCGGAGGACAAGGAAGATCATGAAATCCTTCTAAGATATGAAGCATCGAGAAATGATAAGGTTAATAACATGATTTTTAAATCAATGATCTAAGTATTTTAATTTTCATGTTTGGTTTAAATTTTGTCCTCTCTCCATTTCACAATAATTATCTTTTTTCTCCTGCACACTTGTTAAGAAAGAATAAATTTTATAAAATCTATGAAAGTGTACGTTAGCACCACCACTTGGTTTTACTAACATCAAGCATGTCGTTTTAAAAAATTTCGGGGTGCCAATCTAGACTAACTAAGATCTTAAACTAGATGATTAGGGTTTAACTATTATATCATAAACTTAACTAAGAGATAGATGGCTACAACCTTTGTAGACCATGTCCTTCTCTTCTAAATCTTCGAATAGTTGTTCACGCGACTCCACTAGGCTCCATTTGAAGGTTGACGAACTTGCTCCGATGACCATCGTATCGAAGATGATCTACCCGAAGTCCGCTAATCCAAGCTACCTCTTCACTAAACTCTTTAGTGAAGGAAACACACTACACCAAAGTGCTAATCTAGTGTAGGATGGTAAAGTAGGGACGTTGTTAGCTCACTAGGGTTCTCACAAGCTCAAGGGTTTACAACTCATATGAGAGATTGAGCTTGGAGGAGGAGGTGAAGAAAATGGAGAGAGCTAGAGAGAAAACTCATCACATGAGTTCAACTCAAGAAAATGCTAAGTGTGGAATGAAGTGTAGAATGGCTCATCTAAATTCACACATTATTGAAGCATACAATTTTTAACACTTAAAAATTGCAGCCATGCTTCAATAGTGTAAGCAAATGAATATAATATAGAATAAGCCATGCTATGCCTATGCCTCCAAAGTCTCCCCATTTATCATCTCAATTTCTATTTTCTAAAAATAAAAATACCATGCCATGCTTCATATAATATATATATATATATATATATATATCAAATATATATCATATATATCAAATATATATCACACACACACGCACACACACGCGCGCACACACACACACACACACACACATATATATATAAAGATAAGCATATAATTAGTGAGCAATAATATTAGTCAATATATAATTATATCAAATATAAATATATATCATATTATTAAATCAACACTTGATTTAATAATCCGGTTATATCACATATAACCGACTAATATCAATTATTTGTATATCACATTATCAAATCAACACTTGATTCAATAATCCGATTATATCACATATAACCTAACTGATAACAAATAGCCGCCAGATTACAATACGGTATCTCATACTCGTATTTAATCAGGCCACCGCACATATCATCATATGTGCCCTATTTCGTTTCGCTTGAACCAGGAAACTTCTATGTAGGACTCTAATGACTGGTGAATACACCAGCAGTAGGTGATGATCACATCAGTCACCCACAAGCCGTCAGCGGTACTAGCTGGACGTAACGGTTACCCAGGTATTGAGCGAATAGAAGATCAACAAGCAAGCCTGTCCAAACTCCTATGAAGCCTATAGGTAACACTTACCGTACAGTCCGGTCTCTTCGTCTGATATGTCGCATATCGGGTCTAGGGGTGGAATCGTCAGACCCCAATAACTTAATAAGTCATGCCGATGTAAGGCCTATAACGGTATGATAAACTACTAAAAACACTTACCAGTAAATCTCATCAACAGCCCTGGCCAGGGACTTACTGTTATAGCCAATCGAGCATAGCGCAACATCAACTCCCAATACCGGGAGAGACGAAATCCCTCCTATCGTTCATTGCCTCCATGTGACTCGGAACTGTACCCAAAATCCACCTGTTTACACGAATCCTTTGAGCCGTGGTAGGGAGGAAATCAAAGCTAAGTAGGAACTACACAAGACTCTATGATGATCTCGGGTCTACAGACTAACTTGTACCAGTGTCACCAGAGAGCTGTTATCTGACGATAGGTATAGTACCATCTAGAAGTTCTCGGCGAGTCCTGTTCGGTGTACCCATTCTCTAATAAGCACCTGTGTACAATCTTTGATGTCAAACACCAATGGATATGGGATCAACCATCGCCCCATACAGGTTCAAGAAACGTACACACTAGTCTACTCTGGAATATCGATGCCCTGTCTCGATATTCCCTCTACTAGGAACAATTGAAGGATGTGCTTGTGGACTATCCAGGTCCCAGTAGTATGATCCGCATCATAGTCCTGGTAGTCAAGACTACATCCTAAGGGCTTTATCAACATGTATATGAGAGACAGTATAATATTACCAGTGAACATGTTAAGATAAAGACAACCAAATAGCATACTATCATGTCGAGCAAGAAAGTCCTCTATATATATGTCCAAGCATCCACTATATCATACAATAATGGACTCTAGGGCATACATATCACTAACAATCTCCCACTTGCACTAAGGCCGGTTGTTGTAGTATCTCATACCCAACATCCCAGAAAGTCTCTCGATTAGCATCTTGGGGAGGGCCTTGGTGAGTGGATTCGCTGTGTTATCCTCAATGTCAACTCTCCTGACCTCGATCTCCCGGATATCTACTATCTTCCTGATCAGGTGATACCGCCTAAGAATATGTCTGGATCGCTGATGGGACCGGGGTTCCTAGGCCAAAGCCACAGCTCCATTGTTATCATAATACACAGGTATTGGATGCTCAATAGTAGAAACCACACCAAGTTCAGCTATGAACTTGTTCATCCAGACAAGCTCTTTGGCAGCGTCGTTGGTAGCGATGTATTCAGCCTCCATCGTTGAGTCTGCTACGGTATCTAGCTTAGAACTCTTCCAATATACCGTCCCTCCACTGAGGGTGAAGAAAAAACCCGAGACCGACTAACTGTCGTCCTTATCACTCTGGAAGCTCAAATCGGTAAAGGGCTCCACCTGGAGTTCACCGTTACCATACACCAAGAACATCTCTTTAGTGCTTCTCAAGTACTTAAGAATGTTCTTCACAGCTGTCCAGTATTTCTTCCCAGGATCTGATTGATACCTACTCACTACACCTAGTGAGTAAGCTACATCTGGTCTGGATTGGGACAATCCCAACATCCGTTTAGATCTATCTCTATAGATCTATATCCCCAGAATGTAGGAGACATCACCAGGATCTGTCATGGAGAACTTGTGTGATAAGAAGAGCTTGACCGAGTGTAGCATAGGAACATCGTTTCCTATCAAGAGTATGTCATCTACGTACAATACGCGGAAGACAACCTTACTCTCTGCAACCTTCTTATATATACATGGTTCATCTACATTTTTTATGAAGTCAAACTTTTTGATAGCTTCATCAAAATAGATCTTCCAGCTCCGCGATGCCTGCTTTAATCTGTAGGTGGATTTAAGCAGCTTGCACACGCTTCCGCTGCTCCCACTGTCTACGAAGCTCTCTGGCTGTGTTATGTACACGCTCTCTTTTAAATCGCCATTTAGAAAAACGGTCTTGACGTGCAACAGCCAGATTTCGTAGTCATGGTAGGTATGCAACAACGGCAAGTAGGATCCTGATGGACTTAAGTATAGCCACTGGAGAAAAGGTTTCATCATAGTCGACACCTGTTCGTTGATGAAAAGCTTTTGCTACAAGTCTAGCTTTGAAAGTCTCAACTTTTCCATCTACACCAATTATCTTCTCAAGGTCCACTTGCTCCTGATGGGTTTTACCCCTTCAGGAGCAACTTCCAAAGTCCACACTTTGTTGGTGTACATGGATTCTATCTCAGATCGCATAGCATCCAGCCATTTTCCAGAGTCTCCACTTGTGATGGCCTGCTCGAAACTAGTTGGGTCATTATCTTTCATGATGCAATCCCCGCTCCCACAGTCTATAAGAAAACCGTATTATCTCTCAGGTGGATGAGGAACCCTATTAGATCTGCGGAGTGGCTAAGGTTCGTTGGGGACTATTGAATCCTCCGGTTCCACCAAATTGTCGGTTATAGTTTGTGTTACTGGAACTTCTTCCAGTTCTACCTCATTACCACTAATCTCTTTGATAAGAAATTCCTTTCTAAAAAGGTGGCATGTCGAGAAACAAACACCTTTTGTTCTTCGGTGTGGTAGAAGATATACCCTCGCGAATGTTTGGGATATTCTATAAACTTGCACAGAACTGACCTTGCCTTGAGCTTGTCTGGATTTTGCTTTTTAACATAGGCCGGAAAACCCCATATCTTAACTCGTTTAAGAGATGGTCTCTTCCCATACCATATCACATATGGAGTGGTAGGCAACGGATTTAGTCGGAACTCTATAGGTATGAAGCTATCTCAAGTGCATAACCCCAAAAGGAAATAGGCAACTCAGCATTACTCATCATAGAGCACACCATATCTAATAGGGTGCGATTCCTCCGCTCCGATACTCCATTGTGCCGTGGTGTATACGGAGAAGTAAGCTGAGAGAGAATCCCATTCTCTTTTATGTAGTCTCTAGATTTCGTGCTCAAGTATTCTTCTCCCCGATCATATCGAAGGATTTTAATACTTTTACCCGTCAGATTCTCAACTTCGTACTTATATTCCTTGAATTTCTCAAAAGATTCAGATTTGTGTTTCTACAGGAACACATGTCCGAATCTTAAGAGATCATCGGTGAATGTAATAAAGTACGAGGAACCATTCCTGGCATGTGTAGACATAGGATCGTATACATCACTATGTATCTGTCCCAAGAGTTCAATAGCTCTTTCTCCGTGTCCAGTAAATGGAGATTTGGTCATCTTGCCTTTGAGACATGGCTGGCAAGTTTCATAAGATGTAAATTCGAACGGATTCAAATATTCATCCTTATGCAACTCAGCTAGTCTTGTCGTATTGATATGACCTAGTTTACAATGCTACAAGAAGGGTTCGTTCATTTTTGAACTGTTCCTCTTATGAGTGTTCTGTATACTTAGAACTGTGTTGTGATTTAGAACATATATACCATTATACAATGTACCATACCTAATCAACACTTGATTTAGGAAAACATTCATAATATTCTAGGTACGAAATAACAGTTTCTCAGAATCGTTGTGTTACCACTTGGTAATTCAAGGTGATATTCGCCAACTGCTTTGGCTGCAACAATTGCACGATTCCCTAATACTAGAGACTTATCACTTTTTCCCAGTTCTCTACCTATCTTTAGCCTACGTAACAAATTACATACGTGGGAACCTGATCCGGTATCCAATACCCAGGACGTAGAGCAAACTGAGAAACGGTTCTCGGTTACGAACACACCCGAAGACGATGCATCAACATGCTTATTCTTCGTTTGGGTTGCATGGGAATCCGGATATTCCCGTATGCCTTGCTCAGACTTATGACAATCATAAGATAGAGCGGAACCTAGCCCAGTATAACAAATGGGTTTGGTCAATACACCCATATTATTATCTTGATTAAGGCGTGTCATTGGTCGCTACCAGGAGAGAGAGAAGGATAATCACTTTGCGTATGCTCTTTGCAAGATTAGATTGGTTATTATTTTATCTAATCAGGATGGCTCCCACTGTTTTTATCAAATCTTCCTTCAAACCCTAAAAGGTAAGATTAGCCGGGATTAATTACACCCTACAAGTTCGCCAAATGTTCGGCCAGGCAGGTATTGGTACTCCGAGGGAGTCTCCCCATGCTTTCGCATGGAACTAATTAAATAACCTCGTTTCCACAGGGGCATCACCCCGTTAACACCTTTCTTAGACACCTAATGGATCGGCTAATTGTAAAGTTCCAAACTCTCCCAGGAGTAACTCTTACCCGCAGTGGGTATCGGGATCCAACTATCATATAGAACGTATGCAATCTCATTGCAAATTTCAACACTTGAAATTCCCAATATTGTTTTTACCCCTAGCGTCCTATGACCTTGACGCAGGCCAACAAACCCTAGGCCGCTAGTCAAGTTCAACCCGTTCATTTCTTGATTGAATTAAACTCACCCGTACGACCCTTGACACAGGCCAACAAAGTCGCACGACTACCCTAATCCAATCGCATCACATGCTGCAGATAAGCACTAATTACCTACCACGCACTACGCCATGACGCAGGCCAACAAACGCAGTACGAATACTAAATAGCACTTATCTGAAATGACGGAGAGTTGCGTTAGTTTTTAAGAAAACCTTTAGCATAATGAACTTGATATCGTTGTAGAATCTAGTGATTTTGAAAATGGGTGGTTTAAGCTCCGCTTTTAAAATCGAGTAGTTTTCAAAAACAAACCGAATAGCTTTAACTAGCTTTTGCTAAAGAAGTCACTCCCGGTGAAGGGATCTCGGCTCTTTCCTCATCGAATGAGGTGCTGGATATTCATCAAGGAATACCACTATGCAAAGTAAGAACTACAGAAGCCATGATGATAAACTGAGTGGGTTGTAGCATTTGCAAGTTTTGCTAAAGAGGTCACTCCCGGTGAAGGGATCTCGGCTTTTTCCTCATCAACTGAGGTGCTGGATATTCATCAAGGAATACCACTATGCAAAGCAAGAACTAGAGCTACCTTTTAAAAAACTTTTGATTCTATAATATCTTTAGGTTTCTTTTCTTTTCATTAATCTCATTAATGAAGTCCCATCATTTAATGTTTCCTAAACATCACAGAAAATGAAACGAAAATAGAACGTACGCTTATGCCATCCGCATTCGCCACGGGACCCGTCATGCACCGTTAGGTTACTTAACTAACGGCAGAGCGGGGGCTGGACTAGCGCGGGTGCAAAACATAAGCAACGTTTATTATATATATATCATATATATAGCATTTGACTCACGCGGTTATATGATCACATCACAGAACCAAGCAGCAGAAGTCAACATATGAAATATTGGATATACTAGGAGGTCCGTGTTTTAAATTAAGCCAATAATGAAAATCACGAATTCCACGGTCGTGATGAATAGCCAATCCCACATCCCTAGTGTCACGACCCGGAATTTAGCCTGTGACCGGTACTTAAATCACGCAACGTCTAAAGGCGTAACGTAATTCAAGTAAGCCGAAGCCCATAAATCTAAACCTTTTTGCGGAAAATAGTGGAGGTGCAGTTTTGAAATAAAGGTATAATGAAATCAAGTTTTTATTTAAATGCATAAATAATGATATATGAAAGTGCAAGTGGATTATACTATAGTTGAATACATTTTTTGTCTTTAAAAATTTGGGCAACACCTCCCTTGTATATTTTGATCCAAAAACCACATACAAGCAATATATATAGGCATCCTCTAGCGGGAGCTAGCTCTTCGCCAATCGGCGGAAACACAACCACGCAAGTAAGCAATATATATACGACGCCCAACGACGAAGATCAAACACAGAAAGAAACAAATAATAAAGCAAGACATCATCATCTTAAGAAGCGAACATACACCCATCGCTCTAAGTCTCGCAACCATACAAGTTTGACTAGATCTACCAATATACAAAGTCTAGTTTCTGATTGATGGAGTTTATCTAGATACAACGGAATGTAAAAGTACGAGAGTGGGCATGATCCAATATGTGTCCCACCTACCATAGCAAAATACCCTGGAAGAAGCTGTGTGCCAGCGATATCGCAACTGATCCCAAGCGGTCAAACCTACAAGAACTGTGGCACAATGGGGGCGAGTTATCAACTCGTGAGTAGAAAACATCAGCAGGTAGAAATCGAATAAAACAACGATTTCCTAGGTCATACTATATCATGAAGGTAACACTATGATATCTAGGGTGACCATCTATGCATATATGTCAACAATAGAGTCAATGCCAATAGCATGTAGAAATAAACATCTGACATCATATGCTTGTATGCATGTAGATATCATCCACGTGTCCATCAACGACACAAATCAATATCATGGAACCTGAGTGTCCAACATCGACACTCGAATCATCATGAAAACATATGCATGTATATATGAGGATATCAACCAACGTGTGTCCATCAACGACACATCAAAATCATGGAACCTGAGTGTCCAACACCGACACTCGAAACATCATAAAACCCATGCCCAGCATCGACACGTAAATCCTCATATCTCGGGCTCCGTCAGTCCGGATCGGCCTATATATCCATCTTAAAACCCGTGTCCAGTATCGACACGTAAATCCACATATCTCGAGCTTCGTCGGTCCGGATCGGCCCATATATCCATCTCAAAACCCATGTCCAGTATCGACACGTAAATCCATATATCTCTGGCTCCATCAGTCCGGATCAGCCCATGGGCTTCGTCAGTCCGGATCAGCCTATATATCCATCTCACGACTCCGGTCAGTATCCTCCGGATAACCGCAAGGTCCAAACTATAACCGGTAAGTAGTAATCCCTCTGCCAGGCTCATCGTCTACACCTCGAGCTTCTTGCCCCGGGGTACCATACCGGGTCTACCATGTACCACAGACGGCTTATCTAACTCCTCGAATCGAGTCTTGAAAACAAGCTCAGAACCAGAAAACTCATGGTGGACGCCTCGAAATATCATATCAAGAGAAACCGCGTTTTTAAAACAATTCATGATTTCCTTTGAAATATAATCGTGGTTCTCAAATCCAGAAATCTCTTGAAAACAGTATCTCGATGCATATAACCATAAAGTATGAGGTATGCTAACATAGAACAGAAACGTGAGCATATCAGTATATCATGCAACATAGAATAGAAGTGTGAGCATAGTAAGTATATCATGCTTACGAGTCATGTGATAGTATATCATGCTTACGAGTCATATGATAGTACTGAACAATGAATGTACTTTACAATTAAGAGTGATAGAATTATATTGCAATTCCACTGTGTAAGTGACATAGCAATTACCGATGATGAAAGTGTGTGAGCCGGCAAATCTGTGTAAGTGTAAGATACGCATCATTGATAATTGTGCAAGTGTACTAGCAGACGATTTCATAACAAATAATGGAAGCATAGGTATATACAATGCAATGAGAATATCATAAACGTAACAGAAAAGTAAACCATAAGCGCCACATTATAAAATATACGTATCTAATCTAACATCTATATAAGGGACTAACTAAAGCAGTATAGAAAGGGATTTAAAATATCTATAACGTATCCGAGTCAATGAATCTATCAATCGGCAATCCAGCCTCATAGCATCACGTACGGTATAATCCATCGTACGGCATTCTCGAGTCAAGGGTATGGATTAAACATCCGGTAAAACTTATCGCGTACGGTAATCCATCGTACGGCAGCAACAAACAGAATAGCGACTCTATCGACCTATACAACAATGAGGGTACGGATCTATAATCTCGTACGGCATATCACTCATTATTCTCATATATAACTATACACATATATCCCAAATCGCATCCGTATCAATCTTATATCATGTCTTGGCCAAAGTATCTATATTCTCATATCGCCTCGCATCTGTATATCGACAAATTAAGCTAAGTCATCTTATATCATCATATACTCTTTTCATCACATCAATATCTCACATCAAGTCATCTTGCATATACATCATATCTTATAAATCTCACAACACGTCTATCTCAATCTCATGTCGTATTTATCGATCTCATGTCACATCGATATCGATCTCATATCATGCCACTATAAATATCATACTTATTCTCTTTCAATTACATATATATCGCGATTCATGTTCACATTTCATATCCTCATATATCAATCCGAAACATCCTTATCTATCATATCATTTCACACTAAATCCTTTGACCATATCCATAAGTTTCTAACATGGTTTCTCCGACTATATTCTATATATCGGTTTTCCATTATCTTAATTGCGGGGGTGCTATACGCCTTCCACTTGACTTACCCCGTAGATATAAATCTACTCATCTGCAACTCCTTGCTTAGCCAAAGTCGATGTACTTCGTCGTCTCGGATGTCCATGCGAAGGTACCTACAATCAACACATATCGCAACGTTATTAACACCAAGTCTGAAAACCGATATGGCACACGAAGTGTTCATAGGTTAGAAGTTATAGCCTATGCATGCCAAACAACAAGATAATCCTCATTCATTGACGTACAAACGTCCAACGACGAGATCCAAGCTCAAATACCAAAACCAAGTTTCAGAATCGCAAAACCAAAACCAGCAACGAAGAAAATCACTCCCAGATTTCACCTTAGGCCAAACTAAGGAATTTTGCATATAGAGTTTCTCTAGATATCACATCAGGGAACCATAAACCAAAAATCACCCAAATCCACTGTTTCCCCAATAAAAGAGCAAAGCTCTGTTCAAAACACAAGAGGCAGCGCCTCACGTGTCTGCCACGAGGGCGCAAGCGCCAGAGTTAAAAACTCAATAAAAGAGAAAAGCTCTGTTCAAAATTCAAGAGGCAGCGCCTCACGTGTTTGCCACGAGGGCGCCAGAGTTAAAAACTCTTAAAAGAGCAAAGCTCTGTTCAAAACTCATGTGGCAGCGCCTCATGTGTTTGCCATGAGGGCACCAGCGCCAGAGTTAAAAACTCTTATTGGCGCCGCACGTGCACAGCACATGAGCGCCGACGCATGGTAGAATTAAATTCTATTCTCTGTTAAACAGAGCCGTTGGATCAAACATCCAACGGAGATGATAAATCATCAGAATGCAGAATTAAATTCTGCTGAGAAAATATTCCTCAAATCTTTCTAAATAAGAAAGATTACTCTTTGTAAAACAGAGTACCGTCGGATTAAAAATCCAATGGTGATTAAAGAATCTCCGATCTACAGAATAAATTCTGTGTGGGAAAATATTTCCCTAATCTTATTAAAAACAAGAAAAATATCTTCTGTAAAACAGAAGTCCTTGGATCAAAAATCCAACGGTGGGTAAAATCCCCAAATCAATTAGGATCTCTCGATGAGAGATTTGCTCAACTAATCAACAGACTTGCCTCTACTATATAAAGGACCCAAGACTTCAAGTCTGAGAGAGAGAAACCACCCATAAGCTTTAAAAAAAAGAAGAGAAAGCTTTGAAAGAACAGAGAATTAAATTCCCAAGGAAGAAGAACTCTCTTCTTAGAAATTTTAGGTCAATAAAAGTAGATAAAGATCCTGTGGATCATTCAAAAAAAAGAAGAGAGAGAACTCAGGAGTGCTTAGCACTCAGTGGGCGGCGCTCAGCGCCCAGTGCCCCATGTGCCCCTCACATGGATGCCATAAAATAAAGAGTGCTTAGCACTCAGTAGCTGGCATCCAGCGCCTCACGTGCCCCTCACGTAGACGCTATAAAATAAAGAGTGCTTAGCGCTTAGTAGCTGGTGCTCAGCGCCCAGCACCTCACGTGACCCTCATGTGGGCACCACAGAATATAAAGTGCTTGACACTCATCATTCAGCGCCTAGCGCCTCACGTGTTTCGCACGTGGGCGCCATAAAGAGTGCTCAGCACTCCATAGAGAGACAAAGAAAAGAGAGAGTCAAGTGTGAGCGTCAGAACTTGTAACACCCGTGCTCATTTATACCAATTCCAGTTTCCGTATTTACTTATCCATGGTCTATTCTTGATTTATCGTTTTTGGGTACGAATGGTAGTTGCATTTTACATTGCATTCGACCCGACCCGCTTGCTTGAACTTGTTTGATTCATATTTATTGATTACCTTGACTTGTCACATTGACACGTGCATCTCTTGATTAGTCCATACTGGCATTTTATCTGGCATTGCATATTTTACCGTATAACATTTTAAGTCATGTAAAATAATTTAAAATTGCATTTCATAGCCTGCATGATACCCCTAACCCCGTGGTAGCATCCGCGCATTTTGTTCTCGTCTCGTTCAGTGAAATGGATGTGTTTGGATGGCTACGCGCATGTACGTGCATCCGTTCTTGGGGGTATGCATTTTTGTTACCTGAGCATTCATTTTGAAATTTGGAAGTCGCATATATTTTTCATATTTTAAATCAGAAATTTTAGACCTGACCCGAGCGTGTTTTAGAGTAAGTTTGTATTTGTCAAAATCTCAAAACGGACTAATATTATATTATTTATATATTATAAACTATTAATATAATTCTTAACATTTTATCCTTATATGCTATGCTAACAGTAGATTATATATATATATATATATATATATATATATATATGCTATGCAAACAGTAGATTTTATATATATATATATATATATATATTAATTATTTTAACTAAACAATCAATTTTAACGTCTCTCTCTCTCCCGAGTCTCTCTCTCTAGCTCTCTCTCTCTCTCCTGAGTCTCTCTCTCTCTAGCTGTAAATATATATTTATATTTTCTAAACCTAATCTGTAACAAACCCCCCTCTCTCTCTCCACACATACATATTAATTTGTTTCCTCATTAATTAACACGTTCTCTCTCGCTCTCCTTCTTCTCAAAATTTTCCTTCCTTTCCCGCCTCCCACCGCTCGCGAACCCACGCCCGCTGCCTCACCGTCGCCACCACCGACGACGACTTCGCTCATCTCAACCTCTCCTCGTCCTCACTTTCTTCCCTTCTCCTCTTTTCTCCTCCCCTCGACGAGCTCCGATCACTGCACCCATCATCACCGGTCGCTGTGCCTCATCTCCTCGTCGACCACCTCCTCTGTCTCCGTCTCACCACCTCCCTCTTCACCTCCACAACCATCTCCTCTTCCCTCTCCATTCCTGCAGAGAACCCCGATCCCAACCTCAAGAACCTATAAACCCACATCCATTGTCACCTGCATACCTTGCCGGAGGTCCGACCCATCGCCGTCATCGCTCCCTTACCACCTCCTCTGACCCGATACAACCCCAGAGGACAGCCACAACTCTTATCTTCTTTTTCTTCTTCTTCAACTTTTCCTTCTCTTTTCTCTTTCTTGATTTCTCATTTTTCCGATCACCGCCAGAGCCATGCCGCCGCCGATGATCCGGACGAACCATAACATCACCACAGTACCACTACAATACCAAAATCATACCATCACCACTTCCATGTCACGACCGTGTCGCGTCCAGATCGCGCTCAGACCATGCACCAGATCGCGCCCAGACCATGCACCAGATCATGTCCAGATCGCGCCCAGACCATGCACCGGATCTCGACTAGACCCAGTACCGTGTCGCGCCGTTTCATACACCGTATCGTGTCAGGTCGCACTAGGCCGCCTGCATATCGACCTTTGTTCTGAGGCAAGTATAACTTGCTACATGCTATTATATTTTTTTATATATATTTAATTGTATGATTAAACCTGTAAATTAGACCAAGGCCATTGTTTCATTTTAACACTTCGATGTCCATGTTAACATTTTAGATTTACAACTTGAAACCTATCATCTTGCATTTGGTTTTACCATTTATAGTACACACATCCGTGCCTAAATCACTTAACAATTATTTATATAACTCACAGTACCCCTTTTATAGTTTATACCCTATCGGATGACCGTTTGCTTACATCCAGTCTAATTTTTATTCAATTGCATCTCTAGCTTATTTAGTACATATTGACATGATTTTAACATCCATATTTGTTATACTGTATATAAGTATTGTTGAAACTATCCCTTTAACCCAAACCGATAACTGTGCATCTACATACCTTAATCTGTACCTGATTGCATTTCACGTTACAAGTTCCAGCTTGTTGTTTCTATTAGTACACATGCTTGTTATGTATACCCATGATTATGTTAGTTCGATTATGAACACCCACATGACATCTTGTGTATCCTGACATGACCTGTTACACTTCCTACTTGACACGACATGGTACCGTGCAACTCTTGACATGACATGACACTTGTATGCAATACTCGACTTGACCTGATGTACCATGGCTTTACCTGTTACCCGATCTGGTTACTAATGCCAACAGACTTTACCTGTTGTCCTTACGGACCGTTCATGTTGTCTATCCAGACAAACTTGTACCTGCCTGATCCTGTGTTGGCATTAGCTCTAGATTATTTAATACATGACTTGAATACATATAACTTGGGGGTATGGGGAAATCAATGATGAAACCTGACTTGTAACTCGACAGTTGCTTGCTTATACTGATCAGTTTTAGAGGCTAGGCCAGCCTTGGGATGATGCTGCTGACATCATTCGTCTTTACATATTTCCTGTTTTAGTGCCTAGCGGCATGTCTCGGTTTCAGCCCGAGAATCTTAGACCGTGGTCCCGGGCATGCACGGGATACTATTGAGTTACTTTGATAATTCATCAAATTGATTTCAAAGACCTGAGAGTAGTTAACCCAATATACCAGTTTAGATCACTCACTACACATTACCCCACCGTCCTTACTTATATCACTGTTATGCTTGTTTACCATTTATGCTCATACTTGCATGTATTGCTACCCCTGTTTATATTATTGCTTGATGTTATGACGAGCTGACGTCTGGGTTTTGCATGGCCCAGCTCTTCTACCTTTGTTGCAGACTGATCAGGAGTATTGCCGCTGTTAGATCGAGCGGTGAAGATCCTGTTGTTATGCAGTTTTACTTTCCATGTGTTTCATTTATTGTATCCTTTGCTTCCGCATATTATCATTTCTTGACTCATTTATTCTGGCTCATGGACATGTACTAGGTAGTTTAGTTTACTTTCCTGTTCTTGATATCTCTACAGCCGTAATGTGACTGTGGAAGGATTTTTCCTATCCACAGGTAGCATGGTTGGCAATGTCACGTGCCTATTTTAATGTATTCTGGGAAGCGGAGCGTGACAGAACTCATATGAGTGCTCAGCACTTTTTGCAAGAAAAAGGGGACTAAGCCCAAACCGGTGCTTAGCACTTCTTTCAAATAAAAGAAAATTGAGTGGGTCAAGCCCAAGTTGGCTAGGTCCCTAATTCAGATCAACTGAGGCCATGGGTTCATTGCTTCCCAAACATGACTCATGACATCCTAAATGATGTTCATCCCACGTTTCCTAAGTTAATCTTAGTCCCCCCAAAAAATGGCTAATGATTCTTAGATGGTCCACCATGATCTCTTCCCTCAGACACGGGAATTGGTTCACGGGTACATCTTTCCATACCTCTGATGCATGTCGTTGTAATTCCTCAACGTCATCAGAGAGGTGGCGGGTTCCGACAACCAACTGTTTTTGGGTGCACTTCCCAAGCTGACATGCACACTTTAAACCAAACCCACCCCAAATAGGTGTATCCCACATCATCGCCATGCATCCCGTCACGTAACAAATGCACGGGCATAAAATGGTAATATACGGACCATAACGTCCTCAAACAACTATGGACCATAATGTCCTCAGACTAAACTCTCACCTCAAAAATGGTGATCTACGGACCGTAACGTCCTCAAACTACTATGGACCGTAACGTCCTCAAACTCTACGGACCGTAATGTCCTTAAACTAAACTCTACGGACCGAAATGTCCTTAAACTAAACTCTACAGACCGAAATGTCCTTAAACTAAACCCTCACCTCAAAAATGGTGATCTACGGACCGAAATGTTCTTAAACTAACAACGGACCGTAACGTCCCTAAACTAAAACAATGGAGCCCAAATGCTCTTTTGTTGGATCTGAATAATCCTAAAACCCCGTTAAGTAGATCTTAGTCTCAAATTGGACTAACGTATCCTTAAAACAAATTTAAGTTGATCTTAATCTCAAACGAGATTAATGATCCTTAAATCAACCCAAACCCAAATCTAAAAATATATGGATTTGGACTAATCCACGCCCTATGGACGACAACATAAATTAGTCTCCGTATACAATCCATGGGCAACCAAAAATAAAACAAACACACATGACACGAAGTGAACCTCTGGAGTAGGATAAAGTGGTTATCGCGATACGGTAACGTAATTAACTGCAGGGCTTGCATCTGCAGGGAAGAGCGTCCCCATAATCAAAAACCCCTCGCAAACGAGGGGGAATCTGACGAAGTCATGCTACAATGGCCGCATCCGTCCGAACCTTCGATATACGGTGCCATAAATCAACTTGGCATCTTCGGAGAGGTGGACGGATAAATCCAAATAGTATCTGCTCCCAAATTCAGGAAAGACGACCTATCCCAGTCCGTCTCCGTTTTCGGCGGTAAACAGATTCTGGCACACCCGGTGGGACCTTTTCCTCTTTCCACTCCACACTTCGTGTGTCGTATTCGCGAACAAATCGCGGTTTACTATGGTTGCCCCTTGATACGAGGTACTAAGATTTGGTGTCTTGCTCCTTGTTCTCCGCCGAAAGGACACGATCGGGATGTTGGGACGTCCGGGCCTGAACTTCAAGGGCAGATGCTATTTGGTGTTATCCGTCCACCTCTCCGAAGATGCCAAGTCGATTTATGGAACAATGTATCGAAGGTTTAAATGGATGCGGCCGATATAGCAAACTTCGTCAGATTCCCCCTCGCTGAGGGGTTTTTGATTGTGGGGATGCTCTTCCCTGCAGGCGCAAGCCCCTGCAGTTAATTACGCTACCGCATCGCAGTAACTACTTTCTCCTTCTCCAGATGGTCACTTCATGTCGTGTGTGCTTATTTTGCTTTTAGTTGCCCGTGGATTGTATACGGAGACTAATTTATGTTGTCGCCCATAGGGCGTGGATTAGTCCAAATCCGTATCTTCTTAGATTTGGGTTTGGGTTTGGGTTTAAGGATGCGTTAGTCTCATTTGAAACTAAGATCGACTTAAACATTTTTTAAGGATATGTTAGTCTAATTTTAGACTAAGATCAACTTAACGGGATCATTTAGATCCAACAAAAGAGCATTTGGGCTCTGTTGTTTAGTTTAGGGACATTGCGGTCCATTAGTTTAAGGACATTACGGTCCAAGGTTATGGACATCATAGTCCATGGGCTTAAGGACCCCACAGTCCAAGGTTAAGGACATCATAGTCCATGGGTTTAAGGACCCCATAGTCCAAGGAATGTTTGGTTGTCGGGACCCGTCACCTCTCTGAAGACGTTGAAGGATTACAACGACATGTATCAGAGGAGTAAAGAGATGTACCCTTGAACCAATGTTGGTTGGGAGATCTGTAGTCCAATTTAGGAATAAGATCAAAGATTTATGAGCATATGGGCTCAATTAATCTGAGTTAGGGTTCTATGACAACTTTGGGCTTGGCCCATTTAGTTAAAATGTTGAACATTTAACAATGCTGAGCATTGATTTGAGTTCTGACAATCTTTTTGTCTTTTATTGAATGCTGAGCATTCATCATAGCTCTGGGCTTTTATTTATAGAACAATTTATGTTCTCTTAGTGTACACGTGAGGAGCACGTGGCGCGCTTGCCGATTTGCGCCAGTCAAAGAGCGCAGAGTGCTTCTGCTGGGTAGCGCACACGTGAGGAGCACGTGGCGCGCTTGGCGCTGTGTGCCAGATAATGGGCGCATTGCGCCAGTTTATAAGCGCGAAGCGCTATTTGTTCAGTGGCGCACACGTGTGGAGCACGTGGTGTGCTTGGCGCTGAGCGCCAGTCCATGAGCATAAAGCGCTATCTGTTATGTGGCGCACACGTGAGGAGTACGTGGTGCGCTTGGCGCTGAGCGCCAGTCCAAGAGCGCAAAGCGCTATCTATTATGTGGCGCACATATGAGGAGCACGTGGTGCGCTTGGCACTGAGCGCCAGTCCAAGAGCGCAAAGCGCTATCTGTTAAGTGGCGCACATATGAGGAGCACGTGGTGCGCTTGGCACTGAGCGCCAATCCAAGAGCGCAAAGCGATAGTTTATGAGCGCAAAGCGCTATTTGATCAGTTTTATGATCTAAGAAATAAATTCTCGTTTATAAGAGACTTTGTCTCAAGGTCCTAAGAACACAGTTCTTATTTTATAGGAAATGTTTCAATCTCTTATTTTGATGAAAGGCTTTACCTTTATGGATCTGTGATCCTAAGAGAATTGAATTATTCTCCCCCTTTTTTATAATGAGATGTTCACGATCTCTTTTTTGTAAAAGACCTTAATCTTATAGATCTATGATCTGTGAGAAGAATTATGTTCTTCTTCATATTTTTTATGATGAGATCTTTTGATCTCTTTGTGAAAGACCTTGGTCTTATAGATTTATGATCTTAAAGAAAGAAGTGAATTCTTCTTTTTATATAAGACGATTTCGTCTTTCTGTTCTTTTTACCTTGAAGAAAATCTTCTTCTTCTGAGAGCTTGCTCTTCTTTCTGAGATTTCTCATAGTTTATAGGGGGTTCCTCAATATCTCTCTGTATCTCTCTATATGAGACTTGAAGTCTTGGGGCCTTTTTATAGTGAAGGCTGATTTGTTTAATCAGTTAAGGAGATCTTTTCTCCAATTGATTTGGGGATTTCCCTATCGTTGGATTTTTAATCCAAGGGCTTCTGATTTACAGAAGACAATCTTCTTATTATTAACAAGAATGGGAAATTTTCCCATACAGAATTTATTCTGTATTTTAGTGATTTTAATCACCTTTGGATCATTGATCTAATGGTGCTCTGATTTACAGAGCAAAATCTTCTTGTTTGGAAAGATTTTGAGGAATCTTTCCTTAACAGAATTTTATTCTGGTTAATTGATGATTTATCATCTTTGTCGGATCTTTGATCTGACGGTGGGGAGCTTTTAATTCCAGCGCTAGAGCACACGTGCTTTGCACGTGGTGCGCTGCTTGGAGTGCAGCGCACCTAGCGGTAGCGCACACATGCTTTGCACATGGTGCGCTGCTTGGAGTGCAGCGCACCTAACGCTAGCGCGCACGTGCTTTGCACGTGGTGCGCTACTTGGGGCGCAGCGCACTTGGCGCTGCTATGAAGCGTTGCTTCATTTCAAAATTTGAAATTTAAACAGAGCTTTGCTCTGATTGGGAGAAACATATGCCCCCACCGTTGCGCTCACGTGGCCTACATGTGAGTGCAGCGGTGGCTGCATCTGCGTCCTTGGATCAACTCAGAAGTTGAAACGGCATCCCAGTGCCTATAAATAGGACCCTTGGCCCTTGAGATGATTTCTGTTCATCTTCTTTCTTGTTTTTTCCTTAGAATTAATTCTCTTTTTAGAGCATAGCTCTATGTTTTAAGAATTTTCTTAAGGATGGAACTCTGTCAAAATTTAGGTAAAAATTAAATCTTTTAAAGGATTATTTAATAATCTAGGGTTTCACCCTTTAACAGAGCTTTGCTCTTCATAGATCTTCGATCTAAAGAAAGCCCTTTTTTAGGGTTTCATTAACAGAGTTTTGCTCTCTTGAAATCATAGATCTAAAGAGATCTTTCCTGGGGTTTCATAACCCATTAACAGAGCTTTGCTCTTTTCAAATCATAAAGATTTGTTAATCTCTTATGAAGAACTCTTAGAGTTTGTTCATAGATCTTGAAGATCTCAGAATTTTAATTCATTAAAAACTTTATTTTAAGTTTTCTGATGGGTTATTCCATCACTTTTATAGAGCAAGCCTCTTAGAATTTTCTTGAGGAATTTTATTCCTTTCATCATCAGAGATGACAGATGTCACTTTGTTTAAGAGCACTGTTCTCAATGGGAGATTTTCTCCTGGCCCGAGGAGTCCTCATTGAATGAGAATCTCTGAGGATTTCCTCATTTAATGACAGTCTCATCAAATGATGAGACTGTTTTATTAATGATGAATCTGTCATCTAGATTATGTGGGTCCCCTTTGGTCCCTTTTTACTGCATGGCAGTGCGGTACGGATTTAAAGTACCTAGTGATAGAACTTAATCTGTAGCATTGGCGGCTGAAAATTTGTTCTTTTCTGCGCAGGTGCTATGTCTTTCGACACTTCCTTCCCGTTCGTCCGTTCGGAAGGCGGATTCCCCTAAGCGCCCATAGACCGTGAAGTTTTTGCACTTATCAAAGACCATGATCCGGAGCACAAGAATCTTCATCTATGGGGAACATGGTACAACCAAATTATCAGGGATCGGCGGAGCTTTTCTTGCGCGATACCCTCGGAGCCCATTTTGGCGATCTCTTACGCCGACCCACCCCCGGTGAATTATGCCGTGGAGGAGGTTAATTGGACTTCAAATGGTCTCCTTCAGCCTTCTTTGGCTGCGATACCCGTACAGCCTCCAATGGCGTTGGATATCCTAGGGCGGCGTATATGCCAGGGTGAGTCGCGCCCTTGGGGACAGCCATACAACATAAGCTTGACTCCCAGTCACCCAGCCGGATATTTGCAATGGGACCGGTACATTCTGTCCGCTAAGAGGTTGCAGTTGCTGAGGCTCGGGTTGTATCCCGCAGTTTACGTTTCTCTCTTTCAGTACTCCACGCCTCCTACATGGTGGGTAAAAGCCTTTTTGGAACAATGGAACGTTCCAACTCACACCTTCCTTTTGTTAGATCGGGAAGTCTCCATCTCTTTAGAGGAGTTCGCGGAGATTTCTGGCTTGCCTGTTAGAGGAGTGCATTATGAGGAACTACTTCCTCATGATGAGTACGTCTTTTCCGCCAAGTCGGTGATGATGGGCCTTACCCTGGACAACGCCATTCAACATCAATCACCAAGTTTGATTAAGGTGTTGAATATCTACGAGGGCCTATTTCTCGAGTCTGGGAGCCGTGGGGTTAATTTTACGGATTTTATCGCTCGTTTTCTCCGCTCAGAAATACTGTCGAAAGAAGCTGTGAAGTTCGCCAAACTTGACGATCCATTTGGCTTAGGTTTGGGCAACCTGCCGACGGCGAAGGCGGATCAGAAGAGTTTCTTTCTCCTTGACACCCCGGTCGTCCCTTTTGCAGAGCTTGCAGCTCCTGGGATCAACGAAGAAACGTTCTCTTTGGGATTTCTCGGGTTATGGCTGAGCTGGTTTGCGCTTCCGATGCACCCTCGCCGTATGAGGCCATCCGTCTTTTACCCAGCGCATCGAATGGTTATTGGGGTGAAAGTGGCCGTCGGGGTCGCTGGGTTAGCCTATTTGTATCACGGCCTTAGTCTAGCGGTAGATACTACTCAACCGGGGGTGTGGCCCATGAACTTCTCAATGCATTACTTCACCTCATGGCTCAAGTTGCATGTGCTTAGCGCCTTTGGAATTCACAAGAGGCCCTTTTTTTTATGAAAGATATAACTTTCCTCGACTGCTGCGGCTGGTTGACGCTTCTATTTTAAAACTGACTCTACGAGAGGCTCGGGGCTTGCTCCTTCGCCCGCGTATCATCGGGGATGGGATGACCTTCGTTGAAAATGTCTTATTCTCCACCTATATTCGATCAGGCCGGGCTTTCTGGTGTTTAGGCAGAATGATGCGGCGTTGTTTATGAGATACAACCCGCATCGTTTCGCCCAACAATCTAGCTACAATCAGGGTGTTCCGCTTGAGGCCTTTCTAGCTGAGCCGCCCGCCACAGAAGAAGGCATCCGCAGCGCGCTACACCATTTCGTGAGGCTCAACACCGGTTCTAACTTTTTTATCAGTGAGCCAAGCTGCGTCCCAAAGGTGTTGAACGTGTACGTGGCGTGGTACCAGCACGTGATGGGTGCTGTCATCACGGTAGAAAAAAAGTTGTTACTTGATCGTAAAGGTGCAGCCCCTGCTGGTAATCCAGCTATTCCTTTGAAGCAACGGACCGTCTTTCGTCCTCCTTTGAGAGAGGTTGGTGCGGTTGTGGTACCACGTGAGATGCCCGAGTTGCCGCTGCCCCGTGCTCCCATCGAAGCGGTCGCCGTGGCGTCTCTTGAGTCCGGCTTGGGTGCGGAGATCGGGACTCGCCGTCCGAAGTTTCCCGCTAAACGCAAACTTATGTTACCGGCGGCCGATACTCGCTCGCAGAAGAAGAAGAAGAAGAAGAAGAAGTCGATTCTTTCTACAGATGTTGTACTCGGTCAGGAACCCCATACTCCTTATAGCGAAGGTTTAAGCGAATACGGGACCAATGAGGGTCTATTCATAGCGCCAGATGATACTGATCTGGAGGCTGCCATCGCAGCTTCCGAGCGACTAGCTAACCACAAAGCGGGACTGATCATCTTCGCTGAGTCAGGTAGTCTTCAGTCGTATCTTTTTGTCGTTGCATTACATTTTTATTATCGTGTTTTGACTGACACTTTTTCTTCAACAGGCGTTTCCACTGAAGAGGCTCCCGCGGCTTCCCTCAAGACTTTTGAGGAGGAAGAGAGGCTTCGCGCTTCGCTGGGCGTTGGTATATTTCGGCTCATCGTGCCTTCATTCCCCTTTTTATGGGTAATTTGACCCTTCCTTTTCATCTTATTGCAGGGACTACTTCGACTCAGATTATCCCGAGTGCAACGCTGACTTCGCAGGGTAGTGCGGAGATGCTCCCAAGGCCGGCTACAGAAGTGCCAGCTTCCCCAGTGTTGCCAAAAGAGGCTTCATTTAAGCAACCGATGACGGACGCCACAACGGCTCCAGAGGTAGCTCCTGGCGCAGACGATGACGTCTCCTTGATGGAGGTTCTAAGAAGATCAGCTCTCACGGCCCAGGTGGAAAGGAAGTGCAGAAGGCGTGCGGCAAGAGAATGTAATGCCGCCTTGGCCGTAGGTGCAGGCTTGAGCGCTGCTTCTCCTGTCCCTGTTTCTTCAGAGGGTGCCCCGGCCGCCCTGTCTACCGCTCATAGACAGGCGGTACGCACGGCTCGAGAAGTAATTGAAAATCCGTCCCAAGGTAACGTAACACCGGGTCCTTTGTCAGAATTGATCTTCATATTCTCATATATCTTACCCTACAGGGCTAAGTCCCGGTGAGGAGGTGGCAGGTGAGATGACGGCAACCACTGAGCCCGAAGCGACTACTCTTTCCCAAGAGTCTGGGACTGCTCCAATTGCTGCTCTTTCTACCTGCGGTTCCTTGCCATCACCTGGCATTGCGAGTGTCACGACGGCTCTCGTGGAATCAAGGGACGAAGCTACGGGCGGAGAAACCATCCCCCTGAATGAGATCGAAGAAGTCGTGATGCTTGGTGATGCTCCTGTCACTGTTTTGGCTGATGACCTGTCTGGTAGGTCTTAGGCCGCTACATTCTTTTCATTTTTGCAATCCCTTCTGATGACACCTTGTTCCTTTCGAATGTAGGTATGGTGAGCGCTGAGGTTGTGACACCTGAAGAAGCACCACCAGCTGCCGCTCTTACGGTTGCTGCCCCTTCGTCTCCTCTTATATCTTCTCGAATGTTGGAAGGTATGGGTTTGTGATTAATTTAAATCAGGGACAGCATCATTCGTGTACTGACCATGTATCATCGTGATCTTGCAGGAGTCCTTTTTGATCACCTGTATCAGGTGCTGAACCCATACTTCTCCTTCCAGTCGGAGATTAGTCCACCCGTTGGTGTCGGTGAGTATCTTTTCTAACCGACGTCTTTTCTTTTCTTTAATGGGCAGCTATGTTATTGCTAATTCTTCTTTGCATTACTTGTAGCCTTACAAATTGAAGGAGGGGACGAAGGTATCGTCACACCACCGGTACTCCCAGCTCTACCCCTGTTGCAGCCGGTATAGTAAACTCTATTGTTCGTGTATCTTCTTTATTTCTTGAGCCGACATCTGATTATGATTTGTTTTGCAGCGGTCACACCGACTCTAGCTCCGTTCGAGTCTCGCATCATAATGCCGGTAGGGCCCTTCTCTAGACGTCCATCTTTAAAAGGCGTTGTGACCAGTCTGTGTATGTTGAGTGAATACATTGAGGAGCTTGACGCGGAGGCCCCTACATTCACTGCAGATTTTGCTGCTGAGATTAATCTAATGTTGGCGACGCTTATGAACTTCCATAACGAAGGCGTCGTTGAGTCTTGGGTTAACCACTGCAGGAAGATTGAGGCCTGCCTACATGAGCTTGAGCTTAGGCGTCCTGCTCTTAAGATGTTGGCTTTGAACTCCCAGCGGGCTGCATGGGTTGAGCAGAGCGCGTCCTTCCTCCGTCATTTTGAACAAGAAGCGATCTTGAGGCAGAAGGAACGCGAGGAGGCTTCGGGTGAATCTACCCGGCTGCGCGCCCAAGTTGAAGCAAATGCCGCGCAACTGAGAGCTGTCTTTGACAATTTGCTGCGATGCATTTCGGACGGGCTGGCATTGAGACAGAAGCTCAACTCCATTGAGCGGGTCACGCAAAGTCGCGAAGCGGCCCAACGGGAAATAGATGAGAAGGTTTCATCGTGCTTGCAGCAACGGGCTCGAATTGAAGCAAAGCTGGCCGCGGCAGCCGATCATAAGAAGGCACTGAAAGGAGTGCGCGAGCAACTTGCTGACTTATTGAAAACGCCTCCTTCTCAGTAGTTGTTTTGTATAGATTTAACACTTGTAATCTTTGAATAACATGTATCCATTTTTTTATTCTTTCATATGATTCAACTTGTACTCCATTGAATTCATGAATAAAAGATACACATTTTTGTTCTACTGTTGCTTCCTTCTCTTTGTCGTGTCGTTGCCATGTGATTTTATCAAGTGTGGCCTGTAGATAGTTAGTGACGGACTATCTTGGGCTCTTTGCAGGGTAACGATGGCTTAGAAAACAGGTTCAGGTTTGCTGCCTAAGACTTTTCAATTTTATGAGCCGTGAGGGTCTCATAAAGAATTTTCTCCCCACAGGTCGAGAGGATCCCGTAGGTGTATTTTCTCCTTAGGAACCGTGAGGATTCCTAAGTGTGTTTTCCTTTGAGAGTCGTAAGGATCTCCCGAGAGAATTTTCTTCCTTACAAGTCGAGACGACTTGTAAGTGGTTGTTTCCTTTCTTGTCGATGTTTGACTTAGGAGAGTGTGGCCTGTAGAAAATCTACCTTGACCTCTCTGCGAGGCAATGATGGCTTAGGAGACAGGGTTAGGATCTGCCACCTAAGACTTTTCAACATTATGAGCAGTGAGGGTCTCATAAAGAATTTTCTCCCTACAGGTCGAGAGGATCTCGTAGGTGTAGTTTCTCCTTAGGAATCGTGAGGATTCCTAAGTGTGTTTTCTCTTGAGAGTCGTAAGGATCTCACAAGAGAATTTTCTCCGTACAAGTCGAGAGGACTCGTAAGTGATTGATGAGTTAACCTGCTCCCGAGTCAAAGCACTGCTTTGACGGGGAGTTCGAGGGTTTACTCTGGCTGTTTCCCACGGAGTCAGAATTGAATTTGGCCGTGTTCTACGGGGCCGGGAGGGGTTGACTTTATCTGCATTTCATGGAGTCAGGGGCTGACTTTATCCGCATTTCATGGAGTCAGGGTTGACTTTATCCGCATTTCACGGAATCAGGGGTTGACTTTATCCACATTTCACGGAGTCAGGGGTTGACTTTATCCGCATTTCACGGAGTCAGAGGTTGCTCTGGACGTTTCTCACGGGGTCAGGATTGACATTAGCCGTGTTCCACGGGACCAGGAGGTGCTCTGGGCGTTTCCCACGGAGTCAGGATTGACATTAGCCGTGTTCTACGGGACCAGGAGGTGCTCTGGGCGTTTCCCACGGGGTCAGGATTGACATTAGCCGTGTTCTACAAGACCAGGAGGTGCTCTGGGAATCTCCCACGGGGTCAGGATTAACATTAGCCGTGTTCTACGGGACCAGGAAGTGCTCTGGGCATTTCCCACGGGGTCAGGATTGACATTAGCCGTGTTCTACGGGACCAGGATTTGCTCTCTCGGTTGTCTGTGAACAGTCGAGGTTTGGAACAGGGACTTTGCCATGGCTCCAAGTTTGATTGTAGCGTCTGAATTCTGCTGGAATGAGGGGGAACGCTGTTGGTGATTTCTAGGCTGTCTGTGAACCGTCGAGATTTGGAACAAGGGCTTTGCCATGGCTCCAAGGTTGCTTGTCGCGTCTGAATCCTGCTGGAATGAGGAGGAACGCTGTTGGTGATCTCTAGGCTGTCTGTGAACCGTCGAGATTTGGAACAAGGACTTTTCCATGGCTCCAAGGTTGATTGTCGCGTCTGAATCCTGCTGGAATGAGGAGGAACGCTGTAGTGGGTCTTTAGGTTGTAGATGCGGCCGTCGAGACTTGGCTCTCTTTCGGATGGAGCCTAGTGGGAAGGTATGATTCCCTTTTTGTTTGTGCCCCTGGATTATATACAGGGATCGATGTGATCTCACCTGTAGGGCAAAAAGTTTCATTTTATATATTTTTCTTTCCCGCGATGCTCTATCATTTCAGCTTTTATATCACGAAAGTCGCGATTGCCCAATCATTTCGGCTATTTTTCGCGGTGCCCAATCATTTTGGCTATTTGTTTTATTTACTCACTACTTTTTATTGTGAGTTGCCCAACCATTTCGGCTATCTTGTATGCATATATTTTTACTTGCTGATTTTGTTGCAAGTTGCCCCATCATTTCGGCTATTTCATATGCATTTGCCTCGCTGTTTTTTATTGCGAGTTTAGATTTGGAATTTGATACCGATTTAGGCATCAGCATCGCTACAACTGGGATATTTCCAGGAGCGAATCATCATTTGCCTCTGTCGATGTCGAACAAAGGTGGCTTAGCAAACAGGGTTAAGATCCTGTCGACTAAGGCTTTTGACTTCATGAGTCGTAAGGGTCTCATAAAGGTATTTCTCCCTACGAGTCGTGAGGATCTCGTAAGTGCATTTTCTCCTTAAGAATCATGAGGATTCCCAAGTGTATGGTTTCTCGTAAGTCGTAAGGATCTTACAAGAGTGTTTTCTCCTCATAAGTCGAGAGGACTTACAAGGGCTGTTCACCGTGCGAGCATATCCCTAATCACTGGTGGGACTTTGTTAGGGAAATATTTATTTATGCCCGTGGATTGTATACAAGGGTCGATATTAAGACGCTTGTAGGGCAGCATTGGAAATTGTGATGGCTTAAGAACAAGTTCAGATCCCTGTAGCTTAAGGCTTTTGAACCCTGTGAGCCGTAAGGGTCCCAAAGGGGAATTCTCCTTACAATTCGTAAGGATCTCGTAAGTGTAATTTCTCCTTAGGAATCATGGGGATCCCTAAGTGTGTTGCTCCCTTGTGAGTCGTAAGGATCTCACGCAAGTGGTTTCTCCTTACAAGGTCGAGAGGACCTTGCAAGTGTCTTTTAACGAGATTGCGCCCTTTCGGGTTTTCACAAAACTCGCCGGTAGTCTTGCTGTTTTTACCCACGGAGCCCTTTCGGGTTTTCATCCATGCCCATTTCGCTTATGGATGTACCGTTTTTTTCAGCCTTGGGATGCTGCGGTCCGTAGTAGTTTATAGACGTCTCGGTCAACAGCCAATTTTAGGACATAGTGGTCCATTGTTAGTTTAAGGACGTCTCGGTCCGTATGCCGGCTACTACTTATAGAGTTTGGGCTTAGGAAGATGGCGAGCGGACATAGACGTCGTCATCCATCGTTGACCTAGGCCGTGACTCGTCAAGCGTAGTATTTTTTCAGGAAGCGACCGTTTATTGGCCTGAAAGGTCTTTCACCATGCATATCCATGAGTAGA
This sequence comes from Agapanthus africanus, assembly GCA_030015575.1. Taxonomy (NCBI): domain Eukaryota; kingdom Viridiplantae; phylum Streptophyta; class Magnoliopsida; order Asparagales; family Amaryllidaceae; genus Agapanthus; species Agapanthus africanus. The sequence goes on from CM057337.1 coordinate 637,414,210, forward strand.
TAGGCTCTACCCTGGTAAACTTTGTCTATGATATACGGGCCTTCATAGTTCGGCTCAAATTTCCCCCGCTTGGCATGATTGGGGATCATAGGTCTCCTGACCACTAGCATGAGTTCCCCCTAGCGGAATGTTCTCGGCCTAGTCAATCTCTCGTATGAGCGTGTCATTTTTGCTTTATAAGCTTCCAAGTTCTGTTGCGCCATAAGCCGGGTTTCATCAAGGGCGTCGAGCTCCTCAAGCCGAAGGTGAGCATTTTCTTCGTCTGTTAGCTCGTAGTGAACCGCCACTCGTAGAGAGGGTAACTCTATCTCGAGGGGGATTACCACTTCTATGCCGAATACCAATGCATACGGCGTTGTGTTTGTGGGCGTTTTGAACGTAGTTCGATATACCCAGAGAGCTTCATGCAGTCTCTCGTGCCAGTCCCTCTTATTTCTGGACGCCGTCTTTTTCACGATCTTCGTCAAGGTCTTGTTGAAAGCCTCATCTAGACCGTTAGCTTGGGGATTGTAGACCGAAGAGTATCTCCAGTCTATGTTATGCTATTGTGCGAAGCGACTGATTTTGTGGCTTCTATAGGCTGGCCCGTTATCAGAGATAATCCGTCGCGGTGTGCCGAACCGGTAAATGACGTGTGTCTTGAAGAAATGGAGGATATTCTCCGTCTTCACCTCTCTTAGTGGTACTGCTTCTGCCCACTTGGAGAAGTAATCGGTTGTTGCCAGTATGAGCCAATGTTCTCTGGACGATGCCGGTTCAATGGGCCCGATTATATCAGTTCCCCACATTTCAAACGGCCAGCTAGCCACCGTTGGATGTAGCGGATTTGGATGTTGGTGGATAAAGTCCCCGTGAATCTGGCACGAGTGGCACTGCTTTGCGTATTCAAGGCAGTTTTGGATCATCGTGGGCCAATAATAGCCCATCATTTTGATCTTCAGCTTCATCTTCGGCCCAGCTTGATGAGAACCGCAGAGTCCGTCGTGAGTTTCTTGGACGACTCTCCTTGCCTCTTCAGGTCCTAGGCATCTTAGCCACAGGGAGTCGAACGATCTCTTATACAGAGTATCATTGACGAAGGTAAAAGACAGAGCTCGTTTCATGAGCTGATGTCTCGAGGACGCATCTTCAGGTGTTCGACGGGATTTGAAGTAGTCTATAAAGACTTCTCTCCAATCCTTAGCCTTTTCCTGGTCTTTTATTTGTAGAGCTGTTTGCTCGGTCGATGCCTTTTCCTCGGACGACTCCGGAGATATTTCTGCCGATGTAAGAACCCGACGGGTTTGTACCACGATCCTTACATCATCGAGGTTTTCGTCAGCCGGTTCTTTAGCGAGTTTAGCTAACGCATCCGCCTTGCTATTTTCCGTATGCGGAATGCTTTCCAGAGCGTAGGAGGGAATTTGAGTTAGCAGTTGCTGCACTCTCTCGCTGTACTTTACCAACTCCGGTTTGCACATCTGATAGTTGCCGTTAACTTAACTAACGACCAGTTGGGAGTCTCCGTATATGAGGAGGTTTTCAATTCCCATGTCGACAGTGATCTCAAGACCTGCTATCAAAGCTTCATATTCGGCTTCATTGTTTGTCCTCGGCTCTGTTAAGGAGAAGGCGAAGCGCATTATCTCTCCTTGTGGAGTCACGAAGATGAGGCCTACCCCTGATTTGATTATGGGGGTACATTGTTTGCGCTTCTTTATGGAAGATGCTCCATCGAAGTAGAGTTCCCACTGGGTATCATTCTCTCTTCTCTCCCTGTCGATCGTGTCAAATGTGTGCTCGTCGGGCAATTCGCAGTTCAAAGGAGAATCGGCAGGTATCGGATGCTCAGCGAGGAAGTCGGCGATAACCTGGCCTTTTACCGCCTTGAGGGGTCGGTATGTTATCGAGAATTCCATTAAGAGGAGGGCCCATTTAGCGAGCCGTCCCGGTAATATAGCCTTTGACATCAAATATTTGAGAGGATCCACCTTTGATATGAGATGGACCTCATATACCAAAGCATAGTGTCTGAGCTTCGTTATCGCGAAGATTAACGCCAGGCAGTGTTTTTCGATGGGGGAGTAGTTGCTTTCTGCCCCGAAGAGAACTCGACTCAAATAGTAGAGGGCTCTCTCCTTCCCTTGGTCGTTCTCTTATGCCCACAGCGCGCCTAAGGAACCTTCAAGGGCTGTTATGTACAGGACGAGAGGTTTTCCTTTAACGGGAGCGGCCAGTACTGGCGGATTCTGCAGGTATTGCTTGATTTCGTCCAGCGCGCTTTGGCATTTGCTATCCCAGACGAACGGGGTTCCCTTCTTCATTAAGTGACTGTAGGGGCGGCATTTGCCGGAAAGGTTGGCTATAAATTGCCGGATATACGCGAGCTTTTCTTAGAGAGACCGCAGTTGCTTGAGAGTCCTTGGCGGAGGCATTTCCATGATCGCCTTGATCTTCGACGGGTCTATCTCGATGCCTCGATGTTGGACGACGAATCCTAGGAACTTGCCCGAGGAAACTCCGAACGCGCATTTGAGAGGGTTCATCTCCAAGTTGTATTTCCGAAGGCGCTGAAACACGGTCTTCAGATGCTCTAAATGTTCCTTATATGATTTGCTTTTAACTACGAGGTCGTCGATATAGCATTCGACGATTTCATGTATGAGGTCATCGAAAATCTTCGTCATGGCCCTCTGATAGGTGGCGTCGGCGTTTTTCATACCGAAGGGCATTACCTTGTAGAAGAATATGCCTAAAGGGGTCCGGAAAGCGGTAGGCTTCTGATCCTCAGGATGCATCTTTATCTGATTGTACCCTGATGATCCGTCCATGAAGGAGAAGACTTCGTGAGTGGACGTGTTATCTATCATCAGCTCAGTAACCGGTACTGGAAAGTCGTCCTTCTGGCAAGCTTTGTTGAGATCCCGAAAATCCACACATATGCGCACCGTCCTATTTTTCTTCACCACTGGGACGATGTTGGCAATCCAGTCAGGGTATTTGTCACGTCCCGAAAGTACTGAACATGACCGACACTTAAACTACGAACGTCTCGAGGCGTACGTAATCTAAGTAAGCCGAAAACCCAGAAATCCAAACCAAGAAAAGTAGTAGAGTGAAGGAAAGCCAACTTAAAACCAGTAGTTTTAATAGCATAAGCCGAATTATGCGTTTTAAAAACATCAAGTATTTTCTGAAAATTTCGGCAGAGTCTCCTTTGTAAATACTGGGCCCCAAACGGGATACAACATGAATAATATACGAAATCAATAAAAAGGCATCCCTAAGCGGGAGTTAGCTCTTCGTCAATCGATGGTCACAACCACACAAGCAATATAATATACAACGCCAAGGGCAAGGATTAAAACTCAAAAGGAAACTCAAAACAACAAGAAATCCATAGAAATACAATGCGCGACTCTAAGGTCGAAAGAATAACATCACGGGTCTCTATCTCTGAAATAAATACATGTTTGGTTGATGGAATTTACTAGATACAACTGAATAATATTATACAAAGTATAATGATGGGTACGATACCAATAAACCCACATACTAGCAAGTCACCCGAAAGAAGCAGTGCCAGCAAAGCCGTAATGAAACCTGTACGGCAAAACCTGCAAGAAACTGTGGCACAACGGGGGTGAGTTACCAACTCGTGAGTAGAAAAATATCTACGAACAGAAATCGCATGAACAACGCAATCCTAGGTCATAAGATCATAATATATCCTCAAATATATAACCAGCAGCCTATAACAATAGCTAGGGTAAATATCTAACCCAAGTGTAATCCCATGTGCTCGTGTCAGTGCCTCAGGTAGCAATGTATCATATGGATGAAGTATGAATGCATGAAATAGAATGCATGTACTGAAGAAAACTTCTTTCATAAATTAGTGAGATTTCTGTATTTTTAAAAGAGGTATCATAAATGAAATCAGCATAAACATTGTCTAGCATCGACACAAAACATGAATCCCAATGTCTCAATATCTCAGGCTCCGGCTATCCGGACTGGCCTGTATTATCAAATCTCTGTACCTCAATATCTCAGAATCTCTATATCAATCTCACTATCTAGGGAGCCGTCAGTCCAGACCGGCCCCTACCATCAATCTCAAGACCACGACGGTATCCTCCGGATATCCGACGCGTCGGGTAAAATCACCGGTAGGTAGTCTCCCCCTGCCAGGCTCACATCATCATCATCACGCGCTTCTTGCCCCGGGGTACCTTACTGGGTCCACCATGTACCCGAAACGATTCATCCAACTCCTCGAATCGGGTCTCGAAATCCATCAGCAAACTCATGGTGGACGACTCATACATCATGGGAAAACCGCACTTTTTATTTAAAAAGAGAGAAAAGAAGTTTATATAAGTTTTGCGGTTTTCCCCCAAATCCAGAAAATCTCATGGAAATCCGAATCCAAAACCTCAATAGCACGTAAAACAGTGAATATAGGCATGAGAATCCATGAATGCGGCATAACAATGAATAACAGTATGCATGAAGTGACAAGTAATAACTACAATATCTAAACTGGCATATAAAGCAAGTATACTAATATCATGTCAAAACTACTAGCTAACAAGCTAAGTCAAGCAATAATATTCTCTAAGTGTACGTGACATGGCAATACCCGATGAAGATGTGTGTGAGCCGGCAAGTAAGTGTACGTGGTACATACGCATCATTGGTAATGGTGCTGGTGTCCCAACAGCATGATATCAACAATAGAATATGAATCATAATATAAACATGCGATGCGGAGCGAACAGCAATAATGAGCGGGAGATAAATACTAGACACAACGGTAACTAATCTGCACTTAATGTAATATGAGTCATACAGCTACACTAAACTATAGGGCTGAGCTAACAGGATAACTGAAGGTAAGGAAACCGCCTAACATCTGAGTCGATACATATATGTATATATATAGTTGGTGATTCCGCCTCGATAATATCACATCCAATACCATATCTATAATCAGACATTCCCAAGTCAAGAGTGCGGATCAAACATCAATAAATAGCTCGTACGTAAATCCATCGTACGGCATCTCAAATCTGGGTACGGTCAATATCACAATCATCACATTATTCAGCTGGTATCCTCTTTATCAAAGATCATAATCCGGGTACTGATCTATGCCTAGTACAATACTAATATCATCAATATAATCATGATCTAACTACTGATCGACAGTCTCGTACAAACCGATATCAACAGCACATATCATCATGAAGGAGTATACATCGCCCAATACGGCCTATTATCAACATCCCAGTATATCATATCTCATATGACGATCACATGTCGACCATTTTATTTATATCACTATTCACGTAGTATCATCGTCCAAAGATCCGCTATAACATCATGACGTATCTCAAATACGAATTCCGCCAAATCACCGATCTTATGGTCTCAAATCAAATCTCATCGACTCATCTCAAATCCCAAATACTATCCTCAAATCCAGTATGTGAACACATAGTCCCATACCCATGTGAACACATAACAATATAAGCACATATGAAAGAAGAATGTATGCAAGTATGGGTGTGTGTGTAAATGTGGTGCAACCTCTACTCTAGGGTCTCGCAACACTAAACCTATCCAATCACACCTAAAATCTATCTTTATCATCAATAAACTCAACAATATATAATCAATATATATGTGTGTATACATATTCGTATACATCACCACGAACTGTGGGGGTGCTATACGCCATCCACCCGACTTCTCCCCGTAGATATAAATCTACTCACCTGGTCCTTGCTCGCCGGTGCCGACATTGCCACGCGCTTGCTTGTCGTCTCGAAGTCCACATGGGGTACCTACATATCATAACGCACTGTATCGCGTTAAAATCCGACTCATGACCAAAACGACACACGAATCCCACATAGGTCAAAACCTATGGTTGCTTTCACAAATCAACCCAAAAATCCTCGACGTCGGCGTACAAACGCCAAACCATCGAGAAAAACCCAAACGCACCAATCGTGGTTTCAAAACTCACTAATTATATAAGAAATAGGTTTTAATTCATCAAAACCATAAAAGTAAACAAATCATTTTATTTCCCAAAAACCTAGTTAGCACAAATTCCCATTTCGGTTCAAAACTTGAAGTTTTACCCAAACTAAATATTTTAACGATTCTACTGGCCAGAATGCTCACTTAATAACATAATTAGGTCATACAAATCATCTGCATATTTTTATCTCATCAATTTGTATTTAAACAAAATTTCTAGTTTGCAAAGATATCAATTCTATTAACATTTTAAAACAAAATTCTCAATTCAACAACTAGCTAGGTTTTGCATAGTCCTAAAGTGTTAAACTACACACTATGTTGCTAATGAGGTGATAAAACCCTAACCATATTCAAAATTCTCAATTTTGAATTAATTACCAAAACCTAGTTTACAAATATGTGTGATTTGGACAAATTACATATAACAGGTGCAATTTAATCAACCAAACTAGGTTTTACATATAATAAGATGTTAAACTAAACATTTCATCCCAAATGATATAATAAAAACCCTAATTGAAATCACAAACCCTTACTATATTTTTCAAAACATTCAATTAAACCCAAATTATTAACTAATTATGCTTGATTTAAAGTATTCAAACAACAATTTAACAAAAGGTCAAGATTTATACCTCACAAGATTTGAGATCTAGCATGAAAATCTTGACCTCCAATTTGCTCTCTTTTCACCACAATCCATGCATGTTAGGCTAAGGAAAAATGGGTAGGAGTTGGATTTTTATTTTGTGGGATTTTTGTGTTGATTTTGAAACATTTTTTATTGGATTTTGGTGTGAAATGAGGTGAGGAAAAAGGGTGGGCTGCTGCTGTTGGAGGAGGGGAGCTCGGCCAGGAGTTGAGGGAGAGAGGAGAGAGAGTCAAGTGGGGAAACTGATATTAAGTCAACCCAAGGTCAAAGCCCATACTTATATATTCTTTTATTCTTTCATTTCCTTTTCTTTTCATATTGCTTCTTTCAAACTAAACTAGAAGTGTGAGATGTGTGGGTGTGGGGCTGTCATGGGCTCATGTTAGTTATATGTATGCCCTAGAGGCCATTACTGTACATTGGATGTATATTGTAGTGGATGCTGGGACATATATAGGTAGGACTTTCTTGCTCGACATGATAGTACGTTATCTGGTTGCTCTTTATCTTAACGTGTATACTTTCTGTCTCTCTGATTACACGTTGATAAAGCCCTATAGGATGTGTACTCGACTTCCAGGACTATGATGAAGATCATACTAGTGGGGCCTGGGTAGTCAATGAGTACATCCTTCATTGTTCCTAGTCGTGGGAATATAGAGACGGGGCATCGATATTCCAGAGTAGGCTAGCGTATATCTTCTCGACCCATGTGATGGGCGGTGGATGATCCCATATCCATTGGTGTTTGACATCGGAGATGGTATGCGGGTGCTCAGTGGAGACTGGGTACACTGAACGGACTCGCCGAGAACTCCCAGATGGTATTATACCTCACGTCAGATGGCAGTTCTCTGGTGACACAGGTACAGCTTAGTCTGTTGACCCGAGATCGTCATAGAGTCTTGTGTGTCTCCCACTGTGCTTTGATTTCCACCCTACCACGGCTCTACTGAGTCGTGCAAACAGGTGGTTTTTGGGTACAGTCCCGATTCATATGGAGGCAATGAGCGATAGGAGGGGATTCGTCTCTCCCGGTATTGGGGGTTGATGTTGCGCAATGCACGACTGGCCATAACAGGAAATCCCTGGCCAGGGTTGCAGTGATATACCGGTAAGAGTTATCAGTAGTTTCACGAATGTTATGGACCTCAAGTCGGCATGACTTATCGAGCTACTGGGGTCTGACGTTTACCACCCCTAGGCGAGATATGCGACATATCAGACGAACAGACCGGACTGTACGGTTAAGTGTTACTGGTTGGATTCACAGGAGTGTGAGCGGGCTTGCTCGTCGATCTTCTGATCGCTCAATACCCGGGTGGCCGTTACGTTTAGCAGACCGCTTGCGGCTTGTGGGTGTTTGATATGATCATCATCTGCTGCCGACGTATTGACGAGTCTTTAGAGTCCTACACAGAGGTTTCCTGGCTCAAGCGAAACGAAATAGGAGCACATATGGGATATGTGCGGGACCGAGAATAATGCGTGTATGTGATACCGTATTTCACTCTCGCGATGTATGTGTCGAATGGTTGTATGAGATATAACCTGGTTATCGAATCAAGGATTGATTCGATAAGCCAATACATTGGATACTAGCCGGTTCTATGCGACATGACCGGAGCATTGAATCAAGTGTTGATTCAATGATTTAATGTATAATTATATATTTGATATATTACTTTACATCAACTAGTATTGGTTCACTTTAAATGGATTTTCTCACTTGAATTGTGCAAGTTGTATATGTGATATACATTTGTGCACATGATTGTATCATGTTTGATGATACATGTTTACTTGGTTAAGTGTAAAGAATTAAACCATGGTTAAGTTTATGATTAGGGTTTTCTTTTTTCTTACTTATTTATTTATTTATTTATTTTTGGAAAAGATGAGAAAAGAATGGTTGCTATTTTTGTTTTTAGTTGAAGATTCTTGAAGCTTTGAATTAGTCCACCATTCTTGTCTTATACTTAACCCTAGCCATTCAAGTTAACCATGGTCCATTCTCTACAATTAACCAAGGGTTAATATATGATAAGTATTGATTTATTTATCTAATTATTCAATACTTATCATAACTTCTTCTTCTTCTTCATCTTCTTCTTCCATGAAGAAAGCTTGCTACATCAATGGCAAGTGATGAAAAAGTGTGAGAAATCCAATTCTAAAGTGAACCCACTTCCTATTTCTTCATCATCTACCTCTTGCCAAGTAGTATAGGGTGTTTCCTTCACAAGTTTTCATGGCTTGGTGAAGGTGGAGCTTGATCTAGTGATGCTTCGACGTAGATCATCTTCGGCACGTTGTCGACGACCTAGCCCGCCTTTTTCTCCGATGAAACCACCGTGAGAGCCATGGTTCGATTTGGACAGCGGAGAGGACTTCATCACGGAGCGTAGGAGGTGGAGGACTGGATCTACATAGGTTGTAGCCCCTTCCTTTTAGCTATATTTCCGTTTACTTGCTTGCATCGCCTATATATCTAGTTGACGATCCGTATTAGGGTTTGTAGGCACCCGTAAAATTTGATTTGTGCATGTTTGATCACTTGTGAGACTCCATTAGAGTGCCTAGGAACCCTACAATGGTATCAGAGCCTAGCTAGAGCCTTAGGCGATGCGTAAACGGAGTTAGAAGTCCGATTGTCTCGAAACCCTAATCGTAATTTGCTCTCTAGACTTTTTTGAAAAAATGGGTTTTTTCCAGATTAAAAATTCCTAAAAAATTCAGCAGGAAGACCTAAGAATTATGGTGCAAAACGAGGACCTAACTCATCTAAACCGCCGCGGAACAGCGGCAGAAGCATGGCTTCTGCCGCGGTTCCGCGGCCATATGGTCCCATTACCCAATAAATCTTGCACAGTAATTCCTATTTTCTGGTGTTGGATTTTCTGGGATTTTTTAATAATTATTCAAGAGTTGAATTTTTTGGGTTGTATTGGGGACTCGGTGTTTCGATCGGATTGTCTAACTCTGTCTATGTGGCTTTCCGGGTTATTTTAGAATATGTTAAAAAGTTCGACCGGATATAAATACCCACTTTTTCCCCTGCCGGGAAATTTCCAATTGTTGGATTTTTCCGTAGTTTAACGACGTTCTAAGTAGTGCAAGTAACGCGATGGACCCTCTAGAAGACAACAAACCTTAACTCGATTATGTGACCGTCTTGAACTGCCCTTTGAACCTTCGGGTTTGGGGCAGTACGGCGTGCCACATGTGAGGCGTTGGCTTGACCGTTCTACGGCTGGACCGTTGGTACTGAGGCACGAACTGAATGTTGTTAGACTTATTTCATGTGTTGAGCTGTATCGGGAAAACTTGGGTGTTCGATTGTTCGATCGAAAAGTTTAGCGTTTTCTATTTATCCGGAATGTGATACAATAATTGGAATTCACAAGTAGTTATGAGATAACGGAATGAATATTATAAACATTGCAGTTTAGTCTCACTTGATCGGTTGCCACGGAGTTTTGATGTGATCAAAAGTCCGTCGCAATCACGTAGCGTACGTGGATACTCGCCGGGTAAACTTAATAGACAGCCTCACTCCATAGCCCCGACCAAGTGACTATAGGAGAACCCCGTCGCCGAAAGCATCCATTCGGGTGCTCGCGGTAGAGGTGTTCCGCCTTGGTGCACTTCGTCAACGGTATCGGGGATGCGGCCGTCTACTGAAGTTTGCAACGAGTATTCGATCAGGATGTCGGGAATCTTGTTGAATTACCCGACTTGGTATTGAAAAGTGTTTTCGATAATGAGACTAAAATACGGGGTTTATAATTGTTAGGCATGCGATGTCTAAGTATTTCATTTGATTAGGCATGTGATGTCTAAAGAGGTTGCGGATTCCAATTGTTGTAGTTTTACACTTTCTTTTCTGCGACCGTAAGTGTAATATGTGATATCGCCGGTTTCGTTGCTATATATCAACGACAATTGGGATGGACATATTTACTTACGTTGATGACATGTGATGTTATGTGTTGCTGGATATGTTATATTGGATCGTCGTGTTTGAATAGCCCGGGGTTTTTATGTGAGATGAGTGTTTTTCATTTTCATTCATGTAAAAACTTGTATGTAATATTCTTTTATTGGGGCACTTCCAGGTTGCGGAAGATGTCACCTTTTGTATATTATTTACTTTTCTGCACTAGGATAGACCCAAGGAGGGGAGCACAAGTAACCGGGTTCTAGGGTCCAGTGGGAGACCATCTCGAGGAGTCGAGTCCGGGTCTCCTAACCCTAGAATTGGTAGGGTTGCTTGCCGCTCTCGTAGGGGTCTAGGGGTGTGGGATAGGCTATTCATCACGACCGTGGAATCCGTGTTTTATACTGGCTCGTATTGAAAACACGGACGTCCTAGTATATCCAATATTTCATATGTTTCTTCTGCTGTGATTTATCTGTGATCATGTGATGTTCTGTGACAGATATTATATATAGTATATATGATATATTATATAAACGTTGCTTATGTTTTACACCCGCGCTAGCCCTGCCCCGCTCTGCCGTTAGTTACCTAACCTAACGGTGCAGACGGGACATCGAGGCGAATGTGGATGGCATAAGCGTACGTTATATTTATCTGTGATGTTTAGGTGGACTTAAATGATGGGATATTCATTAATGAGATTAATGAAAGAAAATAAACCTAATTGATGTTGTGGAATCGAATTTCAAAATAAAAACAGGTAGCTACAGTTCTTGCTTTGCATCGTGGTGTTCATTATAGAACATCCTGCACCTTATTCGATGAGGAAAGGACCGAGATCCCTTCACCGGGAGTGACTCCTTTAGCAATAACTGGCAGATGCTACAACCCTCGGTTTGTCTTTGATCGCTTCTATAGTTTCCGCTTTGCACAGTGATATATATGATATATCCCGCACCTCATTCGACGAGGAAAGGGCCGACGATCCCTTCACCGGGAGTGACCCCTTTAGCAAAACTAGAAAAGCCTCGAAAACATTCCATTTAAAAACCATTTGATTCCGCAACGAGATCAAGTTCAAAGCGTTAAAGGTTTTCACAAAAACCATTCACAACCCTCCGTCATTTTAGGAAGTAGAGTACTTAGTATTCGTGCTGTGTTTGTTGACCATAGTCAAGGCACAGTGTACGGTAGCTAAGTGATGTCTTCCTACACCGCATATGATGCGATTAGTTAGGACAGTCGCGTGACTTTGTTGACCTTAGTTAAGGGTCATGTGGGTGGGTCTAATTAATCACGAAATGACGGGTAGAACTTGACTAGTACTTATGATTTGTTGACCATAGTTAAGGTCATAGGTGCTAGGGGTAAAAAACCTTTATCGGGAGTTTCAAGTGTTGAAATTTGCAATGAGATTGCATACCTTCTATATGATAGTTGGATCCTGATACCCACTGCGAGTAATTGTTACTCCTGGGAGAGTTTTGCACTTTGCAATTAGCCGATCAAGTAGGTGTCTAGAAAGGTGTCAACGGGGTTACGCCTCTGGGAAAACGAGGTTTACTGTAATTAGGTCCGTGCGAAAGCACGGGGAACCTCCCTCAAAGTACCGACACTGGCCTGGCTGAAAGATTGGCGAACTTGTAGAGTGTAATTAATTCCGGCTAGTCTTTCCTTTTAAGGTTTGAAGGAAGATTTGATAAAAACAGTGGGATCCATCCTGATTAGATAAAATATATAACCAATCTGATCTTGCAAGAGCGCACGCAGAGTATTTTCTTCCTCTCTCTCCAGGTAGCGACCATATCACGCCTTAATCAAGATAATAAAATGGATGTATTGACCGAACCCGCTTGTTATACTGAGCTGGGGAACGTTGGTCCCGCTCCAACTTATAATTGTTATAAGACAGAGCAGGAAATAAGGGGAATACCAGAATTCCTATGCCACCCAAACGAAGAAAGTGCATATGATGCATCTCCTTCGGGTGTGTTCATTACAAAGAACTGTTTCTCAGTATCCTCTGCATCCTAGGTATATGATACCGGATCAGGATCCCAGATATGTAATCTGTTACATAGGGCTACAAAAGGGTAGAAAAACTGAGATCGGGTGATAAGTTTCATGAGACAGAAAACGGGGCAAGTGTTGTAGCCAAGTCTGTTGGTCACTGTCACCCTGTATTACGAATACATTGATTCTGAACAAATGCTATTAGATACCGAACCTGATATACAAAATCATATCAGTCTCTTTATTAGTAAAGAAAGGATATAATTTTGTATTGTTGGATAATGTTTTGAACATTTCCTATATCAAAAGTTGATCGGTTCAGGCACGTTATCTAAAAGCATTGACGTTCTAAATCAAACCACAGTTCCTTGTATACTGAACACACACAAGAGGAAGAGTTCAGAAATGAACAAATTCTTCTTGAGGTATTGTAGACTAGGTCATATCAATGCGACCCGACTAGCTGAAGTTACATTTAGATGCATATTTAAATCAGTTTGAATTTACATCTTGTGAAACTTGCCAATCATGTCACAAAGATATAATGACACCAGCTCTGTTTACTGGAAGCAGAGAAAGAGTTAATGAACTCTTGGGACTGATACATGATGATGTAAAGTCTCCTGTCTACAGATGCCAGGACTGGTTCTTTATACTTCATTATATTCTCTGATAATCTCTCAAGATTCAGTCATATGCTCCTGTTGAAATATAAGTCTGAAGCTTTTGAGGTATTCACAGAATATAAATTAGAAGTAGAGAACCAAAATACGGGTATAAGTATTATGTCCTATGATAAGATCAGGGAGGAGAATACTTGTGCATGGCATTCCTGGACCATTCTAAAGGAGAATAAGATTCTCTCTCCGTATTACTCCTCTGAATACACCACAGCACAACGGTGCATCAGGGCGGAGCAATCGCACAATATTAGATATGGTGTGCTCTGTGATGAGTATTACTGAGTTATCTATTTCCTTTTTGGGTGTTATGCGCTTGAGAAGCTGCATACCTATTGAATTAGGTTCGAATCAGATCACTGCCTACCATTCCATATGAGATATGGTATGGGAAGAGCCCATATCTTAAGTTGGTTAAGATTTGGGGCTGTCCAGCCTATGTCTAAAAAGCAAAATCTGGACAAGCTCGAGGCAAGGTCAGTTATGTAGAACTGGAAAAGTTCCATCTATACAAACAAAAGCTGATGATTTGGTAAAACAAACCAACGAACCTCAGCCTCTCCACCGATCTAGTAGGGTTCCTCATCCGCCTGAGAGATACCTCGGTTTCTCGATGACAGTGGGAGCGAGGATTGCATCATGAGATGATGACCCAACCAGTTTCGAGCAGGCCATCGAGAGTAGGGACTCTGTAAGAATGGCTGGATGCTTAACGATCTGAGATGGAATCCACATACACCAGCAAAGTGTGGACTTTAGCTGCTATATCTGAAGGGTTAAATCCCCATCAGGAGCAAGTATATCTTGAGAAGATTACTTGGTGTACATGGAAAAGTTGAGACTTTCAAAGCTAGACTTGTTAAAGGTTTTCGTCATCAACCTGGCACGGATAATGATGAAACCTTTTCCAGGGACTATGTTTAAGTCCATCCAGATCCTACTTGCCACGGCTACATACCATGACTACGATATCTGGTGGTTGGGTGCCATGACTACTCTTCTAAATAATGATTTAGAAGAGAACGTCTATAAGAACACAGCCAGAGGGCCTCGTAGACAGTGGGAGCAGCGGAAACGTGTGCAAGATGCTTTATAGGATAAAGCAGGCATCGCGGAGTTGGAACATCTGTTTCGATGGATTATTCAAAGAAGTTGACATCATCAAAATGGTAGATGAACCTTGTATAAACAAAAGGGTAGTAGGGAGTATGGTGACGATCCTCGTAGAGTACGTGGATGACATACTCTTGTTAGGGAAGGAATTTCCTATGCTACGCTCGATCAATCTCCGCTTATCACAATGATTTTCCATATAGGATCAAAGTGATACCTACTAAATCCTAAGCTTTGGATCTATGAGATAGATCTAATTGGATGTTAGGATACTCACTAGTTGAAGTGAGATGGTATCAATCGATCCTGGGGAGAATCACTGGAAGGGTTCCAGAGTGATAAAGACGACTGAATGTCAGTCACAGGCATTGTCTTTACCCTTAGTAAAGGGACGGTATGTTGGAAGATTTCCAAGCAAGATACCGTGACAAACTAGACGATAAAGGCTGGTAACATCGCTATTAAAGATACTACCAAAGAGGCAGTTTGGGTGTATATTGGTTCATAAGATGAACTAGGTTCCTGCCATTGTATGACAATGGAAGTGTGGTTTTGGCCCTGGAACACTGGTCCCATCAGTGACCCAGACATATTCTGAGACAGCATCACCTGATCATGGAGATAGTTGATCTCCAGGTTGATCGAGGTTAGGAGAGTAGACTCAGAGGACAACACGGCGGATCCACTCACGAAGGCCTTTTCCCAAAGAGAGACTTTTAGGGGATGGTTGAGTATGTGATACTGCAACCACTGCTACAGATGGCCCTAGTGTAAGTGGGAGATTGTTAGTTATATGTATGCCCTAGAGGCCATTACTGTACATTGGATGTATATTGTAGTGGATGCTGGGACATATATAGGTAGGACTTTCTTGCTCGACATGATAGTACGCTATCTGGTTGCTCTTTATCTTAACGTGTATACTTTCTGTCTCTCTGATTACACGTTGATAAAGCCCTATAGGATGTGTACTCGACTTCCAGGACTATGATGAAGATCATACTAGTGGGGCCTGGGTAGTCAATGAGTACATCCTTCATTGTTCCTAGTCGTGGAAATATCGAGACGGGGCATCGATATTCCAGAGTAGGCTAGCGTATATCTTCTCGACCCATGTGATGGGCGGTGGATGATCCCATATCCATTTGTGTTTGACATCGGAGATGGTATGCGGGTGCTCAGTGGAGACTGGGTACACTGAACGGACTCGCCGAGAACTCCTAGATGGTATTATACCTCACGTCAGATGGCAGTTCTCTGGTGACACTGGTACAGCTTAGTCTGTTGACCCGAGATCGTCATAGAGTCTTGTGTGTCTCCCACTGTGCTTTGATTTCCACCCTACCACGGCTCTACTGAGTCGTGCAAACAGGTGGTTTTTGGGTACAGTCCCGATTCACATGGAGGCAATGAGCGATAGGAGGGGATTCGTCTCTCCCGGTATTGGGGGTTGATGTTGCGCAATGCACGACTGGCCATAACAGGAAATCCCTGGCCAGGGTTGCAGTGATATACTGGTAAGAGTTATCAGTAGTTTCACGAATGTTATGGACCTCAAGTCGGCATGACTTATCGAGCTACTGGGGTCTGACGTTTACCACCCCTAGGCGAGATATGCGACATATCAGACGAACAGACCGGACTGTACGGTTAAGTGTTACCGGTTGGATTCACAGGAGTGTGAGCGGGCTTGCTCGTCGATCTTCTGATCGCTTAATACCCGGGTGGCCGTTACGTTTAGCAGACCGCTTGCGGCTTGTGGGTGTTTGATATGATCATCATCTGCTGCCGGCGTATTGACGAGTCTTTAGAGTCCTACACAGAGGTTTCCTGGCTCAAGCGAAACGAAATAGGAGCACATATGGGATATGTGCGGGACCGAGAATAATGCGTGTATGTGATACCGTATTTCACTCTCGCGATGTATGTGTCGAATGGTTGTATGAGATATAACCTGGTTATCGAATCAAGGATTGATTCGATAAGCCAATACATTGGATACTAGCCGGTTCTATGCGACATGACCGGATCATTGAATCAAGTGTTGATTCAATGATTTAATGTATAATTATATATTTGATATATTACTTTACATCAACTAGTATTGGTTCACTTTAAATGGATTTTCTCACTTGAATTGTGCAAGTTGTATATGTGATATACATTTGTGCACATGATTGTATCATGTTTGATGATACATGTTTACTTGGTTAAGTGTAAAGAATTAAACCATGGTTAAGTTTATGATTAGGGTTTTCTTTTTTCTTACTTATTTATTTATTTATTTATTTTTGGAAAAGATGAGAAAAGAATGGTTGCTATTTTTGTTTTTAGTTGAAGATTCTTGAAGCTTTGAATTAGTCCACCATTCTTGTCTTATACTTAACCCTAGCCATTCAAGTTAACCATGGTCCATTCTCTACAATTAACCAAGGGTTAATATATGATAAGTATTGATTTATTTATCTAATTATTCAATACTTATCATAACTTCTTCTTCTTCTTCATCTTCTTCTTCCATGAAGAAAGCTTGCTACATCAATGGCAAGTGATGAAAAAGTGTGAAAAATCCAATTCTAAAGTGAACCCACTTCCTATTTCTTCATCCTATACCTCTTGCCAAATAGTATAGGGTGTTTCCTTCACAAGTTTTCATGGCTTGGCGAAGGTGGAGCTTGATCTAGTGATGCTTCGACGTAGATCATCTTCGGTACGTTGTCGACGACCTAGCCCGCCTTTTTCTCCGATGAAACCACCGTGAGAGTCATGGTTCGATTTGGACAGCGGAGAGGACTTCATCACGGAGCGTAGGAGGTGGAGGACCGGATCTACAAAGGTTGTAGCCCCTTCCCTTTAGCTATATTTCCGTTTACTTGCTTGCATCGCCTATATATCTAGTTGACGATCCATATTAGGGTTTGTAGGCACCCGTAAAATTTGATTTGTGCATGTTTCATCACTTGTGCGACTCCATTAGAGTGCCTAAGAACCCTACAGCTCGGCCAATGATGGCAAGTGGGGGGTGTGAGTGTGGGGTGAAGGAAAATGATAAATGTTATACCCCAAATCTCCAGTTACACTAAATTCACTATTTAAGCCTTTTTCTTCGATATTTTCTAACGCCGTTTAACAACTTCATTTCATTTCAAAAACCACATGTTAAAATTTTGTTTAATGTGTTATGATGCACAAATTTGTTTCAACTCATTCCAATTTGTAATTTTCCCTAATTAAATGTATTAGTGACGGCTTAAAATTAAATTAAAATAATTAATTTCGGAAAATTTTTCAGAAAATTAGAAATTTTACCTGTGGCTCAATAAACACCAAATACTAGTAATTACATAGCTAGAATATGTATATTTAATTTTATAATAAAAATATTTGTATTTTGACTTTTTACAGAAAACACCCTTATTTTACCGATTTTCCCGAAATTTCACCGAAATGATTTTCAAAACGTTACAGTATTGAACTTCTTGGATGAAGCCGGAGTCGATTAGCTTCTTAACCTCGGCGTTGATGCTCATTTCAAGTTCAAGCCTCATTCTTCTCGGTGCTTGTTTGATTGGCTTGATGTCCGGAGATATCGCCAGTCCGTGCACGTCTATTTCTGGATCTAATCCCGGCATCTCGGAATAGTTCCATGTAAAGCAGTCTTTATATTGAATGAGTACATCTTTTAGCGTAGCCACCCTTTCTTCAGACAACAGTTCATTGATGAATGTCGGTCGCGGGTCACTTGCCGTCCCCAAGTCAATTTTCTTGAGGTTATCTGCAGTAGTATGTATCCCATCTTCCAGCTCTTTTGGTGCCGGTGGAAACTCTGAGATCACTTCGTCAGCATCATTTTCGAAGCACCAAGGGAGGTCAGCCATACCCTTGGGCACTTGAGCTTTATTGGGCCTCTTGTTGTGAAAAGCCGCTTTGGTTTTAGAAGGAACCGCTGTATCAGGATCAGTCTTGGGGTAAGTCCCAATCACCTTCTTCCACACTTTATATATAGATGAGGAAAGATGTCTCAGGAAGTGAACTGGTTTCTGCTCTTGTGGGATCTCCATGGGCTGTGGAGACTTCTTCAATATTGCGGTAGGAGAACTTTGTCTGACCCTTCACAATAATTTGAAGCTATTGGAACAACAACATTCACTACTGGGATTGAAACAGGACCATACGGAGAACTGCCCCCAGCTCATTTGCATGACGCTGATATCGACGTCGACCGTTTCTTACGGCCGGGATTTGATTAGCTTCAGGATTTTGCCGAGCCTGACCCCAGTTTCCTTTCAGAGCTTGAATATTCTGCCCCTGCGTCGACCTTGGTCCTTGGCAGGTGCCAGTTGTTTGAGGACTGATTCCGTCGGCAAAGTTGCAGCTTGGGGAACCAGCTTGTGGAAGACGGATTTCCCCTGGGCTTCCTCCATTGGCGTTGAGGCACCGAGGGTTGGAGGTGGGAGCACCGATCCAAACAGAAGCCCGTTGATTTCTTGAAGAGCCGGATTGCAGAGATTTGAGGCTGCAAGTGGCCCATACTTGACTCCACCAGATGTGACAGAGCCTGAGTTGGGGTGAGTAAAAGAAAACGTCATTCTCGGAAAAGACGAAATGCCGGCTTCAGTATCCACTCTCTTAAGGGCAACCACGAACATACACACCGTGATTATCTGATCGCGGGAAAAACACGACACACGAAGTGTGGAGTGGAAAGAGGAAAAGGTCCCACCGGGCGTGCCAGAATCTGTTCTCCGCCGAAAGGACGCGACCGGGATGTTGGGATGTCCGGGCCTGGACTTCGAGGGCAGATGCTATTTGGTGCTATCCGTCCACCTCTTCGAAGATGCCAAGTTGATTTATGGCACCATGTATCGAAGGTTTAAACGGATGCGGCCGATATAACAGATTTCGTCAGATTCCCCCTCGTTGAGGGTTTTTTTGATTATGGGGACGCTCTTCCCTGCAGGCGCAAGCCCCTGCAGTTAATTACGCTACCGCATCGCGGTAACCACTTTCTCCTTCTCCAGATGGTCACTTCGTGTCGTGTGTGATTGTTTTGTTTTTGGTTGCCCGTGGATTGTATACGGAGACTAATTTATGTTGTCGCCCGTAGGGCGTGGATTAGTCCAAATCCGTATCTTCTTAGATTTCGGTTTGGGGTTGGGTTTAAGGATGCGTTGGTCTCATTTGAGACTAAGATCAACTTAAACGTTTGTTAAGCATACGTTAGTCTAATTTTAAACTAAAATCAACTTAGCATTTTGGCTCTATTGTTTAGTTTAGGGACATTGCGGTCCATTAGCTTAAGGACATTACGGTCCAAGGTTAAGGACATCATAGTCCATGGGCTTAAGGACCCCACAGTCCGAGGTTAAGGACATCATAGTCTATGGGTTTAAGGACCCCACAGTCCGAGGTTAAGGACATCATAGTTCATGGGTTTAAGGACCCCACAGTCCGAGGTTAAAGACATCATAGTTCATGGGTTTAAGGACCCCACAGTCCAAAGAATATTTGGTTGTCGGGACCTGTCACCTCTCTTAAGACGTTGAAGGATTACAACGACATGTATCAGAGGAGTAAAGAGATGTACCCTTGAACCAATGTTGGTTGGGAGATCTGTAGTCCAATTTAGGACTAAGATCAAAGATTTATGAGCACATGGGCTCAATTAATCTGAGTTAGGGTTCTGTGACCACTATGGGCTCGGCCCATTTAGTTAAAATGTTGAACATTTAACAATGCTGAGCATTGGTTTGAGTTCTGACAATCTTTTTGTCTTTTATTGAATGCTGAGCATTCATCATAGCTCCGGGATTTTATTTATAGAACAATTTATGTTCTTTTAGCGCACACGTGAGGAGCATGTGGTGCGCTAGGCTCTTTGCGCCAGTCAAAGAGCGCAGAGCGCTTCTGCTGGGTAGCTCAGACGTGAGGAGCACGTGGTGCGCTTGGCGCTGTGCGCCAGATAATGGGCGCATTGTGCTAGTTTATGAGCGCGAAGCGCTATTTGTTCAGTGGTGCACACGTGAGGAGCACGCGGTGCACTTGGCGCTGAGCGCCAGTCCATAAGCATAAAGCGCTATCTGTTAAGTGGCGCACACGTGAGGAGCACGTGGTGCGCTTGGCGCTGAGCGCCAGTCCAGGAGCGCAAAGCTCTATCTGTTAAGTGGCGCACACGTGAAGAGCAGGTGGTGCGCTTGGCGCTGAGCGCCAGTCCAAGAGCGCAAAGCGCGGTCTGTTAAGTGGCACACACGTGAGGAGCACGTGGTGTGCTGAGCGCCGGTCCAAGAGCGCAAAGCGCTATTTGATCAGTTTTATGATCTGAGAAATAAATTCTAGTTTATAAGAGACTTTGTCTCAAGGTCCTAAGAACAAAGTTCTTATTTTATAGGAGATGTTTCAATCTCTTATTTTGATGAAAGGCTTTGCCTTTATGGATCTGTGATCCTAAAAGAAATGAATTATTCTCCCCCTTTTTTATAATGAGATGTTCACGATCTCTTTTTTGTAAAAGACCTTAATCTTATAGATCTATGATCTGTGAGAAGAATTATATTCTTCTTCTTATTTTTTTATGATGAGATCCTTTGATCTTTTTGTGAAAGACCTTGGTCTTATAGATCTATGATCTTAAAGAAAGAAGTGAATTCTTCTTTTTATATGAGACGATTTCGTCTTTCTGTTCTTTTTACCTTGAAGAAAATCTTCTTCTTCTGAGAGCTTGCTCTTCTTTCTGAGATTTCTCACAGTTTATATGGGGGTTCCTCTATATCTCTCTGTATCTCTCTATATGAGACTTGAAGTCCTGGGGCCTTTTTATAGTGAAGGCTGATTCGTTTAATCAGTTAAGGAGATCTTTTCTCCAATTGATTTAGGGATTTCCCCATCGTTGGATTTTTAATCCAAGGGCTTCTGATTTATAGAAGGCAATCTTCTTGTTTTTAACAAGATTGGGAAATTTTCCCATACAGAATTTATTCTGTATTTTGGTGATTTTTAATCACCTTTGGATCATTGATCCAACGGTGCTTTGATTTACAGAGCACAATCTTCTTGTTTGGAAAGATTTTGAGGAATCTTTCCTTAACAGAATTTTATTCTGGTTAATTGATGATTTATCATCTTTGTTGGATCTTTGATCTAACGGTGGGGAGCTTTTAGTTCCAGCGCTAGCGCACTCGTGCTTTGCACGTGGTGCGCTGCTTAGAGTGCAGTGCACCAATCGCTAGCGCACACGTGCTTTGCACGTGGTGCGCTACTTGGAGTGCAACGCACTTGGCGCTGCTATGAAGCGTTGCTTCATTTCAAAATTTGAAATTTGAACAGAGCTTTGCTCTGATTGGGGAAACACTCCTGTGCAGAGAAAAGAAGAATCAATGACTTCCAAGTGTACCTGCAACAGCAACTCCTACTCCATCCCCGCTGGAGGAGTGACGTACGGGCCAAATACGGCCTGCATCTTCTCTATGCCAGTGGGACAGGTGACTCAGGCCACCACTGGATTGTTCTTCGGGATCATGCTCCCGCCAACAAGCTTCAGCGCCCCGGTGCCATCACAGGAAGCTCCAAAGAAGTCGGTCTTCGATCGACTTGCAGCCACCACGGCCCCTCTCAAAGGGTCGTCCAAGTCTTCCACCTCATTCTTCAACAGACTGAGCCAAAGCTCCAGTGGGCCTGCAAAGAGGCTCGCAATACCTGAAGGGGTTATCCCGAAACGGATAGCCGTTCCAGCTCCGGCGGATAAAGTCGTCAAAGGGGCTTCTCCTACAAAAGGATCGGTCTTCGCAAGATTGGTCATTCCAACTCCTGCTACGGGTGAAGTTATCAAAGGAGCCTCCCCTACCAGAAAGTCGGCCTTCGAAAGATTGGCCGTTCCATCTCAACGAATGTCAGTCTTCAACAGGCTGGCACCAGCAGCAGCCCCTAACCAAAGCAGGGGGCACGATGGAGCCGCTTCCATGACTGAGGAGGTCCCATCGACGAGACATGCTCGACGTCGCCACTGGCACCGGGTGAGAAGAGCTGGGGGAATCTCCCCCTCTGACTTACTCCACCATCTCCAACGGTGGAAGTCGACGCTGTTGTTCCAACCGGGAACAGCTTTGAACCGCTAAGGAGGGTGCAGAGGAACTCCCCAACCGCGGTGCTGAAGAAATCACCCTCTCCTGTTGAAAACATGATACAGGCGAAGCCGGAGCAGCCCCCTCAGCAGCTGTCCTCCCAAGTCCACAGGGTCTGGTGGAAGGTCCAAGATTCTGTGATCAATAAAGACTACTCTCGCCGACTGAAGAAAACAAAGGCTCGGCAAGAGGAGGATCATCCCTCCACCATGAAACGAGGGACTTCTTTCATGAAGGTGCCTATTACAATATCTCCTTCAACTTTGACTTCTCACAAAAAGAGAAGGCCGGAGAATCTCCTACCACCGGCGACAAATCCCAAGGGTGCTGGATCCAAACGCCCCAAGTATGGAGGCATGATCGTGTACACGGTGTACATGGCTTCTGGAAAAAAGGAGAGCCGTGCTTCCGTGGTTCATCGGCTACAAACTCGGTCGTTGACAAAAGCTCAGGAGCAGCAACAAAAACTTCAGGAGATGCTGACGAAAATGGCAGCACTCACCGGTCAGAAAGAAAGCCCGAAAGCAGCGTCTGAACATCGCCAAGAGCAGGAGACAGATACGGAATTCTTGCGAAGGGTGCTGGAGAGAAAGGATAAGGAGGTCGCGGAACAAGCGGCTAATATAAAACAGATGGCGCTCCTGTTCTAAGATATAGTTGGAATGAAGATTCAGCCAGAACCTCCAGCCGAAGATCCATCGATAATTATCAAGGACGACAGAGGGGAAACATCAAACCCTCTTCCGGCTTTATGAGCAGCCAGGGAGGAAACGATCTCCAAAGCTGCCCTCGATGACTACATAGCTCAGCAAATACGAGCTTATCAGGCAAGCGAAGCGGCTGCCCAAGTCGTCAGAACCGGGCGACCTTACCCAGGCTGGTACGATCAAATCAAGCACCCGCCGGGATATATGATTCCTAAGTTCCACGTATACAAGGGGACAGGAAAACCACATCAGCACGTCGCCCAGTTCAGAGCATTATGCGGCAATACTGGAGGCGACGACAAATTGCTGCTTTGCTAGTTCGTTGGCAGCCTATCAGAAACGGTGTTTGAATGGTACTCGAAGCTCCCAAATGACTCCGTCAAATCATTTATGGAAATGGAACTTCTATTCACACAGCGGTTCGTGAGTGCACCCCGATAATGGCGTTAATCAACACCAAGGTGAAGCCCGGAGAGACCTGGGTTCAATACGCAATCTGGCGGCGGAACCTGTGGTCAAAATGCGAACAACGCATAGAATAAGCTCCTGCCGTAGGCATGTTCATAAGGACTCTCGATCCTCAAGCGACTGTATCCCAGTTTATGATGTTCTTCAAGCCGATCACCTTCCAGGCCTTGATCAACAAGTTGGCCCAAATGGACCAGATGGGCCATAGGCCGTCCTCTTCAAAAACGGATCCTCGGAATGAAAAGGGCAAAGGGAAAGCGGCCTTCGTTGCCAACGCTCAACAACAGCCGAGCAACTTGAAACCGGTTGTTCGCTAAAGCAACGTGCGCCCGCGCCAATCCCTTGAAGAGAAACTAGGACGTCCTTACTCGTTTCCCTGTGATAAAACGAGGAGACTGTTCGAACTGGCGATGCGCAACAAACTCATCATTCTGCCGGATCCGAGACGGCTATTGCAGCCTGGTGACGCCAACAGTCCCAACTACAGCTCCTAGCATAGAGTAGTGGGCCTCCCAAACGAGGATTGCTACATCTTCAAAAACTAGGTCGAGGACCAATACCAACAAGGGAAGTTTGCGCTGTTCGAAAACTGGAGGGTGAACCCACCGCAAAAGCACACTCCTAAAAAGGTGGCACACCGGGGGCATCATGCTCGTTTGTAGAAAAAGCTCCGTGGGAGGTTGTCCTTTCAGCTAAAACTAAAAGAATGCTGAAGGATCTTTAAGCATGTCTGGCGATCAGATGGAAAAGCCCGTTGGAGCCCGAGATCATTGAGGGAATGCTTAAACCGCGCCCAACACCAAAAACTACTAACGAGGGGCAAGACCTTTAGGCCAAACTTTCGAAGTCTTCGAAGAAAAAGAAGAAGACCAAGAAACCCGTGCAGCTTGACGACAATCGTATGAACCTGCAAAAATACATCGACGAACTGGAGAAATACAACCAAAAGGCGCGGACCCCAGTCACACTCGAGAAGTTTCTCAACCACATGCTTGAGAACGGAGATAATGACATTGATCAGGGAAACGACTCGTCAGAAGAACCCGAAGATTATGTAGCGAGTTGCCACATGGTCTCTCACTCCTCGTTAAAAGACGAAGAAACTCCCTCGGCGTCGGAAAGCAACGCAGAGGAACTGGGGGCAGGACCGGCACTAGAATCCCTGGAACTATCAGAAGACCCAATTGACAGGCTGCTAAACGAATCCCTTCAAAAGAGCAAAACTGACCGAGAATGGGAACAGCCATATAAGAAAAGGCCAAGCGTCGGCGTCAGGCTGAAAAAGCTGCGGTAAGGATGAGTCGTAAAGTACTCCAACCGAGCCAGAGCACACCTGCTACAAAAAAGGGCAGGATCAAAGTGGAGAAGCAGTTCACCAAAACCCTGTCAATGGGAATGAAGCTGCCTCCTCTCGTGGAAAACACTCCCTGGAGTACGTACCTCGACGAAGCGGATGTACGTCCGAACTACTGCTTATACCATCGGAGGATCACACACCCCACCGAAGAGTGCAATGCCTTCAAGAAGTGGTGGCAAGGATACGTTGCTCACCGGCAACACTTCAAGCGGATGAAGCGCAAAATCCGTCGACAACAAAGAAGCGTGATAGACGAGCATGAAGGAACGGCTGGCAACTTTCATATGGTTGATACCAGTTCGACAAAAGGAAAATCTCAAGTTCTTACATTCGGGAGCGATTCTGAGGAAGAAATAACCCTCGGCCCTCTCTTCAAAGAATTCACCTCTGGAAGAGAAGAAGAGGAGAAGAACTGCGAGAACACTCAGCTGCGTAACCGTACGTTGCCTGAAAAGAACCTCGGGCCTAAAAACAAGGGTCGAACAAAAGAGACAAGGGGAAAGAGAAAGTCTCTGAGGAAATTTCCCTCGACGATAGAGTCGTCAAAGAGCTCACGGCCAAGGACCCGCCTAAGAAAAACAAGGTGGATTACAATGTCCTGGCACATTTGAGGAAGATACCCTCACAACTGAGCATACTGGATGCTCTCCTCCTGTCCAAAGAGGCACGAGATTCTCTGATCAAGACATTACAAGAGCCTGATCAATTCCAAGCTTTCTTTGCAGAAGAAAAGATGAAAGACGAGCTGGAAGAGGTTCATACAGCCGACATCACATTCGGCGATGAACATCTCCTCCTTGGAACGTGCGAGCACAACCGTCCTTTATATGTCACCGCATACTTCCAGGACATTAAGATAGGGAAGATCCTAGTCGACAACGGGTCCTCCGTCAACCTTCTCAACGTTGTGCTGAAGGAAATTTGCATGGACGTTCAGCACTTGGCTCGGGACAAAATTACCATCTCCGGGTTCGACTCACAATCATCACGGACGATTGGGTCCGTAATATTGACGTTATGCTTTGGGATGCTCGTCAGTGACATCAAATTCCATGTCATTGACGCCAAGACTTGCTACAACACCATGCTAGGCCGGCCTTGGTTACATGAGTACAACGTCATCCCTTCTACACAACATCAGTGTATGAATTATTTCAAAGACGGCCTTGAGTACACCGTTACGGAGGAACTAAACCCGTTCTTCGTAAATGAAGTCCGCAAATATGAAGACGCCAAGTACTTCCTACCAGACTTCGAAGACACGGAAAGATGTCATAAGCCGGAAAATAAACAAAAAGCCGTCGCCACCATTCCGGTCTTTGGGAGTGGCACTGATGAAGATGAGGAAATAGTCTACTCAGGAAAACCCCAGTATAACAAGCCCGTGCCATTTAATCCTATTTTGGTCTTTGGCAGTGACTCTGAGGACGAGGTCAACGCCGTGTTCTCTACTCGCCCATCAGCACAAACCATTGCTGGAGCTAATTAGAGTTTACAAATTACCATGGTTCTGCAGCGGCATTACAAAGAACTCGATGCACTCGATACATACAGCATACAAAAGCTGCAAACCTTCTACGTCCCTCCTAGGCGAAGAGGTGAAAAGGTGATCCTCTTCTACCAATCTACGGAGACCAAAGTGGAGAAAGAAATATGGCATGGTGCCGAACTTGCGCTTGATAGGCTTCAACCAATCCGTCTGCCCAGATATTACGCAGAGGGATTGAAAAGGCTATTAAGATGCCAAGGCGTACCCTTCAAACAAACCGCTCGACAAGCCCAGTTCTACAACAAGATTTAGGACATTCCCGGGACTCAGCGAAAGATGCCCAACGGGAGATGGAGACGACTGGACTTGGATATGTTCGGGCCAAGAAACGGGAGCGACTCCATGACTGCCGTGTCATAAATAACTTCGGTGGGGAAAGGAATGATTTTCCAGATAGCGCTGACATTGAACTAGAGCGAGATCCCGCCGTAAAAATGCCAAGCTCGTCATTCGAAGAACAGATTGACAAGCTAATAAGGGAAGCAGGTCAAAAGGTTCGGGATGACCACAGCCACAAAATGGCCATTTACGAGAAAGCCAGGACGCAGCATCTCACTCAGCAGTCTACGGAAAGAGAAGACTGCGACGCCCTTCACCCTTAGCCTACTGTGCGCTCTCGTGGCAAGGAAAAATCCTGACGCACAGGCAACAACAAGGTGAAGAATGGGAATGATGTTAAAAAAAAGCGAAGCGGATCCAAGAAGCCACGCAATCGAGAAAGAGTCAGCTGGAATCCGTCTTTTATAAAGAAGATGGGTCGGAAATATTCTTTCCCTCAAGACAAGACAAGGAAAATATTCGACATTGTCATTAAACATCAAATGATGACGCTCCCGGAGTCTCGGCATCCCGAACAGATAAACGAGGTCCACCACCCGTCTTATTGCTCCTACCACCGAGCAATAGGACATCCTCTTGAAGACTGCTTCACCTTCAAAGACTGGGTCGAAGACCAGTATCAGCAAGGAAGGTTTACTCTATCCGACAGTTGGAGGGTAACCCCACCACGAAAGCATGAGCCAAAAGCAACCTATATTGCGAGGGTAAGTCCAGATCAACATTGAGCTCGGAAACGAACTCGTACCTGCCACGTGATAACATTCTCAAAGGAGGGGGAGCACGAGAATATGGATGACCTCTCCCAGTGCTTCGCAAATGAGAATGAGGACGAGGTGATTTCAGAATTTCCACCGGCGACAAAAGAGCTGGAAGATGGGATACAAACCACGGCTGACAATCTAAGAAAAATTAATTTGGGAACGGAAAACGATCCAAGGCCAACATTCGTCAGTGAACTGTTGTCTAAAAAACAGGTGGCCACACTAAAGGACGCGCTTATGCAGTATAAAGACTGTTTCGCATGGAACTATTCCGAGATGCCGGGATTAGATCCAGAAATAGCGGTGTATAAATTGGCTATATCGCCGGACGTTAAGCCAGTCAAGCAAGCGCCAAGAAGAATGCGGCTCGAAGTTGAAATGAGTATCAACGTCGAAGTCAAGAAACTAATTGACTCCGGCTTCATCAAAGAAGTTCAATATCCTGACTGGATCGCCAATATCGTTCCGATAATGAAGAAAAATGGGACAGTACGCATCTACGTGGACTTTCAAGATCTCAACAAAGCTTGTCCGAATGATGACTTCCCAGTGCCTGTTACCGAGCTGATGATCGATAACACGTCCACTCATGAGGTCTTCTCCTTCAGGGATAGATCTTCAGGGTATAATCAAATAAAGATGCATCCCGAAGACCAAAAGCATACCGCCTTCCGGACTCCGCTGGGCATATTCTACTATAAAGTGATGCCCTTCGGTCTGAAGAACGCTGGCGCTACCTACCAGAGGGCCATAACGAAGATCTTCGATGACCTCATACACGAGATTGTCGAATGTTATTGTAGGGTTCCTAGGCACACTAAGGAGGTCTCACAAGGCATCAACCATGCCAATTTCAAAAATTACAAGTGCCGAGAAACCCTAATACGGATCGTTAACTAGATTTTAGGCGAAACAAATACAAGTAAACGACTTTACTCTAAGTGAACGGAAATACAACCTTTGTAGATCCGGTTCTCCACCTCCATAGCTCCATGATGAAGTCCCCTTGCTGTCCAAATCAAATCCCGGGCTCTAGCGTCGGCTTCATCGGAGAAATGGGCGGGCTAGGTCATCGACTACGATGCCGAAAATGATCTACGTCGAGGCATCACAAGATCAAGCTCCCACTTCACCAAGTCATGAAACTTGTGAAGAAAACACCCTATACTACTTGGCAAGTGGTAGAGGATGAAGAAATAGGAAGTGGGTTCACTTTAGAATTGGATTTCTCACTCATTTGCTCAAGTTGCCATTGATGGAGCAAGCTTTCTTCTTGGAGAAGAAGAAGAAGAAGATGAAAAATGTTATGATAAGTATATGTCAAAAAGAAATTAAAATGAATACTTATCATAATCAAACCATGGTCAAGTGTAGAGAATAAACTAGGGTTAGGTCAATGGTTAGGGTTAAGCATGAAGACAAAAAAGGTGACTTAGTCAAAGCTACATGAAGCTTCAACATGCAACCATATAAAGCCACCATTTTTCTTTTCTTTTGCCAAAAAGAAATAAATAAATAAATAAATGAATAAATCAAATGAAACCCTAACCATTAACTAACCATGATTTAATCACACACTTAACCAAGTTAACATGTATCATCAGACATGATACAATCAAGTGCACAAAAGTATATCACATATACAACTTGCGAACTTCAAGTGAGAAAATCCTTTTAAAGTGAACCAATACTAGTTAATGCAAAGTAATATATCAAATATATATTTATGCATTAAATCATCAAATCAACACTTGATTTAACGATCCGGTCATATCTCATATGACCGACTAGTATCCTATGTATCGGCTTACCGAATCAATCCTTGATTCGATAACTAGGTTATATCGCATACAACCTTTTGTTAGTTATATGTATGCCCTAGAGGCCATTACTGTACATAGGATGTATATTGTAGTGGATGCTGGGACATATATAGGGAGGACTTTCTTGCTCGACATGATAGTATGCTATCTGGTTACCCTTTACCTTAACGTGTATGATGATTGTCTCTCTGTTACATGTTGGTAAAGCCCTTAGGATCTGTACTTGACTACCTAGACTATGATGCGGATCATACTAGTGGGGACATGGTAGTCCATAAGTACATCCTTCAAAGTCCCTAGTCGTGGGTGTATCGAGACGGGGCATCGATATACCAGTGTAGACTAGCGCATACCTTCTCGACCCATACAGATGGGCGATGGATGATCCCATATCCATTGGTGTTTGACATCAGAGATGATATACGGGTGCTCAGTAGAGACTGGGTACACTGGACGGACTCGCCGAGAACTCCCAGATGGTATTATACCTCACGTCAGATGGCAGTTCTCTGGTGACACTGGTACAGAGTAGTCTGTTGACCCGAGATCGTCATAGAGTCTTGTGTGGTTCCCACTGTGCTTTGATTTCCATCTTACCACGTCCAAGAGGGCGTGCAAAATGGTGGTTTTTGGGTACAGTCCCGAGTCACATGGAGGAAATGAGCGATAGGAGGGGATTCGTCTCTCCCGGTATAGGGGGTTGATGTTGCGCTGTGTTCGATTGGCTATAACAGGAAATCCCTGGCCAGGGTTGCTGAGATTTACTGGTAAGTGTTACCAGTAGTTTCTCGAATTGTTATAGACCTCATATCGACACGACTTATCAAGCTATTGGGGTCTGACGTTTACCACCCCTAGGCGAGATATGCGACATATCAGACGATCAGACCGGACTGTACGGTAGTGTTACTGGTTGGATTCACTGGAGTGTGAGCGGGCTTGCTCGTTGATCTTTAGATCGCTCAATACCCGGGTGGCCGTTACGTTTAGCAGACCGCTTGCGGCTTGTGGGTGTTTGATATGATCATCACCTGCTGCCGGCGTATTGACGAGTCTTTAGAGTCCTACACAGAGGTTTCCTGGCTCAAGCAAAACGAAATAGGAGCGCATATGAGATATGTGCGGGACCGAGAATAATACGAGTATGTGATACTGTATTCGATTCTCGCGATGTGACATTGATCGGTTATATGCGATATAGCCGGGTTATCGGATCAAGTGTTGATTCGATAAGATATTACTAATGATATTAGTCGGTTATATGCGATATGACCGGATCATTAAATCAAGTGTTGATTTAATGATTTAATGCATAATTATATATTTGATATATTACTTTGCATTAACTAGTATCGGTTCACTTAAGACGGATTTTCTCACTTGGTTTGTGCACATTGTATATGTGATATACTTTTGTACACTTGATTGTATCATGTTTGATGATACATGTTTAACTATAGTTAAGTGTAATGAATTAAGCCATGGTTAAACTAATGATTATGGTTTTCTTTTCTTATTTATTTATCTATTTATTTCATTTAGAAAAGATAAAGAGAAAAGAATGGTTGCTAGTTTTGTTTTATTTGAAGCTTCTTGAAGCTTTGAACAAGTCCACCATTCTTGTCTCTTCTCTAACCCTACCCACTCATCTAACCTTAGTTAATTCTCTACACCTAACCATGGTTTGCTTATGATAAGAATGGATTTTCTTTTCTATTTTAATTATTCTTATCATAAAAATTATCTTCTTCTTCTTCTTGATCTTCAAGAAGAAACTTTCACTTCATCAATGGTGATTGATGATAAAGAGTGAGAAATCCAATTCTAAATTGAACCCACTTCCTATTTCTTCATCCTCTACCTCTTGCCAAGTAGTAGAGTGTGTTTTCTTCACAAGTTTCTTGACTTGGTGAAGTCGGAGCTTGATTTAGCGATGCCTCGACGTAGATCATCTTCGGCATGGACATCGATGACCTAGCCCGTCCATTCTCCGATGAAGCCGACGCTAGAGCCCGGGACTTGTTATGGACAGCGAGGAGACTTAATTGCGGAGCTATGGAGGTGGAGAACCGGATCTACAAAGGTTGTATTTCCGTATCTCTTAGTTAAGTGTTAACTAGTTTACTTTTCGCCTAGAATTCTAGCCAACGATCCGTAGTTTAGGGTTTCTCGGCACGTTAAAATTTGAAATTGGCATGGTTGATGCCTTGTGAGACCTCATTAGGATGCCTAGGAACCCAACAGTGGTATCAGAGCCTAGCTAGAGCCTTAGGCGAAATCTAGACGACGTTTGAATTCCGAACGAACCCGAAAACCCCAATACAAATTGCTCTCTGTACTTTTTCTGAAAACGTGGATTTTTCCAGATTAAAAATGCTTAAAAAATTCAGCAGGGAATTTTAAGAATTACGACGCAAAAATTTACTAATGAACAGTACAAACCGCGGCGGAACCGCGGCAGAAGCCTGGCTTCTGCGGCGGTTTCGCGGCGGAATGATGACGTCATCGTACACTGTTTGCATAGTAACTCCTATTATATTATGCTGGATTTTCTGGGTATTTTTAAAATTTATTCAAGAGTTGAATTTTCTGGAGTTGTTTTGGGGATTCGGTGTTTCGATCGGGGTATCAAATTTTGTCTATTTGGCTTTCCGAATAAATTTTAGAATATGTTAAAAAGTTCGACCGGATATAAATACCCAATTTTTCCCCTGTCGGGAAATTTCCAAGAGTTGGATTTTTCCGTAGTTTAACGACGTTCTAAGTAGTGCAAGTAACGCGATGGACCCTCTAGAAGACAACAAACCTTAACTCGATTATGTGACCGTCTTGAACTACCCTTTGAACCTTCGGGTTTGGGGCAGTACGGCGTGCCACATGTGAGGCGTTGGCTTGACCGTTCTACGGCTGGACCGTTGGTACTGAGGCACGAACTGAATGTTGTTAGACTTATTTCATGTGTTGAGCTGTATCGGGAAAACTTGGGTGTTCGATTGTTCGATCGAAAAGTTTAGCGTTTTCTATTTATCCGGAATGTGATACAATAATTGGAATTCACAAGTAGTTATGAGATAACGGAATGAATATTATAAACATTGCAGTTTAGTCTCACTTGATCGGTTGCCACGGAGTTTTGATGTGATCAAAAGTCCGTCGCAATCACGTAGCGTACGCGGATACTCGCCGGGTAAACTTAATAGACAGCCTCACTCCATAGCCCCGGCCAAGTGACTGTAGGAGAACCCCGTCGCCGAAAGCATCCGTTCGGGTGCTCGAGGTAGCGGTGTTCCGCCTTGGTGCACTTCGTCGACGGTATCGGGGGTGCAGCCGTCCACTAAAGTTTGCGACGAGTATTCGATCAGGATGTCGGGAATCTTGTTGAATTGCCCGACTTGATATTGAAAAGAGTTTTCGATTTTGAGACTAAAATGCGGGGTTTATAATTGTTAGGCATGCGATGTCTAAGTAATTCATTTGGTCAGGCATGCGATGTCTGAGGTGGTTGCGGATTCCAACTGTTGTAGTTTTACACTTTCTTTTCTGTGACCGTAAGTGTAATATGTGATATCGCCGGTTTCGTTGCTATATGTCAACGACAATTGGGATGCGTATATTTACTTACGTTGATGACATGTGATGTTATGTGTTGCTGGATATGTTATATTGGATCGTCGTGTTTGAATAGCCGGGGTTTTTTATGTGAGATGAGTGTTTTTCATTTTCATTCATGTAAAAACTTGTATGTAATATTCTTTTATTGGGGCACTTCCAGGTTGCGGAAGTTGTCACCGTTTGTATATTATTTACTTTTCCGCACTAGGATAGACCCAAGGAGGAGGGCACAAGTAACCGGGTTCTGGAGTCCAGTGGGAGACCAACTCGAGGAGTCGAGGCCTGGTCTCCTAACTCTAGAATTGGTAGGGTTGCTTGCCGCTCTCGTAGGGGTCTAGGGGTGTGGGTTTGGCTATTCATCACGACCGTGGAATCCGTATTTTATACTGGCTCGTATTGAAAACACGGACGTCCTAGTATATCCAATATTTCATATGTTTCTTCTGCTGCGATATCTGTGATGTGATCATGTGATGTTCTGTGATAGATACAGTATATAGTATATATGATATATTATATAGACGTTACTTATGTTTTACACCCGCGCTAGCCCTGCCCTGCTCTGCCGTTAGTTACCTAACCTAACGGTGCACGAGGGGACATCGAGGCGAATGCGGATGGCATAAGTGTACGTCGTATTTATCTGTGATGTTTAGGTACTTAAATGATGGGACTTCATTAATGAGATTAATGAAAGTAAAAGAAACCTAAGATGTTGTAGAATCGAATTTCAAAATAAAACAGGTAGCTACAGTTTTTGTTTTGCACAGCGGTATATGTGATATATCATGCACCTTATTCGATGAGGAAAGGACCGAGATCCCTTCACCGGGAGTGACTCCTTTAGCAATAACTGGCAGATGCTACACACTCGGTTTGTCTTTTGATTGCTTTTAAGAGTTTTTGCTTTGCACAGTGATATATATGATATATCCCGCACCTCATTCGACGAGGAAAGGACCGACGATCCCTTTACCGGGAGTGACTCCTTTAGCAAAACTAGAAAAGCCTCAAAAGCATTACATTTTAAAATCATTTGATCCTACAACGATATCAAGTTCATTACGCAATAGGTTTTCAGAAAAACCTGTCGTAGCCCTCCGTCATTTCAGATAAGTACTAGTTAGTATTCGTGCTACGTTTGTTGACTATGTTAAGGCGTAGTGTACGGTAGCTAACTAGTGCTTATCTGCTAGCATATGATGCGATTGGATTAGGATATTCGTACGGCGTTGTTTGGCCTCCGTCAAGGGTCGTGCGGGTGGGTTTAATTCAATCAGGAAATGACGGGTTGAACTTGACTAGCGGACTATGGGTTGTTTGGCCTCCGTCAAGGTCATAGCGAGCTAGGGGCAAAATATTATCGGGAATTTCAAGTGTTGAGATTTGCAATGAGATTGCATACCTTCTATGAGATAGTTGGATCCCGATACCCGCTGCGAGTAAGTGTTACTCCTGGGAGAGTTTTATACATTACAATTAGCCGATCAAGTAGGTGTCTAGAAAGGTGTCAACGGGGTTACGCCTCTGGGAAAACGAGGTTTACATTAATTAGGTTCGTGCGAAAGCACGGGGGACCTCCCTCAAAGTACCGACACTGGCCTGGCTGAAAGATTGGCGAACTTGTAGTGTGTAATTAATCCCGGCTAGTCTTTCCTTTTAGGGTTTGAAGGAAGATTTGATAAAAAGCAGTGGGAGCTATCCTGATTAGATAAAATAATAACCAATCTATTCTTGCAAGAGCGCACGCTGAGTGTTTTCTTCTCTCTCTCTCCTGGTAGCGACCATGTCACGCCTTAATCAAGATAATAATACGGATTATTGACCGAACCCGCTTGTTATACTGAGCTGGGGAACGTTGGTCCCGCTCCAACTTATAATAGTTATAAGACAGAGCAGGAAATTGGGGAATACCAGATTTCCCGTGCCGCCCAAACGAAGAGAGTGCATGCTGATGCATCATCTTCAGGTGTGTTCGTTACAAAGAACTGTTTCTCTGTATCCTCTACGTCCTGGGTATGTGATACCAGATCAGGATCCCAGATATGTAATCTGTTACATAGGGCTACAGAAGGGTAGAGAACTGAGAACGGGTGATAAGTTTCATGAGGCAGAAAATGGGGCAAGTGTTGCAGCCAAGTCTGTTGGTCACTGTCACCCTGTATTACCAATACATTGATTCTGAACGAATGTTGTTAGATACCGAACCTGATATACCAAATCATATCACTCTCTTTGTTAGAAAAGAAAGGATATAATTTTGTATTGATGGATAATGTTTTGAACATTTCCTATATCAAAAGTTGATCGGTTCAGGCACGTTATCTAAAAGCATTGATGTTCTAAATCAAACTACAGTTCTTAGTATACAGAACACACACAAGAGGAAGAGTTCAGAAATGAACGAATTCTTCTTGAGGTATTGTAGACTAGGTCATATCAATGCGACCCGACTGGCTGAAGTTACATATAGATGCATATTTAAATCAGTTTGAATTTACATCTTATGAAACTTGCCAGTCATGTCACAAAGATAAGATGACCATAGCTCCGTTTACTGGAAACAGAGAAAGAGTTAATGAACTCTTGGGATGATACATGTTGATGTATGTAGGTCCCCTGTCTACACATGCCAGGACTGGTTCTTTATACTTCATTACGTTCTCTGATAATCTCTCAAGATTCAGACATATGTTCCTGTTGAAACATAAGTCTGAACCTTTTGAGATATTCACAGAATATAAGTTAGAAGTAGAGAACCAATACAGGTATAAGTATTATGTCCTATGATGAGATCAAGGAGGAGAATGCTTGTGCACGGAAATCCTGGATTATTCTAAAGGAGAATGAGATTCTCTCTCAGCATTACTCCTCTGTATACACCATAGCACGATGGTATATCGGGGCGGAGCAAATACACCCTATTTGATATGGTGTGCTCTATGATGAGTACTACTGAGTTACCTATTTCCTTTTGGGAGTTATGCACTTGAGAAGCTGCATACCTATTGAATAGGTTCGAATCAAATCAGTTACCTACCACTTCATATGCGATATGGAAAGGGAAGAGCCCATGTCTTAAGCTAGTTAAGATTTGGGGTTGTCCGGCCTATGTCTAAAAGCAAAATCCGGACAAGCTCGAGGCAAGATCTGTTATGTAGAACTGGAAATGTTCCAGCTATACAAACTGCAGCTGATGATTTGAAAGAACCAAAGGATTCAATAGTTACCAACGAACCTCAGCCTGTCCGCCGATCTAGTAGGGTTCCTCACCCACCTGAGAGATACTTCGGTTTCTCTATGACAGTGGGAGCGAGGATTACATCATAAGATGATGACCCAACTAGTTTCGAGCTGGCCATCAGGAGTGGGACTCTGTAAGAATGGCTGGATGCTTAGCGATCTGAGATGGAATCCATGTACACCAACAAAGTATGGACTTTGGATGCTATATCTGAAGGGTTAAATCCCCATCAGAAGCAAGTATATCTTGAGAAGATTACTTGGTGTACATGGAAAAGTTGAGACTTTCAAACCTAGACTTGTTAAGGGTTCTCGTCATCGACCAGGCGTGGATTATGATGAAACCTTTTTCAAGTAACCAAGCTTAAGTCTATCCAGATCCTTCTTGGCGCGGCTACATACCATGACTACGATATCTAGTGGTTGGGTGTCATGACTGCTTTTCTAAATGATGTTTTAGAAGAGAGCGTCTATAAGTACACAGCCAGAGGGCTTCGTAGACAGTGGGAGCAGCGGAAACGTGTGCAAGATACTTTATAGGATAAAGCAGGCATCGCGGAGTTGGAACATCTGTTTTGATGTGTTAGTCAAAGAGTTTGACATCATCAAAATGGTAGATGAACCTTGTATAAACAAAAAGGTGGTAGGGAGTATGGTGACGATCCTCGTAGAGTACGTGGATGACATACTCTTGATAGGGAAGAAGTTTCCTATGCTACGCTCGATCAATCTCCGTTTATCACAAAGATTCTCCATATAGGATCAAAGTGATACCTACTAAATCTTGGATTTTGGATCTATGAGATAGATCTAATTGGATGTTAGGATACTCACTAGTTGTAGTGAGATAGTATCAATTGATCCTGGGGAGAATCACTGGAAGTGTTCCAGGGTGATAAAGACGACTGAATGTCAGTCGCAGGCATTGTCTTTACCCTCAGTAAAGGGACGGTATGTTGGAAGAGTTCCAAGCTAGATACCGTGACATACTAGACGATAAAGGCAGGATACATCGCTACTTAAGATGCTACCAAAGAGGCTGTTTGGGTGTATATTGGTTCATGAGATGAACTATGTTCCTCCCATTGTGTGACAATGGAGTTGTGGCTTATGCCAAGGAACGCAGGTCCCATCAGTGATCCAGACATATTCTAAGGCAGTATCACCTGATCATGGAGATGGTTGATCTCCAGGGGATCGAAGTTAGGAGAGTAGACTCAGAGGACAACACAGCGGATCCACTCACAAAGGCCTGTTCCCAGAGAGAGACTTTTATGGGATGGTTGAGTATGAGATACTGCAACCACTGCTATAGATGGCACTAGTGCAAGTGGGAGATTGTTAGTTATATGTATGCCCTAGAGGCCATTACTGTACATAGGATATATATTGTAGTAGATGCTGGGACATATATAGGGAGGACTTTCTTGCTCGACATGATAGTATGCTATCTGGTTACCCTTTACCTTAACGTGTATGCTGATTGTCTCTCTGTTACATGTTGGTAAAGCTTTTAGGATCTGTACTTGACTACCTGGACTATGATGCGGATCATACTAGTGGGGACATGGTAGTCCATAAGTACATCCTTCAAAGTCCTTAGTCGTGGGTGTATCGAGATGGGGCATCGATATACCAGTGTAGACTAGCGCATACCTTCTCGACCCATACAGATGGGCGATGGATGATCCCATATCCATTGGTGTTTGACATCAGAGATGATATACGGGTGCTCAGTAGAGACTGGGTACACTGGACGGACTCGCCGAGAACTCCCAGATGGTATTATACCTCACGTCAGATGGCAGTTCTCTGGTGACACTGGTACAGAGTAGTCTGTTGACCCGAGATCGTCATAGAGTCTTGTGTGGTTCCCACTGTGCTTTGATTTCCATCTTACCATGTACAAGAGGGCATGCAAAACGGTGGTTTTTGGGTACAGTCCCGAGTCACATGGAGGCAATGAGCGATAGGAGGGGATTCGTCTCTCCCGGTATAGGGGGTTGATGTTGCGCTGTGTTCGATTGGTTATAACAGGAAATCCCTGGCCAGGGTTGCTGAGATTTACTGGTAAGTGTTACCAGTAGTTTCTCGAATTGTTATAGACCTCATATCGACACGACTTATCAAGCTATTGGGGTCTGACGTTTACCACCCCTAGGCGAGATATGCGACATATCAGACGATCAGACCGGACTGTACGGTAGTGTTACTGGTTGGATTCACTGGAGTGTGCGCGGGCTTGCTCGTCGATCTTCAGATCGCTCAATACCCGGGTGGCCGTTACGTTTAGCAGACCGCTTGCGGCTTGTGGGTATTTGATATGATCATCACCTGCTGCCGGCGTATTGACGAGTCTTTAGAGTCCTACACAGAGGTTTCCTGGCTCAAGCGAAACGAAATAGGAGCGCATATGAGATATGTGCGGGACCGAGTATAATACGAGTATGTGACACTGTATTCGATTCTTGCGATGTGACATTGATCGGTTATATGCGATATAGCCGGGTTATCGGATCAAGTGTTGATTCGATAAGATGTTACTAATGATATTAGTCGGTTATATGCGATATGACCGGATCATTAAATCAAGTGTTGATTTAATGATTTAATGCATAATTATATATTTGATATATTACTTTGCATTAACTAGTATCGATTCACTTAAGACGGATTTTCTCACTTGGTTTGTGCACATTGTATATGTGATATACTTTTGTACACTTGATTGTATCATGTTTGATGATACATGTTTAACTATAGTTAAGTGTAATGAATTAAGCCATGGTTAAACTAATGATTAGGGTTTTCTTTTCTTATTTATTTATCTATTTATTTCATTTAGAAAAGATAAAGAGAAAAGAATGGTTGCTAGTTTTGTTTTATTTGAAGCTTCTTGAAGCTTTGAACAAGTCCGCCATTCTTGTCTCTTCTCTAACCCTAATCACTCATCTAACCTTAGTTAATTCTCTAGACCTAACCATGGTTTGCTTATGATAAGAATGGATTTTCTTTTCTATTTTAATTATTCTTATCATAACAATTATCTTCTTCTTCTTCTTGATCTTCAAGAAGAAACCTTCACTTCATCAATGGTGATTGATGATAAAGAGTGAGAAATCCAATTCTAAATTGAACCCACTTCCTATTTCTTCATCCTCTACCTCTTGCCAAGTACTAGAGTGTGTTTTCTTCACAAGTTTCTTGACTTGGTGAAGTCGGAGCTTGATTTAGCGATGCCTCGACGTAGATCATCTTCGGCATGGACATCGATGACCTAGCCCGTCCATTCTCCGATGAAGCCGACGCTAGAGCCCGGGACTTGTTATGGACAGCGAGGAGACTTCATTGCGGAGCTATGGAGGTGGAGAACCGGATCTACAAAGGTTGTATTTCCGTATCTCTTAGTTAAGTGTTAACTAGTTTACTTTTCGCCTAGAATTCTAGCCAACGATCCGTAGTTTAGGGTTTCTCGGCACGTTAAAATTTGAAATTGGCATGGTTGATGCCTTGTGAGACCTCATTAGGGTGCCTAGGAACCCAACACCTTTCGATACATTTATCGCGAGAATAGAATACGGTATCACATACACGCATTATTCTCGGTCCCGCACATATCTCATATGCGCTCCTATTTCGTTTCGCTTGAGCCAGGAAACCTCTGTGTAGGACTCTAAAGACTCGTCAATACGCCGGCAGTAGATGATGATCATATCAAACACCCACAAGCCGCAAGCGGTCTGCTAAACGTAACGGCCACCCGGGTATTGAGCGATCAGAAGATCGACGAGCAAGCCCGCTCACACTCCTATGAATCCAACCAGTAACACTTACCGTACAGTCCGGTCTCGTCGTCTGATATGTCGCATATCTCGCCTAGGGGTGGTAAACGTCAGACCCCAATAGCTTGATAAGTCATGTCGATATGAGGTCTATAACAGTTCGAGAAACTACTGGTAACACTTACCAGTAAATCTCAGCAACCCTGGCCAGGGATTTCCGGTTATAGCCAATCGAACACAGCGCAACATCAACTCCCAATACCGGGAGAGACGAATCCCCTCCTATCGCTCATTGCCTCCATGTGACTCGGGACTGTACCCAAAAACCACCGTTTTGCACGCCCTCTTGGACGTGGTAAGGTGGAAATCAAAGCACAGTGGGAACCACACAAGACTCTATGACGATCTCGGGTCAACAGACTACTCTGTACCAGTGTCACCAGAGAACTGCCATCTGACGTAAGGTATAATACCATCTGGGAGTTCTCGGCAAGTCCGTCCAGTGTACCCAGTCTCCACTGAGCACCCGTATATCATCTCTGATGTCAAACACCAATGGATATGGGATCATCCATCGCCCATCTGTATGGGTCGAGAAGGTATACGCTAGTCTACTCTGGTATATCGATTCCCCGTCTCGATACACCCACGACTAGGGACTTTGAAGGATGTACTTATGGACTACCATGTCCCCACTAGTATGATCCGCATCATAGTCCAGGTAGTCAAGTACACATCCTAAGGGCTTTACCAACATGTAACAGAGAGACAATCAGTGTACACGTTAAGGTAAAGAGCAATCAGATAGCATACTATCATGTCGAGCAAGAAAGTCCTCCCTATATATATCCCAGCATCCACTACAATGTACATCCAATGTACAGTAATGGCATCTAGGGCATACATATAACTAACAATCTCCCACTTGCACTAGGGCCATCTGATAGCAGTGGTTGTAGTATCTCATACTCAACCATCCCATAAAAGTCTCTCTCTGGGAAAAGGCCATTGTGAGTGGATCCGCCGTGTTGTCCTCTGAGTCTACTCTCCTAACCTTGATCCCTTGGAGATCAACCATCTCCATGATCAGGTGACACTGCCTTAGAATATGTCTGGATCACTGATGGGACCGGCGTTCCTTGGCATAATCCACAACTCCATTGTCTCACAATGGTTGGAACGTAGTTCATCTCATGAACCAATATACACCCAAACATCCTCTTTGGTAGCATCTTAAGTAGCGATGTATCCTGCCTTTATCGTCTAGTTAGCCACGGTATCTAGCTTGGAACTCTTCCAACATACCGTCCCTTTACTGAGGGTAAAGACAATGCCTGTGACTGACATTCAGTCGTCCTTATCATCCTGGAACACTTCCAGTGATTCTCCCCAGGATCGATTGATACCATCTCACTACAACTAGTGAGTATCCTAACATCCATTTAGATCTATCTCATAGATCCAAAACCCAGGATTTAGGAGGTATCACTTTGATCCTATATGGAGAATCCTTGTGATAAGCGGAGATTGACCGAGCGTAGCATAGAAAACTCCTTTCTTATCAAGAGTATGACATCCACGTACTCTACGAGGATCACCACCATACTCCCTACTACCTTTTTGTTTATACAAGGTTCATCTACCATTTTGATGATGTCAAACTCTTTGACTAATCCATCAAAACAGATGTTCCAACTCCGCGATGCCTGCTTTATCACATAAACCATCTTGCACACGTTTCCGCTGCTCCCACTGTCTACGAAGCCCTCTGGCTGTGTACTTATAGACGCTCTCTTCCAAAACATCATTTTAGAAAAGCAATCATGGCACCCATCCGCCAGATATCGTAGTCATGGTACGTAGCCGTGGCAAGTAGGATCCGGATGGACTTAAGCATAGGCACTGGAAAAGGTTTCATCATTATCCATGCCTGGTCGATGATGACAACCTTTAACATGTCTAGCTTTGAAAGTCTCAACTTTTCCAAGTACACCAAGTAATCTTCTCAAGATATACTTGCTCCTGATGGGGATTTAACCCTTCAGATATAGCAACCAAAGTCCATACTTTGTTGGTGTACATGGATTCCATCTCAGATCGCTAAGCATCCAGCCATTCTTACAGAGTCCCACTCCTGATGGCCAGCTCGAAACTAGTTGGGTCATCATCTCATGATGCAATCCTCGCTCCCACTATCATAGAGAAACCGAAGTATCACTCAGGTGGGTGAGGAACCCTACTAGATCGGCGGAGAGGCTGAGATTCGTTGGTAACTATTGAATCCTTCGGTTCTTTCAAATCATCGGCTGCAGTTTGTATAGCTGGAACATTTCCAGTTCTACATAACAGATCTTGCCTCGAGCTTGTCCGGATTTTGCTTTTCAGACATAGGCTGGACAACCCCAAATCTCAACTAACTTAAGAGATGGGCTCTTCCCATACCATATCTCATATGGAATGGTAGGCTGTGATCTG
The DNA here is from genome assembly GCA_030015575.1 of Agapanthus africanus. Lineage (NCBI taxonomy): Eukaryota > Viridiplantae > Streptophyta > Magnoliopsida > Asparagales > Amaryllidaceae > Agapanthus > Agapanthus africanus. The sequence continues at coordinate 637,456,880 of CM057337.1, forward strand.
ATTCGAACCCTATTCAATAGGTATGCAGCTTCTTAAGCGCATAACTCCCAAAAGGAAACAGGTAACTCAGCAGTACTCATCATAGAGCGCACCATATCGAATAGGGTGCAATTGCTCCGCCCCGATATACCATTATGCTATGGTGTATATGGAGGAGTAATGCTGAGAGAGAATCTCATTCTCCTTTAGAATAGTCCAGGATTTCTGTGCTCAAGTATTCTCCTCCCTGATCTCATCATAGGACATAATACTTATACCCGTATTTTGGTTCTCTACTTCTAACTTATATTCCGTGAATATCTCAAAAGGTTCGGACTTGTGTTTCAACAGGAACATATGTCTGAATCTTGAGAGATCATCAGAGAATGTAATGAAGTACAAAGAACCGGTCTTGGCATGTGTAGACAGGGGACCTACATACATCAACATGTATCATCCCAAGAGTTCACTAACTCTTTCTCTGTTTCCAGTAAACGGAGCTATGGTCATCTTATCTTTGTGACATGACTGGCAAGTTTCACAAGATGTAAATTCAAACTAATTTAAATATGCATCTTTATGTAACTTCAGCTAGTCGGGTCGCATTGATATGACCCAGTCTATAATGCCTCAAGAAGGATCCGTTCATTTCTGAACTCTTCCTCTTGTATGTGTTCAGTATACTAAAGAACTGTAGATTGATTTAGAACATCAATGCTTTTAGATAACGTGCCTGAACCGATCAACTTTTGATATAGGAAATGTTCAAAACATTATCCAACAATACAAAATTTTATCATTTCTTTACTATTAAAGAGAGTGATATGATTTTGTATATCAGGTTCGGTATCTAATAACATTCGTTCAGAATCAATGTATTTGGAATACAGGGTGACAGTGACCAACAGACTTGGCTGCAACACTTGCCCCGTTTTCTGCCTCATGAAACTTATCACCCGTTCTCAGTTCTCTACCTTTCTGTAGCCCTATGTAACAGATTACATATCTGGGATCCTGATCTGGTATCACATACCCAGGACGTAGAGGATACATAGAAACAGTTCTTTGTAATGAACACACCCGAAGATGATGCATCAACATGCACTTTCTTCGTTTGGGCGGCACGGGAAATCTGGTATTCCCCAATTTCCTGCTCTGTCTTATAACAATTATAAGTTGGAGCGGGACCAACGTTCCCCAGCTTAGTATAACAAGCGGGTTCGGTCAAATATCCGTATTATTATCTTGATTAAGGCGTGATATGGTCGCTACCTGGAGAGAGAGAGAAGAAAACACTCAGCGTGCGCTCTTTCAAGAATAGATTGGTTATAATTTTATCTAATCAGGATGGCTCTCACTGCTTCTCCTTCAAACCCTAAAAGGAAAGACCAGTCGGGATTAATTACACACTACAAGTTCGCCAATCTTTCAGCCAGGCCAGTGTCGGTACTTTGAGGGAGGTCCCCCGTGCTTTCGCACGAACCTAATTAATGTAAACCTCATTTTCCCAGAGGCGTAACCTCATTGACACCTTTCTAGACACCTACTTGATCGGCTAATTGTAATATGTAAAACTCTCCCAGGAGTAACTCTTACTCGCAGCGGGTATCGGGATCCAACTATCTCATAGAAGGTATGCAATCTCATTGCAAATTTCAACACTTGAAATTCCCGATAATATTTTGCCCCGAACGATCTATGACCTTGACAAGGTCAAGAAACCATAGACCGCAAGTCAAGTTCAACCCGTCATTTCTTGATTGAATCAAACCCACCCGCACGACCCTTGACAAGGTCAACTACTCCCCATTGAAAAGCATTGTCTGGCACCGATCTTCGCGATAACGAAGCTTCGACATTATACCTTGGCACATGAGGTCTATCTCATATCGAAAGTGGATCCTCTCAAATATTTGATGTCAAAGGCCATACTAACAGGAAGGCTTGCCAAATGGGCCCTCCTCTTGATGGAATTCTTGATAACATATCGACCCCTCAAGGCAGTGAAAGGCCAGGACATCGCCGACTTTCTCGCTGAGCATCCGATACCGGCCAACTCTCCCTTAAATTGTGAATTGCTAGATGAACACGTGTTTGACACAATCGAAGGGGAGAAGAAAGGAAATAATGTCCGATGGGAACTATACTTCGACGGAGCATCTTCCTTGAAGAAGCGAAAGCAAAGCACCCCCATAATCAAAGCTGCGGTGGGTCTTATCTTTGTGACTCCGTAAGGAGGGATAATGCGTTTCACCCTTTCCTTAACATAACCAAGGACAAACAACAAGGCTAAATATGAAGCTTTAATAACGGGTCTTGAGATTGCTGTCGACATGGGAATCGAAGACCTCCTCATATATAGAGACTCCCAGCTAGTCGTTAGTCAAGTAAATGGCGACTATCAGACGTGTAAACCGGAGTTAGTAAAATATGGCGAAAAAGTGCGGCAACTACTGACTCAAATTCCCTCCTACATCCTGGAAAGCATACCGCGTGCGGAAAATAGCAAGACGGATGCGTTAGCCAAACTCGCTAAAGAACTGGCCGACGAAAACCTCGATGACGTAAGGATCATTGTGCAAAGCCGCCGGATTCTCGCACCAGCAGAAATATCTCCATAGTCGTCTGAAAGAAAGGAAGTGACCAAACATGCAACCTTCCAATTAGAGGATGAAGAAAAAGCTAAGGATTGGAGAGAAGTCTTCATAGACTGCTTCAAATCCCATCGAACACCCAAAAACGCATCTTCGAGACATCAGCTCATGAAACGAGCTTTGACTTTTGCCTTCGTCAATGATACTCTATATAAGAGATCGTTCGACAATTTGTGGCTAAGGTGCTTGGGACCTGAAGAAGCAAGGAGAGTCGTCCAAGAAACCCACGACGGCTCTGCGGTTCTCATCAAGCTGGGTCAAAGATGAAACTGAAGATCAAAAGAATGGGTTGCTATTGGCCCACGATGATTCAGGACTGCCTCGAATATGCGAAGCAGTGTCACTCATGCCAAATTCATGGGGACTTCATCCACCAACATCCAAATCCGCTACACTCAACGGTAGCCAGCTGGCCGTTCGAAATATGGGGAACCGATATAATTGGGCCCATCGAACCAGCATCATCCAAAGGATATCGGTTTATATTGGCAACAACCGATTACTTCTCTAAGTGGGCAAAGGCAGTACCGCTAAGGGAAGTGAAGACGGAGAACATCCTCCATTTCTTCAGGACACATGTCATCTACCAGTTCGGCACTCCGTGACGGATCATCTCAGATGATGGGCCGGTCTACAGGAGCCATAAGATCAGCCGCTTCGCACAACAGCATAATATAGACTGGAAATACTCTTCAGTCTATAATCACCGAGCTAACAGTCTAGCTGAGGCTTTCAACAAGACCTTGACGAAGATCATAAAGAAAACGATGTCCAGAAACAAAAAGGACTGGCATGAGAGACTGTATGAAGCTCTCTGGGCGTATCGAACCACGTTTAAAACGGCCACAAATACTACGCCATTCGCGTTGGTATTCGGCACGGAAACAGTACTTCCCTTGGAAATAGAGCTACCCTCTCTACGAGTGGTAGTTCGATATGAGCTGACGGATGAAGAAAATGCCCATCTTCGGCTTGAGGAGCTCGATGCCCTCGATGAAACTCGTCTCATGGCGTAGCAAAACCTGGAAGCTTACAAAGTAAGGATGACGCGCTCATACGAAAGACTAACCAGACCAAGAACATTTCGCCAAGGCGAACTCGTGTTAGTCATAAAAAGACTTATGATCCCCGACCGTGCAAAGCGGAGGAAATTCGAGCCGAACTACGAGGGTCCGTACATCATAGACAAGGTCTATCAAGGTGGGTCCTACTTGCTCATAGATATGCATGGCGAAAGGCCCTTCCGGCCAATAAAAGGCCGGTTCCTTAAGAAATACTACGCTTGACAAGTTACGACTCGGGTTAATGATAGATGACGACGCTCGTGTCCGCTCACTATCTTCCTGAGTCAAGACTCTATAAATAGTATCCGGCAAAACTTCTCCTCGAAGCTGGCCCTAGACCGAGATGTCCCTAAACTAACAATGGACCGTAATGTCCTTAAACTAATACGTCGCCTCAAACACGGCGATAATGGAATTCAAGTCCACAAGTCCCAACGGCGAGGACTGCAACTCAAGTCCTTTTGGCTACACAGCTGCCCCGGTAGCGAAGCCCCCTTAAGTTCTATTGGCAAACAGAGGAGCAAACAAACGGTATGTCCACAAGCGAAATAGGCACGGATGAAAACCCGAAAGGGCGCCGTGAGTAAAAACAGCAGGGCTACCGGCGAGCTTGTGAAAACCCGAAAGGGCGCAATCTCGTAAAAATTTTACTTACGAGATTCTCTCAACTCGTAAGGAGAACTCTCTCTATGAGACCCTCACGGCTCATAGGATTCAAAGTCTTAAGTTACAGGGATCCAAACCTGTCTTTAAGTCGTCATATTCCCCAAGTTGCCCTACAGGCGGTCCGATATTGGCCCTTGTATACGATCCACGGGCACAAATAAATGTTTCCCACACCAAGTTCCACCAATCACGAGGAATGTCCTCATATGGTGAACGACACTTGTAAGTCCTCTCGACTTATAATGAGAAAACACTCTTGTAAGATCCTTACAACTTATAAGAGAACACACACTTAAGAATCCCCATAATTCCTAAGGAGAAAATACGCTTACGAAATCCTCACGACTCGTAGGGAGAAATACCTTTATGGGACCCTTATGGCTCGTAAAGTCAAAAGGCCTTAATTGACAGGATCCCAACCCCGTTTGCTAAGCCACCTTTGTTCAAACCGACAAGGGTAAATGATGATTCGATCCTGGCAATATCCCAGTTGTAGCGATGCTGATTCCTAAATCAGTATCAAATTCCAAGGCCTTTTGCGGCAAATGATGATTCGCTCCTGGCAATATTCCAGTCGCAGCGATACTGATGCCAAAATTGGTATCAAATCTTAAGTTCCACACCCGCAATAAAAATCAGCGAGCAAACAAAACTAAATGCATATAAAAATAACCGAAATGATGGGGCAACTCGCAATAAAATCCGCGAGCAAGAAATATGCATATAAAAACAGCCGAAATGTTTGGGCAACTCGCAATAAAAAGCAGCGAGTAAAAAGAAAAATAGCCGAAATGATTGGGCACCGCGACAAAAGGCCGAAATGATTGGGCAATCACGACTTTCACGATATAAAAAGATGAAATGATAGAGCGTCGCGGAAAGAAATAAAAAAATGAATGAAAATGAAACTTTTGCCCTGCAGGTGAGTCCACATCGACCCCTGTATACAATCCATGGGCACAAACGAAAAGGGAACAACATTTTGCCACCAGGCTCCATCAGAAGGAGAGCCAGATCTTGATGGTAACATCTACGGCCTAGAGATCAACAACGGCGTTTCTTCTCACTCTAGCAGGATGCACACGCGGCGTCAACAAGAAACTCCAGGGTCAACAAAGCGGAGCCATGGCAAAGTCCCTAGTTCCAAATCTCGACGGTTCACAGACAGCCTAGAAATCAACAACGGCATTTCTTCTCACTCTAGCAGGATGCAGACGCGGCGTCAACAAGCGACCCCAGGGTCAACAAAGAGGAGCCATGGCAAAGTCCCTAGTTCCAAATCTCGACGGTTCACAGACAGCCTAGAGATCAACAACGACGTTTCTTCTCACTCCAGCAGGATGCAGACGCGGCGTCAACAAGCGACCCCAGGGTCAACAAAACAGAGCCATGGCAAAGTCTTTAGTTCCAAATCTCGACGGTTCACAGACAGCCTAGAGATCAACAACGACGTTTCTTCTCACTCTAGCAAGATGCAGACGCGACGTCGGCAAGCGACCCCAGGGTCAACAAAATGGAGCCATGGAAAAGTCCCTAGTTCAAAATCTCGATGGTTCACAAACAACCTAGAGATCACCTTGACATTCGTCTCATTACAGCAGACACGGTGTCAACAAAGGAAGCGAAGGCCAAATTCCTAACTTCAGGTTCTTGACGGCAACTCAAATAAAACCAGAAAAACTATCGGAGATCATCCCACACCAGCGCGGAGTGGTTATGACTCATTGGGGCTCACAAACTGAGCCTAACCTCAAGTAAAAAGCATTATGGAAAATTTCTAATGTTTGCTCTTCCGACGGTAATATGACCTAAGGAGATTACTTAAAAACGTCTTGTCCAGCCCCCAAAGTGATCAGAGACACGACAGTTGCGGGGCTACTTGAACAGCAGCATAAAGTCTGCATATCGGGGAATGGATCAGCCAACGCGACGGTACGACAGAAAAAAAAACCCTAGTACCACAGACCCTAACGAACTTCTATCAAAAAGAGCAGGGGTTAACTGTAATGTTAGGACAGGTTTGCCTACAAGCCCAAGGGAGGTAAACTAAACAAACACCAAAATGAGTCCATAAACTACAAGCTCTGAAATGAGTTCATAAACTAAAGACTCCGGAATAAGTGAATAAACTACAAACTCCGAATTGAGCTCATAAACTAGAGACTCCGGGATGAGTGAATAAACTACAAACTCCGAAATGAGCATATAAACTACTTCACACCAGATCAAGACATCGAAGAAAAGGGAAATGCCAGTATGAAATAAAATATGTTTTTTATTCATGAATTCAAGTGAATATGTTGAAAACTCACGGTGTCATGCTTTTGTCGAGTTTAGTTTAATTAAGATATGTCGGTTTTGTCAATGAAAAATAGTGCACGACGTGAGTCTCGAGTTCTAAAAAATACCGCAAGTGCACGGTGTGTTGATGCAAGCTGGCAAGTACAGGTCGAACCACAGGGAGTGGATATCACGACATCATTTTGAGTTATGAAACAATGGGTTGGAAATGGATTTTTGTCACGTTTTTACAACAATTAAATGAAGAAAGGTTTAGAATTGTTTAGAGAAAACTTAAGCTAAGGTTTGGTATGGTTGCAATAGGGCTTTTACCCCTAACTCTCCATTTTGGTTCAAGGTCCATTTTAAGAATGAAATGAATACGGAATTAGTTAAATGAAGTTAGTAAGCATAGAACATATGCCTTGTGTGCTATATATCCTATCTAGCTAGTTTGCAACACTTAACAAAATTTCGTATTCCTTTCAACTTCAAATCATAATAGAGCAACAATAAAATGTAAAGAAGGAATAAAATATATTTTAAAGGTTGATTTGCAACCATTCAAAACAATATATCTTATCGAGCAAAACATAATAAAATTGCATAATTATGAAAGGAAGTGTAAAATGCAAGAATCAAAAAGGGAGGGGTTGGAAGAAAAGCCATTCCACAACCTACCTCACCATAACCCAAGAATAAACTACTCACACATCATAAATAGAAATAACAATAAAGAAGAAAATGCAAAATGAGAAGAGATACAAGAATCAACTTGATATAAATGAATCTTTTATTGCAATGGTTCCAGGTACAAACAAGTGAATTCAAATACCAAAATCTAATCTTGCAAGCTCAAGAAAGAGGTTGCAAGACTAGAGGAAGGCAAGGAAGTCACACTAAAGGTTACAAGATCACTAGTTACAATGTTTACAAATTTCTCTCTTACAAAAAGTAGTGCCCTCTAACTTGCCCAAAGGCCTGGTATTTATCGGCTCAAAACAAAAATAAACAAATAATAAAAACAAGATGATGTGACTGCCAGGGGGACAGAGAAAAGATGGGGACAAACGGGACAAGGGGGTTGGCGAGCTCGGACATTATGGGGGTGTGGCTGGCCAAAATCCGAGCATAGAGGCTCATTTTGGTGTTGTGGTCTTGTGCTCTCTACAAGTCCACTGGTGCTGCTTGATTTGCCTATATAAACCTGGTTTGCACTTAGGGTTTTGGAGGGAAAACTTGGTGCTTGATATCACATCACACCTTTTAGCAATTAATGCACATCACCCTCATTTGTGCTTCTTTTGTGCCAAGGCAGACCCCCATCATGGTCTAGTGCACATGCATTATGTAGGACCAAAATTTATGTATGCAATATTGTTTACACAAGATCTCATTGGATATCGATCGATTTTCTGTTCCGTTTGCAGTGTCAGCTTCCAAACGTTATATCCGTGATTTTGAGTGTGTTTCCAGTATTTTATCACGAACACCTGTAATCTGTAATTACTGAGCAGACACTGGTTAATAGTACCGATATATACAAATATAGATAACGAATGAGTGGTATTAAAATGCAGTTTTCTGTGATGAACAAATACTCCCAAACTTATCTTTTGCTTGTCCTGAGCAAAACACAAAAATCCTAGCCTCACTTACGCAGGGAACGCGATTGCACTGAGCATGTGAAACAAGCCGTTAAACCTCTAGGTGTCCCCAGTAGGAGGAGTGTTGTCTCCTGAGGGTTTTTAGCGAATACTACCCACAAAATCCCGTCAAGTTAGTTTCATAAGTTAACATCGACTTTTACTCCTATGGTTTAGTATCTACATTAGAAATTCTATTATTCTAAGTTAGAAGTTTTCAACCCTTATGTTTCATGCCTTCTATTTATTCAAACTCAGACCCTATACGTTTTGACAGTTTAAGAAAGATCTCGATTTCTCTTGAGTTGTCCTTCTAAAGCGCAGTCTCCAATCTGGAATTTTTATCACCTTTAAGGAAAACATAAGTCTTATTTTTTATTCATATCTTTCTTCCAAATATCGATCGTATACCCCTACGTGTGTGTAAATTTTCACCCCTACACTCAAGAATTCAATTCAAGCTATATTACCCTTACCTTAATACCTAATACTACTTCTTTTCGTTTATGATGGACGGATTTGCTCACACACCTTTCAAGCGACTAGTAATGCTTCTTGAGGCACTAGCAGCCGATTACTGAAAGTGTGAGCTTAAAGTGTAAATAGCAGTTTCCAGGTCTTGACTTTTATTTTTATTTTTATTTTTTCTTTTCAAGACCGGATATATTTTTCAATGATGCTCTCTTGGTGGTTAGCTTTAAATGCCGTTTTTTCTTTCATACAAGGCTTTCAGACAAGAGTACTTCTAGGTATCATCTATTATCTCAAGTTTCAAGATGCGTGTAAGTGCGATTTGTATGATATATACTTTCTGGATTTGGACTCAAGAATATCAACTATTTTTTCAGACTTATCCTTCAATAAAGTTTTCAATACTTTTCCTTCATTTCGACTTAACTTAAGAACTAAACTCAAGATTACCTACTTCTTACAAAACTGCAAGGATGTATATTTACCAAGGTTAAACAGAAGGAGGGTTATCTTTAGAGTTTTCAACTTCTAAGCCTAGGATTTAGTTATTTCTAAAGTATCAACTAAATTTCGGAAAAAAATCTAAGTTACCCTACTAGCTAATTTGACGACAAAGTTTTTATATTTTTGAATTTTTTTTCGATTTTTGTGTGTTTTTAATAAGTGTGCAAATGCAAAAATATACACATGAATCCGAAGGTAGAAGGTAGAAAGCTTACCGAGCAAAAATATACCCCCAAACTTAAACTTGACAGTGTCCTCATTGTCATGCTATATAACAAGAGCCAAAATAGTTAAAGGGTAAAAATAATAAACAATGATTACAAAAAGAAAAGGTCAAAACGTATATACAAGTTTTAGGGGAAGTGATTCAATCAAGATAATGTGGCTCATGTAAAAACATGAGCTCCCCTGTTTCCGCAGGTAATTCTAAGAATGGCTTCAGACGTTGGCCATTGACCTTGAAAGTATTACAAGAGTGCTGATCTTCAATGGTGACTGCACCGTGCGGAAAGACGGTGCGCACAATAAACGGACCTGTCCAACGTGACTTCAATTTCCCACGGAACAGATGAAGCCTGGAGTCGTAAAGCAGAACCTTTTGTCCTACAGTGAAAGTTTTTCTGAGAATCGCCTTGTCGTGAAAAACCTTTGTTTTTTCTTTGTACATTTTGGCGTTCTCATACGCGTCATTGCGTATCTCGTCGAGCTCATTCAATTGAAGTTTTCGAGCCTCACCGGCCTTTTCTGAGTCGACATTGAACTGTTTGATTGCCCAAAACGTGCGGTGTTCCAATTAAACAGGCAAATGACACGCTTTTCCAAAGATGAGTCGGTATGGGGACATACCTAGATTTGTTTTGAAGGCGGTGCAAAATGCCCAAAGTGCGTCATTTAACTTCAATGACCAATCCTTGCGGTGGTGGCTGACAGTCTTTTCCAGAATCTGTTTAATCTGTCTATTGGAGACTTTGACCTAACCGCAAGTCTGAGGATGGTAGGGTGTTAACAGTTTGTGGCTAATGGAGTACTTCTTCATCGGTGCTTCAAAAGATCGGTTGCAAAAATGTGTTCCATTATCACTGATGATGATGCGAGGCGTACCAAACCGAGAGAAGATGTTCTCTTTTAAGAATTTTACGACAACCTTGTTATCGTTGGTTCGACATGGGACAGCCTCCACCCATTTGGACACATAATCCACAGCCAGCAAAATATACAAATTCCCAAAAGATTTTGGAAATAGCCCCATGAAATCGATACCCCAGACGTCGAAAATTTCTACAATCAGAATGAATTGTAGGGGCATCTGATTCCGTTTTCCAATCTTTCCCATGTGTTGGCAGCGGCTACAGGTTTTGCAATATTCGAAAGCATTCTTAAAAAGCGTCGGCCAGTAGAAGCCGCTTTGCAAAACCTTTTCAGCCTTCTTTCTGGGTCCAAATTGGCCCCCACAAGCTTGATCATGACAAAAAGACAGAACACTACTCGTTTCGGAGTTAGAGATGCACCTTCTAATAATCTGATTAGGACAGTACTTGAACAGGTACGGTTCATCCTAATAAAAGAATTTGACTTGAGAGAGAAATTTTGACTTGTCCTGATTAGACCAAAAGGAAGGTGTTTCTCCGGTAACAAGAAAGTTTACAATATCAGCGAACCAGGGTTCGATTGATACAGAGAGAAGTTGTTCGCCAGGGAACTGCTCGTTGATTGGAATTTTGTCAGTTGGTGCATTTGTTAAGCGAGACAAATGATCGGCGACAACATTGTCAGTTCCCTTCTTATCCTTGATGGTTAAGTCAAATTCTTGAAGAAGGGGAATCCAACGCATCAATCTGGCTTTGGCATCCTTTTTTGCAAAGAGGTGCCTAAGTGCAGAATGATCAGTGTAAATTATGACATGGGTCCCGATCAAGTAAGGACGGAATTTTTCAAGAGCGTACACAACAGCTAAGAATTCTTTTTCCGTGGTTGTGTAATTCAGCTGTGCATCATTCAGCGTCCTGCTCGCGTAGTGGATAACATGCGGCTTCTTTTCAAACCGCTGTCCTGAGACAGCGCCTATCGTAAAGTCAGAAGTATCGCACATTAGCTCAAAAGGTTCATTCCAGTCTGGTGCACTTAAGATTGGAGCGGAAGTGAGTTCCGATTTTAAAAGCTTGAACGCATGAAGGCACACAGAATTGAAATCAAAGGGAGTATCCTTAAACAGCAAGGAAGTCAAGGGTCTATGCAGTTTGCTAAAATCTTGATGAAACGCCTGTAAAAACCGGCGTGGCTTAAGAATGCCCTGATGTCACGGACAGTCCGTAGAGGTGGGAGGCTTGAAATGACATCGATCTTTGCCTTATCAACTTCAATGCCATTTTCAGAAATGATATAGCTTAACACAATGCCGTGTTTGACCATGAAATGACACTTCTCCCAATTTAGTGTGAGGTGTTTTTCCTTGCATCGTAACATGATCAGTTCAAGATGCCTCAAACACTCAGAAAATGAATCTTCAAAGACGGAGAAATCATCCATAAATACTTCCAAGAATCGCTCTACCATGTCAGAAAAGATGCTCATCATGCACCGCTGAAATTTTGCAGGTACATTACACAGCCCAAAGGGCATGCGACGGTAGGCGAATGTGCCAAAAGGACAAGTGAAAGTCGTTTTGTCCCGATCCTCCGGATCGATCGGGATTTGATTGTAGCCGGAATACCCATCTAAGAAACAATAGTAGGCTTGTCCGGCTAGGCGTTCAAGCATTTGATCAATGAAGGGCAGCGGGAAATGATCCTTGTGAGTGGCTGCGTTGAGCTTTCTGTAATCAATACAGACTCTCCATCCCATTTGTGTGCGGGTTGGGACTAGCTCGTTTGCTTCATTCGTGATTACAGTGATACCCGTTTTTTTTGGCACAACGTGAATGGGGCTTACCCATTTGCTATTAGAGATGGGATATATGATCCCATTGTCAAGACACTTTAGCATTTCATTCCACATCGCTTCTTTCATCACCGAGTTAAGCCGGCGTTGAGGACCCTTGAAGGGTTTGGAATCATCAGTCATATGGATTCTGTGTTGACAGATAGCATGGCTGATTCCTTTGATATTAGCCATTGACCACCCAATTGCTTCCATGTTCTTTCTCAGAACGTCCATGAGGGCCAACTCTTTCTCAGGCGCAAGGTCGGTTGCGATTATAACTGGAAGCGTTTCATTATTTCCCAAGTACGCATACTTGAGGTGGTCAGGAAGAACTTTGAGGTCGAGTTTTGGTGGCTCCTCCATAGATGGTCACACTTCAAGGGCCGGTTCGTTACGAAGTGGTTCAAATTAGGGCCCCCATTATGCGTAGGAAGCCTGTTCAGGACTTAACTTTTCAAGGAAAAGAAGCTCCTCAGAAAACAGTTCTTCAAACGTTTCTTCAAGACACTTATTTTTGAAGTCAAATGTCCCCTCCTCAGACATATCGTATACAACGTTGACTTCAAATGTGTCATCGTGTTTCTCGCTCGCTTGGTTTCTTAGCGTGAAGATGTTGAAGTCAACTGTCATGTTTCCAAATGAAAGTTTCATGGATCCATTATGAAAATTGATCAACGCGTTGGATGTGGTTAGGAAAGGCCGCCCCAGTATGACTGGAATTTGACCGCTGGGATTGGTGACGGGCTCAGTCTCCAACATAATGAAATCTATGGGGAATATGAATTCCCCGACCTTGATTAGAACATCATCGATTTCTCCCCTCGGTACCTTCGTTGATCGATCTGCCAGTTGCAGAGTCACTCTGGTCGGCTTGAGTTCTTCCAATCCTAGCTGTTTGTAAACTGAGTATGGGAGGAGGTTCACGTTTGCCCCTAAGTCTAACAAGGCACGATTGATTTGCTTGTCCCCGATAGTGTAAGAAATAGTCGGATAGCCAAGGTCCATATATTTTACCAGAATGGATTTGGACAAGACATCGCTTAGAGTGGCGGTCAAGAAGACTGTTTTGGGCTCATTCGTGCGTCGTTTTTGCGTGCACAAATCCTTCAGGAATTTTGCATATGCCGGAACTTGTTGGACCACGTCCAACAACGGAATGTTAACCTCACAACGTTTGAAAACCTCTAACACCTTTTCCATACTTACAGAAGGCTTCTTTAATTTCAACCTATTGGGATAGGGAGCCTTAGACCCAAACACGAGGTTTGGAGAAGTTGCAGATGGAACGGGTGCAGAAGGCGGGAATGTTCTTGCTGGATCATCAGGGTGGTCTTGCGGCGGATTCTTAAGCTGCTTTGAAGGATGTGTAGCAGACAATGACGACGACGAAGAAGAAGAAGAAGGTGATGAAGATGACTACGGATCACAATGAGGAACAGAAGATGAGATACGTGCTGGTAAACTGACAACCGCATGTTTGGATGAGTCGTTGGGGTTGACAACCTTGTTGTCAATCATCCGTCCTGATCTGAGGACGGTGACGGCGTTCGCATTCTTAATATTGTTCTGCTGAACAATATGAGTGTTGTTGTTTCTCTGCTCCCTTGGATTCGTCACGGGTTGAGAAAGAAATGTTCACTTTTCACGTTCATTAACTGCATCAGGTAGTTGACTGATTTGGATTTCTAGTCTGGCTATTGCTTGAGTGTTAGCACTATGCAACTGACCAGATGTTTGCATAAAAGTAGCCAGACTAGACGAAGTTTGCGCAGAAGTTTTAATCAAAGCTTCTAACCCTTTTTCAATGGATGACACCCTCTTGTCGTCTTGGGCGAACCCACGGGGTGTAAAGGTTGGGTTGGGCTGATTCAGTTGTTGGGGCTGGTTGTTGGAGTATCCCAATTTCTGGTTTTGAAATTTTGAATTTTGAAATTGTAGGAAAGGCGGGTTTGAATTGTTGTTTTGAAAAGGTGCCTGATTCCAAGCAAAATTAGGATGATTCTTCCAACCAGGGTTGTACTTCTGTGCGAAGAGATCGTTCCTGGGCCGTTGGTTTTGATACAACGCATTAACGTTTTCAGGTCCCTGTGACCCAATGAGAAACGGACATTCTTCTATTAAGTGGCTAGGATGCTGACAGTTAGCGCACAAAGTTTGAGAAATTTGATTGACCGGTAGCGGTGAATTTTTGCCCTCTAAAGCTTCCATTCGCCGTACAAGAGCGGCGATTTATGCTTCGGCAGCTATAGAGGTGTCAACTATGTGTGCACTGCTCCTAGTCACAAATGGTTTCTCACTCACACTCTCCCACTGAATGGTCTTGTCAGCCAGTTCTTCCAAAAAGTTCCATGCGCCCTTAGCACCATAGCTCAGGAATTTGTATTGACACATGGATTCTAACATCATGCGCGAACTGGAGTCTAAACCTTCATAGACAATCTGACATAACCTCCACTGTTCTAACCCGTGATGGGGACATTTGATTAAGATGTCTTTGAATCTTTCTAAGCATTTAAAAAAAATTTCACCCTCTTTTTGTTTGAAATTGTGGATTTCATTCCGAATTCGCATGGTTTTATGAATAAGGTAAAATTTCTTTAGAAAAACTTTCACAAAGTCGTCCCATGTCGTGATTGATCGAGCTGGCAAACTGTCTAACTAACTTTTCGCATTTTCCTAAAGCGCAAAAGGAATGAATTTGAGCTTAACGACATCCTCTCCCACTCCGTGAATTTTCATCATAGCACACACTCCTTCAAATTCACTGATTAGAAAGTAAGCATCCTCGGATTCGAGTCCGTGAAATTTTGGGAGTAGTGGTATGAATTGTGGCTTGATTTCATAGTTGTTTGCCGCAATGGTGGGCAACACTATGCATGAAGGTAAGGATGAACGGTTTGGGTAACATCTGTCCTGTAACGCTGCCATCTCTTGTTCCACGATCGTTTGTTCCATCATTGTCGGTAGTGTAGGAGAAGAAGGTGAGGGGGAAAGAAGTGTAGGATCGGACGGCTCCGATGAAGCAGTAGGTAAGAAGGTCTCGGAAGGTTCCGAGGGATCAGAAGGTGTAAAAGAGTTGGAAGATACAGTCACTGTAAGTCTACGCCAGCGCCCCGGCCGTCAATCCGAGTTTAAATGCGGAACAAAAACTTTTACAAAACTGGCGCTAACATAGACTTAAAACCCGGATCGTTCCATTAACCATAAACTAGTATACTTCAAAGATGTAAGAATGGCTATACCGATCGATCCGTGTCATTCGGTCTTTAGCCATCATCCCACGCTCCTCACGGCATCTCCGATCTTGCTCAATCTCGGTATCCTTGTTGAAGTGGCACCACGTCAACGAACCTTTAAATGGGCTCCCGCTTCAAACCGAAGCAACTCGGACATGAAGTTTGCTAACCGACATGTCCAAGATGAAGTAGAGAATGAGTGTGAATACTTTGTCTCAATACACCCTAGGATTCTCATCACATGAGAGGGTTAGGGTGGAGGTTGAAAAAGATGCAATGAGATGAAGAGTGTGAGCTTAAGAAAATCTCAAGAGAGCAAAAACCATGCCCCAAAACTTGTGATGGATGCCCTCTCTCTCTTGTGTATAGATATAATGAGGTTTTGTGTTAAGAAACAAAGAAAAATAATTATCAAAATATCTCCCACAAAACCCTAAAATATCCCACCCATGACAAACCTCATTAAGCCACAATGAGTCACCACATGACTCATTAGCATGAGTCATTAGTGAACATGCTAGAATAATGAGTCATCAAGATGAGTCACACTTTCCAAATCCAATAAACATTTAAACCAAAATGTTTAACCAAAAAGAAATGCATCTTCTAAAGTAATCTCATAACGGATTACGAGAATACCCCTCACCTGTAAATACATACCTGCATCCGTATTCCGACTGAATACGAATACTACGAGATGAAAGTATTCCTGCACAATATAATACTAGGATCCGGCTTAAACCAAAGCCCACTAGTATTATCCGCCCGAAACATGACACGTGCACAAGTGCACGTGTATGTTCGAACCCTACCATAAAACCATACGGCCTCTACAACATTTCGCCCGAACTTGGGAAACTCTCTGTGGGGGACTCTAAAGACTCATCAATACTTTGGCAGTGGGTTTAACCATAAGCACGTCTGTGACACTAGCTGTGCGTAACGGCTACCTAGGTATTGAGAGCAAGGGAGGCTGATGAGCGAACTCATCCTGAAACCCTAATGAGCCTATCAGTGACAATATCCGTACAGTCCGGTCCGTTCGTCTATGAGTATCGCATATCGGGCCTAGGGGGCTGGTAACGTCAGACCCCCAATAGCAGTATAAGTCATGTCAGAGTGTAGCCCAGAACACCTTGAGATACTACTGGAGTACCCACCAGTGAATCTCGCTTGCACTGGCCAGGGACTTTGTGTAATGGCTCTCCAGACACAACACGATCTCACCCCCAATACAAGGAGAGACAAATCCCCTGCCGATCCGCTCACTGCCTCCATATGGCTCGGGACTGTACCCAACTAAAATCTGTTTACACGACTCCTTTATGCCGTGGTAGGGTAATAATCAAAGCACAGTGGGAACTGTAACACCCGGTATCTTGTGGGTAAAAATCTTGTATATTTTCAAATTTATTTCCTGTATTTTCCAAACATTTGCCCTATATTCCTCCTATTGCATTTTCCGATTAAATCCTATTTTTCCAAGTTATTTTTCCACTCCTATTTTAATGTCTAAATAAATTTTCATGTAATTTTCAACCTCACTATTAAGCCCAAACCCTATTGCTTATTTCCTTTTTATTATTCCATTTCCTTTTCCCAGCCCAGCCCACTTCCTCCTCTATCTCTCATTTTTTTTATTTTCTGAGCCCAGCCCAAGAACCTAGGCCCAGCCCTTACCGACCCGACCCGACCCGTTTTTTCCTCCCCACTCCTCTTTTTCCCGCTTCTTCCTTCTCTCCTACGTCGTCATGCTCGTTCCCACGCCCCTTCCTCGTCGCGACCTCGTCCCCACTCATCGGCCCACGACCTCACGCGCGCGCTCGCCCACTCCCTCGACCTCACCCCCTCTGCATCACCTGAGCCTCGATGTTCCAGCCACACGACTCCTCACCACCTCAACCTCTACCTTTGAACCCATCGTCCTCACCCCTCCCTCGTCACCCGAGCATCCCCGCCGACCTCCTAACTCCTTACCGACCAACCACCATCACCTCCTCTGACGAACCCACCCCTCTTTTCCACCAACACCAACCTCCACTGCCGACTATCTTCACCGGCAACCTTCATCATCGTCGGCCAACAACATCGCCGGCTGCCTCTTTCTACTGCGGGCTCCCCTCCAACCCAGCTCCGGTCATCCCTGGCTGCAACTCCAAAGCCAACCCCTTTGCTTCCAAGCTCTAACCCGCACCCGAGCTCTTCCCTTACCGTCGGTGACCTTTTCAATGACATCGTGTCCGCTCCCCACCGGCTACCGACGCCTACACCAAGTGCGATACCGCCTCCCCATCTTCGCAAACTCAAGCCCCGAGCTCCACTCCACGACAGCTAACTGACCTCGAGCTTCCCTCGACTACAGCCCAAGCCGACTCCGACCACCTCACCTTCGACGACGATCCCTCCTCTTCACCCCCTCTCCTCCCTGCTGGAGCTACAGTGCCCGTCGCCACCACCTCCAGCCGAGTCCAAGCCTTGAGGCTAGCCCAAGCTTCAAACCAAGCACTAGTCATTTCATCGAACACTTGCATCTATCGTCAATCGCCGCTATTTCAGCCGTCGTCGCCGCCGTAAAAGCCATGGGTTCAGTCTCTGCGTCCGTCGTCATCGTCAAAGCCGTAATTGTCGCAACGCCAGCGCACATCCGTCGCACCACCGAGCCATCGAGTCCAAAAAAAAAAATCAAGCTCCACCGAGGCCAACTCTTGTCATGCTCGAGTCGTGAACGTGCCGCTGCCGCTGCCGTAGCCGTGGTTCACCACTGTGCCATCCGCTGCTGTCATATCACCGATCGTCGTCGTCAGGCATGTATATTACTTGCTTCATGCTATTAGTTCGTATTTAAATCAGTTTAGATATTAATATCGTATATATACATCTCGTGCGAGCCAATGAATACAAGTGTTTGATACAAAACTATATGTGAAAACCTATCTTTAAATGGCGGATCTTGTGATCATTAGACCTGTCTACTGTTTACGGATGTGCTGTAGAAATTTGGTTGAAAACCACGATCGTTTCACCTATAAAATGTCACTCCCGATAATCATTACGAAACCTGAATTTCCTGAACATGTTAGACCGTTAAATTCACATTAAATCTTTTACGAATCGGTTTTTGGCGTTCCCTGGCTTATATCGAAGCCAACAGAATAAGATACAGAACTCTATAGTTGATATCTAAAATTGGACTAGTTATGATAGAGAACACTGCGGAGAATTACGGTTCAGGAATGCAGTCCAGAGAAGTAATTCCAGATAACCCTTGTTTTTGATTCACTGTTTTTCCTTGCTCTAATGCGGAAATGTGCGGAACCCTATATCTTTACGAAGAGAATTGAGTTAGATTCTTTATCCCAATGGTCTCATTGGATTCCTCAACTGTATGATATTTTTAACACATTTTATAATGTCGATATGTTCTGCTGAATTCTGCAGTGACAGATTTTACACATCGAACATAACCTGTCCATAACTCCCTGTAGATTTAGGATATTACTAATCCTCTAATTGCGTTGAAAACCTAACTGATAAGCCTAAATATTGTTCAACTATAGCTTCACCTAATTTTGATCCCAACTAGGAGTAAAATGTATTACGAAACGGACTTCCAATTCTGAAATCGGATTTCCAGCAGTGAACGCTTAAATTGAAATGGCCGTATCTAGAAATCCGATTGGCACGAAATCAATTTTGACGGATATATAATTAAACATACTGCTTACCCCTTTTACATTGTTTCACTTAATTCTGCATGTATGATTTATAGTTAATTATGCAAGTGGTAGGACACTGGCTGATGATATTCTATTCATATCGTAATTATTGTATTCTCATCATATCATGTAAAACTCATATGCATTGGTAGCCTAGTGGTCATGTACTTTACCCAGTGTTAGATACTAGTGTTTTGATTGTGGCAAGTACGTCAGTGTTAAAGCGTGAATGAATAAGCGAAGTGACACGTACTTGTACACAATCAACGGACCCTATTGATTTATTGCATTGTCGACGTCTATGGGACATGTATAAGTGTAACTATAATTGGTATGGGACGATTATGGAAGCACTTATATGGGTGTCATGGGTAAGACACCAAACACTGTCCATTTATCTTGGGTATCGGTCGAGATATGCTTGATGGAGATCCTGTCTCCAGTTCTCGCGTAGACTTGTCATGGACCGGCTAGTATTTGAGTTTATGGTTGGTGTTTGATGTAGACCACGGGGTATGGGGTAGTTTGAGTGTGAGTTCAACAGAATCTCAGGAGTCCCATTGCCGGCACATACAGCGATTCTGGAGATATATGGGTGATATTATTGATTATTAGCAAGCGACTCGGGCCCGTGTTCTCTTGCCCCTGGGTCCTACCCTTGGGTGGGGGATACTCACGAGTGGTTGACTCTCACACTTGGACTGACGATAGGTTTAGCGACCTGGACAGTGAGACTTAGAGACTGGTAGGTTTAGTGACATGTACATGCATTGATATTGATTCGATATACCTGCCTTACTGTTTACCTGTACCGGCTCCTTCATGCTCATATTATCACTTCATGTGTACTGATTATTTCATATTCATCATTATTGCACGTGTTCATATTTGTATTTATATATATTGCTATTGTGTCGTTCTGACGACCTGAGTATGCATGCTCAGAGTGAGAAGTGGATTTAGCTTGGACCAGGACCTGACGTACCTCGAGGACATCGCGGACATCTTGATCAGCGACCCAGAGCTATACTTTCTTGATCTTTATCTGGTTAGTCCTTTGTATTTATTTTGATTTAGTGACTACATTTCTCATTACATGTGCATTGATAACTGATTACCACGTAAAGCTAGAAGCCGAAGTGTGACTACGGAAGGATGTTTCCTCGACCGTAGTAGCATGGCTGGCCTTGTCAACCCCTCGTATTCCGTATTTTAGGAAGCGGGGCGTGACAGGATCTCACACGAGAAAAATGACGATCGCAGGTCGATGAACTAACCTGTACACATGTCACCAGGGAACTGCTATCTGCTGACAGGTATAACACCAACTAGCAGGTTCCCGGCGAGTTCTGTCCGGTGCACTCATAACCCAATGAGCACCTGCATACATCTTAGGTGAACCAACTGACACCAATGGCTTGTGAGACCGGCCACCGCCTCTCGTCGGGGTCTCGACTGTATACACTAGTCTACTCCGGAGTATCGATGCCCTGTCTCGAAACTCCCACGACTAGGGACCACTTTAAGGATGTGCTTATAGACTACCCAACTCTCACGTATATGATCGCCATCATACTGCTGGTAGTCAAGAAAGAATCCTATGGGCTCTATCAACGTGCAATAGTGATCTGTAATGTCACCTAAAGCAGTAAACGATGATAAAGACAAACCAGATAGCATACTATCATCTCGAGTAAGACTGTCCTACCGGTATAGGTCCTCCCTCAATCTTTGCAATCACGTACCTGCGATCCAATAATTGACTTTGAGGGCACTATATCCACAATCTCCCACTTGCACTTAAGGCTAATTATTGCGATGTCGCATATTCACAGCCCATGTGATACCGAACACCCAACTCCTCTACTAATCAGTGTCACAATGCTCGTTTGTAAAACTATTGTGTTCAAGAAATAGCCTCAGTGAGTGGATCCGCCCTGATGTTTCTTTCTATGTCTCTCTTAATCTCAAGTTCGCGGAGAAAGCCATCTCCCGAATTGAGCAATACATGTCTTAGAATATGTCTGGATATCTGATGGGACCTAGTTCATAAATGAACTCCAAATCCAAACTTCTTAGACTGTATCAACAATTGAACTTAATCAGTACCCTTCACCATGCCTCCCTCAGTATCTGCTTAGACCACCTGTCCAAACTACCGTCCCTCGTCAGAGGGAAAACTATAACTCTGACAATCACTCTGTCATCCATATCACCTTGGAAGCCTGAAATGATAACCGTCTCCCGAAGGAGGCTGCCGTTATCAAATCGCTAGATCATCCACTCATGTTCTAAAACTGCTTCCGAATGTTTCTCTAGGATTGGATTAATATAAACTTATTGCAGCTAGTGCAAAAACAATATGTGGTGTGGTACTTGATATCTCATGATTGACTCAATTGCCTAAGAAATTGATATGTCAATCATGCACATCCCTCTCCCCTTTAGTCTGTAAGACACCTTTAGAGAGGGTGACTCCATCACCTGCAGGTACACCACCATGCCAGGAGTCGTCCATTCTAAAATACCTTTAGAATACTGTCTAAGTACCCAGATTAGGAAACTAACCAAATCTAGATTTTAAACCATAGATCTAGTAACCAGAATGACTTATATTATATCCATATCCTATGTGGAGAAACAACTGTGTGACAACCACAATATAACCGATCGTAGTGTAGGAATTTCACTTCCTACTCTGTGTATGTCATCCAAATACCAAGACATCACATCCTACTACCTTCTTAACAGATCCATCCCCTATATTGATGAAGTCAAACCCATGACTGTCACATCAAAAATAGATGATCTATCTCCGCTATATCTGCTTTAGTCTATAAATAGACATAAGCTACTTGTCCACTATGCTTCCGCTGCTCCCACTGACTACGACAACCCTCTGGCAAAGTCATATACACGTGCACTTCTAAAGCTAGTTTAGAAAGACGCTATACTCATCCTCCTGCCAGGTCTCATAGCCTGGAACAACAGTAGTGTCAAGTCTGGGTAAACAAGAACCTCCCTGTCACCGTCCTTAAGGCTACCGAAATACCTCTCGGGCGCCTGAGGTTACCCACCATATCTGCGGAGTGGCTAATGAAATGTCAAACCTGATTGAATCTTTAGGTTCTTATTAAATTTTCAGTAATTGTCTGTGGTTCTGGAATCACTTCCAGTTCTACCATACTCCCACTACTGTTTTCTGAAAAAATCCATTTTACTAAAACTGTGACGAGTCAAGAAAAATATCTCTATTGATCTTCCAGATGGTAGAAAGTCAACCCTCGTCATAACCTGGGTCAACCCACAAACTGCCATTACAGAAACGTTCCTTGAGTTATCCAGAGTCTGGTTTTAAGCATAAGCCGGAAAACTCCCCGTACCTTAATATCGTTAAGATATGAACCATTCTATATCCAATATAGAAACTTTGGCACTGATTTAATTGGAACCAGATTCAAATCATGCAGCTGTCTCCAGTGCATGTCAACAAAATGGAGAGAGACCGAACACCATTACTCAGCTTAGGAATGCATCCAATTATGAGTAATCTGAAAGAGAAACAAGTTTCTCAAAATCATTACTATCAACTGAATACCCAACACAAGTATCTACATTTTCGATCACCTTAAAGAATCCCGATACTTGTAACACATGGTTCTCTACTTTATTCATGTACCTATAACTTCTCAAAACTTAGACCTTGTATTTCTACGAAACACTTGTCTAAAACTAGAGAAGTCATAACCAAACAGAATACAGTACGAGGACCAACCCCTCTGTACTAATAGACATTGGACAACATACAATACTTTGTATAAGTCCGTTGAGTTGAATAACTCAAACCCTGTGCGTCGTAGGTTAAAAACTGTACCCAGGCGATTTCCTCAAATATCACCAATTACAACGAATTTCGATATAATGAGGATGATCCCCTAATTCCTAATAACTTACTCCCACTCATCATCTGTAAAACCATACAGATGTGAGAATCTTACCTGGTAAATACATACCCTGGAGCAAGTATCTAATTGGGAAATCAGTTTTCCTTTAACAATGCATAGTGAAACTGAAACATGAAAATGTTTTGAAGGGGTATCCGGGTATTCCTAGTAATGCCTTTTCCATTATCAGATTCATGACTTTAATCGTTATATTTCTTTGCCATCTCTCCAAATCCCTTTATTTGTCTTTACTCATTACCTTCTGTACACCATCGTTAGGCTAAATGGTTTTCTTCCTTCCCTACCGTTCGGCACCAGCCTATTGTTTGGAAGAAGACTATCCAGTAAGTATAATAGGTGTACTCTCCTAATCCTAGGAGTACTCGCAACCTGAGAGAAGGTGATGATAAAGGACAACTGAATAAACCTTATTCTATTTCTCCTGAACTGGAGAAAAGCAAAGGTGAAGTAGGAGTAGTGATGATATACTCGGTTTGATCGTGAATGATAGCAGTCGCAACTTACTTTGCCCTCTTTCTAATCTCTTTATATGACTTTACTTATTACCTTCTGTACACCACACTTAGGCTAATTGGTTTTCTTCATTCCCTACCTTTCGGCACCTGCCTATGGTTTGGAAGAAGAATATCCAATAAGCGTAATAGGTGTACCTTCCTAAACTAGGAGCCCTCGCAACCTGAGAGAAGGTAAAAGGAAAAGACAACTGAATATTCCTATTCAATTTCTCCAGAACCTGAATCCATCCTCGAATCTGGAACAAGTTTCTCCGAGTTCGTATATAACCATACGATGAATTTATCCAATGGAAGTGGATGTTCGTAGTAATACAAGGTGTTCTGGAGAAATGCAAAGGGTAAAAGAAGGAGTGGCAATGATGTATGCAACTCAGACAATCCAAAAGCCAGTGTTTTAAGAAATTTCGGTTAACTTGGTCACTGAGTCATAGTCTAGAGTCGGTCCATGGTCGCTGCCAAAGAGAGAGAGAAAAGAAACACTCTGCGTGCACTCTAACCTAGATCAGAATGGTTATCACTTTATCTAATCAGGAAACCTCTCACTGTATCCTCAAATTCTCCTCCAAACCTGAAAGAAGAATTAGTCAGGATCACCTAAAGAGTAAACCAACTCATCAGTGGGAATCGGGATCCAACTCTCATCGCATGATAACGTGAAGGAATCCACTCACGTTATCACACTCCAGAAGGTATGCGCATGCCTGGCAAGTTTCAGTTTCTTTAGAATCTCCCGATATGATTTTTACCCCATGCTCTTATGACCTTGACTAAGGCCAACAAATCATAAGTCGCATGTCAAGTTCTACCCGTCATTGTCCAGGTTAATTTGAACCCACCCGTACAAGACCTTGACTAGGGCCAACAAGGCTGTACGACTGTCCCAAACCAACGCATCTATCTATGCAACAGAAAAGTAACAAATAGCTACCATACACTGTGCCTTAACTAAGGCTAACAAACATAGCATGAATACTAAGTGCTACCCATCTGAAATGACAGAGGGCTACAGCTGGTTTTTGGCGAAAAACCTTTAACGTAATGAACCTGGTATCGTTGAAGGAACCTGATAGCTTTTTACAAAAATATAGTGGCGAAAACCTTTCCTAAAGAGGTCACTTCTGGTGAAGGGATCTCGGCTCTTTCCTCGTGGAATGAGGTGCAGGATATTCCAAACTGAATACCATGATGCAAAGTAAAAAGTAATCAACTATAGTGAGGTTATTACCCTGACGCAAACTTCTGCCCAAGGGGTCACTCCCGATGAAGGGATCTCGGCTCTTACCTCGTCGAATGAGGTGCTGGATATTCCAAACTGAATACCACTGTGCAAAACAAATGAAAACGTCCTTGTAATAACAGTCTTTTGAAAATTGTTCCAACAACATCGAATAGGTTTGTTTTTCCTTTGCATTGATCAGAATCAACGCAGTCCCATCAATTAATCACACCAGAAAAGAACGAAAATAAAATGTACGTATATGCCATCCGCATTCGCCACTGGGTCCCGTCATCACCCGTTAGGTTACTTAACTAACGACAGAGCGAGGACTGGACTAGCGCGGGTGAAAAACATATACAACATTTACTAGTATATATATCAATATACAATAATCGCTCCAGGCGTGATAAATGCAATATTACAGAAAAGTAATAAGTATCACAGAACAATACAAATAATCTGGGAGCCCCGGGTTTCCTTTGAGCCGCAAGCGAAACCCGACGTTCCCCTGGACATGTGGATAGCCTGTGCAATGAAACCTAGACCCCTACGAGTGCGGCAAGTTACCCGCCAAAACCAGAAGTGAGGCAGCCCCCTTCAGCAAAGTGAATGGACCATCTAGCACTTCACGGAATCCGGTAACTTGAGCACTCCACCTTGGGTCAACCTGTACCCCCTATGAGTGCGGCGAATAGCCTGCCAATTCTAA
Source organism: Agapanthus africanus (assembly GCA_030015575.1). Lineage (NCBI taxonomy): Eukaryota > Viridiplantae > Streptophyta > Magnoliopsida > Asparagales > Amaryllidaceae > Agapanthus > Agapanthus africanus. The sequence continues at coordinate 637,482,423 of CM057337.1, forward strand.
AGTGAGGCCCCCTCCGTCTCAAAGCCATGAGATGCGGACCTGTTGCCCTCCAGAACCCGGCTATCCGTGCACTCCATCGCGGGGTAATCCTAGTACAGAAAAGAAAATATGTACAACGGGTACATCGACCTCAATCCGGTCGTGCCCCAAAAGAATAATATACAAATAGGCAGCGACAGCAGTCCACATGTCGGACGCTCTCCTCGCGATATCAAATGTACAAATATATCCAAACTGCACTACCATTGCACGCAAGCTATCCACCACGACAAATCCGCAACATCACAGCACAACACAGAACATCAACGTGAATGTTACGTTCGCAAACCCGTCTAAAAGAGCTATATCAATTAGACACGATTTACCGCTCGAATGATATTCACTGTCACAGATAGTAATGTAATGCACTGCAAACTTTAAACAATGTTAGAAAATATCGACTTCGAAATAACCCCCGAATAGCCCAAACAACCTGATAAAACCATATCCAAACTGGGCTAAACAAACAATACCACTGAACCAACTTTCCAGAGACCAGAGCACACCCCAAAAACAAAACCCAGAAGCCCCTAATAGGCCGGCGACCTCAGATTTTTTGAGCTTGGGCTCGGCCAAAATCCGGCGAGGTGGTCTCGTGTTTGGGGTGTTGTCTTGTGGTCATGTCAGTAGTCTTCTGCACTTATTTAAATAATTTTAGAAGACACTTTCAAAAACGACAGAGAATGAAATGTGCAGGGTAGTGTTTGGGTTTTGTTTCGGTTTCGATACTTTAACATTGTCTAAACCACTAGTAAACGGTTAATAGTTTGGCTCTGATACCATGTAAGTCTACGCCAGCGCCCCAGCCGTCAATCCGAGGCCAAACACGGAACAAAAACTTTTACAAAACTGGCGCTAACATAGACTTAAAACCCGGATCGTTCCATTAACCGTAAACTAGTATACTTCAAAGATGTAAGAATGACTATACTGATCGATCCGTGTCCTTCGGTCTTTATCCATCATCCCACGCTCCTCGCGGCATCTCCGATCTCGCTCGATCTCCGGTATCCTCGTCAAAATGGCACCACGTCAACGAACTTTTATACGGGCTCCCGCTTCAAACCGAAGCAACTCAGACATGAAGTTTGCTAACCGACATGTCCAAGATGAAGTAGAGAATGAGTGTGAATACTTTGTCTCAATACACCCTGGATTCTCATCACATGAGAGGATTATGGTGGAGGTTGAAGAAGATGCAATGAGATGAAGAGTGTGAGCTTAAGAAAATCTCAAGAGAGCAAAAACCATGCCCCAAAACTTGTGATGGCTGCCATCTCTCTCTTTTGTATAGATATAATGAGGTTTTGTGTTGAGAAACAAAGAAAAATAATTATCAAAATATCTCCCACAAAACCCTAAAATATCCCACCCATGACGAACCTTATTAAGCCACCATGAGTCACCACATGACTCATTAGCATGAGTCATTAGTGAACATGCTAGAATAATGAGTCATCAAGATAAGTCACACTTTCCAAATCCAATAAACATTTAAACCAAAATGTTTAACCAAAAAGAAATGCATCTTCTAAAGTAATCTCGTAACGGATTACGAGAATACCCCTCACCTGTAAATACATACTTACATCCGTATTCTGACTGAATACGAATACTACGAGACGAAAGTTTTACTGCATAATATAATACTAGGATCCGGCTTAAACCAAAGCCCACTAGTATTATCCGCCCGAAACATGACACGTGCACAAGTGCACGTGTATGTTCGAACCCTGCCATAAAACCATACGGCCTCTATAACATTTCGTCCGAACTTGGGAACCTCTCTGTGGGGGACTCTAAAAACTCGTCAATACTTTTGCAGTAGGTTTAACCACAAGCACGTCAGTGGCACTAGCTGTGCGTAACGGCTGCCTAGGTATTGAGCACAAGGGAGGCTGATGAGCGAACTCATCCTGAAACCCTACTGAGCCTATCAGTGACAATATCCGTACAGTCCGGTCCGTTCGTCTATGAGTATCGCATATCGAGCCTAGGGGGCTGGTAACGTCAGACCACCAATAGCGGTATAAGTCGTGTCAGAGTGTAGCCCAGAACACCTTGAGATACCACTGGAGTACCTACCAGTGAATCTCGCCTGCCCTGGCCAGGGACTTTGTGTAATGGCTCTCCAGACACAGCACGATCTCACCCCCAATACCGGGAGAGACGAATCCCCTGCCGATCCGCTCACTGCCTCCATGTGGCTCGGGACTGTACCCAACTAAAACCTATTTGCACCACTCCTTTGAGCCGTGGTAGGGTAATAATCAAAGCACAGTGGGAACTCACACGAGTCAAATGACGATCTCAGGTCGATGAACTAACCTGTACACATGTCACTAGGGAACTGCTATCTGACAACAGGTATAACACCAACTAGCAGGTTCCCAGCGAGTCATGTCCGGTGCACTCATAATCCAATGAGCACCTGTATACATCTTAGGTGAACCAACTGACACCAATGACTTGTGAGACCGGCCACCGCCCCTCGTCGGGGTCTCGACTGTATACACTAGTCTACTCCGGAGTATCGATGCCCTGTCTCGAAACTCCCACTACTAGGGACCACTTTAAGGATGTGCTTATAGACTACCCAACTCTCACGTATATGATCGCCATCAAACTGCTGGTAGTTAAGCAAGAATCCTATGGGCTCTATCAACATGCAATTGTGATCTGTAATGTCACCTAAAGCAGTACACGATGATAAAGACAAACCAGATATTATACTATCATCTCGAGTAAGACTGCCCTACCGGTATAGGTCCTCCCTCAATCATTTCAATCATGTACCTGCGATCTAATAATTGACTTTGAGGGCACTATATCCAACAGTCACAAACTGGACCAATCGAGATTGTGAATCTCTAGTCCAAGCTGACATGCACTATCCGGAAGTGGTAGGGGAAGACTGAGGAAATGGGGGGAAAAGTGTTGTTTTACCCAAAATATTCACAACAACAAAATTCACACAAAAAAGTGTAACAAAAACACAAACAAGACACACTGCACACACCTAACAGTCTAAGGTTACCTAGGTCAACTAGACCTGCTCAAAAAAACTTGCTTTGTGAAGTAAAAATGTACCGCGAAACGGGCCCAAGATAGACTGATCGAGAAGCCAGGTAAGTGCAGAGAAGAAAGGAGGTTGTCCTTCACTTTCGCGAGATTCCTTAATTAGAATAACCTTCTCTCTTTCGGCGGTTGCGCCTTTCACACTTTTCTAGACACTTCTTGAACAATGTACCGATTGGCGGTGTTCGAAATACACTTAACTTTCCCTGTTAATCGTGAAGTCCTTAGAGGCTAAAAGTCTAATTTCTTTTAATGTTATTGGGGGTGTGAAAAATGCTCGTTCTTTGTGGTTTGTGGACCACGGATAAGGGTGATGAAATCCCTTACCGTATCTTGTTGGGGTTCTTTTGCTCTTAAGTCCGTATTAAAGTTATGCAATGCGCAATTCAATGAAAAAGTTGTTCAACACATCAAGCGGTCTTTTTTTTGTTTAAAAGCGGTGCTGCAAAGAATACGGGTTAGTTCCTTTGGCGTTTGGCAATGTGCTTGCAAAGAATCCTGCAAAGATAGAGTAGTGGACGCGTCGGATTTGAGAAGAAGGTGTTTTAAAGAATATGTACCGATGGATTTTTGGGTTAAGAAACCCCCATTTGACTTGAATCCGTTCGGCTTGAAAGGTTCGCTTGGGCGGGTCAATCTACCCGGATCTTTGGCACTGTATCATGTTATCACATTAGCTTTGAGCGCACCCCTTTTTCACACAATCGCTATTCGCAAATTCCTCGTATCTGAAAATGTCGTAAAAACGACGATTTTAGTACGAAAAGAGATATATGTGGCCAAATCCCTGCATACTAAAAATTATAGAAATCAAACAATAAATTTGAGATAATAATTGAGCAATAGAGAACAGGGGAAAAATTTGAAGCAATCAGAGTTGCTTATGCCGGCGAGATCGGATATTCCTTCAATGTCACCGGTCCAATCAAAGAGTTGGGGCTCCAATTTTCCTTTGTGGTCTCAATTTTACAGTATTGTCTCACTTATATTGTTTGATTTTTCTAAACAGTTTCTTGGTGTTAGCAGGTCCACACAACAGAGAGCACCATGTCAAAAATATTGATTTTTATGTTTTGGTTTTAAAGGTATATACACAAATAACTCAAAATAGCTTAGTGATGTTGCCACTCCCCGGCAACGGCGCCAAAAACTTGTTGAAAACTCACGATGCCATGCTTTTGTTGAGTTTAGTTTAATTAAGATATGCCAGTTTTGTTAATGAAAAATAGTGCACGACGTGAGTCTCGAGTTCTAAAAAATACCGCAAGTGCACGGTGCGTTGATGCAAGCCGGCATGTACGGGTCGAACCACAGGGAGTGGATATCACGACATCATTTTGAGTTATGAAACAATGGGTTGGAAATGGATTTTTGTCACGTTTTTACAACAATTAAATGAAGAAAGGTTTAGGGTTGTTTAGAGAAAACTTAGGCTAAGATTTGGTATGGTTGCAATACGGCTTTTACCCCCAACTCTCCATTTTGGTTCAAGGTCCATTTTAAGAATGAAATGAATACGGAATTAGTTAAATGAAGTTAGCAAGCATTGAACATATGCCTTGTGTGCTATATATCCTATCTAGCTAGTTTGCAACACTTAACATAATTTCATATTCCTTTCAACTTCAAATCATAATAGAGCAACAATAAAATGTAAAGAAAAAATAAGATATATGTTAAAGGTTGATTTGCAACCATTCAAAACAATATATCTTATCGAGCAAAACATAATAAAATTGCATAATTAAGAAAGGAAGTGTAAAATGCAAGAATAAAAAAGGGAAGGGTTGGAAGAAAAGCCATTCCACAACCTACCTCACCATAACCCAAGAACAAACTACTTACACATCATAAATAGAAATAACAATAAAGAAGAAAATGCAAAATGAGAAGAGATACAAGAATCAACTTGATATAAATGAAGCCTTTATTGCAATGGTTCCAAATACAAACAAGTGAATTTAAATACCAAAATCTAATTTTGCAAGCTCAAGAAAGAGGTTGCAAGACTAGAGGAAGGCAATGAATTCACACTAAAGGTTACAAGATCACTAGTTACAATATTTACAAATTTCTCTCTTACAAAATGTAGTGCCCTCTAACTTTCCCAAAGGCCTGGTATTTATAGGCTCAAAACAAAAATAAACAAATAATAAAAACGAGATGATGTGACTGCCAGGGGGACAGAGAAAAGATGGGGACAAACGGGGCAAGGGGGGCCGGCGAGCTCGGACATTATGGGGGTGTGGCCAGCTAAAATCCGAGCATAGAGGCTCGTTTTGGTGTTGTGGTCTTGTGCTCTCTCTACAAGTCCACTGGTGCTGCTTGATTTGCCTATATAAAGCTGGTTTGCACTTAGGGTTTTGGAGGGAAAACTTGGTTCTTCATATCACATCATACCTTTTAGCAATTAATGCACATCACCCTCATTTGTGCTTCTTTTGTGCCAAGGCAGCCTCCCATCATGGTCTAGTGCACATGCATTGTGTAGGACCAAAATTGTGTATGCAATATTGCTTACACAAGATCTCATTGGATATCGATCGGTTTTCTGTTTTGTTTGTAGTGTCAGCTTCCAAACGTTATATCCGTGATTTTGAGTGTGTTTCCAGTCTTTTATCATGAACACCTGTAATCTGTAATTACTACCGATATATACAAAAATAGATAACGAATGAGTGGTATTAAAATGCAGTTTTCTGTGATGAACAGAATACAAGATACATTTCATAAAGGAATCAAAATGAATACATGTTATTCATGAATCACAAGTTTACAACCAGTACAAGAAAAGGGTTACAATGACAATTATTAAGGTGGAGGCGCCTTCAACAAATTGACAAGCCGCTCGCACGCTCCTCTCAATTCTTTCTCGTGGTCAGCTACAGTGGACAACTCCGCTTCGATTTAAGTCCGTTGCTGCAAACAGGATGAAAGCTTTTCATCGATTTCTTGCTTGGTAGCTTCGCAGTCCTGCATGACCCGCTCAGTGAAGTCAAGCTTTCGCCTTAGCGTCAACCCATCCGAAATACATCGCTGGAGGTTGTCGAAAATAGTTTTTAGCTGCACAGCATTCGCTTCAACCTGGGCGCGCAATTGGAAGTATTCGTTGGAAGCCGCCTCATGTTCCTTTCGCCTCACGGCCGCCTCTTGTTCAAAATGGCGAATGAAAGGAACACTCTGCTCGACCCACGCAGCCCGCTGAGAGTTCGAGGCCAACACCTCAGGAGCGAGACGCTTAAGCTCAATCTCGTGCACGCAAGCCTCGATCTTCCTGCAATAATCAACCCAAGAACCGACGAGATCTTCATTATAGAAGTTCAGGAGCGTTGCCAGCATTGGATTTACTTCGATGGAAAAATCCGTAGCAGAAGTGAGGGCCTCAGTATTGAGATCTTCGATAAACTCGCTTAACGTTCGTCAACTATTCGCGGTGCCCCTAGAGGATGTACGTTTAACGAAAGGCCCCGCGAGCATTAGAATGCGAGACTCAAAAGGAGCTGGAGTGTAAAATGAATTTCGGTCAAATTTCGACTCGGGGGACAAAGAAAACACCTGAGGGATGGAATCTATCGTACCGGCTGTGGCAGGCGGCAGAATAGGGAGTACCGGAGGAGCGGCTATTCTTTCGCTTCCTCCTCCGACCCGTGATACTGTGGTCAATATAAGGAAGGCTTAGCAAAAATAATTCTACTCATAAAAAAAAGGGGGAGAAACTTTAGGTGAAGAATATAATGACCAATAACAGAAGGTGGAACGATTTCCGACTGAAAGGAAAAATGCGGGTTTAACACCTGATACAAATGGTCGAAAAGTACTCCTGCAGAGTTGCGACAATATACAGTCAATACAAGGAGGATTGTATCCACAGTGAAACAAATAAGTGAGAAACCCATACCTTCCAAGATTTGAGGAGGCGCAGAAGAAAGCAAAGGGACAGCGACCGTCAAAGTAGTGGTCGGCGACACTTCTTCAGCCGGCACAGCCTCAGGATTTATCGCGCCTATGCTCAAGACAAACGAAATATCATTATAAGGGCTTAACAGGATTGAAAAACTCAAAAACAACAACCCAAGGACTACCTGATAGATCATGGACCGAAACCGTACCGGAAGCATCACCAAGTGTAACGGCTTCCTCACTCTCTCTCGGGAGAATAGATTCTGCACCCATAGCTTCATCCCCTGACTCGACGAGGGCCGTCATAATGCTTATGACACCCGCCGATACCAAGTAGCCACAAGGAGAAAAATCAGCAGTCTGGACAGTCCCGGATTCCCTAGAAAGGGTGGCCACTTCGGGCTCTGTAATCATCGGCGTTTCACCTGCCATACCATCGTCAGGACTCGGCCCTGCTTAAAAGAAAATACGTATGTCAAAATTCGAGGACCAAGTTCTAATAAAGGACTGGGCGTTATGTTACCTTGAAGTAGCTTTTCAGTTTCTTCCCGAGCTGCACATGCAACCTGTCTATGGGCGGTAGACAGGGTGGAAGGAACACCCGCCGAAGGAATGTCAGCAGGCAGAATATTGCTTGAGCCTGCACCTGCGGCCAAAACAGCATCGCGTTCCCTCGCTGCGTGCTTCCTACGCTTCCTTTCAATCTGAGCAGTGAGAACTGGCCTCCTTAAGACTTCCGACAGGGGGACGTCGTCGTCCGAACCGAGCTCTGCCTCCAGAGCCGCTACGGCGTCCATCATCGGCTGCTTCAGCAACGCCTCCTGTGGTGACTTTGGGATGGCCGTGGCCATAGTAGCTGGCTCTAGAAGCTTTGCTGCATCGCCAATTGGGATTGGCACTGCACTTGGAATGACCTGAGTTGCGGTAGTTCCTGCAATAGAGCGAAGAGAAGGTTCAGATCATGAATAAAAAAGAGTAAAGGCGTAATGAAATGAATTATACCAAGGCCCAAAGAAGCACGGAGCCTCTCTTCCTCCTCGAACGTCCTGAAGGAAGCCGCGAGAGCCTCCTCGGCAGAAATACTTGTTGAAGAAGAAAGTGTTAATAGAAGCATAATAAAGAGAGAAAGGATGGGCGCATAAGAATATAACTGAAGTATACCGGACTTCACGATAGAGATCAACGCCGCTTCCTCGCGAGCCGGTCGCTCGGAAGCTGTGAGGGCAGCCTGTAGATCAGTATCGGTCGCAGGCGTGTCGAACAAACCCTCATTGGTGTCGTATTCGTACAAACCCTCACTGTAGGGAGCATGTGGCTACTGGCCGAATACGACATCGGCAGAAAATAGAGACTTCTTCTTTTTCTGCGAACGGACACCAGCGGCTGATGACAAGAGCTTGCGCTTGACAGGCATCTTCGGGCGGCGGGTCCCGATTTTTGTACCAACACTAGATTCCGGGGACGCCACGGCTACCTCAGTTGCGGGAACACCCGATTGAAGCTTCTCAAGGAAAGCTCGTGGGACCACAGCCACAATATCTTCTCTTAAGGAGGGACGAACGGCAGTCCGTCGCTTTAAGGGGACAGATGGATTACCAGCGGGGACTGCATCCTTGTGATCGAGCAATAGCCGCCTTTCTTCCCTGATAACAGCACCCGTCGCATGCTGGTACCACGCCACGTAACCATTCGAAGCTTTCGGCGCATAACTCGGCTCGCTAATGAGAAAATTGGACCCCGTATTTATTCTCATAAAGTGGTGCAGCGCGCTGCGAATACCCTCCTCCATGGAAGCCGGCTCGGCTAAGAATGCCTCGAGAGGAACACCCTGATTATAACCCGACTGTTGAGCGAAGCGGTGCGAGTTGTATCTCATGAACAGTGCCGAGACGTTCTGTCTGAATACTAAAAAGCCCAGCCTGATAGAATACAAGTGCAAGATTTCCCGAGCCCTCAACGTGGAAGCCCCGTCTTTGAAAGTGTGTAACAACTCCAATTTTAGTGTACAAAAATTTGTTTAAAAGTTAATGTATACTTAGGGTATTTGCATTTCCTGTGAGTACTATAAATAATTGTTTTGCTTTTTAATAGCAAGAAGGAGCTTGTAGCTCATTGGTAATACCTTGCACTGCTGAACCAAAGCACCAGAGTTCAAATCCCATCACCCACATTATTTTTTAATATTGTTTTCTTTTAAATTTTTCGAATCCCAAGAATCTACATGTGCTAAACCCGTAAAATCAAAAGTCACATATAAAACAAACTGATCCAAGAGACAAACCAGGAGGCGGGGGACACGTGGCCCCCCTGACCCGGCCCGACTCGGGCCGGCGGCGCGGCCGAATCGGCCGGCGGAGCCGGTTCGACCGAGTCGGATCGCCGAGTCTTCTTCCTAACTCTTGTGCCTCTTTGTCATCTTGAAACCTCTGTCATGTTTAATTTTCCTGAATTATTACAGAGAAGTAAAATCTAATTAAAACTCTTTTTAATACAAAATTAAATACATTTTTCTTCACGCCCTTTCACCTACCCTAACCCTAGTTTTACCCTATAAATACTACCCCTAAACACACACCCCTCACTCATAAATTCTGTCCAAACTCTCAAGAAAACTCTCTAGAATTTTTGTGTACAAGTGGAGTTAGCGAAGGGCAAAACTCCGGCGAAATTCCGACGACGATCCTGGAGCTCCTGGCGACGAAACGACACACCGGAACATACTTCCTCTCCCTCTTCCTCTCCTTTAATCTGAAATCCCGTAAGTCCCTCCTCCCCCTTCTCTATTCTATTCTAAAAATTTATAAAACCAAAACCCGACAGAAGCGGAGTTAATCCGACTTCCGATTCGGTTTTTCTTAAAAAGTTCAACTTTCCTCAAATACAACCATACTAAACTCTTACATCTTGACTATTAATCATTATAAAAATATGTTGAACAAGTTTCATAACAAAATATTTCATTTTGTAACTTTTACCGCTCTTTTTCAGAAAAATACCATGTAGTTTAGTTTCGACATTAAATATCATAAATCCTTGCTATACCTTTAGATAGTTCACGAGGTAATGACCTACCTCTTCACAACACTCATGTGTAACATACCACGATGATATTGGGAAACATAGTTTTGGGAAAATACGGTTTTACACAAAACTACATCAAACTTATAAAAACCTTTTTCTACAAGATTATGTATTTTAAACAAATCTTTGCAAAGCGCCGCTACAACCCATTTAGGGAATCCGTTCGGGATGGTGCAGATTATCGCACATACTCGTGCTTAGTAGTGCGAGATGCAGACCTCCGCAAGGAGCATTCGGTCTTGAGAAATTTAAAATACAAATATCTTAAGAAAATGAGATTTTTAGAAAATAATAAATTAAAATTATTTTTATAAATATATATATATATGTATGTATTACCAAAATATCTATTTTTGTTATAATATCAATATTCCAACTTTTCTAAGTCAAAAGAATCACTTTACATGAAAATACCATGCAATTCCATACAAGTTCAATATTACAGATAAATACCATATATTATGAAATTAGGTTTTATTCACCAGAAATGTCACATATATAAAATCTACATCTATGAAAACTGTAAAGACGATAATTAAATACTTGGGGTGCATTTTGAAAACTATACAAAATTATTTTTACATAAAAACCTCTCAAGTTCTATAAATTACCCTAAGGACCCTAGTAAACATAGGTTTAAGCGGGACCAATCTCTTGAGCCTCAGGGAGCCGGAGAAGTGGGTGCTTGCCTATTTAAGGTAGACAACTTAATAAACGGTGTTATCAATACGGTAATCGTCTTTGAAAAAGACACAAATCCTGTTGCCCATGTGCAGCGGTTACCGATAACATCAAAACCTAATTCAGGATTCAAATTCTTTTCTAATTGTCTGACTAAGACTGAGTCTCATTATAATCAATCTGACTTGAATATGATTCAAGTACAATGTACAATATAACAATTCAATATGAATCCATATATTCAATCTGTTCAAACTATTCAATCTATATTGACCGAACCATACCATGGATATACTTCCATTTACATAATTCTCCAGTCACATCCATGATTCTCCAGTTACATCCATTTACTGATATCATGGTTTCGGTAAGTCATCTCATTATACAATTTATAGTACAAGACAATACAAGTTGCAATACAATACAAACAATACAATTAAGACATCGCGGGGTTTAAGGGGTAGATTGGTACGGAAGGTGTTAGAAGTGGCACGAAACTGCAACCATTAAGACACCTAACCTGAATTCAATCGCCGTTATTCCAGGCATTCTAACGGAGCCTTGTATTCCATTTGCCTTTAGTCTTTGGCATATAGAGACTCCTCTCGTATACACCGGCTTCTTCTATACCAAGCTACAAGAAACAGCGTTAACCATATAATACAACTTTAAAAGTTACATTCTCTCTTTGTCTATTCTACTTCTCCCTTATCTTTGGGACTTACCGAGCGATTGTTCGCTGACGACATTCCTTCTCTTTCTTCTTTGGAATGTTGTCAGGTGATTCGGACCTTCAGGAGATCGAGCCCAGCGCCGAAGACTTGGACCAGTTTACTAAAGATCCCGAGCTGTAATTTCACTTGTACCTTTTCCTTTACATTCTGTATTTTCCTTTTCTGTTATGCCACTGTTTAGGTATTGCTTTCATTCAGATGTATTTACTTTTTCCCATGTACTGTAAAAGAATGTTAATAAATAAAGTTAATGTTCATTACATTTGTCTCTTGTGTATATTTCTTTTATATTCTTAGATACGCTTAGCGTATTTACTTCAGAGTAAATACGTAGCGGCCTCGTCGCGTCCTCTGCCCGTATACTCGGAAGCGGGGCATGACAGGTTTTGTTGGTGGCCCATGCAGGTCGGAGCTGTATGGAACCCTACTATGCAATTCTGTTCTGCGTGAACAACCTAAGCAATATAACACAAGAACCGGCAACTAAAACATTCTTTACAATTCATCTTCCTTGAATCTTATCATTTCATATACTTTGAATTTATCCTAACCCAAATTTTTTTTCAAGGTTATGGATTCCCCAAACAACACCAGCACCAACTTCAACAACACTCCACCACCACTACCAATCACACCTGCCGTCCCTGCTCCGCTTAATGAGCAGACGGTTCTGCTTGAGGCAATCCACAGCCTCCTAGAAGGACAGCAGCAGCAGACTGCTCTTTTAATGAACCGTCCCGAGGCAGAAGCACCTGGGGTGAAGCAATTCAGGGCTTTGCACCCCAAACAGTTCTCAGGAAAGGAGAGCCCACTGGAAGCTGAGGAATGGGCTCAGAGCATCGAAGATGATCTGGCAGCGGCACAAGTGCCAGAGGGAGCTTGGGTCCGTGTTGCGAAACAGTAGCTCACGGACAATGCACGGAATTGGTGGAAGGTGGAAGAAAATCGTCTTGAACAACCCATCAAATGGAAGACTTTCCGAGACATGTTCGATGCTAAGTACTTTCCTGAGACTGACAGGTTTGACATGGAACAACAGTTCATCCATCTGCAACAGGGTTCGATGTGGACCAAATCAGTAGATGAGTATGACGCTGAGTTCACCATGCTCAGTCGGTAAGATATGTCTCAATAATTCGAATTTTTAAATATCACATACTACACAGCTAACACAATACTTTAACAGATTTGCGGCACACCTGATATCGACGGATGAGATCAGAGCCCGTTGATTTCAACAAGGTTTGGATTCGGAGATCCAGGCTGCACTGGCCACAGAAGATTTTCCGACTCATGATCGGCTTTGAAAGCTGCCCGCCGTTATGAAGCAGTGGTAAAGGCGAGGGGCAGACCTCAATCTACAGGAGTTAAACGCCATGTCAACCAGATGACAGGAGGAGACTCGTCAAGACCACCTTTTGTGCCAAGGAGACCGGTGTCGGGGTCAAAATTTGCACCCCGGTTGACCAAGTCAAAGTCAAGGTCAACCCCAAGCCAGGTGGGCCTAAGCCCAAGCAAGTGGGCCAATGCCCGGGTCGAGCCCGAACACGAAGCGTCCGGCCTTCCACCTTACCAAAATAAGAATCATGTAACAAATAATTTTGATGTAATTTTTGTGCATGAATGTATGCAAAATGGGCATAAAGCCATTTTTTTGTAAGCCCATGGCTTATGTGCAAAAAGAAATGGCACATGAGCCATGGGATGGGCAAAATGCCATTTTGCAAAGCCCAAGGGGCTATATGTAAATATGTAAGCCTATATAAAGCAACATGATGATGAATAAAGTAATACTTTTTCATTCCCCTAAAAAACTAGGGTTCTTTGTGCCTCCTGCTCCTTCTCCAAGGTTCTAAACCTTCTCATTTCTTTTGAATTAAATCAAGAGTTTTACTCTTTCTTTTCCAAAAATAAGTAGTTTTCCACCACAAAACCCACAAAGGGGAACTCAGATCTCCCATCAGATCTCAAAAAGGAGAGATTTTTAAAATTTCCTGCTTCTTGATCTTCATGATCCGGCCAACAAAGGAAGAAGGAGACTCATCTCCAGAAACCCCACTTTGGGGAAGAACTAGGGCTCAAGGGGAGAAGCCCTTCATCAGCTTCAAATAATCCTAGGAGTTTAACTCCTCACACACACACACACACACACCGAATAATAAGTGCTCCGTTCTGGGAGTACAACTCCCATTGCAGGGACCAAGTCCCTTTTGCAGCTTGAGCGCCCACGTGCTGACACGTGGCGTGTTAGCGCTCTTGCGCTCGGAGCGCTAGCGCCCGAGCGTCCACGTACTGACACGTGGTGTGCTAGCGCTCTTACGCTCAGAGTGCTAGCGCCCAAAGCGTAGCGCCCGAGCGTCCACGTGCTGACACGTGGTGCGCTAGCGCTCAAAGCGCTAGCACTCTTGCGCTCAGAGCGCTAGCGCCCAAAGCGCGAGCGCCCGAGCGCCTACGTGCTGACACGTGGCGCACTAGCGCTTAAAGCGCTAGAGCTCTTGCGCTCAGAGCGCTAGCGCCCATGTGTTGACACGTGGTGCGCTCGCGCTCAAAGCGCTGGCACTGGCCCTACGCATCCTTTGGATGCCTTTTCCCCCTTATATATATATATATATATATATATATATATATACATATATATACATATATACACACACATATGTATACATACACACACACACACACATACTCTACAACACTATCCCCCTCAAAAAAAATTTGGGCCGGGGCGCTGCCCCGCACCCCGCAAGGGGGCTGCTAGCCCCCTTAACCCCCAGCCCGCTATCCGGGTAGCGGGACCCCTGTAAAAACTCTGCGGGGCCCCCGATATATCCAAGCCCCCTCCAAAACAAAACACACGTACACTGCACATTGAGTTCGCATGACCAGTTTAACCCGTCAATCGGAGGTTCTCTCGCTCCAAAGGCGAGGGGTAATTAACGGCAGTTTAGTCCGCGGCTGCCGGAGATTCGGATCCCCACAATCATTAAACCCCCGCCTACCCTAGGCAGGGGGAATCTGTAGTACGCCTGACAAGCGTGCGCGTATTCCCATCTCAATGGGGTGACGAAAAACACCCTACAGATTCTGGCACGCCCGGTGGGACCAATCTCTCCTCCCATATTTCGGGTTAAACGTTCATGCGAACTCAATCAATATACATATCTGTATTTATACTAAAATTGTTAGCTATAGTGCTCTCAAGGCAATTATCATAGTCGCAGGTTTGTGATCATGATGATTGAGCGAGGACCTATACCGATAAAACAGTCTTACTCGAGATGATAGTATGCTATCTGGTTTATCTTTATCATCATATGTTGATAAAGCCCATAGGATTCTTGCTTGACTGCCAGCATTGTGATGGCGATCACATACGTGGGAGCTGGGGATCTATAAGCACATCCTTAAATGTCCCTAGTCGTGGGAGTATCGAGACTGGGCATCGATACTCCAGTGTAGACTGGTGTATACTTATCTAGACCCTAACGAGGGATGGTAGCCAGTCTCACAAGCCATTGGTGTTAGTTGTTCACCTAAGATAGTATGCAGGTGCTCATTGGGTTATGAGTACACTGGACGGACTCACCGGGAACATGCTAGTTGGTATTATACCTATAGTCATATAGCAGTTCCCTGGTGACATGTGTACAGGTTAGTCTGTCGACCCGAGATCGTCATTTGTCTCGTGTGAGTTCCCACTGTGCTTTGATTACTATCCTACCACGGCTCAAAGGAGTCGTGCAAACAGGTTTTAGTTGGGTACAGTCCCGAGCCACATGGAGGCAGTGAGCGGATCGTTGGGGATTCGTCTCTCCCGGTATTGGGGGTTGATGTCGCGCAGTGCGCGGGTGGCCATCACTAGAAATCCTCGGCCGGGGTATGTGAGAACTACCGATCCAGGATTGATAGTTTCTTAGGTAGTGATGGGTTTCATACCGACACGAATTATCGCGTTGTTAGGGGTCTGACTTTCTCCACCCCCTAAACTCGATATGCGATACTCTTAGACGAACAGACCGGACTGTATAGATATTGTCACTGATAGGCTCAGTAGGGGATCGGATGAGTTTGCTCGTCGGCCTTCCTTTCGCTCAATACCTGGGTAGCCGTTACGTACAGCTAGTGCCGCTGACATGCTTGTGGTTAAACTCACTGCCAGCGTATTGACGAGTCTTTAGAGTCCCACACAGAGTGTTTTCACGGCTCAGGCGATATGGTGTAGTTGTTGTATGTTGGTACATGCAGGTGTTCGATTAAATATGTGCACAGGCTGCGTAGACTTTAATCGGACGGATGATAATACTAGCGGCTTAGGATTAAGACAGATTGTTAAATCAAGTTTTGATTTAATAATTTACATATGTATTTATATATATGTCTTCTAGTATTATTGCTCACTATTTATTTTTTTCTCTTTGGCTATTCGTATTTTCGTACGAATACGCGTATGTGTATTCCGATACATATACCGGGAAGCATTCCGTATTTATATGGAATGGCTTCTAGAAGTTGCCACCTCATTATTGATTTTCTTTTGAAAATCATTTGTTTTAGATGAGGTGGAAATGGTGACATGTCAAAGGCATGGGTCTTTTGGTCAAAGCATGGACTTTGTTCATGTAGAGATTGGTATGGTCTCATTTGTTTATTGTTAATTAGCAAAGGGATTTTGGTGTGCATTTTTTTTTGGGGGGGGCACTTCTTTTAGGGGATGAGGTTTGCTCATTTTGATATACACACTCACACCAAAAACACTTAGCTAATTTTCTAAGCTCATGCCACTAGTTTAGCTCACCTCTTCTTCATCTTCACTTGTTGCTCACTTCAGCTCATGGTTGAGAGAAAGAATTATATTGACACTATCCTACACTCCCCACTCTCCACTACTAGCAATTTTGAAGAGTCGGTTGGTTCGATTGGTGAACCTGAATCTTGCGCCGTTTCCCTCGGGTGGATCATCGGAGATGAAGGAAGACCGGCGACCAAAGTCGATCCGCATCACTAGGAGCTTGGAAATGGTTGAAGACTCGAAGGACTTGGTTCATTAGGTATAACCATTCTATCTCCTTTTGTTAGCTTGCTAGTTTTAGGGTTAATGGTTTCGATCTTGCAAAAACGGGTAATGGTAGCGCCGGGTTTTAAGAAATTTTTGTTCCGTATTTGGCCACGGTTCGATGGCCGGGGCGCTCCCACTACCCAATAATGGTATCAGAGCCACCCATTAACCCCTACTAGCTAGTTTGCACAAGCTTAAAATCTCGATCGATCAAAATTTCGAAAACAATTTTCCGTATTGTCAAGTTTCTGTCGATTTCTGAAAGTGCTCCAAAAATTATTTCCAGAGACCTAAAAATCCGTGCAGGCGATTTTATGAATGCAGAAAAAATTTGGGCTCCTGAAGCCTCTAAAGCGCCGCGGAACCGCCGCACTAACCCCCTATTGGCGGCGGTTCCACGGCCGTTTAGTAGAGACGGGCCATGAAATCTTTCCTGTGGCTCAGAACATTGAATTGTGATTTTTTTTTTTGATGTTTAGTTTTAGCCCAGAATTTTTAGAGTACTGGATTTGCTTTTGGGCCCTTTGCGGATAAATTTAGTCGATCGAAAGTTTAACTGTGTAATTTTTCAGTACTTTACATTTCTATCTGTGACCGTGAATGTCATTTAATCGGTAAACCTTGTCTCATCGCTATAGTCCTTTTAGACGGGTTTACGAACGTGACATTCACGTTGATATTCTGTGTTGTGCTGTGATGCTGCGGATTGTCGTGGTGGATAGCTTGTGTGTAATGGTAGTGCAGTTCGGATTTATTTGTACATTTGATATTGCGAGGCGAGCGTCCGACATGTGGACTGCCGTCACTGCCTGTTTGTATATTATTCTTTTGGGGCACGACCGGGCTGAGGTCGATGTCACCCTTGCATATTATTTTCTTTTCTATACTAGGATTACCCCAAGGTAGGGTGCACGGATAACCGGGTTCTAGAGGGCAACGGGCCCACATCTCATGGCGTTGAGATGAAGAGGGCTTCACTCTAGAATTGGCGGGCTATTCGCCGCACTCGTAGGGGGTACAGGTTGACCCAAGGAGGGGTGCTCAAGTTACCGGATTCCATGAAGTGCTGGGTGGTCCATTCACTTTGATGAAGGGGACTGCCTCGCTTCAGGTTTTGGCGGGTAACTTTCCACGCCCGTAGGGGTCTAGGAGTTCATTGCACAGGCTATCCACACGACCAGGGGAACGTTGGGTTTTCAGTTGTGGCTCGAAGGAAACCCGAGGCTCCCAGATTATCTGTATTGTTCTGTGATGCTTATTACTTTTCTGTAATGTTGCATTTATCATGCTTGGGATGATTGTTATATATATTTATATATACTAGTAGATGTTGTATATGTTTTGCACCCGCGCTAGCCCAGTCCCCGCTCTGTCGTTAGTTAAGTAACATAACGGGTGATGACGGGACCCAGTGGCGAATGCGGGTAGCATATACGTACATTTTTATTTTCGTTCTTTTCTGGTGTGATTAATTGATGGGACTGTGTTGATTCTTATCAATGCAAGGAAAACAAACCAATATAAATATGATGTTGGAACCAAGTTTTTTAAAAACTGACATTACAGACGTACGCTTTTGCTTTGCACAGTGGTATTCGGTTATGAATATCCAGCACCTCATTCGACGAGGCAAGGGCCGAGATCCCTTCATCGGGAGTGACCCCTTGGGCAGGAGTTTGCGTCAACGTAATAACTTCACTATAGTCGATTACTTTTTGCTTTGCATCGTGGTATTCAGTTTGGAATATCCTGCACCTCATTCGACGGGGAAAGAGCCGAGATCCCTTCACCGGGAGTGACCTCTTTAGCAAAAGTTTTCGCCACTATACTTTTATAAAAACCGCTTGGATTCCTTCAACGATATCAAGTTCATTACGTTAAAGGTTTTTCACCAAAAACCAGCCGTAGCCCTCCGTCATTTCAGAAAAGCAGCGCCTAATATTCGTGCTATGTTTGTTGGCTTCCATCAAGGCATAGTGTGTGGTAGCTATGTGTTACTTTTCTGTAGCATGGATATGCATTAATCTAGGACAGTCGTGCAGCCTTGTTGGCATCTGTCAAGGGCGAGTACGAGTGGGTCTAGATTAATCAGGCCAATGACGGGTAGAACTTGACTTGCAACTTATAATTTGTTGGCATCCGTCAAGGTCATAAGCTGCTTGGGGTAAAAATCATATTGGGAGTTTCAAACATACAGGAAACTTGCCGGGCATGCGCATACCTTCTGGAGTGTGGTGACTTGAGTGGCTTCCATCAAGTTATCATGCGATGATAGTTAGATCCCGATTCCCACTGATGAGTAGGATTACTCCTTGGGTGATTCCGACTAATTCTCCTTTTAGGTTTGGAGGAGAATTCGAGAAAACAGTGGGAGCCATCCAGATTAGATAAAGTGATTATCCATTCTGATCTAGGTTAGAGTGCACGCTGAGTGTTTCTTTTCTCTCTCTCTCTGGCATCGACCATGCCCTGACCCTAAACTATGACTCAGTGACCAAGTTGACCGAACTTTCTTAAAAACACTGACTTTTTGGATTGTCCAAGTTGCATACATCATTGCCACTCCTTCTTTTACCCTTTGCTTTTCTCCAGAACACCCCGTATCACTACGAACATCCAATCCCATTGGATAAATCCATCGTATGGTTATATACGAACTCGAAGGAACCTTTTCGATGATGGATTCTGGTTCTAGAGAAAAAGAATAGGACTATTCAGTTGTCTTTTCCTTTTACCTTCTCTCAGGTTGTGAGGACTCCTAGGATTGGGAGACGGTATACCTATTACGCTTATTAGATAGTCTTCTTCCAAACAATAGGCAGGTGCCGAAATGTAGGGAATGAAGAAGGCTAATTAGCCTAAGTATGGTGTGCAGAAAGTAATAAGTAAAGACAAATAAAGGGATTAGAAAGAGGGCAAAGTAAAATGCGACTGCTATGATTCACGACCAAATCATGTATTTCATCGCCACTCCTACTTCACCTTTGTATTTCTCCAGAACACCCCGTATCACTATGAACATCCGATTCCATTGGATAAATCCATCGTATGGTTATATACGAACTCGAAGTAACTTTTTCGAGGATGGATTCTGGTTCAGGAGAAATAAGAATAAGGTTTATTCAGTTGTCTTTTATCCTTACCTTCTCTCAGGTTGCGAGTGCTCCTAGGATTAGGAGAGTACACCTATTATGCTTATTGGATAGTCTTCTTCCAAACCATAGGCTGGTGCCGAACGGTAGGGAAGGAAGAAAACCACTCAGCTTAACGATGGTGTACAGAAGGTAATGACTAAAGACAAATAAAGGGATTTGGAGAGATGGCAACGAAATATACAGTTGCAGTCATGAATCTGGAAGAGGTATTACTAGGAATACCCGGATACCCCTTCGAAACATTTTCATGTTTCAGTTTCACTATGCGTTGTTAATAGAAAAACTGATTTCCCAATTAGATACTTACTCCAGGGTATGTATTTACCAGGTTTTGATTCTCACATCTGTATGGTTTTACAGATGATGAGTGGGAGTAAGTTATTGGGAATTAGGTGATCATCCTTATTATATCAGAATTTGTTGTAATTGGTGATATTTGAGGAAATCGCCTGGGTACAGTTTTCAACCTACGACGCACAGGGTTTGAGTTATTAAACTCAGGGGACTTATACAAAGTATTGTATGATAGTCCAGTGTCCATTAGGACAAAGGGATTGGTTCTCGTACTATATTCTGTTTACTTGTGACTTCTCAAGTTTTGGACAAATATTTCGTAGAAATATAAGGTCCAAGTTTGAGAAGTTATAGGTATAAGAATAAAGTAGAGAACCAGGTGTCGCAAGTATCGGGATTCTTCAAGGTGATCGAAGATGTAGATACTTGTGTTATGGTATTCAGTTAATAGTGATGGTTTTAAGAAACTTGTTTCTCTTTCAGGTTACTCATAATTGGATGCATTCCTAAGTTGAGTAATACCGATCGACCTCTCTCTATTTAGTTAGACATGCACTGGAGATAGCTGCATGATTTGAATCCGGTTCCAATTAAATTAGTGCTTTTGTTTCTATATTAGATATATATATAATCAATTTATATCTTAACGATGTTAAGGTATAGGGAGTCTTCCGGCTGATGCTTAAAACCAGAATCCGGATAAACTCAGGGCACGTTTCAGTAAAGGTTGTTTATGGGTTATCCCGGGCTTTAACGAGGGTTAACTTTCTACCATCTGGAAGATCAATAGTGATATTGTTCTTGACTCGCCACAGTTTTAGTAAAATAGAATTTTTTCAGTAAACAATAGTGGGAGTATGGTAGAACTGGAAGTGATTCTAGAACCACAAACGATTACGGAAAATTTAATAGGATCTAAAGATTCAATCAGGATTGACATTCCATTAGCCACTCCGCAGATATGGAGGGTAACCTCAGCCACCCGAGAGGTACTCAGGTAGCCTCAAGGACGGTGACAGGGAGGTTCTTGTTTATCCGGACTTGATACTACTGTTGTTCCAGACTATGAGACCCGGCAGAAGGATGAGTATAGCGTCATTCTAAACTAGCTTTAGAAGTGCACGTGTATATGACTCTGCCAGAGGGTTGTCGTAGTCAGTGGGAGCAACGGAAGCGTAGTGGACAAGTAGCATGTCTATTTATAGACTAAAGCGGATATGGCGGAGATAGATCATCTATTTTGATGTGGCAGTCATAGGTTTTTGACTTCATCAGAATAGGAGATGGATCTGTTAAGAAAGTAGTAGGGTGTGTGTCCTGGTATTGAGGATGACATACACACAATAGGAGGTGAAATTCCTATACTACGATCGGTTATACTTTAGTTGTCACACGGTGTTTTCTCCACATAGGTTATGGATATAATATCAGGCATTCTGATTACTGGATCTATGGTTTTAGATCTAGATTTGGGAAGTGTCCCGATCTGGGTACTTAGACAGTATTCTAAAAACATTTTAGAATGGACAGCTCCTAGCATGGTGGTGAACCTGTAGGTGATGGAGTCACCCTCTCTAAAGGTGTCTTACAGACTAAAGGGGAGAGGGATGTGTATGATTGGCATATCCCTTGCTTAGGCAATTGAGTCAATCATGACATGTCAAGTACCACACCAGATGTTGTTTTTGCACTAAATACAATAAGTTGATATATTAATCTAATCCTGGAGAAAAACGAATGGAAGCAGTTTATGAATATAAGTGAATGTTCTAGGGATTTGATAACGGCAGCCTCCTTTGGGAGACGGTTATCATTCCAAGCTTCCAAGGTGACCTGAATGACAGAGTGACTGTCAGAGTTATTGTTTTCCCTCTGACGAGGGGCAGTATTTTGGACAGGTGGTCCAAGCGGATACTGAGGATGGCATGGCGCAGCATACTGATTAAGTTCAATAGACAATACAGTCTAAGATGTTTGCTGGATTTAGAGTTCATTTGTGAACTGGGTCTCATCAGATATCCAGAAATGTTCTATGACAGATATTGCTCATTTCGGGAGATAGTTTTCTCCGCGAAGTTGAGATAAAGAGAGACATAGAAAGAAACATTGGAGCGGATCCACTCACTGAGGCTATTTCTTGAATGCAATAGTTTTACAAACGAGGTTTATGAAACTGATTAGTAGAGGAGTTGGGTGTTCGGTATCACACGGGCTGTGAGTATACGACATCGCAATAATTAGCCTTAAGTGCAAGTGGGAGATTGTTGGCTATAGTGCCTTCAAGGCAATTATCATGATGATTGAGCGAGGACCTATACCGATAAAACAGTCTTACTCGAGATGATAGTATGCTATCTGGTTTGTCTTTATCATCATATATTGATAAAACCCATAGGATTCTTGCTTGACTGCCAGCATTGTGATGGAGATCACATACGTGGGAGCTGGGGGTCTATAAGCACATCCTTAAATGTCCCTAGTCGTAGGAGTATCGAGACTGGGCATCGATACTCCAGTGTAGACTGGTGTATACTTATCTAGACCCTGACGAGGGGCGGTGGCCGGTCTCATAAGCCATTGGTGTTAGTTGTTCACCTAAGATAGTATGCAGGTGCTCATTGGGTTATGAGTACACTGGACGGACTTGCCGGGAACATGCTAGTTGGTATTATACCTATAGTCAGATAGCAGTTCCCTGGTGACATGTGTACAGGTTAGTCTGTCGACCTGAGATCATCATTTGTCTCGTGTGAGTTCCCACTATGCTTTGATTACTACCCTACCACAGCTCAAAGGAGTCGTGCAAACAGGTTTTAGTTAGGTACAGTCCCGAGCCACATGGAGGCAATGAGCGGATCGTCGGGGATTCGTCTCTCCCGGTATTGGGGGTTGATGTCGCGCAGTG
Organism: Agapanthus africanus; assembly: GCA_030015575.1. Lineage (NCBI taxonomy): Eukaryota > Viridiplantae > Streptophyta > Magnoliopsida > Asparagales > Amaryllidaceae > Agapanthus > Agapanthus africanus. The sequence continues at coordinate 637,505,346 of CM057337.1, forward strand.
CACGGATGGCCATCACTAGAAATCCTCGGCCGGGGTATGTGAGAACTACCGATCCAGGATCGATAGTTTCTCAGGTAGTGATGGGTTTCATACCGACACGAATAATCACGTTGTTAGGGGTCTGACTTTCTCCACCTCCTTAGACTCGATATGCGATACTCTTAGACGAACAGACCGGACTGTACGGATATTGTCACTGACAGGCTCAGTAGGGGTTCGGATGAGTTTGCTCGTCGGCCTTCCTTTCGCTCAATACCTGGGTAGCCGTTACGTACAGCTAGTGCCATTGACGTGCTTATGGTTAAACCTACTGCCATCGTATTGACGAGTTTTTAGAGTCCCACACAGAGGGTTTTCACGGCTCAGGCGATATGGTGTAGTTGTTGTATGTTGGTACATACAGGTGTTCGATTAAATATGTGCACAGGCTTCGCAGACTTTAATCGGACGGATGATAATACTAGCGGCTTAGGATTAAGCCAGATTGTTAAATCAAGTTTTGATTTAATAATTTACATATGTATTTATATATATGTCTTCTAGTATTATTGCTTACTATTTATTTTTCTCTCTTTGGCTATTCGTATTTTCGTACGAATACGCGTATGTGTATTCCGATACATATACCGGGAAGCATTCCGTATTTATACGGAATGGCTTCTAGAAGTTGCCACCTCATTATTGATTTTCTTTTGAAAATCATTTGTTTTAGATGAGGTGGAAATGGTGACATGGCAAAGGCATGGGTCTTTTGGTCAAAGCATGGACTTTGTTCATGTAGAGATTGGTATGGTCTCATTTGTTTATTGTTAATTAGCAAAGGGTTTTTGGTGTGCATTTGGGGGGGGGGGGGGCGGCCACTTCTTTGAGGGGATGAGGCTTGCTCATTTTGATATACACACTCACACCAAAAACACTTAGCTAATTTTCTAAGCTCATGCCACTAGTTTAGCTCACCTCTTCTTCATCTTGACTTGTTGCACACTTGAGCTCATGGTTGAGAGAAAGAATTATAGTGACACTATCCTACACTCCCCACTCTCCACTACTAGCAATTTTTAAGAGTCGGTTGGTTCGATTGGCGAACCTGAAGCTTGTGCCGTTTCTCTCGGGTGGATCATCGGAGATGAAGGAAGACCGGCAACCAAAGTCGATCCGCATCGCTAGGATCTTGGAAATGGTTGAAGACCCGAAGGACTTGGTTCATTAGGTATAACCATTCTATCTCCTTTTGTTAGCTTGCTAGTTTTAGGGTTAATGGTTTCGATCTTGCAAAAACGGGTAATGGTAGCGCCGGGTTTTAAGAAATTTTTGTTCTGCATTTGGCCACGGTTCGATGGCCGGGGCGCTCCCACTACCCAACAAAAATAATGCTCTTTCATGCAGGTTTTCAAGCAATCACTTTCCAACAATGTCTCCGAAGATGAACTCAGCTCTCGATACAGCTCCCATCTCCTACACGATGAAGATAGACTCCAGGACGGTCCTTCCAGCCAGTCTCGGGCGACATTGGGAGTAGGAGCCGCTACCATTTGGCTCTATTATGTTCGTGTCAACTAACGCCGTCCCAGCTTCTCAAGCTCCGGTAACAGACAAACCGGTCTCAAAGGGGAAGAGGCCAAATGTGGTGGTCTCGAAGGCTCCCCAACTCAAACGCAAGTCGGTGTTTGAGCGGCTCTCTTTGGCCCCGGCTGGGGGCAAGGCCATCAACACCAACAAAGCAACAAGGCATCTCGAGCAAGCTCCGGCGGTGCCCCTGACAACTGCTCGATCGGGCGTATTCTCTAAGCTCCCCGCTAATCGACTCACGGTGGCTTCCCAGGAAACAGATGCCCGCCAACCCCTTGAAATTGAGAAGCTAAGGCAGAAAAGGCTTAGGTATAGAGCCAACAGAAGGGCTAGGGCTCCTGCTTGGCTGAACCTTATGAGGTCCGAGGAACAGGGTTACCCCGCCAAAGATGAGGGAATGGCTGAATGTGTTATCCACACCGTCTACATGGTGGGCACTCATCCCAGCGACAACCTTCGCAGCAAAAGCAAGGATGGGGCCACCACATCTCAAATCCAATCTGGCTTGAATGTGGTTGCCGCTTCCCAAGAACAGTCGCCTCCGCTGGGTGATGAAAACCCTCTCGATGAGGATGATAGGCAGAAAGACGCTTCGGTCCATGAGGAGTCGGTCTCGAAAAGCGAAGATGAGCCAATCTTCCGTCCCAAGAACGCAGAGCAGCAACTTCTCCAAGAGCTCCGAAAACAGCTCAGAAGTAAAGATAAGGAGATGGCCAAACTTTACTCCAAAATTGACGACTTGACGAATGTCGTCTTGCAGCTCACGGCCCGACTTGCCTCTCAGCTGCCCAATCAAGCGCAGGGCTCTACTCATGAACCGGGAAACGGTGTCCCAAGGCAGCCGACGCCTATTCCCTCAAATCCAAAGGTGGGCGGACCGCATGAAAGTCAGTCGCATCCTATCTCGGGAAATGTCTTGGCTACCGATGACAGTAGCCCGCTAACTCAAGATCAAATCATGGATTTGGTTGCCAGCAAAGTCAAAACATTGGTGGTCGAAGCCGAAGCGCAAAAAGATATTAGCGGTAGTGGGAGACCATATCCTGCTCAGTATGATCTGGTAGAATTTCCCAGCGGCTATGTCATTCCTAAATTCGGAAGATTTGATGGGACGGGAAATGCGAATCAGCACATCGCCCACTTCAAAGCCTCATGCGGGAATACTGGGGGCAACGATGCGCTTCTCCTCCGCCAGTTCGTTAATAGCTTGACCGATGTTGCTTTCGACTGGTACGCGAGCATACTGGATGGCTCCGTTACTACTTTCGTCCAAATGGAATCTTTGTTTCAACAAAGGTTCATGAGCGTCAGTGATAAGATCACCATTGCCGAGCTCGTAAAGACCAAGCTAAAGAACAACGAAAGCAGCACGGATTTTATAACCCGATGGCGCAATCTCTCCGTCAAATGTGAACCGCCGATAGAGCAGGACCAATCTGTCAGTCTCCTCATCGGAAATCTCAACAATTGGATGGCCCCGTTTCTATGCACCGCGGGTCTCAAAACATTCCAAGAACTGACCAGGAAAGTTCAGATGCTGGAGCGCTCAAAGCAGGAGTCCTCCTCGGATTCCCAAAATAGCAATAGGTCTCGGAGAAACCGAAAAGACGATAATCGCAAAAACGGGAATTCCGACGATTCTGAATTTTTTAACACTTCGGCTATCCGAAATAAGCAAGAGATGAGCGGGCCTAGTGCCAACCAGCCTCGGAAGCCAGGGTTCAGAGAGGGAGGAGAATCTCCACTCAAAGAGAAGCTAAATAAGGTCTATTCCTTCAGAAAGGACAAAATCCGTAAAATATTCAAAGACGCCCTGAGGAACGGTTTACAACTGCCAGAGTCAAAAAGACCGCAGGAAGCGAATATGGCCGACGACCCCAAATACTGCCCCTATCACAGAGTGATAGGTCATGCCATTGAGGACTGCTTCGTCTTCAAAGATTGGGTCGAAAAGCAATACAAGGCAGGAGAGATAGAACTGTCTAAAGGCGTGTTGACAAACAGTCCAGCTGCGACCACCAATTTCATACAAACGGAGACCGAAGTTCTTCGTGAAACTGATTCTCTCAGACATCTGCCTTTCTCTGAAAACAATCGACCACCACGTCATTAAACTGGGAACAATCGACATCTAAGTCGTTAAACTGGGAATGTAAAAAAAAATTGTAAATAAAAAAAAGGAATGTGTAAATAAATAAATAAAAAGAAAAGCCGAAATGATGGGGCAACTCGCAATAAGAATCAACGAGTAAAAATAAAGATGAAAAATAAAGCCGAAATGATAGGGCAACCGCGAATAAATAGCCGAAATGATAGGGCAATCGCGACCTTCACGATAAAAAAAGCTGAAATGGTAGAGCAATCGCAGCAAAACAAAATAAAAATACAAAAACAAAAAAACAAAACAAAAAAAACAAAACAAAAAAAACGGCGAATGATGAGTCGCTCCTGGTACCATATTCTAGTGTAGCGATGCAGACGCCAACCAAAATCCAATTTTCCAAAATTCTCCCAGCCCTACGGCCAGTCCCCAAATTGACTACCGAATACAATCCACGGGATCAAATAATTCTCATCATACTCATGCTCCACCGTAGTCACCAGTTATGCGACTGGTCTCCGCCCTTGGAATTATGGTCCATTGGAAAGACCCACTCATGTGTCCTCACGATGCATGAGAAGAACAAACCTTCGTGGGATCCTTACGACTCACAAAGGAGAAACACACTTAGGAGTCCTCACGACTCCTAAGGAGAAAATACACCTACAGGATCCTTACGACCCGTAGGGAGAAAATGCTTTTATGGGACCCTCACGGCCCATAAAATTGAAAAGCCTTAGGTGATAGGGATCTAAACCTGTCTCCTAAGCCATCGCTCCCCAATCCCTAAGTGGCGAATGATGAGTCGCTCCTGGTATCATATTCCAGTGGAGCGATGCAGACGCCAACCTAATTCCAAATCCCAATCCCTAAATGGCGAATGATGAGTCGCTCCTGGTACCATATTCCAGTGCAGCGATGCAGACGCCAACCAAATTCTAAATTCCAATCCCTAAATGGTGAATGATGAGTTGCTCCTGATACCATATTCCAGTGCAGCGATGCAGACGCCAACCAAATTCCAAATCCCATACCCCAACGGCGAATGATGAGTCGCTCCTGGTACCATATTCCAGTGCAGCGATGCAGACACCGACAAAGTCCCGAAATTTTTTCGGCCCTACGGTCTGGATCATACATCCTGCAAAACCGTATACAATTCACGGGCGTAAAACAATCCCAATCTCTCCCAAGTCTTACCGGTGAGATCACATTCAAAGTCCAAAAAAAAGGGTATGTCCATAAGCAAAATGGGCACGGATGAAAACCCGAAAGGGCTCCGTGAGTAAAAACAGCAGAACTGCCGGCGAGTTTGTGAAAACCCGAAAGGGTGCAAACTCGTAAAAAAAGGGAGATGAAATGCACTCACAAAGTCCTCTCGACTCTGTGAGGAGAAAATTCCCGCGTGAGATCCTTACGACTCACAAAGGAGCAACACAATTAGGAGTCCCCACGACTCCTAAGGAGAAAATACACCTAGGGGATCCTTACGACCCATAAGGAGAAAATGCTTTGTGAGACCCTTACGGCTCATAAAATTGAAAAGTCTTAGGTGATAGGGACCTAAAATCTATCTCCTAAGCCATCGCTTCCTGATAAGCAGGCGCAAATGATGATTTTCTCCTGGTACCATATTCCAGTGTAGCGATACTGATGCCAAGCAAAAACCAATTCCCAAATCCTCCCGGGGCAAATGATGAGTTGCTCCTGGCATTATTCCAGTGCAGCAATGCAGATGCCGACAAAAAAAATCCCCAAATCCTCTCATGGCAAATGATGATTCGCTCCTGATACCATATTCCAGTGTAGCGATGCTGATGTCAATCCAAATCAAATCAAACCAACAACCTCTGCGGCGGAATCATGCTCCGTCCCAGAATTTACCCCGTGTCGAAATCATGCTTCGCCTCGGGATATCTACCTTCCCTGCCGGAATTATGCTCCGCCTCGGAATCAAATCAACCAACAAGCTCTGCGCCGGAATCATGCTCCATCTCAGAATGTACCCCGTGTCAAAATCATGCTTCGCCTCGGAGTATTTGCCTTCCTCGTCGGAATTATACTTCGCCAGGGAATCAACCTCTGCATCGAAATTATGCTTCGGTCAGAATGTCTACCGCTCTTCGGAATGATGCTCCGATCCCTCTGGAATCATGCTCCGCTCTTCGGAATGATGCTCCGATCCCTGGAATTATGCTCCACCATTCGGAATGATGTTCCGATCCTTGGAATTATGCTCCGCCCTTCGGAATGATGCTCCGATCTCTGGAATCATACTCTGCCCTTCGGAATGATGCTCAGATCCTTGGAATCATGCTCCGCTCTTCGGAATGATGCTCCGATCCTCGGAATTATGCTCTAACCCCCTGGATTCATGCTCTGATCCTTGGAATTATGCTCTGAACCCCTGGAATCATGCTCCGCCCTTCGGAATGATGCTCCAAACCCTGGAATTATGCTCCGCAAATCGGAACGATGCTCCGATCCCCGGGATTCATGCTCCCTGAGGGATACTCCGACCCTGGAATTATGCTCCGCGAATCAGAATGATGCTCCGATCCCCGGGAATCATGCTCCTCGGGATGATGCTCCGCCCCTGGAATGATGTTCCACCTTGAAGTCCAGCATCAAGATCCATCAATTTCATGCACACAACTCAAATATGCGGTGTGCATTCATTGATGGGGGCACTTTGTTGGGGTCAAAATTTGCACCCCGGTTGACCAAGTCAAAGTCAAGGTCAACCCCAAGCCAGGTGGGCCCAAGCCCAAGCAAGTGGGCCAATGCCCGGGTCGAGCCCAAACACGAAGCGTCCGGCCATCCGCCTTACCAAAATAAGAATCATGTAACAAATAATTTTGATTTAATTTTTGTGCATGAATGTATGCAAAATGGGCATAAAGCCATTTTTTTGTAAGCCCATGGCTTATGTGCAAAAAGAAATGGCACATGAGCCATGGGATAGGCAAAATGCCATTTTGCAAAACCCAAGGGGCTATATATAAATATGTAAGCCTATATAAGGCAACATGATGATGAATAAAGTAATACTTTTTCATTCCCCCAAAAAACTAGGGTTCTTTGTGCCTCCTGCTCCTTCTCCAAGGTTCTAAACCTTCTCATTTCTTTTGAATTAATCAAGAGTTTTACTCTTTCTTTTCCAAAAATAAGTAGTTTTCCACCACAAAACCCACAAAGGGGAACTCAGATCTCCCATCAGATCTCAAAAAGCAGAGATTTTTAAAATCTCCTACTTCTTGATCTTCAAGATCCGGCCAACAAAGGAAGAAGAAGGAGACCCATCTCCAGAAGCCCCACTTTGGGGAAGAACTAGGGCTCAAGGGGAGAAGCCCTTCATCAGCTTCAAAACATCCTAGGAGTTTAACTCCTCACACACACACACACACACACACACACACACACACACGTCGAATAATAAGTGCTCCTTTCTGGGAGTACAACTCCCATTGTAGGGACCAAGTCCTTTTTGCTGCTCGAGCGCCCACGTGTTGACACGTGGCATGCTAGCGCTCTTGTGCTCGGAGCGCTAGCGCCCGAGCGTCCACGTGCTGACATATGGTGCGCTAGCGCTCAGAGCGCTAGCACCCAAAGCGTAGCGCCCGAGTTCCCACGTGGTGACACGTGGTGCGCTAGCGCTCAAAGCGCCAGAGCTCTAGCGCCCAGAGTGCTAGTGCCCGAGCGCCCACGTGCTGACACGTAGCGCGCTAGCGTCCGAGCGCCCACGTGCTGACACGTAGCGCGCTAGCGCCCAAAGCGCTAGCGCCCGAGCGCCCACGTAGTGCGCTAGCACTCAAAGCGCTGGCGCGGCCCCACGCATCCTTTGGATGCCTTTCCTCCCTTTTATATATATATATATATACATATATATAGATATAGATATATATACATATATATATATACATATGTATACATATATACACACACACACATACTCTACAACACTATCCCCCTAAAAAAAATTTGGGCCGAGGCGCTGCCCCGCACCCTGCAAGGGGGCTGCTAGCCCCCTTGACCCCCAGCTGGCTATCCGGATAGCGGGGCCCCCGATATATCCAAGCCCCCCTCCAAAACAAAACACACGTACACTGCACATTGAGTTCGCATGACCAGTTTAACCCATCAATCGGAGGTTCCCTCGCTCCAAAGGCGAGGGGTAATTAACGGCGGCTTAGTCCACGGCTGCCGGAGATTCGGATCCCAACAATCATTAAACCCCTGCCAACCCTAGGCAGGGGGAATCTTTAGTACGCCTGAAAAGCACGCGCGTATTCCTATTTCAATGGGGTGACGCAAAACACTCTACAACCGGGAGTACCGAACAACCATCCTAGCCCAGCCTTTTGTAACTACTGCAAAAGAGATGGGCATATGATGAAAGACTGCCGGCGAGCCAAATGTCTTTGCTTAGTCTGCGGCTCAGCTACTCATGGTATTGAGTCTTGTCCCAAAAGACAAAATCCATATGTTGCACCCAGGCCAGCAATCACTTACCAGCAGAGACCAGCCTTCAGGCACCTGCTCCAAGACTCGCACTCCCTGCTCCATCACCTAGAGGACTACGAACTGCACCTCCTCCTCGTCAGTTCCATTAAACTCAACGAAATATTCCGAGTAATGCTCCTCAGGCCAGGAGGAATGTACCACGGCGACAGGCTTTCACGATGACCGTGGAAGAAGCTGAGCCCACTGGCCAAGTTATCACTGGTAACATTTTCTTCTCAAACTTTTCTTTCAGTCTTGCTACCTATTTACATACTTTTACTTATACCAAAATCATATCCCACATACCTTAGGTACAATCTTAGTAGCCTCACTACCTGCACTAGCACTGTTCGATACTGGAGCATCACATTGCTTTATGTGGCAACAGTTCGTCCGAACTTATGTTATTCCAGTCACACCGCTTGTATCCAGTTGGAATGTCAGTTCAGGAAATGGTGTTCTAAAGACAACAATGGGATACAGCATGTGTCCAGTAGTCGTCTGCAGCAGAGAATTCTATGCTGACTTCAAGGTACTGGACATACTGAACTTCGATGTGGTTCTAGGTATGGATTGGCTCGGAACCTTCTATACTACCATCGACTGTCGTCAAAGGAGGGTAGTATTCAAGATCCCAAACCATCCGGTCTTCTATTTTAAAAGTGGAGACCGTACCCTGGAGCCAAGTACATACAAAGCGAAGCCAAGGGAAGCAGTGATTGCAGCAACTCAAGCAGAGGAAGAATCAAAGCCAGAAGTGGTTCGAGAGTTCGACGATGTATTTCCTGACGATATATCAGGTTTGCCTCCCGATCGAGCTCTTGAATTCAGTATTGATTTAGTACCAGGAGCACAACCGGTGATCAAAGCACCTTATCGATTAAGTCCGGAAGGTTTGAAGGAAGTCCGAACTCAGTTGGACGAATTATTGACGAAAGGATGGATTCGTCCCAGCACTTCAAGTTGGGGATCACCAGTATTACTTGTGAAGAAGAAGGAAGGTTCATACAGAATGTGCATCGATTATAGAGCCTTGAATGAAGTAACGATAAAGAACAAGTATCCACTCCCGCGCATCGACGATTTATTCGATCAACTAAGTGGATCTTGTGTTTTCTCCAAGTTAGATCTTCGTTCAGGTTATCATCAGGTGAAGGTCAAGGAAGCTGATATTCATAAAACGGTTTTCAGAACTCGCTATGGTCATTACGAATTTCTAGTGATGCCATTTGGAGTGACCAACGCACCAACAATATTCATGAACCTAATGAATCAAGTTTTCCTGGAGTACTTAGACAGGTTCGTTGTCATCTTCATCGACGACATCCTGGTGTATTCAAAGAGTCGGAAAGAGCATGCCGAGCACCTACGAATTGTCCTGGAAACTCTACGACAACATCAATTATATGCCAAGTACGGCAAATGCGAGTTTTGGCTAGATCAAGTTAGTTTTCTTAGACATATCGTATCAGGTGAAGGAATCTTTGTGGATCCAGCGAAAGTGTCAGCAGTAAGCGAATGGCCGACACCAAAGTCAGTGAAGGACATTCGGAGTTTCTTAGGTCTAGCTGGATATTACAGAAGGTTCATTGAAGGCTTTTCTAAAATAGCAACACCCCTGACCAAGCTCACACGTAAAGATGAAGAATTTGTGTGGTCAGAAGCATGCGAACAAGCTTTCGTAGAACTCAAGTCAAGGTTGATATCAGCGCCTATTCTCGTTATACCGGACCAGTCTGGAGGATTCGAAGTGCATTGTGATGCATCCGGTAAGGGATTAGGATGTGTTCTACATCAGCACGGTAAGGTTGTGGCTTATGCTTCAAGACAGCTGAAGACTCATGAGCGCAATTATCCGACGCATGATTTAGAGTTGGCAGCCGTTATCTTTGCTCTTAAGATTTAGCGCCATTATCTTCTTGATGAACGAGTGAACATATACACAGATCACAAGAGCCTAAAATATGTGTTTACTCAAAAAGAGTTGAATATGCGACAGAGACGATGGTTAGAACTCATGGCGGACTTCGACATCAACCTGCAATATCACCCAGGGAAGGTGAATGTGGTACCTGATGCCCTTAGTCGCCAACCATTATCGATGAATCTTACCGCGCAATGGAAGCTTCAACAAGACTTGCATCAGATGGAGATTGAAGTAGAAGTTTAATGAATTTACAAGTTCAATCTACCATTGTCAACCAGATCAAAATAGCTCAAACAAGTGATGCTAAGTTGCAAAAGATCAGAGAACAAGTAGAGAATGGACTCAGAACAGACTTCATCATCCATGAAGACGGATCTTTGAGATACGGCAGTAGATTGTGTGTACCAAAAGGTCATGTTTAGGAAGAGTTAATGAAAGAAGCTCACAGCTCTCCCTACTCAGTACACCAAGGAGGTACAAAGATATACAAAGATCTACGTCAGAATTACTGGTGGTATGGAATGAATCGTGAAGTAGCCAGAAGCGTCGCTAAATACTTGGTGTGTCAGCAAGTAAAGGCTGAATATCACAGGACTGCTGAATTACTTCAACCGTTACCTATCCCAGAATGGAAGTGGCAACACATCACGATGGATTTTGTGACTGCTCTCCCTCGCAGCACAAAGGGTAACGTTGCGGTATGGGTTATTGTGGATCGACTCACAAAGTCGGCTCACTTCATCCCATTTTGAGTTGGCCAATCAACTGAGACATTAGCAAAGAAGTACATGGAGGTAAGAATCTACTTAAGATTTAAACTCTCATACAGGAAATTGTGAGACTTTATGGAGTACCGGTCTGCATTGTCTCCGATCGTGACACCAGGTTCCGATCACAATTTTGGCAGAGTCTGCAAGTAAGCTTGGGAACAGGTCTGAAATTCAGCACGGCTTATCATCCACAAACAGATGGTCAGTCTGAGCGAACTATTCAGATCTTGGAGGATATGCTCAGAGCGTGTATGTTAGACTTCAGAGGATCGTGGGAAGATCACCTATATCTTGTGGAGTTTTCGTACAGCAACAGCTACCAAGCAAGCATAGGAATGGCACCTTTTGCAGCGCTTTATGGAAGAAAGTGTCGATCACCATTAAGTTGGGACGACATCGGAGATAGGGAACTTTTTGGACCTGAGATGATAGTAGCAACTGTTGATGTGGTTCGTACTATCAAAGAAAAGATGCGCATAGCCCAAGATCGACAGAAGCACTGGGCTGATGCAAAGCGACGTCATTTGGAGTTCCAGCAGGGAGATCATGTATTCTTAAAGATATCTCCGAACCGTGGAGTGATCCAATTTGGAAGACCGGGTAAGCTAATTCCAAGATACATTGGACCATTCGACATACTCGAACGAGTCGGTGAAGTGGCATACCGCTTGGCACTTCCACCTTCATTGGAAGGAGTGCATAATGTGTTCCACATATCCCAACTCAGAAAGTATGTGAGTGATCCCAGCCATGTTCTCGATCATTCCGAGCTCACTATACAGCCCGACTTATCTTGTGAGCAACAACCTATGGAGATCCTGGACAGGAAAGTGAAGTCATTTCGGAACAAGGAAGTCAACTTGGTTCGAGTGGTGTGGAGAAAAAACACTTCAGGAGAATCAACATGGGAAAGGGAAGATGAGATGCGTGCAAGATATCCTCATCTCTTTGTAAACTACTCCTTAAAATAAAATTTGTAAACTTCGAGAATGAAATTTTTGTAAGGAGGGTAGACTGTAACAACTCCAATTTTAGTGTATAAAAATTTGTTTAAAAGTTAATGTATACTTGGGATATTTGCATTTCCTATGAGTACTATAAGTAATTGTTTTGCTTTTTAATAGTAAGAAGGAGCTTGTAACTTATTGGTAATACCTTGCACTGCTGAACCAAAGCACCAGAGTTCCCCTCAGGGTAATCAAGTTCCTCGAGCGAGGAATCCACCCACATTATTTTTTAATATTGTTTTCTTTTAAATTTTTAGAATCCCAAGAGTCTACACGTGCTAAACCCGTAAAACCAAAAGGCACATATAAAACAAACTGATCCAGGAGACTAACCAGGAGGCGGGGGATACATGGCCCCCCTGACTCGGCCCGACTCGGGCCGGCGGCGCAGCCGAATCGGCCGGCGGAACCGGTCCGACCGAGTCGGATCGCCGAGTCTTCTTCATAACCCTTGTGCCTCTTTGTCTTCTTGAAACCCCTGTCATGTTTAATTTTCCTGAATTATTACAGAGAATTAAAAATCCAGTTAAAACTCTTTTTAATACAAAATTAAATACATTTTTCTTCACACCCTTTCACCTACGCTAACCTTAGTTTTACCCTATAAATACCATCTCTAAACACACACCCCTCACTTACAAATTGTGTCCAAACTTTTAAGAAAACTCTCTAGAATTTTTGTGTACAAGTGGAGTTAGCGAAGGGCAAAGCTCCGGCGAAATTCCGACGACGGCCCAAGGAGCTTCCGGCGACGAAACGACGCACCAGAACCTACTTCCTCTCCCTCTTCCTCTCCTCTAATTTGAAATCCCATAAGTCCCCCCTCCCCTTCTCTATTCTATTCTAAAAATTTATAAAACTAAAACCCGACGGAAACGGAGTTAATCCGACTTCCGATTCGGTATTTCTTAAAAAGTTTAACTTTCCTCAAATACAACCATACCAAACTCTTGCATCTTAACTATTAATCATTAACAAAATATATTGAACAAGTTTTATAGCAAAATATTTCATTTTCTAACTTTTACCGCTCTTTTTCAGAAAAATGCCATGTAGTTTAGTTTCGACATTAAATATCATAAATCCTTGCTATACCTTTAGATAGTTCATGAGGTAACAACCTACCTCTTCACAACAATCATATGTAACATAGCACGATGATATTGGGAAACATAGTTTTAGGAAAATACGGTTTTACACAAAACTACCTCAAACTTATAAAAACCTTTTTCTACAAGATTATGTACTTTAAACAAATCTTTGCAAAGCGCCGCTATAACCCATTTGGGGAATCCGTTCGGGATGGTGCGGATTATTGCACATCCTCGGCCTTAGTAGTGCGAGATGCAGACCTCCGCAAAGAACATTCGGTCTCGAGAGATTTAAAATACAAATATCTTAAGAAAATGAGATTTCTAGAAAATAATAAATTAAAATTATTTATATATATATATATATATATGTATTACCAAAATATCTATTTTTGTTATAATATCAATATTCCAACTTTTCTTAGTCAAAAGAATCACTTTACATGAAAATACTATGCAATTCTATACAAGTTCAATATTACAGATAAATACCATATATTATGAAATTAGGTTTTATTCACTAGAAATGTCACATATATAAAATCTACATCTTTGAAAACTCTAAAGACGATAATTAAATACTTGGGGTGTATCTTGAAAACTATACAAAATTATTTTTACATAAAACCCCCTCAAGTTCTATAAATTACCCTGTGGACCCTAGTAAACATAGGTTTAAGGGGGATCAATCTTTTGAACCTCAGGGAGCCGGAGATGTGGGTGCTTGCCTATTTAAGGTAGACAACTTAACAAACGGTGTTATCAACACGGTAATCGTCTTTGAAAAAGACACAAATCCTGCCGTCCATGTGCAGCGGTTACCGATAACATCAAAACTTAATTCAGGATTAAAATTCTTTTCTAATTGTCTGACTCAGATTGAGTCTCATTATAATCAATCTGAGTTGAATATGATTCAAGTACAATATACAATATAACAATTCAATATGAATCCATATATTCAATCTGTTCAAACTATTCAATCTATATTGACTGAACCGAACTATGGATATACTTCTATTTACATGATTCTCCGGTCACATCCATGATTCTCCAGTTACATCCATTTATTGATATCATGGTTTCGGCAAGTCATCCCATTATACAATTTATAGTACAAGATAATATAAGTTGCAATACAATACAAACAATACAATCAAGAAATCGCGGGGTTTAAGGGATAGATTGGTACGGAAGGTGTTAGAAGTGGCACGAGACTGCAACCATTAAGACACCTAACCTGAATTCAATCGCCGTTGTTCCGGGCATTCTAACGGAGCCTTGTATTCCATTTGCCTTTAGTCTCTGGCATATAGAGACTCCTCTAGTATACACCGGCTTCTTCTGTACCAAGCTACAAACAACAGCGTTATCCATATAATACAACTTTAAAAACTACATTCTCTCTTAATCTATTTTACGTCTCCCTTATCTTTGGGACTTACCGAGCGATTGTTCGCTAATGACATTCCTTCTCTTTCTTCTTTAGAATGTTGTCAGGTGATTCAGACCTTCAGGAAATCGAGCCCAGCGCCGAAGACGTGGACCAGTTTACTGAAGATCCTGAGCTGTAGTTTCACTTGTACCTTTTCCTTTACATTCTGTATTTTCCTTTTCTGTTATGCCACTGTTTAGGCATTGCTTTCATTCAGATGTATTTACTTTTTCCCATGTACTGTAAAAGAATGTTAATAAATAAAGTTGTTGTTCATTACATTTGTCTCTTGTGTATATTTCTTTTATATTGCTCAGATACGCTTAGCGTATTTACTTCAGAGTAAATACGTAGTGGTCTCGTCGTGTCCTCTGCCCATATACTGGGAAGCGGAGCGTGACAAAGTGCCACGCAAAGGTTGCACCACCTTAGTAGATTCTTTACCGATAGTCAAGACTCTATCGACAAAGGTTATGCTGTCCCCAAGCATACACGGGTGGAGGACCAGTTGCCGAACCTCTCGCTGCGACGGGTCTGACGCAGAAGCGTCAACCAAATACATGACCCGAGGAAAGTTATAGCTGCCGTAGAAGCGGGGTCGTTTGTGAACACCGAAAGTATCGAGCACATGCATCTCGATCCACGACGTGAAGTAGTGCAACAGAAGATGTATGGGCTTTACCCCCGGCTGAGCAGTGTCTGCCGCTAAGCTCAAGCCATGATATAGATGAGCCAACCCTGCGATCCCAATGGCCATACACGTCCCTGCAATCATATGGTGGGCTAAATAAAAGACGGACGGCCTCATATAGCGAGGATGCGTCGGAAGCACAAACCAATTCAACCACAGACCGATGAACCCCAGAAAGAACGTCTCTTAGTCGACGTATGGAGCAGCGAGCTCTGCAAGAGGGATGACCGGAACGTTTGGAATGAAGAAATTCCTCAAATCCGCCTCTGCCGTCGGCAAGTTATCCAAACCAAAACCGAACGGGTCATCAAGCTTAGCGAATTTCGTAGCTTGTTTTGACAAGACTTATGGGTGAAGAAAGCAGGTGATGAAATCTGCAAAGCCAACTCCGTGCCCTCCAGACTCTAAGAACAAACTCTCATAAATGTTAAACACCTTGATTAGGCTTGGAAACCGGTGTTAAACAGCATTCTCTGGAGTAAGGCCCATCACCACTGATTTGGTGGCAAAGATGTACTCATCAGGGGGAAGTATCTCTTCATAATGTTCCCCTCTGACGGGTAAGCCAGAAGTTTCCGCAAACTCCTCCAAGGAAATTGAGACCTCCTGGTCCGATAGAAGAAACGTGTGGGTTGGGATGTTCCACTGTTCCAGAAAAACCTTAACCCACTATACATGAGGCGCGGGATATTGAAAAAGGGACGCATATATTGCAGTATACAGCTCAAGCTTCAGCAGCAGCGACTTCTTAGCCGACAAGATATACCGAGCCCACTGCAGGTAGCCGGCTAAATGGCGAGGAGTCAACCCTATCATATAGACTTGCCCCCAAAGGCGTGACTTGCCTTGGCATATGCGCCGCCCCAAAATATCCAAAGCTATCGGTGGCCGTACGGGTATTGATGCCATGGAGGGCTGAAGGCGACTCTCCGAGGTCCAGTTGACCTTTTCTATGGCATAAATCACTTGAGGCGAATCAGCGTAATGAATCGCTGAAATTGGCTCTGAGGGCGCTGCTCAAGAAAATCTGCGCTGACCCCGAATGATCTGATTATATCACGACTCCCACAAGTGAAGAGATTTATGCTCCGGGTCATGATCTTTAATAAGCGCGAAGACTTCTCGATCCACGGGCACGTCGGCAAAGGCGCTCTCTGAACGTACGAAAGGGAAGGAAGAGTCGAAGGCCATTGCATCTGCACAAAAGGAGAAGGTTCAGCTATTGACGTTATGTTCAGAACTTTAACATTCTTTAATACTTAAAAAAAAATTGTACTGCATTGCAGTGGGACAAAGGGGGCCCTACAAAATTAAGGTGATTAAGAATAGAATCCTAAAAGGATTCTCATTTAATGAGAAATATCATTGGACTAAGGAGTTAAACTCTTTCGAGAGCTGTGCTCTGCAAACAGATTTCACATCTGTCAGAAAATTAAGGAGGGAATAAAATTCCCTAAGATTTCTTAGAGCCATGCTCTATAAAAAAATGGGTTAATCTAACAGAACCCTTAAAAGCAAAGCTTTTTAACAGGGTAAAACCCCAAGATCTTTAAGATCTGTAAGAAAAATCCTATTAACTCTAAGAGTTCTTCATGAAAGATGAGCAAAGCTCTGATTAACGGGTTAAGAAACCCTAAAATACATTTTTAAGATCTACGATCTAAGAAGAGCAGAGTTGTGTTAATGGTTCGATTGTAATCCTTACCAAGTTTTTGGCAATGTTCTAACTCTAAAAGAGTTTCCTTGTGCAGAGATCTAAGCTCTGGAAAGATAATTATATTCTCAGAAAGAAGAAGTTTAAGAAAGATGAACAGCAGTCATCTCAAGAGCCAAAGGCCCTACTTATAGGCATAAGAAGACGGTTCCACTTCCGAGAAGATTCAACGGTGGAAAAGATACCACCGCTGCACTCATGTGTGAGCCACGTGAGCGCGGTGTTGGGGGCATTTATTTCTCCAATAAAAGAGCAAAGCTCTGTTCAAAACTCAAGAGGCAGCGCCTCACGTGTCTGCCATGAGAGCGCCAGCGCCAAAATTAAAAACTCAATAAAAGAGCAAAGCTCTGTTCAAAACTCATGAGGCAGCACCTCACGTGTTTGCCACGAGGGCGCCAGCGCCAGTGTTAAAAACTCTTAAAGGATCAAAACTCTGTTCAAAACTCAAGAGGCAGCTCCTCACGTGTTTACCACGAGGGCGCCAGCGCCAGAGTTAAAAACTCTTATTGGCGCCGCACGTGCACAGCACGTGAGCGCCGGCGCTTGGTAGAATTAAATTCTGCTCTCTGTTAAACAGAGCCGTTGGATCAAACATCCAACGGAGATGATAAATCATCAGAATGCAGAATTAAATTCTGCTGAGGAAATATTCATCAAATCTTTCTAAATAAGAAAGATTACTCTCTGTAAAACAGAGTGCCGTCGGATTAAAAATCCAATGGTGATTAAAGAATCACCGATCTATAGCATAAATTATGTGTGGGAAAATATTTCCCTAATCTTATTAAAAACAAGAAAAATATTTTCTGTAAAACAGAAGTTCTTGGATCAAAGATCCAACGGTAGGTAAAATCCCCAAATCAATTAGGATTTTCGATGAGAGATTTCTTCAACTAATCAACAGACTTACCTTTACTATATAAAGGACTCAAGACTTCAAGTCTGAGAGAGAGAAACCACCCATAAGCTTTAAAAAAAAGAAGAGAAAGCTTTGAAAGAACAGGAATTAAATTCCCAAGGAAGAAGAACTCTATTCTTGGAAATTTTAGGTAAATAAAAGTAGATAAAAATCCAGTGGATCATTCAAAAAAAGAAGAGAGAGAACTCAGGAGTGCTTAGCACTCAATAGACGGCGCTCAGCGCCCAGTGCCCCACGTGCCCTTCACGTGGGCACCATAAAATAAAGAGTGCTTAACACTCAGTGGCTAGCGCTTCACGTACTCCTCACGTGGGCGCTATAAAATAAAGAGTTCTTAGCGCTCAGTGGCTGGCGCTCAGCGCCCAGCGCCTCACGTGCCCCTCACGTGGGCACTATAAAATAAAGAGTGCTTAGCACTCAGTGGCTGGCGCCCAGCACCTCACGTGACCCTCATGTGGGCGCCATAGAACATAAAGTGCTTGACACTCATCATTCAGCGCCTAGCGCCTCACGTGCTTCGCACGTGGGCGCCATAAAGAGTGCTCAGCACTCCATATAGAGACAAAGAAAAGAGAGAGTAAAGTGTGAGCGTCAGAACTCATATGAATGCTCAGCACTTTTTGCAAGAAAAGGAGGGCTGGGCCTAAACCAGTGCTTAGCACTTCTTTCAAATAAAAGAAAATTGAGTGGGTCAAGCCCAAGTTGGCTAGGTCCCTAATTCAGATCAACTGAGCCCATGGGTTCATTGCTTCCCAAACATGACTCATAACATCCAAAATGATGTTCATCCCACATTTCCTAAGTTAATCTTAGTTCCCCCCAAAAAATGTTTAATGATTCTTGGATGGTCCACCATGATCTCTTCCCTCAGACACGGGACTTGGTTCACGGGTATATCTCTCCATACCTCTGATTCATGTCGTTGTAATTCCTCAACGTCTTCAGAGAGGTGGCGGGTCCCGACAGCCAACTGTTTTGGGTGCACTTCCCAAGCTGACGTGCACACCTTAAACCAAACCACACCCCAAATAGGTGTATCCCACATTATCACCATGCATCCCGTCATGTAACAAATACACAGGCATAAAATAGTGATCTACGGACCGTAACGTTCTCAAACTACTACGGACCATAATGTCCTCAAACTAAACCTCACCTCAAAAATGGTGATCTACGGACCGTAACGTCCTCAAACTATTACGGACTGTAACGTCCTCAAATTCTACGGACCATAACGTCCTCAAACTCTACGGACCGTAACGTCCTTAAACTAAACTCTATGGACCGAAATGTCCTTAAACTAAACCCTCACCTCAAAAATGGTGATCTACGGACCGAAACGTCTTTAAACTAACAAAGGACTGTAACGTCCCTAAACTAAAACAATGGAGCCCAAATGCTCTTTTGTTGGATCTGAATGATCTTAAAACCCCGTTAAGTAGATCTTAGTCTTAAATTGGACTAACGTATCCTTAACAAAAATTTAAATTGATCTTAATCCCAAACGAGATTAATGATCCTTAAATCAACCCAAACCAAAATATAAAAATATACGAATTTGGACTAATCCACGCCCTACCGGCGACAACATAAATTAGTCTCCGTATACAATCTATGGGCAACCAAAAATAAAACAAACACATACGACACGAAGTGAACCTCTGGAGCAGGAGAAAGTGGTTATCGCGATGCGGTAACGTGATTAACTGCAGGGGCTTACGCCTGCAGGAAAGAGCGTCCCCACAATCAAAAACCTCTCGCAAACGAGGGAGAATCTGACGAAGTCACGCTACAACGGCTGCATCCGTCCGAACCTTCGATATACGGTGCCATAAATCAACTTGGCATCTTCGGAAAGATGGGCGGATAAATCCAAATAGCATCTGCCCCCAAATTCAAGCAAGTCGACCTATCCCGGTCCGTCTCCGTTTTCGGCGGTAAACATCCACCACTACTTGGCCGCAATTTGTGGCCAAACCGATTAAATCTGCGGCCAGAATAAATCATTAGGGGCTAAGGTTTCAGGGGGTGTTTCTAGGTTTCCTGCTCGTCTCATGGTCATGGAATCTTATTTTGTGGTGGTCTCGGGTCATCCCAGATTCCAAAATACCATCACAATTCTGTCGAAATTCCAAAGTCGGGAAATTCTAACTTCGTGTTTTGGGTTTAAGTCTTCTAATTGGTCCAGAAAATCAGCACCCAGGTCTTGTAAACACTCACTAAACCTCAATTGTATCCTTACTAGTCCATTCATCCACTAAACATGAGTTTAGAAAATTCTAAGTTCATAAATCCACACTTGTTTAACTCTAGACTATTATATGAGGTAACGAAACTAATTACAAGATGGGAAGTGTGAATTATACCTCATGAGAGCAACTCAAGAAAAACCCTAAATTCCCAAAGTCTCCAAAATCCAAACTTAAAAGGTCCATAGGGTTTAGAAAGAGGTGGGGATCATTTTTAATGATGGTGGTGTGGGGTTTTGGTAAGGTTTTTGAGATGATTCATAGAGGTGGAGGAGATGGAAGAAGGAGGTCAGGAAGATGGAGATGGAGGAGTTGAAGAAGAATGCGGAAATGAGATGAAGAATTTAGGGTCAAGGGTGTGCCATACTCCCATCTCTCTCTCTCTCATCATATGCTATGCCTCATCATGGGTCTTCTCTCTCTCTCTTTTCTTTTCTTTCTCTTTTCCTAAATAAATCACAAGTCACAAATACAAATGAACAACATGCAACAAAATTCAACATGACATGGTGCACTAGCCATGGAAAATATAAAAATACGGATTTGGCTTAATCGTGATTAGTAGTGCACTGATCAAGTTTAATTTAAACATGCATGTAATTATTGCATAATTATTTATAAAATGCCCAAATCCAACTAAATACCTTTTTATTAAATAAATCATTTTAATCTCCAAATATTGGTATATACTTATACCATTTTACGAAAACCCCAATTCGTAAATCGACTAGTTTTCGCGAAATATATTATTTTATTATTTAAATTCCAAAAATAATATTTTATATTTTCTGAAATGTTACACCTAGACCCCTACGAGAGCGGCAAGCAACCCTGTCAATTCTATAGTTAGGAGACCCGGTCTCGACTCCTCGAGATGGTCTCCTACTGAACTCCAGAACCCGGTTACTTGTACTTCCCGTCTTGGGTCTATGCTAATGCGGAAAAGTAAATAATATACATCAATGGTGACATCATCCTCAACCCGGAAGTATCCCAATAAAAGAATATTACATACAAATTTTACATGAATGAAAATTGTAAAACTTTCATCTCATATAAAACCCCCGGCTATTCAATCACGACGATCCAATATAACATATCACAGCAACACATAACATCACATGTCATCAACGTAAGTAAATACGCGTATCCCAAATTCCATTGACATATAGCAACGAGATTTGGGATACCCCACATATTACACTTACGGTCGCAGAAAAGAAATGAAAAACTACAATAATTAGAATCCGCATATTCTTAGACATCATAAACCCGGAATATCTCATATTCCGAATTTCATGCCTAACCCTATAAACCTTACATTTTAGTCTTATATCGAAAACACTTTTCAATATATTAGTCGGGTAATTCAACAAGATCCCCGACTACTCGATCAAATACTCGTCGGAAACTTTAGTAGATGGCCGCACTCCCGATGCCGTCGACCAAGTGCACTTAGACGGAACACCGTGGCCACGAGCACCTGAGTGGATGCTTTTGGCAATGGGTTCTCTTAAAGTCACTTGGTTGGGGTTATGGGGCGTGGCTACCTAGTAAAGTTATCTGGCGAGTATTCGCGTACGATACGCGATTGCGACGGAGTTTCGATCTGAATCGAAACTTCATGGCAATCGATCAATAGAGACTAACATGCTAGATTTACAAACAAACTAGTTTTCACAAAACTAATTAAACATGGATTCCAACTAGTGTATCACATATCAAACTTAAACCCGAAACGATGTTAAAATTACGACTACGAAACACTTCGATTAGCCCTAATAGAAAAGTTAACATCACATGCAAACTTGGCTAAACAAACATAACCTGAAACCCTAAAAACAAGAGCTAAGAACACCATACAAAAACCAAACCCCAACACATTAGGAAAACCGGCCATGCCGGTTTGTTTTTTGGCTAATTTGGCTGGCAAAAAAGAAAAATTTAGGGTTCATTTTAATAGGGTGTTCTAATTACATCATATGTAACACTTAATACTTGTTTAAAAAAAATTTAGAGGCCATTTTCAAATCGACAGAGAACAGGGTTTCAAGGTTTCGGTATTCGGAGTTGTTTCGGTTTCGTGATTCTAATAATATCGTCTAATCTTCTAGATTTGGTACCATGAAAGTGTACGTTAGCACCACCACTTGGTTTTACAAGCATCAATCATGCCGTTTTAAAAAAATTCGGGATGCTAATCTACACTAACCGAAATCTTAAACTAAATGATTAGGGTTTAACTATGATATCGTAAACTTAACTAAGAGATGGATGGCTACAACCTTTGTAGACCATATCCTTCTCTTCTAAAACTCCGGGTTGTAGTCCACGCAACTCCATTAGGCTTCCCTTGAAGGTTGAACGAATTTTCTCCGATGACCTTCGTGCCGAAGATTATCCACTCGAAGTCCGCTAATCCAAGCTACCTCTTCACTAAACTTTTTAGTGAAGGAAACACACTACACCAAAGCGCTAATCTAGTGTAGAATGGTGAAGTAGGGGTGTTGTTAGCTCACTAGGGTTCTTACAAGCTCAAGGGTTCACAACTCATATGAGTGATTGAGCTTGGAGGAGGGGGTGAAGAAAATGGAGAGAGCTAGAGAGAAAACTCATCACATGAGTTCAACTCAAGAAAAATGCTAAGTGTGGAATGAAGTGTGGAATGTGTATTTCTAAACTCACACATTATTAAAGCATACAATTTTTAACACTTAAAAATTGTAGCCATGCTTCAATAGTGCAAGCTAATGAATATAATATAGAATAAGCCATGCTATGCCCATACCTCCAAAGTCTCCCCATTTATCATCTCAATTTCTATTTTCTAAAAATAGAAATACAATGCCATGCTTCATATATATATATATATATATATATATATATATATATATATATATATGAAGATAAGCATATAATTAGTGAGCAATAATATTAGTCAATATATAATTATATCAAATATAAATATATATCATATTATTAAATCAATACTTGATTTAATAATCCGATTATATCTCATATAACCGACTAATATCAATTATCTGTATATCACATTATTAAATCAACACTTGATTCAATAATCCGGTTATATATATAACCTAACTGATAACAAATAGCCGCCGGATTACAATACGGTATCTCATACTCGTATTTAATAAGGCTCATGCACATATCATCATATGTGCCTTACTTCGTTTCGCTTGAACCAGGAAACTTCTATGTGGGACTCTAAAGACTTGTCAATACGCCAGCAGTAGGTGATGATCACATCAGTCGCCCACAAGCCATCAGCGGTACTAGCTGGACATAATGGTTACCCAGGTATTGAGCGAATAGAAGATCAACAAGCAAGCTTGTCCAAACTCCTATGAAGCTTAGAGGTAACACTTACCGTACAGTCCAGTCTCTTCGTCTGATATGTCGCATATCGAGTCTGGGGGTGGAATCGTCAGACCCCCAATAACTTGATAAGTCATGCCGATGTAAGGCTTATAACGGTATGAGAAACTACTGATAACACCAACCAGTAAATCTCATCAACGGCCCTGGACAGGGACTTACTGTTATAGCCAATCGAGCATAGCGCAACATCAACTCCCAATACCCGGAGAGACGAAATCCCTCCTATCGCTCATTGCCTCCATGTGACTCGGGACTGTACCCAAAATCCACATGTTTGCACGACTCCTTTGAGCCATGGTAGGGAGGAAATCAAAGTACAGTGGGAACCACGCAAGACTCTATGACGATCTCGGGTCTACAGACTAACATGTACCAGTGTCACCAGAGAACTGCTATCTGACGATATGTATAGTACTATCTAGGAGTTTTCGGCGAGTCCTGTTCGGTGTACCCATTCTCTAATGAGCATATGTATACAATCTTTGATGTCAAACACCAATGGATATGGGATCAACCATCGCCCCATACAGGGTCCAGAAACGTACACACTAGTCTACTATGGAATATCGATGCCCTATCTCGATATTCTTTAGACGAGGAACAATTGAAGGATGTGCTTGCGGACTACCTAGGTCCCATTATTATGATCTGCATCATAGTCCTGGTAGTCAAGCCTACGTCCTAAAGGTTTTATCAATATGTATATGAGAGATAGTATAACAATACCAGTGAACATGTTAAGATAAAGGCAACCAGATAGTATACTATCATGTCGAGCAAGAAAGTCCTCCATATGTATGTCCAAGCATCCACTATATCATACAATAATGGCCTCTAAGACATACACATCACTAACAATCTAAAAGGTTATAGATGTGAAATTCTGAGTATAATCCTATATTAATCTTTATTAATTCTCTTGTAACTTGAATAAGCATAAATATATTGAGAAAATTTTGGTAAGCAATGAATAAATTGCTTTGGTTTTAACGGAGAGTAAAACATCTGCCTTGAATTTCTGAAGGACAATTAACTTGATCAAAAATTAAAAAGTAAAACAAGGTAAGTGTTGTGAAATGAAACGGGTAGTATTTTTTTACGAGAATAACGAAGGAAAGATGGTATAAGAGGGAATTTTATAGGTTCCCTCTATGACGTCGGAAAAATGCATCATCCATGAATTTTTTTGACGATCGGCACTCTCATCACCATTTTCATCATCTAAGACGTGGACACACCAAATTTTATTTGATTCTACCACTTTTTCACCGTTGATTTAGCGGGTGCAAAATTAATGGTTTACCGATAATAGAATTTTTTACATTGCTAATTCAACGGTCAAAAATTGATAGAATCAATTGAAATTTGGTGTATCCATATCTTAGATATGATGATGAATGCCGATCGTAAAATAAAAACATAAAGAATGTATTTTTTCGACACCGGATGAAATTCATCCTATGAGTTATTATATATATATATTTTCTTTAGTAGATAGCTTATAACTATTTTGTTTGTCAATTAACCAAATTTACTGTCTTGTCATTGGTAGGAGGTATATCATCACGATATCATTACTGTATGGGGCTCATGGTGTTTATCTTTTTGACAGCACGCGAGACACGTGGAACCCATCTATGGGCCCCACCTTTAGAAGTTACTGTTACAGCTGGCGCTTGGTCATCATGCTTCATGCCCCCCTCGCCGGGCCCAGGTACATGATTTCTTCCGTGAAAATCTGCGTGTATGTTTCGCCCACCGACATCACTCATCATTCTACTCACGATAATCCCCGTTTAACTTTCAAAAGTAAAAATCACAAAAAATTTTAAAGTCAAAAAAGCAAAAGCTGAAAGCACCGTGGGACCCACTGGCGTACTTCCCCTGTTTCGTGTTCGGATTCGACAGCGGATCCTCCACGCGAAAAAAATGAATCAAGCTCGTGATGTGAAGGCATGTCCCCTCAAGAGGCGAAAACTGCCAAAAAAAACAAGTACTATTATTAAAAATTCAATAAAATAACTATTTACTCCCTCCAATAAAACGACGTGCCTCCCTTTTCTAATAATTTAACAAGGGTAAATTGTCACTAACCCCCTGAAGAAGTTTTCCGCTGTCAAATTACCCCTGGTCCAAAGACTCTCATCAAAAATCTCCGAAAAGTTTTCGGCTGTCAAAAATCTCTACCGTCAATATCTATATTGTTGACGTTAATATCTTGTTAGTGTATACATATTACAGGAAATCATTCGGATATGTTAGTTAACTGCATATATATTGTAGAAAACCAGCTGATATCGCAGGCAACTATATATACAGATTGATAAGAAACCAATAAACTCGATCAATTTTAATTTGAGATGAATCATCTCAATTTATACATCACATAACATAACCACTCAATTCATACATCACATAACATAACTAGCTAATAATTCTAACAATCCAACACACTAATCATAATCAAACAAAATAAACCATAACATATCTAGTTTATGATAACCATAATATTTAATACAGTTATATTTAAATATCTCATAATCAACAACCTTGCTCAAACTCACGATGGATAACCGAGAGTTTAGATAATATCTTGAACAAAAACATGCAACTTGCAGAATGATGGATAAGAACAACAGAGCTAAAGTATTGAGCAGAGCGAACTAATACCCTTTGGTCTCTTTCGCGGATTGCAAAATATACCGAATAACCTG
The DNA here is from genome assembly GCA_030015575.1 of Agapanthus africanus. NCBI lineage: Eukaryota > Viridiplantae > Streptophyta > Magnoliopsida > Asparagales > Amaryllidaceae > Agapanthus > Agapanthus africanus. The sequence goes on from CM057337.1 coordinate 637,531,438, forward strand.
CTGTCTCTTTCGCTGAAAATGCTGACGGAAGAGATCATGCTGCTTGAAAACGTCGTAAGAAAAGAATAGCTGTTTGAACGAAAGAAAATCATGTTGCTAGAAATTATTGCGCAGCTTTATTTATTTTGGAATAATAAACTAAAAATATAAATGAAGATAAATTTTGGATCGAGGCAACAACTCTGATATCATGATAAGAAAGCAATAAACACGATCAAAATCATTAAGAGATAAATCATCTCAATTTATACATCTCATAACATACCTAACTAATAACTAATCATTCTAATAACATAAACCACTAATCATAATCAAACAACATAAATCAGAATCTATCCGATTTATAATAATCATAACATCTAATATAGTTATATTTAAACATGAGCGTATAGTGTTTACGATAGCGAATAACGTTTCCAAGAATTTCGATGAGATTCTTTGATCAAGGCGGAAAACTGTCAGTTTCTTTTGAGAATTTACCCATTTAACAATTAATAAAAGAAAAGAAAAAACAATTGACCTCCCGCTTGCTCCCCCTCTCTGCAGCTACAGTGCTGCTCCATTACATCACTTCCTTCCTTTTTGTTCTCTCTCCTCATTCTCTCTCTCTAAACCCATTCACTTCTTCTTCTACTTCTTTCCTGTGATAATGATGAATCCCTTTTCTTTTTGAGCCTCGATTAAATGCTTCTATCATCTCCCCCTTTTATTTAACTCTTTTGCCGCCTCTCTCTCTATTAAGTGTTTCTCACTCCTCGCTCACCATGAGAGGAGAGAGAAAATAGAGCTCTAGGTCCACTTCAAGCTCCTCGATTCGAGTGCAGAATGTGGGAGCTGGAATCGGCAGCGGTTCTTGATTGATGCTGAGATCTCGTCGTCGTTGATTAGAGGAGATCTCAGATCCAGGTGAGGTTTCTTGCTGCATTTCTTCGAAAATCTCAGCATTTTGTGTGGATTTCTCGACGTTTCTGTTTCTTTGCTAATTTTACTTGTTTTTAGTGCTTGCTTATTATTTACTAATCAATTTCTAGTTCAAAATGATATTTTTCTGGTAATTATTTAATTTCTTTGAATTTGGAAACAATTTTGGGAATAAATTTGGGAACTGTTCTTTTAACTTCAATGCATCTTGGCTACTGATGCACATTTCTGTTTTGATTTTAGTCGATTTATTCGGACAATTCGTGAAGTTTATTACAGGAAAAATTAAGGCTCTCTCTTTTTTGATTGTTTCTATTTTTGGTAATTATATGAGGTGTTGAATCTGTTCATGATGCTTGCTTGGGCATAGAGGAGTGTGAGACTAGCTACTGTTTGATTCCTAAAATGGAGCAATATGAGGTGTTGGAGCAGATTGGGAGAGGAGCATTTGGTTCTGCTGTTCTTGTGAGGCATAAAATAGAAAAGAAGAGGTGAGCACTGGGTGAAGCAACTAAATATTTCCATTTTATATCTTTTTATGCTTGATGGGTTCACTGGTTCTTGTAGGTATGTGCTGAAGAAGATTCGCCTCGCTCGGCAGACCGATCGATGTCGACGGTCGGCCCATCAAGAGGTAATCAGCCTTTATGTTGGATGAATAAAGGAATAGTAACTACATTTTGATGTTGTAGTGTTAATTATGTGTTAATTAGGAACATATGTCAGCAATGGACCGATTGTTATATATGGCGGCGACCTTGATCGTGGGTAGCAAAAGTTATGTTATTGAACTCGATATATTCATGGCAGGCAAAATAGGAATTAGAATTTGTCTTCGAAGGGCGACCAATAGACATCGGAACTCCGGAAATTTATTTGAGCATAAAATATTTAAACAGTGAAAATTTATGCAACATAGCAAACCAGTATTGATATGTACCGGATAGTAATGTTTTGAGTCCTTCGGACTTCCAAATAGGTTTATATGTAGGTAACCTCAAAAAATTATTACTAAGCTCATCATCGAACTAATGTGGCGAGTTTGCAGAGTTGTAGACTTAATGTCAATATATTTTATGTTAAAGAAAGAGCCAACTCATCAAATTTTGTTGGAAGAAAGGTATTAACCAGAGAAAGGGCATAGTTGTCATGATTCATGAATATGACAATGTGAATAATCAATAAATGGTTCTGTTGAGTCTTCGATGACCGAACCATTATTATTATGGGATACATCTCTCTCGTACGTTAGTTCATTTTATCTAACTTAGACAATGCTCCTATAAATATCTAAACCTGATGACTTATAAGTTGAAAATCTTGCTTTATTAATTATCCTAAAGTTCTGTCACTGGATGTATATATAAAACTTAGGATGGACCGATGATAAATTTTTAATTCCTAAAATAATTTATAGTCTACATTGTAATTGGCGCTGGGTGTGTAGTTTAAAAACATTTGCCAAAGATGTTATGACACTGCCGCTTCCTTATATAAGACTACTGCAATCCCCCCCCCCCCTCCTTTTATTGCTATAAGATTCCCTTCTCAACAATTATGCTTATGCAGATGGAACTTATTTCTAAAGTAAGAAATCCATTTATTGTGGAGTACAAGGATTCATGGGTTGAAAAGGTCAGTAATTTTTTCTTTCTGTAACATAAATGACAACTATCTTTCTTTCCATTTTGGCTTCTTCTATTATTAGTTACTTCTTACATGCAAAAGTGCTAACAATTTATGTACTTATTCCTGCATTAAGCAGGCACTTCTAGCACCACTTAAAAAATTTACTACAAGTTCAAACCATTATATTTCTGCGGTTTTTCTGTAATACCTAGTCAAAGTGCCTATTTACTTTCTCCCCCCATATTTGTTGATGCTATTTTATTTTCTACATTGCTCTGCAATCATGTCAAGAACCACTTTCCCCAAAAGCTAACCGAAAAAGTTAAGCTTAAGCTTTCAGTTGTTGACTAACAGTGTATGTCATACTTAACATGAACTATTGATCATCTCTGCCATGTTACCATAAGTTATTGCAATTTTATAAGCTATGTAGAAGAGAAGATTCCTACGAACAGATTCTTACCAGAGAATATGAATGTTTCATTCTCCATGCAAGTAGCTTTTTTTTAATAAAAAAATTCTATTCAACTTCATTATGCTGTTTTGTTATGCAATTTATCTATGTAATCAATCTGCACACATCATTAACGTATCAATGAAATCTTTCAGGGCTGTTACGTATGCATTATCATAGGTTATTGCGAAGGTGGGGATATGTAAGTTCTTCTGTTTATTGATTAAGACTTTATTTCTATCTTCAGAAATCAAGATTCAATTTCCTGTAACCTATTGTTGCCCGCTATTCTGTATAGGGCGGACACAATAAAAAAGGCTAATGGACGACTTTTCTCCGAAGAGGTTTTTTTTTAATATATTTTTTATTCCACTGCAAGCTACATAATTTAATATTTTCTCTACTCGTTTGTGTGCCCACCATTCAAAGTTTTTTTTTTTGTAATTTAATAGTTTCTTATGCTTCTTGTCATCTGTTTACAGAAGCTTTGCAAGTGGCTTGTGCAGCTCCTTATGGCACTTGATTACTTGCATATGAATCATATTCTTCATCGCGATGTTAAGGTTGGCGACATTTCAGTGCAACAAAGATTACTTTATTTGTTCTACATGCCAGATAATGTTCATTGTTGCTTACCGGTTGGATCATCATTTGTTTCAGTGTTCAAATATTTTCCTAACGAAAGATCAAAGCATACGGCTTGGTAAGTGATTTTTTCATTGGAGGCAGCTTTCTGACTTTTCTAAATTAGTCCTAAGTAGTTCGATCATATCTCATCCCTGCATGGAAGATTTTATCTCTTGAAATTTCATGTGATGCAGGTGACTTTGGGCTTGCTAAAATGTTGACTTCCGATGAGCTAGCCTCTTCTGTAAGTGCTTTATCTTATATCTATTCTTTTAACACTTCAAGTTGGTTACCTTGCTTTTAATTTTCATAATTACGGGCTGCTGATGCAGGTTGTTGGGACTCCAAGTTATATGTGCCCAGAGCTTCTTGCTGATATACCGTACGGTTCCAAGTCTGATATTTGGTCATTAGGTAAAAATATTCTTCTTCATCATGGCATGATGAAACTTTATTTTTTTACATGGGTTTGAGTTATTAAATCTTTTGTATCACTTTTCATTGACCCAGGATGTTGTATATATGAAATGACTGCATTGAGACCTGCATTCAAAGCTTTTGTAAGTTTCTAAAGTTACATATGCATCTGGCATCTTATCCTAATACCTCAAGAATCTGCTCCCTCTCGCCACGCAACCCCCAAAAATAAATAAATAAAAACACACTATTCCCTTACCTAAAAAGAAAAACAGAAACCCCACCAAGAAAAGGAATAAGTTCTGAGTTAACAGTCATTCTCTTGTAATCTGCAACTGATGGATCATCACATTGAGTGGCATTAAAATGCCACATATTCTGAAAATTGCTTTGCATCTTTTACAGGAGAAAACCTAATGGAACTTTAACTTATGAATACAACAACATTTCTTTGCAAATTGTCCATATCACCATTTAACTTTTAGGGTTATCGTGATATACACCCTGATGTCATTGACAGAGTTTCCCTTAACTGCTTGGTGCACCAAAACTGTTTTATCTACATATATTAATATAGAAGATTTTTTGTCATATTAACATTATGTGAATATAAAAAGCCGCTGTTAAAATTTTCTGATCAATTTTTTTGCTTTTGAGCAGGATATGCAAGGTTTAATAAATAAAATTACGAAGTCTATAATAGCACCTCTTCCAAGCACGTATTCCGGTGCATTGTAAGTTTTGTTTCATGAATACTTGTGATGCTGTTATGGATTTTAGCTATTTAAGAGAGGGTCATACTTACATAACCCACTTTTTTCCCCTTTCAGTAGAGGATTGATCAAAAGCATGCTTCGGAAAAGCCCAGAACACAGGCCGAGTGTATGTACCCAGCCATTGTTTCACCTTATATAGTTATATCTCGAAGCTAAGTTACAGAAAACGCCCTCAGCTTTGACCGTATAACAGGATAGCACCATTACTATTCCAAGTTGTATTTTGCCCCTTGTTCTAACAACTGTTAAGTGATCAATGTTGCTCAAATTTTTATCCCAAATACCCACCAATTCTCTGCCACTTTTTCACGAATATTGCATTTTCAACATATCGTTATAAGTAGATGAAAAAATGCAAGTTTTGAAAAGAGGGTGGTATTCTGTCATATGGCCAAAAATGAGAAAGGGTTTCCTTCAATTAAACCCTTCTCGTATTCCACTTTTCCATCACTAATCAACTTTTTTTTATGTTGCCAGGCTGCAGAATTACTTAGGCATCCTCATCTGCAACCATACGTTCTTCAAGTCAATTTGAAGTCCAGCCCTACTTACAACTCTCTTCCAGTCCCACATCCTGTGAGTGATCACATAAAGAAAATTAGATTTCCTGATGATGATGATGAAGACTCTGTGTGCAAGGACAAGGAGAAAAGACACTCTTTGGGCAACGAGAAGATCTTGAAACAGAACCGTCCTGCAACTGGGCGAGACTCCATTAGCTCTATTAGAAGTATAAAAGATTATTCACCGGATTATTTGAGCAAGAGGATGAAAGATTTATCAGTCAGCAGCAGTCAAATTAGGCCAAGTGTTGCTAAGACTCCTAGATATGCTGCTCCGAAAACCTTTACAACTCCAAGGAAGCAAGCGGAGTCGGCAAAAGTCATCCACACCGGGCCAAATCGTAAATCGGTATTTTCTCCTTGAAACTTCACGAAATAAAATTAGTTCACTGCATGGTCACTTTAAAGTCCAGCGTTTGAAAGGTTTTGTTACTCAAATTTCTTACTTTCCAGTTTGTGCTTATATATATATATATATATATATATATATATATATATATATAGTCTTGTTAACAAAATTTGTCTATCTGGTAGAATTGTGACTTGAATGTTCAACACCTTTTCACCAAGTGAGAATCAACAAACCGCATTGTTGTTCCTAAGGCATCACTCTACACGACTGGTTTTTCAATTGTACATTACAATCTTGTATTTATTCCATAACTCGTATGGTAATGTTCATGTGTGCACATGAACATGTCTAATACTCATGTCATGCATCCCATAAAAGTTACTGCCCTAAACTTTCAGTAATTTGCACACTATTAACTTAACTCTTCATAAACTGCATGAACTTATTTTGCATTTGCTGCATTTCCCAAACTACACTTTGTATTCATTAACAAATATTGATATGCAATATATGCGACTTCTGTGACTTAGATATCTCTAATTTTCCAACCACCCCTTTTTTCAAAAAATAATGTTTAGTAGTAAATATTTGATTGAGAAGGCAAAAGGGTAAGATGGAAAAAGTGGTTGTTATGGCATCTCACTAAAAAAGTGTGCTTTGCACATCAACAGTTTATCAGAAAATAATTAACAGCCAGTATCGTGAAGAGCTAGAAAAACAAGGTTCAGGAAAATATGTGCAATATCCAAGTTTAGGATTGCTGAAAGTTTAGGGTAGTTTAGTGAAAATGTTGACAATTTAGGGTAATCTATTAAGATTAACAAGATGAATTATATCTTCAATAGTAACAGTGGGATATTGATTTTTTCTTGTGATTCTGATGCAGCTACAACCATCAAGAACTCCCGTAGATCGATCAGCCCGACCAAATCGAAGAGCACCCCTCCCCATGCCTACATTCGAAACTCCTCCACGCCGTAACACCAGCATCCTCAAACAAATCGAATCTCCCGATGTTTCCGTAAACGCCCCTCGTATCGACAGAATCGCGGAATTCCCCCTTGCTTCATCCGAAGACCCCTTATTCTCAATCCGCAACATCACTTCCTCTCTTCCCGCAACCCCACATTATGGCGACCGTTCCATCACAAAGGATAAGTGCACGATCCAAATCTTTAGAGCCGAGGGAGATAATGGAAGCAACTCTTCGGGTCGAAATGGGACGGCTGGTGATGCTTCGAGCCGAGGATCTTCGGATTCGAGGCGGAGGTTCGATACTTCGTCGTATCAGCAGAGGGCTGAGGCGCTGGAGGGTTTGCTTGAGTTTAGCGCGCAGCTTTTGCAGCAGGAACGATTTGAAGAGCTTGGGGTTCTGTTGAAGCCTTTTGGTCCTGAAAAGGTTTCACCGAGGGAGACGGCTATTTGGTTGACAAAGAGCTTTAAAGAGCCAGCGAGTTAACTCAACTTCATGATGTTGTAGATGAATAGGGCAGTAGTCTAGTAGCTTGGTTGTAGCTTTAGACTTTGTTCTGATGTTGTAGTGTAATTTTAGTTATTTATGGGATGTAATCTTGAGATCTAGTCCCTTGCTAGATCAATACAATGTTTTATAATGTAGGATCAACCTTTAAATTGGCATTTTGCAGGAAACATTCATGTATTAATGCAACCTTTTTTTTATTTTATATTGCTACACTTGCTATGCATATTAGATCTTGCGTCCTTTTATTCTGTATTAAAAATTGAACATTATTTTTTTATACAACAAATCCTTGGATAATGTTGCAAGTTTGTTAGGGATTTATCAACTCAACATAATAATTCATCTACAATCAATAAGCAAGAGTGTTTTTTGTAATCCCATGGAGATGGATGCGCGCATGCTTTTGGACGTGTACGGATTTCTCCTTCTGTCTGGATAGGCAGGAGTTTATTGATCATGGAGATCCTTTCTCTGGCGGCCGCAGGCAAAATTGCTTTTAATTACTCCTCGTATATGACGCGAGGGATGTGGACTCGGTATGCAAAATGCATAGTGTGTTTGAAAGCAATTTTAGCCCAGTTTGAACATTTCAAGGCATCACAGAGTTTACCGGGGTCCTGCTGTCTGGTCAGCGGGTTGGGGGTCAAGAGAGCTAGCAGCCTCCATACGAGATGCGGGATAGCGTATCGTGGAATTTCTTTTTTGAAGAGGAAGTGTTCTGAGCGTATCGGAGAAATCCGAGAGGGTAAAGAATGAGAGAGAGAGCGGACATCTCCTAAAAAGATATCTGCAAGCAGGCATCTCCAAGAGGATATCCACAAGCGGGCATCTCAAAAGATATCCGCTGCGGATATCTTCTTTGGGGATATCCGCTCACGGGTATCTCCTTGAGATATTCCAAGTGGGAATCATGTTGGTAGAGGAAAATCCCCTTGCGGGGATATCCAAGGATGGGAACTCCATTGTGGGGCTCTCTGCGAGCACACGGTGATGAAAGCCAATTGCTTTTATAGAGTCCTTTGTTTAAATATGTTTGTTCGGGATGAAAGTAACGGGCTTTCACCCCGAGGGCTCCTCTCTTTTCTTGTTCTCAAAGTTTGATGAAAAATACTTGCTCTTTTGTTGAGTTTGGATTTTGAATCTTGGGTTCTTTGAGATGAAGCTTTTCTTCAAGTGATGGGTTTCTTTTTAATGGGTTCTATCAAGGAAGAAGGAAATAGAGGAGATGAGGGCGACCTAAAAGAAACTCTTTTTTCTTTTAGGTCTATCTTGAGAAAGAACAAGATGAGAGATCTCATCTCTAAATGAGAGTGGAGGCATAAAATCCTAGAGATTGCAAAGGAATGAAAAATTGTTATTTGTTCATCATGAATAATTGCATTTAATACTGGCCATTCTGTATCATTTTGTTAATAAATAAGTGCTATTAATCCATGATTGCTACATAAGTACAAGTTTCAGGTCCTTTGGGCAATTAAGATGAAAACAATGCACATTTTGCACATTTGTGACAAATTCAAGCCAAAACTGCAACCGGACGGACAAATGATCAAAATACGAGTTTTTGCAACCAAAATAAATCACAATGTGTAACATGACATGGCAAAGGAGCACACAAGTGGGCACATAAGGGGCATCACATATCTCTAATTAGTGCAATGATCATGGGAAAAGTAATGATGTGACGTGCATTTTTGAGAGAGAAAAAATTATCTCTTAAACTTTTAAACCAGAGAGTGAAAACGAGATGGATTCAAAAGAAAAGAAATATCCCAAAAATCAAATGAGTAGCTCAAAAGATCAGGGCAAGAAGCTGGAGCCCAGAACCCATGCTCTGGCAGACCAAAAATTACTTTTGGCCGACCTGGTCGGCCCTACCTTGACCAATTTGGTTCGTGCTCTCACCCTGTCTCCATCAGTGTCCAATTTAGCTTATGTACCTTTTTGTTTGTGGAAACATCTATATATGATCAGTAGATGGTGTGAGAGGTTGGTTTTTGAGTTGGATTTTGGGATGTATAATGTATGATTGCTTCTTCTTCTTCCCTCTTAAAGCTCTTAATTAAGAGATCCATTAAGGAATTTAAAGTTGTAATCTAATCTTATAACTCAATTCCCTCCAATTGTTAATAACAGTTGAACTCTTTTGTTTTAGTTTATTTGCTTCAATTTCTTTGCTTATTCTTTGTTCATGCTCTTTTATTTATCTTTTGTTATTTTGTTATTATGATTGAGTAGTTTCTTGGCTACGGTGATGGTAAGGAATGGCGATGAATGGAAAAGCCTTCCTCCATTCTCTTTTGATTGTTTGTTATGCTTAAATTTGATTGTAACTTTAAGATTGTATAATGACATTTGTTTGATAGGGTATGTAGCTTTTCATGGTTACTAGGTAACCTTTAATATATACCTTATTCTCTCAATTCATCCATGATGCAATATTAAAATTAGAATCAATATTTAGTTTTAAGCTTGCTAAGTTGTTTAGATAGGGTATGATGCTTGATGGTTGTTTGACACCTTTCTTTAAGCATATATTCTATACTATCATCCATATACTTAATAAGTTTAATACTAAGCCGCTTCTTAAGAAGTATTCATTTTATCTTACGTTGTAATTTCGTTTATATTGATGGTTTATACTTTGCAGCCCACTTTGATACGCCATGCTCCATAATCGGTTATAACATGAGAGGAACACCCATGATCAAGAGAGAGGAGAAGATATTGTTGGCTATAGTGCCTCGCATGAAGGCGGTTATGATGATTGAGGGATGACCTATACAGTTAGAACAGTCTTACTCAAGATGATTGTATGCTGTCTGGTTTGACTTTATCATTATGTACATGTCTTGTGTGGTATAGCATATCACTATTACATATTGATAGAGCTCATAAGATTCATGCTTGACTACCAAGGTTATGATGGCGATTATACTTGTGAGAACTAAGTAGTCTACTTGTGAGAACTAAGTAGTCTATAAGTACATCCTTAAATGTCCTTAGTCATGGGAATATCGAGACTGGGTATCGATATTCCAGAGTAGACTAGTGTATACGTTTCTTGATCCCGACGAGGGGCGATGGCCGGTCTCACAGCCATTGGTATTAGCGAGTCACCAAAGATTGTATACAGGTGCTCATTAGGTTATGAGTTATACTGGACGGACTAGTCGAGAGCATGCTAGATGGTATTAAATTTATTGTCATATAGCAGTTCTCATGTGACATTAGTACAGCATAGTCTGTTGACCTGAAATCGTCATTTGTCTCGAGTGTGTCCCCACTGTACTTTGATTGCTACCCTACCACGGTTTTAAAGAGTCATGCAAACAGGTAATTTTTGGGTGCAGTCCCGAAGCACTTAGAGGCAGTGAGCGATTGAGGGGATTCGTCTCTCTCGGTATTGGAAGTTGATGTCGTACAGTGTACGGTTAGCCATCACCATAAGACCTAGGCCTAGGCAGATGGGATTTACTGATTGCGATCAGTAATTTCTCGATTGATAATAGGACTTGACACTAGCACGACTTATCAGGTTATCAGGAGTTTGACGTTATCCACCCTCCTAGACCGGATATGCGATACTCTCAGACAAACAGACCAGACTGTATGGTACACGTCGCTCTTGAGCTCAGTAGGGTTTCAGACGAGCTTGCTTGTCGATCTCCTTTTCCACAATACCTGGATAGCCGTTACGTACAGCTAGTGCCGTTTGTAAGTCGATGTCGCACACTCTACAAGGTTTGTAGAGAGGCGGAATTAATAAACAACGATTTTTATTGCAAGCAACATCGACTAATTTTCCAAGATCGACCATAAACCCTATCTAGCAAATCTAACGAAGGTTCCAATCTACTATGAAGTGATTTATACCTTCGTATACAAGTCCTTCGGGTCTTCTTATCCTCTTCTTAAGCTCCTCGAGTGTACAGATCGAGCTTGGTTAACGGTCTTCTCGTGTCGAAGAAGATCCACCCGAAAGTCTATTGTTCAAGCTCTAATCTCTAAAATGAGATAACTAAAGTACCTAGTTTGCTAATCTAGCTAGCTTAGGAGATGTAGAGAATGTATATAGATTAATATGTCTCAATTACCCTAGGTTTCTCAACTCATGAGAGTGTTTAGGGTTTGAGTAAGAAGAGGAGAGCCAAGGAGGAGAGAGAGTGTTGAAGTGATAATAATATGAAGAATGGCTAAGTGTTGATGACTATGAACCATATCATTTCTAATAATAATAATAACATAATACAACCATGCTTCAATAGTCATCCAAATAAGAATGAGTCACCAAAGTAGCCATGTTTCAATAATGATCAAATAACACCTCATACCTCCACCTCATTTTCTATTTAAATAAATGGATTAAACACAAATGAGGTGTTTTCTTCTAGAAGCGCTCTTGTGAAATTACAAGAATACCCCTCACCGTATATACATACCCGTATTCATACCACGAATACCAAGAGACGAAAATAATCCAATATTATAATACTAGAATGCGGCTTAATTCTAAGCCCGCTATTATTATCCATCTGATCAAAAATACATGTAGCCAGTACACGAATATGATCGAAACCCTGCACGTAAAACCATACGGCCTCCACATCGGTTAGCTTGAACCAGGGAAACCCTCTGTATGAGACTCTAAAGATTCTACAGTACGCTGGAACTGGGTTTAACCATAAGCACGTCAATGGTACTAGCTGTACGTAACGGCTACCCAGGTACCTGTCGAAAAGAAGGCCGACGAGAAAACTCGTTCGAACTCTTACTGAGCCTATCCGTGACAATCTCCGTACAGTCCGGTCTGTTCGTCTGAGAGTATCGCATACCGGGTCTAGGGGATGGAAAACGTCAGACCTCTAATAACCTGACAAGTCGTGCCGATGTGGCTCAAGACCATTCGAGAATCTACTGATCTAACTATCAGTAATTCTCAATCTGCCATGGCCAAGGACTTATGGTGTTGGCCAACCGAACACAGCGCGACATCGACTCCCTATACCGGGAGAGACGAATCCCCAACAATCGCTCACTGTCTCCATGTGGCTCGGGACTGTACTCAACTAAAACCTGTTTGCACGACTCAGTAGAGCCGTGGTAGGGTAGTAATCAAAGCACAGTGGGAACTCATACGAGACAAATGACGACCTTAGGTCGACAGACTATCTGTACTCATGTCACCTGAGAACTGCTATCTGACGATAGGTATAATACTATCTAGCCAGTTCTCGGTGAGTACGTCCAGTATACTCACACCCAGTAAGCACCTGTATACAATCTTAGGTGCATCACACTAATGGCTGCGGGACCAACCATCGCCCCTCATCAGGGTCTAGAAATGTATACACTATTCTATTCTGGAGTATTGATGCCCGGTCTCGAAACTCTCACGACTAGGGACATTTAAGGATGTGCTTATCGACTACCCAACTCCCATAAGTGTGACTGCCATCACAACGCTGGTAGTCAAGCAAAGATCCTAAGGGCTATACCAACATGTATTAGCGATATGTTAAAAGAAACATATACACATGTTGAGGTAAAATCAAACCAGATAGCATACTATCATGTTGAGCAAGACTGTTATTATATCTATGTATATCCCAAGCTTCCAAAATGTAATATACAATCCAGTACTATACAATAATGGCATCTAGGGCGTATATCACTGACAATCTCCCATTTGCACTAAGATTTGTTATTGGTGTATTGAGTACCCAACGTCTGCACTGGAGCCAGTTGCTGGCGTACCGCATATCCAACATCTCGAATAGTCGCTCGAAATGGACTTGAGGGATGGCCTTGGTGAATGGATCTACCATGTTGTCTTTTGTATCTACTCTCCACACCTCGATCTCTCGGCGATCCACGATCTTCCTGATCAGGTGATGCCGCCTCAAGATATGTCTGGATTTCTGATGGGACCGTGGTTCCTTTGCCAAAGCCATGGCTCCATTGTTATCACAATACAAAGGTATTGGATCAGTAATGGATGGAACGACCTGAAGTTCAGAAATGAACTTCCTCATCCAGACTGCCTCTTTTGCGACATCGTTATCAGCGATGTGCTCAGCCTCCATCGTCGAGTCTGCTACGGTGTCCTGTTTGGAGCTCTTCCAACAGACCGCCTCTCCGTTAAGGGTAAACACATAACTCGAGACAGATTTAGAGTCATCCTTGTCACTTTGGAAGCCAGAGTCGGTAAAAGCCTCGATCTGGAGGTCCCTATTACCGTACACCAAGAACATCTTCTTAGTCCTTCTCAGGTACTTAAGAATATTCTTTACTGCTATCCAATGTTTCTTATCTGGGTTGGACTGATACCTGCTTACGACGTTGAGTGTGTAAGCTATATCTGGTCTGGAACATAACATCGCATACATTATCGATCTCACCGCCGAAGCGTAGGGTACTATGCTCATGCGAGCCCTCTCCTCATCAGTCTTGGGAGACATTTCTTTGGAGAGGGTGATTCCGTGACAAGTGGGTAAATTACCGTGCTTGGAATCTTCCATACTAAATCTCTTTAGTACGGTGTCTATGTACCTTGACTGTGAAAATCCCAACATTCTTTTAGATCTGTCACGATAGATCTTAATCCCCAGAATGTACGAGGCATCGCCTAGGTCTTTCATAGAGAACTTCTATGACAAGAACAGCTTGGCCGATTGTAGCATAGGAATATCATTTCCTATTAGGAGAATGTCATCTACGTATAAAACGAGAAATACCACAGTTCTCCCTACAATCTTCTTATAAATACAAGGTTCATCTGCATTTTTGATAAAGTCGAATTTCTTGACTGTCTCATCAAAACATATGTTCCAACTCCGCGATGCGTGCTTTAATTCATAAATGGATTTAAGCAACTTGCACACCTTTCCGCTGCTCACACTGTCTATGAAACCCTCTGGTTGATCCATATAAACACTCTTCTAAACTTCCATTTAGAAAAGCGGTTTTAACATCCATCTGCCAGATGTCATAGACATGGAAGGCAGCAATGGCAAGTAGGATCTAAATGGATTTAAGCATAGCCACTGGTGAAAAAGTTTGGTCATAGTCCAATCCTGGTCTTTGACGAAAGCCTTTAGCAACAAGTCTAGCTTTGTAGGTTTCAACCTGACCATCTACACCAATCTTCTTTTTGAAGATCCATTTGCATCCTACGGGTTTTACCCCAGCAGGAGAAAAATCTAAAGTCCATACTTGGTTTGTGTACATGGATTCCATCTCGGATCGCATAGTATTCGGCCACTTCACCGAGTCTCTACCCGTGATAGCTTGCTGAAAACTAGTCGGCTCATCATCATCAATGATGCAATCCTCTCGATCCCCGTCTACGAGAAAACCATAATATCTCTCAGGCGGATGAGACTGCCTACTAAATTTGTGGAGTGGCATAGGTACGTCCGGTTCCATTGAAATCTAAGGTTCTACTAAGTCTTCACTAATAGTTTGTGGTTCTGGAATTTCTTCCAGCTCTATTGCGCTCCACTAATCTCTTTTTCAAAAAATTGAGTTTCCATAAAGCGGGCATAATGAGAAATAAAGACCTTTTGTTTCACAGCGTAATAGAAATAATACCCCCTAGAGTTCTTGGGGTATCCCACAAACTTACACAATACTGAACGTGCCTCGAGGTTGTCCGGATGAACCTTTTTGACAAAAGCAGGACAACCCCAAATCTTATGATACTTAAGACATGGTTTCTTCCCACTTCACATTTCATATGGAGTGGTAGGCACAGACTTAGTTGGAACCTTATTCAATAGGTATGCAGCAGATTCTAGTGCATAACCCCAGAAGGATGGCGGTAACTCAGCATTACTCATCATGGAACGCACCATATCAAGCAGGGTGCGATTCCGTCTTTTTGATACACCGTTGTGTTGTGGTGTGTATGGAGGAGTAAGCTGAGAGAGAATTCCATTCTCTTTTAGATATTCCAGGAACTTGACACTTAAGTATTCACCACCCCGATCAGATCGGAGCATCTTGATACTTTTTCCGGTTTGCTTTTCCGCTTCATTCTTATACTCCTGGAATTTCTCAAAGGCCTTGGATTTATGCTTCATCTAGAATATATGTCCATACCTTGAGAAATCATCGGTAAAAGTAATGAAGTAGGAATAGCCACTTCTTGCATGTGTATACATTGGCCCACACACGTCGCTGTGTATGAGTCCCAGGAGCTCAGTGGCTCTTTCTCCGTGTCCAATGAACGGAATTTTGGTCATCTTTCCTATAATACATAATTGACAGGTTGCATATGATTGATACTCAAACGGATCTAAATATCCATTTTTATATAACTTAGTTAATCACATTTCATTGATATGACCAAGTCTGCAATACCATAAGAAAGCTTGATTTGATTCTGGAGCTTTTCTTTTTAGCGTGTTTTGGACGTTGAAAACTTGATGTTGATTGAGAACGTATATTCCGTTATTCAGTGTACCCAACTCAATCATTTCCTGATTTAGGTGAATATTTATGACATTGCTTTCAAGTGCAAAATTATATCCTTCATTAGATAACAAAGATACAGATATAATATTACACATCATACTGGGTACACAAAAGCAGTTATGTAACAACAAAATATGTCCACTCGTTAATCCAAGGTGATATTCTCCTACTGCAACAGCATTCACACTGGTTCCGTTGCCAACTCTGAGGATCATATCACCTTTTCTCAAAACTCTATGGTCTCTCAGCGCTTGCAAAGAATTACAGATGTGAGATCCTGATCCGGTATCCAATACCCAGAAAGTAGAGTTAATAGAAAAACAGTTTTCAATCACGAACACACCTGAAGCCGAAGCCATAACTTGCTTCGTGTCCTGATTCTTGGCTTTTAAAGCCTGACAATCTTTCTTCCATTGTTCTTTCTTGTGACAGTAGAAGCACTCTTCCTTTGTTGCTGATCCCCCGATTTTTCCTTTCCCTTACCCTGCATCTACTGCACACCTTCTCTCGGCTTGGTGGGGCCCTTGTTCTTCTTCCCCTTGGCCTTAGCCTTGGATTTAGTGGAAGAAGATTCCCCGACAAACAGAGCGGGTGTTTCCTTGGATTTCTTCAAGGTGCCTGTTCCCTGATTAAAAATCAGAAAAAAAATCTTCAAAAGAAGCATCACGTGCTCACACGTGACCAGTGGTCACGTGTTGGCACGTGATGGTTAAGCAGCGGCCAGAGAATAGAGCGCAGAAGAAGAGAAGCCCATTTCAGGGGTCACGTGCTTACACGTGACCAGGGGCTATGTGCTCACACGTGACCAACGGTCACGTGGCCACACGCGACCGGCTTTAAAAGCCTTATTCTTTAACAGAATTAAATTCTGAGGAGAGATCATTCAAATCTTTCCAAAATGGAGAAGATTTATCTGAAACTGTTGGGTCAAGAATCTGAGGGTGATTAAATATCACCAATTTATGGAAAAATCTTGGACATGGAAAGATTTCCCCCTAAATCTAACCGAAATAACAAAGAGATATCTTTGGACTTAAAATCCATTGGTGAATAAAATTCACCTAATAATCTAAAGGCCCAGATTAATGATAAAGATAAATCAAATCTCTCAATAAACAAATCAGATCTTTCAATGAAAAATTCACTAAACAGATTGACTCTTTTCCTTCTTCTATAAATAATAGAAGAGGGGGAAGAGAGAGAGAGATATAGAGCCTTGGAATCTTGAAAATTCAGAAGGAAGAATTTGATTCTCTGCAAAAGAAAAACCCTAGGTAAGAAAAGAGAGGCTTCGAAAGAGAATTTAATTCTCAAAAGAGTTTAACTCTTATATAAAGAAAAGAACTTAGTTCTTTCTCTGGTGGAAGATCTGCAAAGTGCACATCTCCCCATGAATTGAGAATTTAATTCTCATTGGGTTGAGATCCTGCCATGCAGATCTAAAACATAGAGGAGGAATTGAGTTTTGAGAATTTAATTCTCACAGAATTATAGTAATTTAATTCCTTTGGGATAAAATTAGGGTTTAACCCTATATTATAGGAATTTAATTCCTTCAAGATGGACAAAACAAGGGTTTAACCCTAAGTGAGAACTTAATTCTCTCAAACTCACAGGAATTTAATTCCCTTAAAAAAGAAATTAGGGTTTCACCCTATGACAGAATTTAATTCTTTACATATATGGGGAATTTAATTCCTACAGAAAAGAAATTAGGGTTTAACCATATCTAAGAATATAATTCTTCAGAAAAAAATAGGAATTTAATTCCTCTAAAGTTTATTGCTAGGGTTTAACCCTTTTAAGAATTTAATTCTTAAAAGATGAACAAATCTTTAAAACATGCAAAGAACCAAAGTCACGTGCTACCACGTGACCCCTGTAAACATCCACAGAAAAGAACTTTGAGGCAACACCTCACGTGCCCCACGTGACCCCTGAAGGATACAAAGAAAAAGCAAACCGAAGCTATGGACGCCCTCACGTGCTACCACGTGACCCCTTAGCAAAGGCTTTAACAGTTAAAAACCCACATTCCCATCACGTGACAGCACGTGATGCTCTAAGAGCAATTATAGGAAGTATTCAATACTTTTGGCATAATAAAATAAGGGGAATCAGGGCGCTCTCACGTGTCCACACGTGACCCCTCTCTCCTTAGTGTTTAACACTAATTTGAAAACTTTGTTCTCAGTGTTTAACACTGATTTGCTTTAGTGTTTAACACTAATTTGAAAGCCCTGTTGCTAGTATTTAACACTGATTGTCTTTTAGTGTTTAACACCAACTTGTTAATCTTATTCCCAGTGTTCAACACTGTTGGTCTTTAGTGTTTAACACTAGGTTTAGCCCAATTGGCTAAGTTTCTAGAGGCAAGCCTCTCCTTCAATGAACCAACAGAGGGCCAATATTCTAAATATGATTGGACTTAGCCCAAGCTGGCCATAAGTCCTCAATTCAAACTTAACTGGGCTAATGGGCTCATAATATAATTAATTAGTCTTAGTTCCAAATTGGGCCAAAGATTATTTCATCTACCTTGGTTCAAGGGTACATCTCTTCACTCCTTTGATACTTGGCGTTGTAATTCCTCAGCGTCTTCAAAGAGGTGACGGGTCCCGATGACCACACATTGAAACGGACTGTGGGGTCCTTAAACTCATGGACTATGATGTCCTTAATCTTGACCGTGATGTCTTAAAACTAATGCCGGACTGTGGAGTCCTTAAAATCCACGGACTATGATGTCCTTAACCTTGACCGGGATGTCTTAAAATTAACAACGGACTATGATGTCCTTAACTTTGACCATGATGTCTTAAAACTAATGCCGGACTGTGGAGTCCTTAAAATCCACGGACTATGATGTCCTTAACCTTGATCGGGATGTCTTAAAACTAACAACGGACTATGATGTCCTTAACCTTGACCGTGATGTCTTAAAACTAACGCCGGACTGTGGAGTCCTTAAATCCACGGACTATCATGTCCTTAACCTTGACCGCAATGTCTTAAAACTAACATTGGACCGCAATGTCCTTAAACTATCTATCGACCGCAACGTCGCTAAACTAAACAACATGGCTCCCTTAATTGCTCTATTGTTGGATCTAAACGATCCCGTTAAGTCGATCTTAGTCTAAAACTAGACTAACGTATCCTTAACAAACGTTTAAGTTGATCTTAGTCTCGAAAGAGGCTAACGTATCCTTAAACCCAAACCCCCAAACCCAAATCTAAGATAATACGGATTTGGACTAGTCCACGCTCTACGGGCGACGACATAACTCAGTCTCCGTATACAATCCACGGGCAACCAAACATAAAACAAACAAACACGACACGAAGTGACCATTTGGAGAAGGAGAAAGTTGTTACCGCAATGCAGTAGCGTAATTAACTACAGGGGCTTGCGCCTGCAGGGAAGAGCGTCCCCACAATCAAAAACCCCTCAAGCGAGGGGGAATCTGACGAAGTCTACTACATCGGCCGCATCCGTTTAAACCTCCGATGCATGGTGCCATAAATCAACCTGGCATCTTCGGAGAGGTGGACGGATAGCACCTATTAGCATCTGCCCCGAATCTCAGGCAAGACGTCATGTCGCTCCGTCTTTCGGAGGGGAACAGATTCTGGCACGCCCGGTGGGACCTTTTCCTCTTTCCACTCTACACCTCGTGTGTCGTCTTCGCGAATGAATCGCGGTTTGTTAATGGTTGGCTTTGGGTTTCAAGTTACTAAGATTTGGTCTTTTGCCTGGCGCAGAAATCAAGCATCAATGGCATCCAATTGCTCGAGCTGCTCGAAATGCAAGTGCAACAGACGCTCCGCCTTACCTGGAGGTGTAGCCTATGGGCCTCAAGCGGCCTCCATCCTTGCCATGCCGGTGGAACAAGTGACTCAGGCCACCATCGGTCTATTTTTCGGGACCATGCTCCCGCCCGCAAGCTTCACCATTCCAATGCCCGTACCGGAAGTGCAAAAGAAGTCGGTCTTCGATCGGCTCACTACTACTACGGCCCCCCTCAACGGGTCGTCCAATGCCAAGCCGGCAACCTCGGTCTTTACTAGGCTGAACCTGAACTCTGATGGGCCTGCCAAGAAGCCCATAACCCCTGACGTGGCCATCGCGAAGAAGACAACCATCTCTATTCCTGAAGTCGTCAAGACGGCTTCTCCTGCTAAAGAGTCGGTCTTTTCAAGGCTGACTATTCCGGCTCCTGTTCCTACTCGAAGGTCTGTCTTTGACAGATTGGATACCGCTACTGAAAAGACAACATCAGTCTTTAAGAGGCTGGCACCAGCGGCGCCTCATCCGGATAGGGGGTAAGACGAGACTATCCCTATCGCAGAGCCAGTCCCAACAGCTCGTCACGCTCGACGTCGCCACTGGCGCCGAGTAAGGAAGGCCGGGGGCAACTCCCCCTCAGGGCTAACCCCACCTGCTCTAGTGGTGGAAGTTAATGCTGCTGTTCCAACTGCGAACAGCTTTGAACCGTTAAGGAGGGTACGGAAGAACGCTCTGATTGCCACGCTAAAAAGATCTCCTCCACCTGCGGAGAGAGTTACAGAAACAAAGCTGGAGCAGCCCCCTCAACGGCTGTCCTCCAAAATTTATAAGGTCTGGCGGAGGGTTCAAGAGTCCGTAATCGACCAAGATCACTCTCGCCGGCAGAAAAGGGCGAAAGTGCAGGAAGAAAAGAACCGTCCCGTCAAACAGCAAAGGATGACAACTACTTGGGTGCCCGCGGCAACGGCCCCCTCAACTTCGATGGCCCACAAAAGAAGAAGGCCGGAGAAGGTCTCCACGCCTGCGGCAAATGCCAAAGGCGGTGAGCCCAAACGCCCTAAGCCCGGGGGCATTGTAGTCCATACCGTCTACATGGCGTCTGGTAAAGAGGACAACCATACATCTACAGGTCATAGACCGCTTACACGATCGGTGACTAAAGCTTAGGAGCAGCAGCAAAAGCTCCAAGAAATGATGACCGCGATGGCCGCACTCACTGGGCCAAAAGAAAGCCCCGAAGCATCCTTGGATCAACGCCAGGAGCGGAAACTGACGCTGAGTTCCTTCGCAGGATACTGGAAAAGAAGGATAAAGAGGCTGCGGAACAAGCAGCCAATATAAAGCGAATGGCCCTTCTGTTCAGGACATGGTGGGTATGATGATCCAACAAGATCCTCCTGCTGAAGATCCTCTGATCGTCCTTGAAGATGACAAGGGAGAAACGTCAAATCCTCCACCGGCTCTGTCAACAGCCAAGGAGGAGACGATTTCCAAAGCTGACTTGGACGAATATATAGCTCAGCAGATACGGGTTCACCAGGAGACTGAGGCAGCTGGTCAAGTTGTCAGAACGGGACGACCGTATCCGAGCTGGTACGATCAGATCAAATACCCGCCGGGCTACACGATCCCGAAATTTCATGTCTACAAGGGGACAGGCAATCCCCATCAACATGTGGTCCAGTTCAGGGCTCTCTGCGGTAACACCGGCGGTGACGACAAGCTCTTGCTTCGCCAATTCGTCGGCAGTTTATCGGAAACGGCATTTGAGTGGTATTCCGAACTTCCGAATGACTCCGTCAAAACTTTCACCGAAATGGAGTTGTTGTTTACCCAGCGTTTCGCAAGCGCCAGCGAACGCACCCCGATAACAGCTTTGATTAATGCAAGAGTGAAGCCGGGTGAAACTTGGGTCCAATATGCAATTCGATGGCGAATCCTGTGGTCGAAGTGCGAGCAGCGCATCGAAGAAGCACCAGTGGTGGGAATATTCGTGGGCACCCTAGATCCTCATACAACTATCTCACAGTTCATGATGTTCTTTAAGCCAACCACGTTCCAGGTTTTGATCGACAAGCTGGCCCAGATAGACCAGATGAGCCACAGACCGTCTCCCCCGAAGCCAGAACCACAGAATGACAAGGGTAAAGGGAAGGCAACCTTCGTTGCGAATGCTCAGCAGCAGCCCAGTGCCCCAAAGCTGGCGGATCAGCTAGAAGAAAGACGGCGGTATTATAATGAGAAAATGAACCGCCCCTACTCATTACCGCGGGATAAGATGAAGAGGCTATTCGAGCTAGCGGTACGCAACAGGCTTATCAACTTGCCAAATTCAAGGCGACCGCCGCAACCCAGTGAGGTGAATGACCCCAATTATTGCCTTTACCATCAAACGGTAAGCCATCTGATTGAGGATTGCTTCGTTTTCAAAGGATGGATTGAAGATCAATACCTACAGGGAAAATTTGCGCTGTCCGAGAAGTGGAAGGTGAGCCCACCACAACCGCACACTCCTAAGAAGATGGACACACCGGGGGCAACGTGTTCTGTTGTTGAAGAAGCTCCATGGGAAATCGTGCTTTCAGCAAAAACCAAAAGAATGCTGAATGAGCTCCATACATGCCCGGCGATCAGGTAGAAGAATCCGCTGGAACCCCAGATCATTGAAGGGATGCTGAAGCCGTGCCCAACTCCAAAGATCGGTGGTGATGGCCCGAGCACTCACAACCAGCCGTCAAAATCTTCAAAGAAAAAGAAGAAGAGGTCCAAAAAGCTCATGAAGCCTGGCGACAAGCGCACAGACTTACAGAAACAAATTGACGCGTTGGAAGAGTATAATCAAAAGACGCGGACTCCCATCACACTCCAAGAGTTCCTCAACCACGTCTTTCAAGAGGAAGATGATGGAGAAAGCTCGTCGGATGAATCCGAGGGATACGTGGCGAGTTGTCATGTGATCTCCCACTCGTTTACGGACGATGAAAAAACTCCTGACACTGAGAAACTGGGGGCACAGCCTGAACCAGAACTTGTGTGGCCGACAGACGAAATGATCGACGCCTTTCTAGACGAGATTCGTTTGAAAAGTAAAGCCGATCGGGAGTGTGAGATGGCCGCATCAGAAGGAGCCAAACGCAGGCGACTAAACGAAAGAGTCAAAGCACTCCCGCCAGATCAAAAGACATCCGATGCGAATAAAAATATATTCAAGACGAGGAAAAGGTTTGCCAAAGCCATGTCAATGGGAATGAAGCTACCACCCTCGGAAGAAAACACGCTCAATGGGGCGGAGAGGCACCCTAATTACTGCTCATATCATCGGAAGATTTCACACCCCACTGAGGAGTGAGACACTTTTAAGATATGGTGGCAGGGATATGTTGCTCACTGGCAACATTTTAAGCGAATGAAACGAAGAACTCGTCGGAATCAAAGAAGTACAACCGACAGGCACAAAAGAACTACCGGCAACTGTTACACGGTCAACGCCGGAGGATCACAAGTTCTCACCTTTGGGAGCGACTCTGATGAGGAAATGGCTCTGGGCCCTCTCTTTAAAGAATCCATCTTAGGGAAAAAGGAAGAACCAGCGGCCTGCGAAAATATTCAGCTGCGCAATCGCACGCTCCCGGAAAAGAATCTCGGACCCACAACTAGAAAAGATAAGGGAAAGGAAAAGGTCGTTGAGGATATCGCCTTAGATGACCAAGTCATGAAAGAGCTAACTGCCAAGGACCCGCCCAAGAGGAGTAAAGTGGACTATAACATCTTAGCGCACCTGAGGAAGCTACCCTCACAGCTCAGCATTCTTGACGCCCTCCTATTATCAAAAGAAGCGAGAGATTCATTAGTCAAGGCGCTGCAAGAGCCTGAACAATTCCAAGCCTTCCTTGCTGAAGAAAGGATGAAGGATGAATTGGAAGAAGTGCATACGACCGATATCACTTTCGGTGATGAGGACCTTCTCCTTGGGACGTGCGACCACAACCGTCCCCTATACGTCTCTGGATACTGCCACGATATCAAGATAGGCAAAATCCTGGTTGA
Organism: Agapanthus africanus; assembly: GCA_030015575.1. Lineage (NCBI taxonomy): Eukaryota > Viridiplantae > Streptophyta > Magnoliopsida > Asparagales > Amaryllidaceae > Agapanthus > Agapanthus africanus. The sequence continues at coordinate 637,554,975 of CM057337.1, forward strand.
TAATGGATCCTCCGTCAATCTCCTTAATGTTCGGGTGTTGAAGGAAATCTGCATGAGCGTTCAGCACCTCGCTCATGATAAAATTACCATCTCCGGTTTTGACTCCCAGTCGTCACGAACTCTCGGATCTGTAATACTAACATTATGCTTCGGACTACTCGTCACGGACATCAAGTTTCACGTCATTGACGCCAAGACCTGCTACAATGCTTTGCTCGGTCGTCCCTGGTTACATGAGTACAACATCATCCCTTCTACACAACATCAGTGTATGAAGTATTTCAAGGATGGTCTTGAGTATACCGTAACAGGTGAGCTGAACCTGTTCTCCGTGAACGAAGTCCGCAAGTACGAAGATGCAAAGTACTTTTTGCCAGATTTCGAGGACACGGAGAGGTGTCGCAAACCGGAGAACAAAGCCGCCGCCACCATTCCTATTTTCGGGAGTGATACCGAAGAAGAAGAAGAGATAGTTTACGCTGGACCGTCTCAACGCAACAACCCGGGACCGTCCGCCCCCATATTGATCTTCGGAAGCGACTCGGAAGATGAAGTTAATGCTGTTTTCTCCAGTCGGCCGCCAATACAAGAATTCCCTAGTGATGATCAAAGTTTGCAAATTACCATGATTCCGCAGGAGCACTACAAAGATCTTGACGCACTTGAAGCTTACAATGTGCAAGACCTGCAGACGTTTTACGTCCCTCCCGGGCGAAAAGGCGAAAAGGCAATTCTATTCTACCGCTCTGAGGAAACCAAAGTGGAGAAAGAAATCTGGCACGGCGCAGATCCTACACTTGACAGGCTTCAGCCCATCCGTCTGCCCAGATATTATACAGAAGGCTTGAAGAGGCTGTTGAGGTGCCAGGGGATATCCTTCAAACAGACCGCTCGAAAGGCTAAGTTCTACAACAGGATTTGGGATGTCCCTGGGACTCAGCGCAAATTGCCCAACGGGAGAACGGAAATGCTTGGGCTTGGATATGTGAGATCTGGGAAACGAAAACGAGTCCACGGTAGCTACGCCATATATAACTTCGATGAAGAAGAGGACGCCCTGTCGGGAAATGCCGACCCCTTATCAAAACTAGATCCCGCAATCGAAGTGCCGAGTCCGTCATTTGAAGAACGAATGGACAAGCTTATCAGGAAAGCGGGTCAAAAAGCTCGGGACGACCATAATCGCGAAATGGCCATCTACGAGAAAGCCAGGACACAACATCTTCTTCAACAGGCTGCAAGAGACGAAGATGCTCTTCCCTGTCAACCTGCTGTGCAAAAGGCCCGATGCAGAGGCAGAAATAAGTCAAAGAGCGGAAAAGGGAGTCGACAACTACAATGCGGGATCAAAGAGTCATGTGATCGGGAATTGCGCGGGCCGGATCTGTCCCTCATGAAGAAGATGAGTCGAGCGTATTCTTTCCCTCAAGACAAAACGAAGAAGATACTTGATCTCGCTTTAAAACATCGAATGATTACACTCCCGGAGTCTAAGTACCCTGAGCAAGCTAACGAGGTCTCTCATCCGAGCTATTGCTCTTATCACCGAGCCATAGGACACCCTACCGAAGACTGCTTCACCTTCAAGAACTGGGTCGAAGATCAGTATCAGCTCGGCAAGTTCGCTCTATCCGACAGTTGGAGGATAACTCCGCCACAAAAGCACGAACCCAAAGCCACAAGAGCAGAACCAGATCCACATCGGTCTTGGAAGTGAGCTCGTACCTGTCATATAATAACAATATCAAAAGGAGAGCCCGAGAATATGGATGACCTTCCTTGGTGCTTTGAAAACAATGACGACGAGGTGATCTCAGAATTTCCACCAGCGCCAAAAGAGCTGGAAGATGGAATACATACTACTGCAGATAACCTCAAGAAGATTGAGTTAGGGACGGCAGACGACCCGCGACCGACATTTGTCAGCGAATTGCTATCGGAAGAAAGGGTAGCTGCGTTAAAAGACGTGCTTATGCAGCATAGAGACTGCTTCATATGGAACTATTCAGAAATGCCAGGATTGGATCCAGAAATAGCTGTCCAGAAATTGGCAATATCCCCGGACATCAAGCCAGTCAAACAAGCGCCGAGAAGAATGCGGCTCGAGCTTGAGATGAGCATCAATGCCGAAGTCAAGAAACTGATCGACTCTGGGTTTATCCAGGAGGTTCGGTACCCTGATTGGATCGCCAACATCGTCCCGGTAATGAAGAAAAATGGGACAGTGCGCATATGCGTGGACTTCCGGGATCTTAATAAAGCTTGCCCGAAGGACGATTTCCCAGTACCAGTCACCGAGCTGATGATAGATAACACGTCCACTCACGAGGTTTTCTCCTTCATGGACGGCTCATCAGGATACAATCAGATAAAGATGCACCCTGAAGACCAGAAGCACACCGCTTTCCGGACTCCTCTGGGTATATTCTGCTACAAAGTTATGCCCTTCGGTTTAAAGAACGCCGGTGCTACCTATCAGAGGGCCATGACGAAGATTTTCGATGACCTCATACATGAAATCGTCGAATGCTATATCGACGACCTCGTGGTTAAGAGCAAATCGTATGAGGAGCATTTAGAGCATCTGAAGACCGTATTTCAACGCCTTAGACAATACAATTTAAAGATGAACCCTCTCAAATGCGCATTCGGGGTGTCCTCAGGTAAATTCCTAGGATTCATCGTCTGGCACCGAGGCATTGAGATAGATCCGTCAAAGATCAAGGCGATCATGAAAATGCCACCGCCAAAGACTCTCAAACAATTGCGGTCTCTCCAAGGAAAGCTCGCGTACATCCGACGATTTATAGCCAACCTTTCAGGCAAGTGCCGCCCTTACAGTCACCTGATGAAGAAGGGAACCCCGTTCGTCTGGGATCACAAATGCCAAGGCGCACTGGACGAGATCAAGCAGTACCTGCAGAACCCGTCGGTGTTAGCTGCTCCAGTCAAGGGAAAACCTCTAATTCTTTATACAACTGTCCTCGAAGGTTCCTTAGGCGCATTATGGGCATAAGAGAACGACCAAGGGAAAGAAAGAGCTCTCTATTACTTGAGTCGAGTTCTACTAGGGACAGAAAGCAATTACTCTCCCATCGAAAAACACTGCCTGGCGTTGATCTTCGCGATAACAAAGCTCCGGCACTATGCATTGGCACATGAAGTCCGTCTCATATCGAAGGTGGACCCTCTTAAATATTTGATGTCGAAGGCCATATTGACAGGTCGGCTCGCTAAATGGGCCCTACTATTGATGGAGTTTTCAATAACCTATCAGCCTCTTAAGGCAGTGAAAGGCCAAGCCATCGTCGACTTCCTCGCTGAGCATCCAATACCTGCCGATTCCCCTTTGAATTGCGAACTGCCAGACGAACACGCGTTTGATGCGATCGATGGTAGTGGTACTCGGTGGGAACTCTATTTTGACGGAGCGTCTTCCATGAAGAAGCGCAAACAAAACACGCCTATAATCAAATTGGGGGTAGGCCTCATCTTCATAACCCTACAAGGAGGGATAATGCGCTTTGCTTTCTCCTTGACAGAGCCGAGGACGAACAATGAAGCTGAATACGAAGCTTTGATAGCAGGCCTTGAGATCGCCATCGACATGGGAATTGAAAACCTTCTCATATATGGAGACTCTCAACTGGTCGTTAGCCAAGTGAACGGCGACTACCAGACATGCAAGCCAGAGCTGGTGAAGTATGGCGACAGAGTACAACGATTGCTGACGCAAATTCCCTACTACATGCTAGAAAGCATACCGCGTGCGGAAAATAGCAAAGCGGACGCGTTAGCCAAGCTCGCTAAAGAACTGGCTGATGAGAACCTCGATGACGTTAGAATCGTGGTACAAAGCCGTCGGGTCCTCACACCGGCAGAAATATCTCCGGAATCATCTGAGGAAAAGGAAGCAACCGAGCAAATGGCTATGCAAATAAATGACCAAGAAAAGGCTGGAGATTGGAGAGAAGTCTTCATAGACTACTTCAAATCCCGTCGAACGCCTGAAGATGCGTCCTCAAGGCATCAGCTTGTGAAACGAGCTCTGTCCTTCGCCTTCATCAATAATACTCTGTACAAGAGGTCATTTGATTCTCTTTGGTTGAGATGCTTGGGACCTGACGAAGCAAAAAGAGTCGTTCAGGAAGTTCACGACGGACTCTGCGGTTCTCACCAAGCAGGCCCGAAGATGAAGTTGAAGATTAAACGAATGGGCTACTATTGGCCCACGATGATTCAGGACTGCCTCAAATATGCGAAGCAATGCCACTCATGCCAGATTCATGGAGACTTTATCCATCAGCACCCGAATCCTCTACATCCAACAGTGGCTAGCTGGCCATTCGAAATGTGGGGAACCGACGTAATCGGCCCTATCGAACCAGTATCGTCCAGAGGACATCGATTCATTTTGGCAACAACTGATACTTCTCCAAATGGGCAGAAGCAGTACCGCTGAGGGATGTGAAGACGGAGAATATCCTCCATTTCTTCAAGACGCACGTCATCTATCGGTTTAGAACGCCGCGACGGATCATCTCCGATAATGGGCCAGCCTACAGAAGCCACAAGATCAGCCGCTTCGCGCAACAACACAACATAGACTGGAGATATTCCTCAGTTTATAATTTGCGAGCTAACGGTCTAGCCGAGGCTTTCAACAAGACCTTGACGAAGATCGTAAAGAAGACGGTGTCCCGAAATAAGAAGGACTGGCACGAGAGATTACAAGAAGCTCTCTGGGCGTATCTAACTACGTTCAAGACGGCCACGAACACGACGCCGTACGCGTTGGTATTCGGTACAGAAGCAGTACTCCCTCTCGAAATAGAGTTACCTTCTCTATGGGTGGCAGTCCACTACGAGCTGACGGACGAAGAAAATGCTCACCTTCGGCTTGAGGAGCTTGATGCCCTTAATGAAACCCGGCTCATAGCGCAACAAAATCTGGAGGCTTACAAAGCAAAGATGACGCGCTCATACGAAAGATTGACCAGGCCGAGGACATTCCGCCAGGGCGAACTCGTGCTAGTGGTCAAAAGACCTATGATCCCCAATCGCGCCAAGCGGGGAAAATTCGAGCCGAACTATGAAGGCCCGTACATAATAGACAAGGTCTACCAGGGTGGAGCCTATCTACTCATGGATATGCACGGTGAAAGGCCTTTCAGGCCAATAAACGGTCGCTTCCTGAAGAAATACTACGCTTAATGAGCCACAGCCTAGGTCAATGATAGATGACGACGACTATGTCCGCTCGCTATCTTCCTAAGCTCAAACTTTATAAGCAGTAGCCGGCCTTCTCCTGAATGGACCGAAACGTTCTTAAACTAACAGCGGACCGAAACGTCCTTAAACTAACAGCGGACCGAAACGTCCTTAAACTAACGACGGACCGAATCGTCCTTAAACTAACAATGGACCACTATGTCCTAAAACTGGCTGTTGACCGAGATGTCGATAAACTACGGTGGATTGCAGTATCTTGAAGCCGATATAAAAAAAATATAAAAAAAAGAAAAAATAAAGACGGTATGTCCATAAGCAAAGTGGGCACGGATGAAAACCCGAAAGGGCTGCGTGAGTAAAAACAGTAGGGCTACCGACGAGTGTTTGTGAAAACCAGAAAGGACGCAACCTCGTTAAAAGACACTTACAGGGTCCTCTCGACCTTGTAAGGAGAAACCACCCGCGTGAGATCCTTACGACTCACAAGGGAGCAACACACTTAGGGATCCTCACGATTCCTAAGGAGAAATTACACTTGCGAGATCCTCATGACTCGTAAGGAGAACTCTCTTATGGGACCCTCACGGCTCATAAGATTTGAAAGTCTTAAGTTACAAAGACCTGAACCTGTTCTTAAGCAACTCCCACAACCTTCGATAGTGCCCTATAAGTGGCTCAGCACTGATCCTTGTATACAATCCACGGGCGCGAATAAACATTTCCCTAACCAAGTCCCATCCGTGACTGGGGATATGTTCGCATGGTGAACAACCCTTGTAAGTCCTCTCGACTTACAAGGAGAAAAACTTCTTGTAAGATCCTTACGACTTATAAGAGAACATACACTTAGGAGTCCCCACGATTCCTAAGGAGAAAACACACCTACGAGATCCTCACGACTCGTAGGGAGAGATACCTTTGTGAGACCCTTACGGCTCATGAAGTCAAAAGCCTTAGTTGACAGAACCCTTAACCCTGTTTACTAAGCCACCTTTGTTCAACATCGACAGAGGTAATGATGATTCGCTCCTGGCAACATCCCAGTTGTAGCAGTGCTGATGCCGAAATCAGTGTATAAATCCAAGCTTGCAGCGAAAAGCCAACAAGCCACACATGCATACGAAATAGCCGAAATGATGGGGCAACTTGCGACAAAATCAGCAAGTAAAAATATATGCATAAAAAAATAGCCGAAATGATTGGGCAACTCGCAATAAAAAGCAGCGAGTAGAAAATAAAATAAACAGCCGAAATGATTGGGCACCGCGAAAAATAGCCGAAATGATGGGGCAATCGCGACCTTCGCGATATAAAAGCTGAAATGATAGAGCATCGCGGAAAAAGAGATAAAATAAAAATTAAATTTATGCCCTACAGGTGATGTTACATCAATCCCTGTATACAATCCAGGGGCGCAAACAAAGAAGGAATCACACTCCTTCTCACCAGGTTTCATCAAAAGAAGAGGCCAAGTCTCGAAGGGCCACAAGTAGCCTAGAGATCTTCTCAACATTCGTCTCGTTGCGGCAAATATGACCTCGAGCAAAGCGGAACAGCGGCGATTCCCAGTTCCATGACTCGGCGGTGTACAGATCACCGAAAGTCAAATCCCAACTCCGTGAAATGCGGATACAATCAACAAAATTCCTGGTCACATGGAACGGGGATAACGTCACTCTTTGACCCCGTGGAAAACGTCCAGAGCGGAGCCTAGTCCTCGCCAAGCACGGCAGTGAACCCGTGTGAAGCATCTAGTGCAAAATTCCTGGTCACGTGGAACGCGGATAACGTCACTCTTTGACCCCGTGGAAAACGTCCAGAGCGGAGCCTGGTCCTCGCAGAACACGGCAGTGAACCCGTGGGAAGCATCCAGAGCAAAATTCCTGGTCAAGTGGAACGCGGATAACGTCACTCTTTGACCCCGTGGAAAACGTCCAGAGTGGAGCCTAGTCCTTGCTAAGCACGACAGTGAACCCGTGTGAAGCATCTAGTGCAAAATTCCTGGTCACGTGGAACACGGATAACGTCACTCTTTGACCCCGTGGAAAACGTCCAGAGCGGAGCCTGGTCCTCGCCGAACATGGCAGTGAACCCGTGGGAAGCATCCAGAGCAAAATTCCTGGTCACGTGGAACGCGGATAACGTCACTCTTTGACCTCGTGGAAAACGTCAAGAGTGGAGCCTGGTCCTCGCCGAACACGGCAGTGAACCCGTGGGAAGCATCTAGAGAAAAATTCCTGGTCACGTGGAACGCAGATAACGTCACTTTTTGACCCGTGGAAAACGTCCAGAGCGGATCCTGGTCCTCGCAGAGCACGGCAGTGAACCCGTGCGAAGCATCCAGAGCGAAGCCTGGTCCTCGCCGAATACGGCAGTGAACCCGTGGGAAGCGTCCAGAGCAAAATTCTTGGTCAGGTGGAACGCGGATAACGTCACTCTTTGACCCCATGGAAAACGTCCAGAGCGGATCCTGGTCCTCGCAGAGCACGGCAGTGAACCCGTGTAAAGCATCCAGAGCGGAGCCTGGTCCTCGCCGAACACGGCAGTGAACCCGTGGGAAGCATCCAGAGCAAAATTCCTGGTCACGTGGGACGCGGATAACGTCACTCTTTGACCCCGTGGAAAACGTCCAGAGCGGATCCTGGTCCTCGCAGAGCACGGCAGTGAACCCGTGCGAAGCATCCAGAGCGGAGCCTGGTCCTCGCCGAATACGGCAGTGAATCCGTGGGAAGCATCCAGAGCAAAATTCCTGGTCACGTGGAACGCGGATAACGTCACTCTTTGACCCCGCGGAAAACGTCCAGAGCGGAGCCTGGTCCTCGCAAAGCACGGCAGTGAACCCGTGTGAAGCATCCAGAGCAAACATTGGACTGTGGAGTCCTTAAAATCCACGGACTATGATGTCCTTAACCTCGACCTTAATGTCTTAAAACTAACAATCAACCATGATAATTCTAGACTGAATTTACCTTGGTTCAAGGGTACATCTCTTCACTCCTTTGATATTCGTCGTTGTAATTCCTCAACGTCTTCAAAGAGGTGACGGGTCCTGGTAACTACACGTTGGACTGTGGAGTCTTTAAATCCACGGACTATGATGTCCTTAACCTTGACCGTGATGTCTTAAAACTAACATTGGACTGTGGAGTCCTTAAATCCACGGACTATGATGTCCTTAACCTTGACCGTGATGTCTTAAAACTAACATTGGACTGTGGAGTCCTTAAATCCACGGACTATGATGTCCTTAACCTTGACCGTGATGTCTTAAAACTAACATTGGATTGTGGAGTCCTTAAATCCACGGACCGATGTCTCCTTAACCTTGACCGTGATGTCTTAAAACTAACATTGGACTGTGGAGTCCTTAAATCCACGGACTATGATGTCCTTAACCTTGACCGTGATGTCTTAAAACTAACATTGGACTGTGGAGTCCTTAAATCCACGGACTATGATGTCCTTAACCTTGACCGTGATGTCTTAAAACTAACATTGGACTGTGGAGTCCTTAAATCCACGGACTAGGATGTCCTTAACCTTGACCGTGATGTCTTAAAACTAACATTGGACTGTAGAGTCCTTAAATCCACGGACTATGATGTCCTTAACCTTGACCGTAATGTCATAAAACTAACATTAGACCGTGGAGTCCTTAAATCCACAGACTATGAGGTCCTTAACCTCGACCGTGATGTCTTAAAACTAACATCAGACTGTGGAGTCCTTAAATCCACGGACTATGATGTCCTTAACCTCGACCGTGATGTCTTAAAACTAACATCGGACTGTGGAGTCCTTAAATCCACGGACTATGATGTCCTTAACCTCGACCGTAATGTCTTAAAACTAACGATCAACCACCGTGATTCTAGACTGAATTTACCTTGGTTCAAGGGTACATCTCTTCACTCCTTTGATATTCGTCGTTGTAATTCCTCAACGTCTTCAAAGAGGTGACGGTCCCGGTAACCACACGTTGGACAGTGGAGTCCTTAAATCCACGGATTATGACGTCCTTAACCTTGACCGTGATGTCTTAAAACTAATGTTGGACTGTGGAGTCCTTAAACTCACGGACTATGAGGTCCTTAACCTTGACCGTGATGTCTTAAAACTAACATTGGACTGTGGAGTCCTTAAACCTACGGACTATGATGTCCTTAACCTCGACCGCGATGTCTTTAAACTACGGTACCCTGGAAAACATCCCAAAGCAACCCCTGATCCCGTGGAATACGGATAAGGGCGACCGCACCCAGCACTTGCAGGTCCTCACGACCGGTAAGGAAGAAAACTTTCTTGTGAGATCCTTATGACTCTCAAGGGAAAACCCACTTAAGAATCCTCACGATTCTTAAGAAGAACTTGCACCTACGGGATCCTCTCGACATGTAGGGAGAAAAACTCTTTATGAGACCCTCACGGCTCATAAAGCTCAAAAGTCTTAGGAGGCAGAACTTAACCCTGAATCCTAAGCCATCGCTGCCCTGCAAAGAGACCAAGATAAATTGTCCGCAGAGCGTATTCAATAAAAAGAGACACACCATTGAGAATAAAAATATGTCTTTTATTCATAAACCAAAATGGATACAAAGTACAATTCATGAAAAAACAAAAAGAATATACTCTCATTCAGGGGTACATACAAAAAGAAAGGAAAAGATATAAGTCTTCAAGCCGGCGGGCGGTTTAGCAATTTTACTAGCTCATCCTTCTTTTGCTGGGTCACAGCTTCGTGATTCAGTATCACCAGAAGACAGGCCTTCGCCTGAGCCTGCTGGGCCTGATACGAGGCAAGCCGGCCTTCGAGCTCTTTCTCGATAGCCTTGTGAGCCTTAACCCTTTCGTGAGTGAACACGACAGCTTTATCGAGGGCCACCACCTCTCTGATAGACTCTTGAAGTACTCGCCAGAGTTCATACGCTTTGTTGGCTTTGACTGTAAGATTGGCCTGGAGCTTGTGCAGCGCCTTAGAAGCCAGCTCCCTCTCCGAGAATTTGCGGCCGAGCCTTTTCTCGCATGATACCATATTTGCCGTGCACCGCTCGATCAAGCCCCGTAAGCTCACCTTCGCAGCCACAGCCTCTGGAGTAGGACATGTACGCCCAAGACTGTATAAACAAACCTCTATTCAACGGCAATAGTCGATCTGAAACACGCACACATCACCTGATATGGGAGGCAAAAAGGGAAATTTCCGATACGGACCCTATCAAGCATGCATTTGCGACTATATGATATTCAAAAAGAACTGATACCCGAAGCTCTGATGTGAATGCAACATAATGATAGTACTCACGATTAAAGAAAGTTCTCATGGGAGGAATATGAAGCTCATTTACGCAGGCAAAACACACGCACGAGGGCACAACAAACATGAAAATTCAATGTAAAGTATGCAACAACTAATAAAAAAGGGGTACACTAATTTGAATATACTATGCTAGCGGAAAAAGGTCACCAAACAAAGAATCAGTAGCACAAGGGTTAACAAAACAAAGAGCAAAATTCTCCATCTCTCTTTCTGCCTTCTCCAACACATCGAAACGACGGTTCTCGCGAGGAGTCGCTCCCCACCGATTGGCGCCATGTTCGTCCGCAAAAGCAGACATAATAGCCCGCCGGGCTCTTATCTGACCCAACAGGTGAACCGAGCAATCTTTCAAAGCCTGAGTAATCAGGCACGCTTCGTGAAAACGCTCGAGCTTGTCTTCAGCCGCGTCAAGCATCGCCAGGGTCATCTCCGCTGAGTGAGGAGGGATGTCAGCAAGTACGGCAGCAAGAATCATCCGAAGCCAAAGGGACCCATTGGGAGGGAGGACCCCCTGCGGATCAAGAGATCATATATCGCCGAATCACATTCGTCGTCGGTAAGAAGGGGATCCACCAGTCGTGCAGCAAAGCGAGGAATCATCTCCTCGATAGGTACTTCCCATGGCTGTCGACGAGCATGGGGGCGGTTGCAGGCCATGGCACTCAGTTGTTTTATCAGGATAAATCACACTAAAGTGAGAATAGATTTATCTGTGAAGAAACAAAGAAGACCACGACCTCAGGTTATAAAGAAGGGCATTAAACGCTGCGCCCGGGGAATATTGCATGGTGGAACTATTTCCAATGCCCAAAAAAGGGAGGGCATTGGAAATCAAGGAGATGGGACTATTTCCAAGGCTTCTTTTCTGCATCTAATGCTGTGCACAAAACATGGCATGAAAAATTAGACAGCCCCATCAAAAGGGCCCCACGTGCAGAGCACGTAAGCACCAAACTTGATATGCGCTGAAAAGTAAAATGGTGGCTCACACGCCGAACTCATCATCAGCAACAATGACAATATAACAAAATCCCAGAAAGAAGGCATGCAAACACAGAAGGAAAGGAAGAACTTATCACTCATACTTTAAAAAGTTCATACAAAAAAAAACAAGAAGAAACAATTACAATGGTAAGACCTCAGTTTCGGGACATGGATTAAGAAACTCAAAAGAGACTTTGTCCAAGATCTTCCAGGCATTTCGAACCATCCTAGTATGTTTTCTCTCGCGATCACAAGCGTCGGGATCCTCACGGATGTCCTCCACCCTCCGATAAGCAGCAAGTATGGCCGACTGCTGAAAAGCCTGATGCAAGAGATCAATGAGATTGTCTCGCCTCCTCTTCGAGATTAGGCTCATCAGATATACCGAATGCACTTTATCCTCGGTGGCATCCAATACCCCGAGCGGTACGCCGGTGCAAAAGAGAGGGAGCGCCTCCCAGATCGCCAGCACGATGAGTTTCAAAAGAGAAGAGCGACGAGGGAGTAACTGACCGTTGTACTCGTCGAAGCGGCTCATGACCTCAGCACACTGAGCGTTGGTGAACTCCTGGTTCTGGCTGCGGTCCAGTGCGCGAATATTTCCGTAAGAAATGATTTCGTCAAGATCATACAAATGGGCATCCATAATACCTGAAATAACGATCATTTTCATTACAAACTTCTTCTTGATTTTGAAGAAGACAACTCAGGGCAAGAAAACCCTAAGAAGCCTCCATGGGAAGAACTTAATTCTTCGTAGGAATTAAATTCCTTTTGAAAAGGGGAATTAAATTCCCAGAAACATTTTTTGGGAAGGAATTAAATTCCATGGATTTGAACCGTCACCATCATCTCCCTAAAGATCATATGAACCCTAAGAGATCTACTGTTCGAAGATTAAATGGTTTTCTATTTTTGTTGATGAACTTGAAAAAAATGGGTTCATGTTAAAAGGAGTGAAACCCTTGGTGTGGATTTAATATCCAGAGAGTTTTTGAAAAATATATAAAAGGGTTCCTCGATCGTTCAAAGATCACTACCTGAAAAGATGGGTTCTCCCCGAACAGAGTTAAACTCTGAAGATTGTGGAGCAGAGAACTAAGCTCTGGAAAAGGTGAATTAAATTCTCAGAAAAAAGTTTGCAAGGAGGAAGATGAAGTAAAGTGGAGGCTCTTCTGAAAGGACATGGGCATATATAGGATGGGATGGAAAACGTTTTATCTACCCTACTCCCAAGGTAGATCCGACGGTCACAAAAGTGACAGCGTTGGACTCACGTGCAGACACGTGAGAACAACGCTGTGGGGGCATTTGTTCCTTGATTAAAAATCAGAAAAAAGCTTCAGAAGAAGCATCACATGCTCACACGTGACCAGTGGTCACGTGTTGGCACGTGATGGTTAAGCAGCGGCCAGAGAACAAAGCGCAGAAGAAGAGAAGTCCATTCCAGGGGTCACGTGCTCACACGTGACCAGGGGTCACGTGCTCACACGTGACCAGGGGTCACATGGCCACACGTGACCGGCTTTAAAAGCCTTATTCTTTAACAGAATTAAATTATGAGGAGAGATCATTCAAATCTTTCCAAAATGGAGAAGATTTATCTGAAACCATTGGGTCAAGAATCTGAGGGTGATTAAATATCACCAATTTATGGAAAAATCTTGGACATGGAAAGATTTCCCCCTAAATCTAACCGAAATAACAAAGAGATATCTTTGGACTTAAAATCCAATGGTGAATAAAATTCACCTAATAATCGAAAGGCCCAGATTAATGATAAAGATAAATCAAATCTCTCAATAAATAAATCAGATCTTTCAATGAAAGATTCACTAAACAGATTGACTCTTTTTCTTCTCCTATAAATAATAGAAGAGGGAGAAGAGAGAGAGAGAGATATAGAGCCTTGGAATCTTGAAAATTCAGAAGGAAGAATTTGATTCTCTGCAAAAGAAAAACCCTAGGTAAGAAAAGAGAGGTTTCGAAAGAGAATTTAATTCTCAAAAGAGTATAACTCTTATATAAAGAAAAAAACTTAGTTCTTTCTCTGGTGGAAGATCTGCAAAGTGCACATCTCCCCATGAATTGAGAATTTAATTCTCATTGGGTTGAGATCCTGCCATGCAGATCTAAAACATAGAGGAGGAATTGAGTTTTGAGAGTTTAATTCTCATAGAATTATAGGAATTTAATTCCTTTGGGATAAAATTAGGGTTTAACCCTATATTATAGGAATTTAATTCCTTCAAGATGGACAGAACTAGGGTTTAACCCTAAGTGAGAACTTAATGTTAGTTATATGTATGCCCTAGAGGCCATTACTGTACATATGATGTATATTGTAGTGGATGCTAGGACGTATATAGGGAGGACTTTCTTGCTCGACATGATAGTATGCTATCTGGTTGCTCTTTACCTTAACGTGTACACTGATTGTCTCTCTGTTACATGTTGGTAAAGCCCTTAGGATGTATACTTGACTACCTGGACTATGATGCAGATCATACTAGTGGGGACATGGTAGTCCATAAGTACATCCTTCAAAGTCCCTAGTCGTGGGTGTATCGAGACGGGGCATCGATATACCAGAGTAGACTAGTGTATACCTTCTCGACCCATATAGATGGGCGATGGATGATCCCATATCCATTGGTGTTTGACATCGGAGATGATATACGGGTGCTCAGTAGAGACTGGGTACACTGGACGGACTCGCCGAGAACTCCCAGATGGTATTATACCTTACGTCAGATGGCAGTTCTCTGGTGACACTGGTACAGAGTAGTCTGTTGACCCGAGATCGTCATAGAGTCTTGTGTGGTTCCCACTGTGCTTTGATTTCCATCTTACCACGTCCAAGAGGGCATGCAAAACGGTGGTTTTTGGGTACAGTCCCGAGTCACATGGAGGCAATGAGCGATAGGAGGGGATTCGTCTCTCCCGGTATAGGGGGTTGATGTTGCGCTGTGTTCGATTGGCTATAACCGGAAATCCCTGGCCAGGGTTGCTGAGATTTACTGGTAAGTGTTACCAGTAGTTTCTCGAATGTTATAGACCTCATATCGACACGACTTATCAAGCTATTGGGGTCTGACGTTTACCACCCCTAGGCGAGATATGCGACATATCAGACGATCAGACCGGACTGTACGGTAGTGTTAATTGTTGGATTCACTGGAGTGTGAGCGGGCTTGCTCGTCGATCTTCTGATCGCTCAATACCTGGGTGGCCGTTACGTTTAGCAGACCGCTTGCGGCTTGTGGGTGTTTGATATGATCATCACCTGCTGCCGGCGTATTGACGAGTCTTTAGAGTCCTACACAGAGGTCTCCTGGCTCAAGCGAAACGAAATAGGAGCACATATGAGATATGTGCGGGACCGAGAATAATGCGTGTATGTGATACCGTATTCTATTCTCGCGATGTATGTATCGAATGGTTGTATGCGATATAACCTAGTTATCGAATCAAGTATTGATTCGATAAGCCGATACATTGAATACTAGTCGGTTGTGTGCGACATGACCGAATCATTGAATCAAGTGTTGATTTAATGATTTAATGCATAATTATATATTTGATATATTACTTTGCACTAACTAGTATTGGTTCACTTTAAACGGATTTTCTCACTTGGTTTGTGCACATTGTATATGTGATATACTTTTGTACACATGATTGTATCATGTTTGATGATGCATTCTTTTTGGTTAAGTGTAAAGAATTAAACCATGGTTAAGTTGGAAATTAGGGTTTTGTTTTATCCATTATTTATTCATTTATTTATTTTGGAAAAATATTAATCATAAAGAAATGAAATGGTGGCTAATTTTGGACTTGCATGTTGAAGCTTCATGAAGCTTTGACTTAGTCACCATTTTGTCTCATGCTTAACCCTAACCACTCCACTCAACCCTAGTTGATTCTCTACACTTCACCATGGTTAGATTATGATAAGCATTCCTTTTATTTTCTATTTTGAAAATAACTTATCATAACAATATTCATCTTCTTCATCTTCTTCTTCATCTTGACACATGAAGAAACCTTACTTCATCAATGGTGATTGATGAAAACAAGTGAGAAATCCAATTCTAAAGTCTACCCACTTCCTATTTCTTCATGCTCTACCTCTTGCCAAGTAGTAGAGTGTGTTTCCTTCACAAGTTTTCATGGCTTGGTGAAGGTGGAGCTTGATCTAGCGATGCCTCGACGTAGATCATCTTCGGCATGGACATCGACGACCTAGCTCGCCATTTCTCCGACGAAGCCGACGCTAGAGCCCGGGAATTCATTTGGACAGCGAGGGGACTTCGTTGCGGAGCTATGGAGGTGGAGCACCGGATCTACAAAGGTTGTATTTCCGTTTAAACTTTAGTTAAGTTGTTAACTAGTTTCTTTTTCACCTAGAAATCTAGCCAACGATCCGTTCTAGGGTTTCTCGGCACCGTTTAAATTTGAAATTGGCATGGTTGATGCCTTGTGAGACCTCATTAGGGTGCCTAGGAACCCTACACTTAATTCTCTCAAACTCACAGGAATTTAATTCCCTTAAAAAAGAAATTAGGGTTTCACCCTATGACAGAATTTAATTCTTTACATATATGGGGAATTTAATTCCTACAGAAAAGAAATTAGGGTTTAACCCTATCTAAGAATATAATTCATCAGAAAAAAATAGGAATTTAATTCCTCTAAATTTATTACTAGGGTTTAACCCTTTGAAGAATTAATTCTTAAAAGATGAACAAATCTTTAAAACATGCAAAGAACTAAAGTCATGTGCTACCACGTGACCCTTGTAAAGATCCACAGAAAAGAACTTTGAGGCAACGCCTCACGTGCCCCATGTGACCCCTGAAGGATACAAAGAAAAAGCAAACAGAAGCTATGGACGCCATCACGTGCTACCACGTGACCCCTTGGCAAAGGCTTTAACAGTTAAAAACCCGCATTCCCATCACGTGACAGCACGTGATGCTCCAAGAGCAATTATAGGAAGTATTCAATACTTTTGGCATAATAAAATAAGGGGAATCATGGCGCTCTCACGTGTCCACACGTGACCCCTCTCTCCTCAGTGTTTAACACTAATTTGAAAACTTTGTTCCCAGTGTTTAACACTGATTTGCTTTAGTGTTTAACACTAATTTGAAAGCTCTGTTGCTAGTATTTAACACTGATTATCTTTTAGTGTTTAACACTAACTTGTTAATCTTATTCCCAGTGTTCAACACTGTTGGTTTTTAGTGTTTAACACTAGGTTTAGCCCAATTGGCTAAGTTTCTAAAGGCAAGGCCTCTCCTTCAATAAACCAACAGAGGGCCAATATTCTAAACATGATTGGACTTAGCCCAAGCTGGCCATAAGTCCTCAATTCAAACTTAACTGGGCTAATGGGCTCATAATATAATTAATTAGTCTTAGTTCCAAATTGGGCCAAAGATTATTTAATCTACCTTGGTTCAAGGGTGCATCTCTTCACTCCTTTGATACTTGGCGTTGTAATTCCTCAGCGTCTTCAAAGAGGTGACGGGTCCCGATGACCACACATTGAAACAGACTGTGGGGTCCTTAAACTCATAGACTATGATGTCCTTAACCTTGACCGTGATGTCTTAAAACTAATGCCGGACTGTGGAGTCCTTAAAATCCACGGACTATGATGTCCTTAACCTTGACCGAGATGTCTTAAAACTAACAACGGACTATGATGTCCTTAACCTTGACCGTGATGTCTTAAAACTAATGCCGGACTGTGGAGTCCTTAAAATCCACGGACTATGATGTCCTTAACCTTGACCGGGATGTCTTAAAACTAACAACGGACTATGATGTCCTTAACCTTGACCGTGATGTCTTAAAACTAACGCCGGACTGTGGAGTCCTTAAATCCACGGACTATGATGTCCTTAACCGCAACGTCTTAAAACTATCATTGGACCGCAATGTCCTTAAACTACTTATCGACCGCAACGTCGCTAAACTAAACAACATGGCTCCCTTAATTGCTCTCTTGTTGGATCTAAACGATCCCGTTAAGTCGATCTTAGTCTAAAACTAGGCTAACATATCCTTAACAAACGTTTAAGTTGATCTTAGTCTCGAAAAAGGCTAACGTATCCTTAAACCCAAATCTCAGATAATACGGATTTGGACTAGTCCACGCCCTACGGGCGACGACATAACGCAGTCTCCGTATACAATCCACGGGCAACCAAACATAAAACAAACAAACACGACACGAAGTGACCATTTGGAGAAGGAGAAAGTTGTTACCGCAATGCGGTAGCGTAATTAACTGCAGGGGCTTGCGCCTGCAGGGAAGAGCGTCCCCACAATCAAAAACCCTTCAAGCGAGGGGGAATCTGACGAAGTCTGCTAAATCGGCCGCATCCGTTTAAACCTCCGATGCATGGTGCCATAAATCAACTTGGCATCTTCGGAGAGGTGGACGGATAGCACTTATTAGTATCTGTCCCGAATCTCAGGCAAGACGTCATGTCGCGCCGTCTTTCGGAGGGGAACAGTGCCCTCTGCTACCCTCAACATGTTGAGGAGCTCAGGAAGTGAAACTTCCAGTTTTTGCATATTGAAATTCAATATGAATTGGGCATAGGTGGAGGGAAGGGACTGTAGAATTAAGTCGGTATACAACTCATTCTCCAACGTAGTTCCTGTGTCCGCGTGCTTTTCAATAAGAGCAATCATCTTCAGGACGTGGTCTCCAACAGATGATCCGACAGCCAATCTCGTTTGAAATAGTTTCTTTGAGGTCTCGTATCTTGCGATACGAGATTGCTCTCCATATAATTGTTTGGTATAGAGGAAGATGGAAGTAAGGTCCATCTTCTCGTGCCGCCTCTAATGTTCGTTATCCATGGAGGCCAGCACGAGACACTTGGCTTTCGCGGTATCCAGATCCTAAGTCTTACAGACCTCAATGTCCGCGACCGAGGATGTCGGACCTGGAATAGGGGGCTTTAGCCGTGAGGACGTATGCAACCTTATCATAAGTATGGGCCATTTGGACGTTCTTCAGCCAGTCTTTATAGTTTGGCCCCGTCAGTTTGTATTTATCTAGTATAAGCTTAAGTCCCGTCATGGTCTCTGCAATTAGGAGAGAGAGAAAAGAAACACTCAGCATATACTCTTGCAAGTTTAGATTGGTTATCAGTTTATCTAAACAGGATGGCTCCTACCGTTTTCTCGAATTCTTCTTCAAACCCTAAAAGAAGAATTAGTCGGGATTAATCTTTCGGCCAGGCCAGTGTTGGTACTTCGGAGGGAGGCCCACGTGCTTTCGCACGGACCCAATTAAATAATCTCATTTTCCTAGAGGCGTAGCCTCGTTAACACCTTTCTAGACACCTACATGATTAGCTAATTGTAAAGTAAAAAATTCTCCCGATCAGTAGCGGATACTCACAGTAGGATCGGGACCCAACTATCATTGTGTGATAATTTTGAAGGAAGCCTACCAAAATTACCACTCTCCAGAAAGTATGCAACACTAGTAAGTTTCCTGTATATTTGAAACTCCCAATGTGGTTTTTCCTCAAGCGCTTATAATCTTGACGAAGGTCAAAACATCATAAGTCGCAAGTCAAGTTCAACTCATCATTATCCAGATTAATCTAGACCTATTCGTATAAGCCCTTGGCGAAGGCCAAAACAACTGTACGCCTGTCCTAAATTAATGCATCTATCTATGCTACAGATAAGCACCCACTAGCTACCAAACATTATGTCTTGGCGAAGGTCAAAACACATAGCATGAATACTATCAGATACCTATCTGAAATGACGGAAGGCTATGGCTGGTTTTGGCGAAAACTGTTAACGTAATGAACTTGATATAGTTGAAGGAACCGGATAGATTTTGAAAAGGAGTGGTTTAAACTCTGCTTTTAAAAGTTGTTTTTGAAGAAAACCGAGTGGTTTTGCAATCATTCCAACGACGTCGGATTTTAGGTTTATTACTTTGCATTAATAGAGATTAATACGGTCCCATCAATTAATCTTGTCACACCACAAAAAGAACGAAAATAGAATGTACGTATATGCACCCGCATTCGCCACGGGGCCCCGTTATACACCGTTAGGTTACTTAACTAACGGTAGAGTGGGAGCAGGACTAGTGTGGATACAAAACATATACAATATATATATATATATATATATATATATATATATATATCCATCACAGGCATGATAAGCAACACAGGCAGATATAAGCAACACAGAGAATGGAAAAATGGATCAACTAGGAACATTTGCATTTCAATGAGCCACCTATGAAATACAGTCCTCCACGGTCGTGTCAATAGCCGAGTGTGAATCATCCTAGACCCCTACAAGTGCGGCAAGCTACCCGCCAATCCTAGAATTGGGTGACCCGGGTCTCGACTCCTCAAGATGGCCACCCACTGAGCTTGTGCACTCCTCCGTGGGTCAAACCTAGATGTGGAAATGAAAAATAATATACAGCCGGTGACTACATCCTCAATCCGGATGCACCCCAATAAAAGAATATACATGAATTATTACATAAATTACAAAAATTCACTCACATCTCACATCTAGATTCATACTGGGCCATTCATACGACGATCCATGAAACCATTCGCATCCGAACATCACAAGATATATGCAACCCCTTCTAATTGGCGTATAGCGATTAGAAGACGTTTAGCAACACATATACAATCACAAAAACACAGATTATCCAAGAACTTAGAATTTCGATCGATAATCACTATCTGTATTTACCCCATGCACAAACCAGTACACAAACCAATCTGGGTAAAAAACCAATTATACCAAAAATTATATTTCCAATAATTAGAACTACAAAAAAATTGGGAAAATATTCCTCTTAACGGTCACGACCCGTAATTTAGCACATAACCGGCACTTAAATCACACAACGTATAAAAGTGTAACGTAATTCAAGTAAGCCGAAACCCAGTAAATCTAAATCTTTTTGCGGAAAATAGTGGGGGTGCAGTTTTGAAACATCGTCGTAAGAAATTCAAGCCTTCATTTTTAAAAGTATAAGTCATAATAATAAAAAGGCAATGAATGTATACTATCTTTGAAAATATTTTCGTCCTTAAAATTTTGGGCAGCACCTCCCTTGTATATTTTGATCCAAAACCATAACATAACAATATATTGGCATCCCCAAGCGGTAGCTAGCTTTTCGCCAATTGATGGAATTACAACCACGCAATAAACATATATACGACGCCCAACGATGAAGCTCAACACAGAAAGAATAATAAATAAAGCAAGACATCAAAAACCACAAAAGAAAGCGAGCATACACCTATCGCTCTATGTCTCGCAAATACACAAGTCTGACTAAGTCTACCAATATACAAATTCTAGTTTCTGATTGATGAAGTTTATCTTGATAGAATAGAAATAATAAGTACAAAAGTGAGCACAATCCAATGTGTGTCCCACCTACCATAGCAAAACACCCTGGATGAAGTTGAGTGCCAGCGATACCGTTACTGATCCAAAGCGATCAAACCTGCAAGAAACTGTGGTACAATGGGGGTGAGTTGCCAACTCGTAAGTAGAAAACATCAGAAGGTATAAATCGAAACAGCGATTCCTAGGTCATACTGTATCATGAAGGTAATACTATGGTATCTAAGTTGACCATGTATGCATATATGTTAACAATAGAGTCAATGCAAATGACATATACAAATAAACATCTGAACTCATATGCCTGTATGCATGTGGATATCATCCACGTGTGTCCATCAACGGCACAATCAATATCATAGAACCTGAGTGTCCAACATCGACACTCGAAACATCATGAAACCCGTGTCCAGCATCGACACGTAAATCCACATATCTCAGGCTCCGTCTGTCCGGATCGGCCCAATATCCATCTCACGAATCCGGTCGGTATCCTCCGGATAACCGCCGTATCCAAACTATCACTGGTAGGTAGTGCTCCCCCTGCCAGGCTCATTGTCATCCCCACAAAATCCTTTCTTGCCCCGGGGTACCTTACCGGGTCCACCATGTACCCGCAGACGGCTCATCCAACTCCTCGAATCAGGTCTCGAAAACAATCTCAGAACCGAGAAAACTCACGGTGGACGTCTTGAAATCACATCACGAGAAACCGTGTTTTTAAAACAATTTATAATTTCCTTTGAAATATACCTGCGGTTCTCAAATTCAGAAATCTTATAAAAATAGTATCTCAATGCATGCAACCATAAAGTACGATGTATGCAACATAGAACAGTAATGCGAGCATATCAAATATATCATGCAAACGTGTCATATGATAGTACTGAACAATGAATGTACTCTGCAAATAAGAATGATTTCATGATATAGCAATTCTACTGTGTAAGTGGCATAGTAATTACCAATGATGAATGTGTGAGCCGGCAAATCTGTGTAAGTGTAACATGTGCATCATCGGTAATAGTGCAGGTGTACTAGCAGACGAAGTCATGTAAACAAAAGGGTATGAAACGTCGTATATATATATCATAATGAAAGAAATGAGAGCGTATACAGAAATAAGAAATCATAACCGAGCGTAAACAAAATAAAGGAATCGTAAGCACGAACAGTATAAAAATACGCAACCACGTATGAGTTATAAAGTTATAGTTTAAAATAGTACAAATCGTTATTTTAGAAAACAGGGGACTATGATATTGTTTAGAAAAGATACCATTTGAAAAGTTTGTAGCGTCTCCTTGAAATCATCATTTAAAAGTGCATAACGATTCGTTAGTTTGAAATAGGTATGACTCCAAACACATCATAATATCCACTTTGTGATATACAGTAAATTGTTCTCAAGTTGAAATAAATATCGGCGATTCATCCTTATTATCTCACGTGCGGAATATCCATCATACGATATCATCAATTCAATAGTACGGATTTATAGTCACGTACATCATCTTATCTCATATCATTATAAATCATCTCATGTCATCTCGTATTCATATCATATCATATCGCCTTATATCATTATATCGTATCATAACAACTCGTATCATCATATCATTTTCCCATATATATGTATATATAGCTCAAAGGTGAAGAAAATAGGACTAAAGATATATCTTTCTACTACTATCGCATATGGTATTCTAATAACCCTATATATATATAGCACTACGGTTGCGAGGGTGAAATCCTCGCTTAGTCGAAGTTGATGTGCTTCTTTATCTCCTTCGTTGTCTCGGAAGTCTACGCGAAGGTACCTACATATCAACACACGTCGTAATGTTATTAAAACCAAGTCCGAAAACCGATACAGCACACGAAGTGCTTATAGGTTACAACCTATAGTTTACGCATGCAAAAACAACCAATTAACTCTCGTCGTTGACGTACAAACGTCCAACGACCAAATCACATCAAAAAATTCATAAATTCAAGTTTCAAATATCGGAAAACATTGTCAAGACCAACTCAAATAGCGCCCAGATTTTTGCATAGGTAGTTTAGGACAAAACTAACAATACAGTAGCTAAGTTATAATGTAACAATCCTAAACTTTCTGTACAAAATTTTTGTAAATTACAGAAAGGAGTACCTTAACTTGAGCATAACTTAAAAGTATTTCTTGTTTAAGAACAGCAAGAAAGCACTTATAGCTCATTGGTAAAGCCTTGGACTGCTGTGATATAGCCTCTGTGTTCGAATCCCCCCAGCCACATATTATTTTTAATGATTTTTCTTTTAAACTTTTTGAAGCCCAAAAATTTACATGCGCAATACACGTAAAATGAAAAGTCACTAAAATCAAATATGTAGAAATTGATATATGAGTAGACACCAATACGTGTCACCAATCCAAGCCCCAACCCACCCCAATCGACCGGAGAAGATCACCAAAATGCCGGCGGCACCGGGCCCCCCGTCGCAAATGCTTCCAAAATTTGAACCTAAACCCTTGCCCTCCCTCCACTACTCCTCTTCTGTTTGTTTTTCCTGCAATTAACCAGAGGATTAAAAATCACCATTAACAAATGTTTTAATGTATTTTAATTCTCATTTTTAATTTCCTAAACCCTAATTCTATCTTATAAATACCACATCCCATACCTAGCCCTCTCTATTTTGAAATCCATTGTCAAAACTCTCAAATTTTTCCAAGTCAAATAAGTTGTACAAGTAGAGTTAGCCAAGGTCAAGTTCCGGCGACGATTCAGGAAGATTCCGGCGATCCCACGACTCCACGAAGCTCTCAAAACCTTCCTCCACCTCTTCTCTCTACCATAAACTCGTAAGTCCCCTCTCCTTCTCTCTCTTCCTAATCTAAAAAGTTCTCTTTTCAAAATTCGCCGGAAGTGGGGTTAATCTGATATCCGATTCTAAATTTGTTAAAAAACCCAACTTTTTTTAATAACAAATCAACCATTTCTTTATATATTGTTTAGCAACCATAAACCAACGTCGAGAACAAGTTTCAATTTAAAATATCATGCTATGCAACTTATATTACACTTTTACAGTTAATACCATAAAGTTTATCTACGATATTCTTTTATCATAATTGCTCATATTACCTTTAGAAAAACCTTACGAAGTAATGACCTATCTCTCACAACACTCATCATGACATAGCACGCTTTCTTGAAAACCATATTTTTGTGACTAATACAATTTTACATTAAAATACCCTAAACTATTAAAAAAAACCGTATTCTTTAAATTGTTTTAATTAAATTCGTTACGATTACGTCTCTACAACCTACTTTTAGGGAACCCGATTTGGATGGTGCGGGTTATCGCACATCCTCGGGACTAGTAAAGCGAGATGCAGATCTCCTCACGGAGCATCCGATTTCGATGAAATTTTTAATGCAATTTTTAAGAATAATGTGATTTTCTATTTAATAAATAAATTCCATTTTTAATAATTATATATATATATATAAATATTATCAAAATATCTATTTTATATTTATAATAAATTCCATGTTTTCTAAACACAAGAATCACAAATTTCATGAAAATACTATTAACAATCCATACAATTCCAATTTACAATAAAATACCATGTACTATTCAATTTAGGTTTATATTCACTAGAATACCTCATCATATAAAAATTACATCCATGAAAACGCTAAATACGATAAATAAATACTTGAGAATTATTTTGAAAGTATACTAAAACTATTTTTCATAAAACACCCTCAAGTTATATTAATTTAGAAGGATCCTAGTAAATATAGGTTTAAGAGAGACCAATTCTCTTGAGCCTCAGGGAGCCGGAGAAAGCGAGTGCTTGCCTATTTAAGGTAGGAAACTAAAACGGGGTTATCAATGGTAATTGGCTTGGAAAAAGTCATAAATCCTGCCGTCCATGTGCAACAGTTACCGATAACTCTAAAACTTAATTCAGGAATCAAATTCCGTTTAAGTGTATGATTCAGACAGAGTCTTAGTCTAATCTGAATACAATTCCAATCTACATACAATCCAAATATAACTCCAATACAATATGAATCCATATACTGGAACTTGAAGCATGGATATATATAGACTTGATCACATGACTATCCGCTTACATTCTTATCCGTTTACATGAGCAACTGATATCATGGTTTCAGCAAGTCTTATAGTTATAAACAACACAATATACATTACGGGGTTAAAGGGGTAGACTGGTACGGAATGTGTTAAAAGTGGCACGAGATGGTCATTAAAAGACGTAACTAAACATCCATTGTCGTTGTTCCGTGGGATTTGACGGAGCCTTGTACTATGGGTTACCTTAGTTCACGGGATAGTTGGACTCATCTCATAAACACTAATATCTTCTATACCAAACTACAAACAACTACGTTAGTATAGCAAACATAATCTTTTATACTTTACATGTTCTATTCTCTGTCTATTCTTCTCTACCTCTTGGGACTTACCGAGCGATTGTTCGCTGACGATATTCCTTTTCTATTCTTTCTTTGGAATGTTGTCAGAAGGACCCGACTCTCTGGAGATCGAGCCAAGCTCAGAAGACTTGGAGCAGTTCATCGAGGACCACGAGCTCTAGTTCACTTGTCTATTCTTTTACTTTCAGTTCATGCCATTATTTAAGCATTGCTTTCCGCGTTGTATTTACTTTTCAGTTGTATTGTAAAGAATGTTTAATCAATAAAAAGTTGTTGTTCATTTACATCTCATGTTTTTCTTGTGTACTTTTATTATATTGCTTATTTACGCTTAGCGTGTTTACTTCTAAGTAAATACGTCGCGGGCCTAGTCACGTCTCCTTATCCATACACCGGGAAGCGAGGCGTGACAGGTTTTGTTGGTGGCCCATGCAGGTCAGTTCTGCATGAAATCTTAAGCAATATATCACTAAAACTGTTTCCTGACTTAAAATATGGAAAAACCTACGGAAGAAGCATCACGTACTAGCACGCGACCAACAGTCACGTGTTGGCACGTGACAATTCAAAGCAGCGGCAAAGGCAGATTCGGTTCCCTGACTAAATCAAAGAAAAGGCTCCAGAAAGGGTCACGTGCTCACACGTGACCAGGGGTCACGTGTTGGCACGTGACGGCTGAACAGCGGCCAGAAGACAAAGCGCAGAAAGCAGAAGAAAAACTCGTTACCAGGGGTCACGTGCCCACACGTGACCAAGGGTCACGTGACCACACGTGACCGGCTTTCAAAGCCTATCTATTTAACAGAATTAAATTCTGAACAGCATTCAAATCTTTCCAAAGAAGAACGATTATTTAGGACCGATTGGATTAAAGATCTAAAGGTGATTAAATATCACCTATCTATGGAAAAATCTTGAACTTGGAAAGATTTCCCCTTAAAATCTAACCGAAATAACAAAGGAATATCTTTGGATTCAAAATCCAATGGTGAATAAAATTCACCTAATAATCCAAAGGTCCAAATGAACGACGAATGCAAATCAAATCCCTCAACGAATGATTCACTAAAACCGATTGATTCCGCTCCTTCTCCTATAAATAGGAGCCAAGAGATATACAGGAGATACAGAGATCGACACACACACAGAGAGAAAAATAGAGCCTTGAGACTTTGGAGGAATTTGGATCTTCTGCAAAAAGAAAACCTTAGGTAAGAAAGGAGAGGCTTTTAAAAAGAGAATTTAATTCTCAAAAGAGTTTAACTCTTATATTAAAAAGAAGAACTTAGTTCTCTCTTTAGCAGAGGATCTGCAAAGTGCACATCTCCCCATGAATTGAGAATTTAATTCTCATTGGGTTGAGATCCTGCCATGCAGATCCAAAGCATAGAGAGGGAATGGATGTTTGAGAATTTAATTCTCATAGAATTATAGGAATTTAATTCCTTCGAATTAAAATTAGGGTTTAACCTTATGTTGTGGGGATTTAATTCCTTCAAATGGATAGAACCAGGGTTTAACCCCAATTAAGAGCTTAATTCTGTCAAAATAACAGGAATTTAATTCCCTTAAGAAAAAAGAAATGAGGGTTTAACCCTATTTAAGAATATAATTCTTCAAAAGAAAGTAGGAATTTAATTCCTCTAAAGTTATTGCTAGGGTTTAACCCTATGAAGATTTCAATTCTTAAAAAGATAAACACATCTTCAAACAGGCAAAGGAATAGGGTCACGTGCTACCACGTGACCCCTGAAAAGAAACAGAAAAGAGCTTTAGGGCGCCCTCACGTGTCGACACGTGACCCCTAATGAACATTCTAACAGATCAAAGCGCAGGCCCCCATCACGTGCCCACACGTGATGGCTTTCAGAATTAAAAGTGTTAAACACTTATCTGTAGAACAAAATAAAGGGAAACATGGCGCTATCACGTGCTACCACGTGACCCCTTGGCTGAAGCTTTAACGGACAAACACCAGAATTCCCATCACATGACAGCACGTGATGCTCCAAAGTATTCAATACTTTTGGCAGAATAAAATGAATTGAGGGCGCTCTCACGTGCTACCACGTGACCCCTCTTGCCTTAGTGTTTAACACTAAAGTTGAAACCTCTATATCCAGTGTTCAACACTGATTTTCTTAGTGTTTAAACACTAATTTGGAAAACATCTATTTACAGTGTTTAACACTGACTTTCTTAGTGTTGAACACCAACCTGGAAAACCCTGTTTCCAGTATTTAATATTGATCTGCCTTAGTGTTAAACACTAATTTGAAATCTCCATTGCCAGTGTTTAACACTGATTTGTTTTAGTGTATAAACACTAATTTGAAAGCCCTGTTGCTGGTGTTTAACACTAACTATCTTTTAGTGTTAAACACTAACTTGTCAATCTCATTCTCAGTTTTCAACACTGATTGATCTTTAGTGTTTAACACTAACTTTAGCCCCATTGGCTAAGTGTCTAGAGGCAAAGCCTCTCCTCTAATGGACCAACAGAGGGCCAATATCCTAAACATGATTGGACTTAGCCCAAGCCGGCCATAAGTCCTCAATTCAAATTCAACTGAGCCAATGGGCTCATAATACAATTAATTGGTCTTGGTTCCAAACTGGGCCAAAGATTATTTAAACTACCTCGGTTTAAGGGTACATCTCTTCACTCCTTTGATACTTGGCGTTGTAATTCCTCAACGTCTTCAAAGAGGTGACGGGTCCTGATGACCACATATTGATACGGACTGTGGGGTCCTTAAACTCATGGACTATGAGGTCCTTAACCTTGACCGGGATATCTTAAAACTAACGACGGACTGTGGGGTCCTTAAACTCATGGACTATGAGGTCCTTAATCTTGACCGTGATGTCTTAAAACTAACATCGGACTGTGGAGTTCTTAAATCCACAGACTACGACGTCCTTAACCTTGACCGCAACGTCTTAAAACTAACACTGGACCGCAATGTCCTTAAACTACTTATTGACCGCAATGTCACTAAACTAAACAACATGGCTCCCTTAATTGCTCTATTGTTGGATCTAAACGATCCCGTTAAGTTGATCTTAGTCTGAAAACTAGGCTAACGTATCCTTAACAAATGTTTAAGTCGATCTTAGTCTCGAATGAGGCTAACGTATCCTTAAACCCAAAACCCCCAAACCCAAATCTAAGATAATACGGATTTGGACTAGTCCACGCCCTACGGGCGACGACATAACTCAGTCTCCGTATACAATCCACGGGCAACTAAACACAAAATAAACACATACGACACGAAGTTGTAGGGTTCCTAGGCACCCTAATGAGGTCTCACAAGGCATCAACCATGCCAATTTCAAAAAATCTAGGTGCCGAGAAACCCTAATACGGATCGTTGGCTAAAGTTTAGGCGAAACTAGAAACTAGTTAACAACTTAACTATAAAGAATACGGAAATACAACCTTTGTAGATCCGGTGCTCCACCTCCATAGCTCCGCAACGAAGTCCCCTCGCTGTCCAAATGAGTTCCCGGGCTCTAGCGTCGGCTTCGTCGGAGAATGGGCAAGCTAGGTCGTCGATGTCCATGCCGAAGATGATCTACGTCGAGGCATCGCTAGATCAAACTTCAACTTCACCAAGTCATGAAAACTTGTGAAGGAAACACACTCTACTACTTGGCAAGAGGTAGAGGATGAAGAAATAGGAAGTGGGTTCAATTTAGAATTGGATTTCTCACTCATTTCCATCAATCACCATTGATGGAGCTTGCTTTCTTCAAGTGAAGAAAGGAAGAAGAAGCTAGAAATTATTATGATAAGTTAATTAAAAAAGAATAGAAGATCAATACTTATCATAATTCTAACTATGGTTATGTGTAGAGAATTGACCAAGGTTAAAGGAATGGTTAGGGTTAAGGATGAGATAAGAATGGTGGTCAAGGTCAAAGCTTCATGAAGCTTCAACTAAACAACAAATAAAGCCACCATTCTTTTCTCTTTTCCATTTATTTTCCAAAATGTATAAACAAATAAATAAATGAATAAGGAAAAAGTAAACCCTAACCATTTCATTAACCAAGGTTTAATTCTTTACACTTAACCAAAAGGCATGCATCATCAAACATGATACAAGCAAGTGCACAAAATCATATCGCATATGCAATGCGCACATCCGAGTGAGAAAATCCATCTTAAAGTGAACCAATACTAGTTAATGCAAAGTAATATATAAAATATATAATTATGCATTAAATCATTAAATCAACACTTGATTTAACGATCCGGTCATATCGCATATAACCGACTAGTATTTTATGTATCGGCTTATCGAACCAACCCTTGATTCGATAACTAGGTTATATCGCATACAACCTTTCGATACATTCATCGCGAGAATGGAATACGGTATCATATACACGCATTATTCTCGGTCCCGCACATATCTCATATGCGCTCCTATTTCGTTTCGCTTGAGCCAGGAAACCTCTGTGTAGGACTCTAAAGACTCGTCAATACGCCGGCAGCAGGTGATGATCATATCAAGCACCCACAAGCCGCAAGCGGTCTGCTAAACGTAACGGCCACCCGGGTATTGAGCGATCTGAAGATCGACGAGCAAGCCCGCTCACACTCCAGTGAATCCAACTAGTAACACTACCGTACAGTCCGGTCTGATCGTCTGATATGTCTCATATCTCGCCTAGGGGTGGTAAACGTCAGACCCCAATAGCTCGATAAGTCGTGTCGATATGAGGCTCATAACGGGTCGAGAAACTACTGGTAACACTTACCAGCAATTCTCTGAGCAGCCCTGGCCAGGGACTTCCTGTTATAGCCAATCGAACACAGTGCAACATCAACTCCTTATACCGGGAGAGACGAATCCCCTCCTATCGCTCATTGCCTCCATGTGACTCGGGACTGTACCCAAAAACCACCGTTTTGCACGCCCTCTTGGACGTGGTAAGATGGAAATCAAAGCACAGTGGGAACCACACAAGACTCTATGACGATCTCGGGTCAACAGACTACTCTGTACCAGTGTCACCAGAGAACTGCCATCTGACGTAAGGTATAATACCATCTGGGAGTTCTCGGCGAGTCCGTCCAGTGTACCCAGTCTCCACTGAGCACCCGTATATCATCTCCGATGTCAAACACCAATGGATATGGGATCATCCATCGCCCATCTGTATGGGTCGAGAAGGTATACGCTAGTCTACTCTGGTATATCGATGCCCCGTCTCGATACACCCACGACTAGAGACTTTGAAGGATGTACTTATGGACTACCATGTCCCCACTAGTATGATCCGCATCATAGTCCAGGTAGTCAAGCACACATCCTAAGGGCTTTACCAACATGTAACAGAGAGACTATCAGTGTACACGTTAAGGTAAAGAGCAACCAGATAGCATACTATCATGTCGAGCAAGAAAGTCCTCCCTATATATGTCCAAGCATCCACTACAATATACATCCTATGTATAGTAATGGCCTCTAGGGCATACATATAACTAAAAATCTCCCACTTGCACTAGGGCCATCTGATAGCAGTGGTTGTAGTATCTCATACTCAACCATCCCATAAAAATCTCTCTCTGGGAACATGCCTTTGTGAGTGGATCCGCTGTGTTGTCCTCTGAGTCTACTCTCCTAACCTCGATCTCCCTGGAGATCAACTATCTCCATGATCAGGTGATACTGCCTTAGAATATGTCTGGATCACTGATGGGACCTGCGTTCCTTGGCATAAGCCACAACTCCATTGTCACACAATGGGAGGAACATAGTTCATCTTATGAACCAATATACACCCAAACAGCCTCTTTGGTAGCATCTTAAGTAGCGATGTATCCTGCCTTTATCGTCTAGTATGCCACGGTATCTAGCTTGGAACTCTTCCAACATACCGTCCCTTTACTGAGGGTTAAGACAATGCCTGTGACTGACACTCAGTCGTCTTTATCACCCTGGAACCCTTCCAGTGATTCTCCCCAGGATCGGTTGATACTGTCTCACTATAACTAGTGAGAATCCTAACATCCATTTAGATCTATCTCATAGATCCAAAAACCCAGGATTTAGGAGGTATCACTTTGATCCTATGTGGAGAATCATTGTGATAAGCGGAGATTGATCGAGCGTAGCATAGGAAACACTTTCCCTATCAAGAGTATGTCATCCACGTACCCTACGAGGATCATCACCATACTCCCTACTACCTTTTTGTTTATACAAGGTTCATCTACCATTTTGATGATGTCAATCTCTTTGACTAATTCATCAAAACAGATGTTCCAACTCCGCGATGCCTGCTTTAATCCTATAAAGCATCTTGCACACGTTTCCGCTGCTCCCACTGTCTACGAAGCCCTCTGGCTGTGTACTTATAGACGCACTCTTCTAAAACATCATTTAGAAAAGCAGTCATGACACCCAACCACCAGATATTGTAGTCATGGTATGTAGCCGTGACAAGTAGGATCTGGATGGACTTAAGCATAGCTACTTGAAAAGGTTTCATCATTATCCACACCTGGTCAATGATGCAAACTTTTAACAAGTCTAGCTTTGAAAGTCTCAACTTTTCCATCTACACCAAGTAATCTTCTCAAGATATACTTGCTCCTGATGGGGATTTAACCCTTCAGATATAGCAACCAAAGTCCATACTTTGTTGGTGTACATGGATTCCATCTCAGATCGCTAAGCATCCAGCCATTCTTACAGAGTCTTACTCCTGATGGCCAGCTCGAAGCTAGTTGGGTCATCATCTCATGATGCAATCCTCGCTCCCACTGTCATAGAGAAACAGAAGTATCTCTCAGGTGAGTGAGGAACCCTACTAGATCGGCGGAGAGGCTGAGGTTCGTTGGAATCTACTGAATCCTTTGGTTCTACCAAATCATCTGCTGTAGTTCGTATAGCTGGAACCTTTCCAGTTCTACATTACAGACCTTGCCTCGAGCTTGTCCGGATTTTGCTTTTAAACATAGGCCGGACAACCCCAAATCTTAACTAGCTTAAGACATGGGCTCTTCCCTTTCCATATCACATATGAAATGGTAGGCAACTGATTTGATTGGAACCCTATTCAATAGGTATGCAACTTCATAAGTACATAACTCCCAAAAGGAAAAAGGTAACTCAGTATTACTCATCATAGAGCACACCTTATCACATAGGGTGTAATTGCTCCACCCCGATATTCCATCGTGCTATGGTGTATACAGAGGAGTAATGCTGAGAGAGAATCTCATTCTCCTTTAGAATAGTCCAGGAATTCCATGCACAAGTATTCTCCTCCCTGATCTAATCATAGGACATAATACTTATACCCGTATTTTGGTTCTCTACTTCTAACTTATATTCTGTGAATATCTCAAAAGGTTCGGACTTGTGTTTCAACAAGAACATATGTCTAAATCTAAAGAGATCATCAGAGAACGTAATGAAGTATAAAGAACCAGTCCTGGCATGGGTAGACAGGGGACCTTACATACATCAACATGTATCAATCCCAAGAGTTCACTAACTCTTTCTCTGTTTCCAGTAAACGGAGCTATGGTCATCTTATCTTTGTGACATGACTGGCGAGTTTCACAAGATGTAAATTCAAACTGATTTAAATATGCATCTATATGTAACTCTAGCTAGTCGGGTCACATTGATCTGACCTAGTCTACAATGCCTCAAGAAGAATTCGTTCATTTCTGAACTCTTCCCCTTGTGTGTGATCCGTATACTAAGAACTGTAGTTTGATTTAGAACATCAATGCTTTTAGATAACGTGCCTGAACCGATCAACTTTTGATATAGGAAATGTTCAAAACATTATCCATCAATACAAAATTTTATCATTTCTTTACTAATAAAGAGACTGATATGATTTTGTATATCAGGTTCGGTATCTAATAACATTCGTTCAGAATCAATGTATTGTAATACAGGGTGACAGTGACCAACAGACTTGGCTGCAACTCTTGCCCCGTTTTCTGCCTCATGAAACTTATCACCCGTTCTCAGTTCTCTACCTATCTGTAGCCCTATGTAATAGATTACATATCTGGGATCCTGATCTGGTATCACATACCCAGGACATAGAGGATACAGAGAAACAGTTCTTTGTAATGAACACACCCGAAGATGATGCATCAACATGCACTCTCTTCGTTTGGGCGGCACGGGAATTCTGGTAATCCCCAATTTCCTGCTCTGTCTTATAACAATTATAAGTTGGAGCGGGACCAACGTTCCCCAGCTCAGTATAACAAGCGGGTTCGGTCAAATATCCGTATTATTATCTTGATTAAGGCGTGATATGGTCGCTACCTGGAGAGAGAGAGAAGAAAACACTCAGCGTGCGCTCTTGCAAGAATAGATTGGTTATTATTTTATCTAATCAGGATGGCTCCCACTGCTTTTTATCAAATCTTCCTTCAAACCCTAAAAGGAAAGACTAGCCGGGATTAATTACACACTACAAGTTCGCCAATCTTTCAGCCAGGCCAGTGTCGGTACTTTGAGGGAGGTCCCCCGTGCTTTCGCACGAACCTAATTAATGTAAACCTCGTTTTCCCAGGGGCGTAACCTCGTTAACACCTTTCTAGACACCTACTTGATCGGCTAATTGTAATGTGTAAAACTCTCCCAGGAGTAACTCTTACTCGCAGCGGGTATCGGGATCTAACTATCTCATAGAAGGTATGCAATCTCATTGCAAATTTCAACACTTGAAATTCCCGATAATGTTTTGCCCCTAGCTCGCTATGACCTTGACGCATGCCAAACAACACATAGTTTGCTAGTCAAGTTCAACCCGTACATTTCTTGATTGAATTAAACCCACCCGCACGACCCTTGACGCATGCCAAACAACACCGTACGAATACCCTAATCCAATCGCATCATATGCTAGCAGATAAGCACTAGTTAGCTACCGTACACTACGCCTTGACGCATGCCAAACAACCGCAGCACGAATACTAACTAGTACTTATCTGAAATGACGGAGGGCTACGACAGGTTTTTCTGAAAACCAATTGCGTAATGAACTTGATATTGTTGTAGAATCAAATGATTTTGAAATGGAGTGCTTTTGAGGCTTTTCTAGTTTTGCTAAAGGAGTCACTCCCGGTGAAGGGATCGTCGGTCCTTTCCTCGTCGAATAAGGTGCAGGATATATCATATATACCGCTGTGCAAAGCAAAAACTCTTAAAAGCAATCAAAAGACAAACCGAGTGTGTAGCATCTGCCAGTTATTGCTAAAGGAGTCACTCCCGGTGAAGGGATCTCGGTCCTTTCCTTATCGAATAAGGTGCAGGATATATCATATATACCGCTGTGCAAAGCAAGAACTGTAGCTACCTGTTTTATTTTGAAATTCGATTCTACAACATCTTAGGTTTCTTTTATTTCATTAATCACATTAATGAAGTCCCATCATTTAAGTACCTAAACATCACAGATAAATACGACGTACACTTATGCCATCCGCATTCGCCTCGATGTCCCCTCGTGCACCGTTAGGTTAGGTAACTAACGGCAGAGCGGGGCAGGGCTAGCGCGGGTGTAAAACATAAGTAACGCCTATATAATATATCATATATACTATATACTGTATCTATCACAGAACATCACATGATCACATCACAGATATCGCAGCAGAAGAATCATATGAAATATTGGATATACTAGGACGTCCGTGTTTTCAATACGAGCCAGTATAAAACATGGATTCCACGGTCGTGATGAATAGCCAAACCCACACCCCTAGACCCCTACGAGAGCGGCAAGCAACCCTACCAATTCTAGAGTTAGGAGACCCGGACTCGACTCCTCGAGTTGGTCTCCCACTGGACTCCAGAACCCGGTTACTTGTGCCCTCCTCCTTGGGTCTATCCTAGTGCGGAAAAGTAAATAATATACAACAACGGTGACAACTTCCGCAACCTGGAAGTGCCCCAATAAAAGAATATTACATACAAGTTTTTACATGAATGAAAATGAAAAACACTCATCTCACATAAAAACCCCCGGCTATTCAAACACGACGATCCAATATAACATATCTAGCAACACATAACATCACATGTCATCAACGTAAGTAAATATGTCTATCCCAATTGTCGTTGACATATAGCAACGAAACCGGTGATATCACATATTACACGTACGGTCACAGAAAAGAAAGTGTAAAACTACAACAGTTGGAATCCGCAACCACCTCAGACATCGCATGCCTGACCAAATGAATTCCTTAGACATCGCATGCCTAACAATTATAAACCCCGCATTTTAGTCTCAAAATCGAAAACACTTTTCAATACCAAGTCGGGCAATTCAACAAGATTCCCGACATCCTGATCGAATGCTCGTCGCAAACTTTAGTAGGCGGCCGCACCCCCGACGCCGTCGACGAAGTGCACCAAGGCGGAACACCGCTACCGCGAGCACCCGAACGGATGCTTTCGGCGACGGGGCTCTCCTACAGTCACTTGTTTGGGGCTATGGGGCGAGGCTGTCTATTAAGTTTACCCGGCGAGTATCCGCGTACGCTACGTGATTGCGACGGACTTTTGATCGCATCAAAATTCCATGGCAACCGATCAAGTGAGACTAAAGTGCTATGTTTATAACATTCATTCAGTTATCTCATAACTTCTTGTGAATTCCAATTATTGTATCCCATTCCGGATAAATAGAAAATGTCAAACTTTCCGATCGAACAATCGAACACCCAATTTTTCCCGATACAGATCAACACATGAAATAAGTCTAACAACATTCAGTTCGTGCCTCAGTACCGACGGTCCAGCCGTAGAAGGGTCAAGCCAACGCCTCACATGTGGCACGCCGTACTGCCCCAAACCCGAAGGTTCAAAGGGCAGTTCAAGACGGTCATATAATCGAGTTAAGGTTTGTTGTCTTCTAGAGGGTCCATCGCGTTACTTGCACTACTTAGAACGTCGTTAAACTACGAAAAAATCCAACACTTGGAAATTTCCCGACAGGGGAAAAATTGGGTATTTATATCCGGTCGAACTTTTTAACATATTCTAAAATTTATCCGGAAAGCCACATAGACAAAATTTGATACTCCGATCGAAACACCGAATCCCCAAAACAATCCCAGAAAATTCAACTCTTGAATTAATATTAAAAATTCCCAGAAAATCCAGCATAATTTAATAAGAGTTACTGTGCAAACAGTGAGGGCTGACGTCACCATATAGCCGCGGAACCGCCGCAGAAGCTAGGCTTCTGCCGCGGTTCCGCCGCAATAAATACTGTTCATCAAAAAATTTTTGCATCGTAATTCTTATTTTTCCCTGCAGAATTTTTTAGCAATTTTTAATTTGGAAAAATCCCAGTTTTTGAAAAAAGGACAGAGAGCAATTTTGAAATGGGTTTTCGGGTTCGTTCGGACTTCAAACTCCGTCTAGACTTCGCCTAAGGCTCTAGCTAGGCTCTGATACCACTGTAGGGTTCCTAGGCACCCTAATGAGGTCTCACAAGGCATCAACCATGCCAATTTCAAAAAATCTAGGTGCCGAGAAACCCTAATACGGATCGTTGGCTAAAGTTTAGGCGAAACTAGAAACTAGTTAACAACTTAACTATAAAGAATACGGAAATACAACCTTTGTAGATCCGGTGCTCCACCTCCATAGCTCCGCAACGAAGTCCCCTCGCTGTCCAAATGAGTTCCCGGGCTCTAGCGTCGGCTTCGTCGGAGAATGGGCAAGCTAGGTCGTCGATGTCCATGCCGAAGATGATCTACGTCGAGGCATCGCTAGATCAAGCTCCAACTTCACCAAGTCATGAAAACTTATGAAGGAAACACACTCTACTACTTGGCAAGAGGTAGAGGATGAAGAAATAGGAAGTGGGTTCAATTTAGAATTGGATTTCTCACTCATTTCCATCAATCACCATTGATGGAGCTTGCTTTCTTCAAGTGAAGAAAGGAAGAAGAAGCTAGAAATTATTATGATAAGTTAATTAAAAAAGAATAGAAAATCAATACTTATCATAATTCTAACTATGGTTATGCGTAGAGAATTGACCAAGGTTAAAGGAATGGTTAGGGTTAAGGATGAGATAAGAATGGTGGTCAAGGTCAAAGCTTCATGAAGCTTCAACTAAACAACAAATAAAGCCACCATTCTTTTCTCTTTTCCATTTATTTTCCAAAATGTATAAACAAATAAATAAATGAATAAGGAAAAAGTAAACCCTAACCATTTCATTAACCAAGGTTTAATTCTTTACACTTAACCAAAAGGCATGCATCATCAAACATGATACAAGCAAGTGCACAAAATCATATCGCATATGCAATGCGCACATCCGAGTGAGAAAATCCATCTTAAAGTGAACCAATACTAGTTAATGCAAAGTAATATATAAAATATATAATTATTCATTAAATCATTAAATCAACACTTGATTTAACGATCCGGTCATATCGCATATAACCGACTAGTATTTTATGTATCGGCTTATCGAACCAACCCTTGATTCGATAACTAGGTTATATCGCATACAACCTTTCGATACATTCATCGCGAGAATGGAATACGGTATCACATACACGCATTATTCTCGGTCCCGCACATATCTCATATGCGCTCCTACTTCGTTTCGCTTGAGCCAGGAAACCTCTGTGTAGGACTCTAAAGACTCATCAATACGCCGGCAGCAGGTGATGATCATATCAAGCACCCACAAGCCACAAGTGGTCTGCTAAACGTAACGGCCACCCGGGTATTGAGCGATCTGAAGATCGACGAGCAAGCCCGCTCACACTCCAATGAATCCAACCAGTAACACTACCGTACAGTCCGGTCTGATCGTCTGATATGTCGCATATCTCGCCTAGGGGTGGTAAACGTCAGACCCCAATAGCTCGATAAGTCGTGTCGATATGAGGCTCATAACGGGTCGAGAAACTACTGGTAACACTTACCAGCAATTCTCTGAGCAGCCCTGGCCAGGGACTTCCTGTTATAGCCAATCGAACACAGTGCAACATCAACTCCCTATACCGGGAGAGACGAATCCCCTCCTATCGCTCATTGCCTCCATGTGACTCGGGACTGTACCCAAAAACCACCGTTTTGCACGCCTTCTTGGACGTGGTAAGATGGAAATCAAAGCACAGTGGGAACCACACAAGACTCTATGACGATCTCGGGTCAACAGACTACTCTGTACCAGTGTCACCAGAGAACTGCCATCTGACGTAAGGTATAATACCATCTGGGAGTTCTCGGCGAGTCCGTCCAGTGTACCCAGTCTCCACTGAGCACCCGTATATCATCTCCGATGTCAAACACCAATGGATATGGGATCATCCATCGCCCATCTGTATGGGTCGAGAAGGTATACGCTAGTCTACTCTGGTATATCGATGCCCTGTCTCGATACACCCACGACTAGGGACTTTGAAGGATGTACTTATGGACTACCATGTCCCCACTAGTATGATCCGCATCATAGTCCAGGTAGTCAAGCACACATCCTAAGGGCTTTACCAACATGTAACAGAGAGACTATCAGTGTACACGTTAAGGTAAAGAGCAACCAGATAGCATACTATCATGTTGAGCAAGAAAGTCCTCCCTATATATGTCCAAGCATCCACTACAATATACATCCTATGTATAGTAATGGCCTCTAGGGCATACATATAACTAACAGAAGTGACCATCTGGAGAAGGAGAAAGTGGTTACCGCGATGCGGTAGCGTAATTAACTGCAGGGGCTTGCGCCTGCAGGGAAGAGCGTCCCCACAATCAAAAGCCCCTCAAGCGAGGGGGAATCTGACGAAGTCTGCTACATCGGACGCATCCGTTTAAACCTTCGATACACGGTGCCATAAATCAACTTGGCATCTTCGGAGAGGTGGACGGATAGCACCAATTAGCATCTGCCCCCGAATCTCAGGCAAGACGTCCCTGTCGCGCCGTCATTCGGAGGGGAACAGATTCTGGCACGCCCGGTGGGACCTTTTCCTCTTTCCACTCCACACTTCGTGTGTCGTGATTCGCAAACCAATCGTGGTGTGCTAATGGTTGCCCTTGGGTTTCGAAGTACTAAGACTTGGTGTTTCGTTTGCTGTAGAAAGCAAAAGGATCAATGGTTGACAACTGCAACCAGCGCTCCGCCTCGCCAGGAGGTGTAGCCTATGGGCCCCAACCTGCTTCGCTGTTCACAATGCCCGTGGAACAGGTCACTCGAGCCACCACAGGATTTTTTTCGGGACCATGCTCCCGCCAATGAGCTTTACCGCTCCTGTGCTAACGCCGGAAGTTCCCAAGAAGTCGGTCTTCGATCGGCTTACACCTATCGCGGCCCCTCTCAACGGGTCGCCCAACACCAGTGCCTCGGTCTTCTCCAGATTAGGCTAGAGCTCCTGTGGACCCGCGATGGGGCCTACAATCCCAGCGAAGGCTGCTCCGAAAAAAGTAACCAGTCCTGCTCCTGAAGTCTTCAAGGCGGCTTCCCCTGCCAAAAAGTCGGTCTTTACAAGATTGACGGCTCCAGCTCCCGCTCCTGCTACCCAAAGGGCATCGGTCTTTGACAGGCTAACATCAGCGGCGACCCTTCATCTATACAGGGGGCAAGACGAGACTATTGCCCTCACCAAGCCGGTTCCATCAGCACGACGCACTCGACGTCGTTACTGGCGCCGAGTGAGGAAGGCCGGAGGCAACTCCCCTCCCGGGCTAACTCCTCCAGCCCCGATGGCAGAAGTTAATGCTGCTTTCCAACTGGGAACAGCTTTGAGATGCTAAATAAGGTGTGTAGTAATTCTCCTACCGCGGTGCTAAAGAGGTCTCCCGCTCTGCTGAAAAAGGCTGTAGAAGTAAAGCCAGAACAACCCCAATCTCCTCAGCGACTGTCCTCTCAAATCTATAAAGTCTGGCGGCAGACCTGAGACTCGGTGATCGATCCAAATTTCTCCCACCAACACAAGAAGTTGAAAATCCAACAGGAAGTCAGTCACCAGGCTAAGCCACGAAAAGCTGTCTGGGTGCCCACTTCAACGGCCCCCTAACTTCCACTGCTTATAAAAAGAAGAGGCCAGAGAGGACCCCCGGGCCTGCAACGAAAGCTAAAAGCGTTGAGCCCAGACGCCCTAAGGCTGGGGGCAGGATGGTCCATACTGTATACATGGCATCGGGGAAGGAAGACAGCCGTGCGTCTACAGGTCATAGACCGCTTACACGGTCGGTGACCAAAGCTAAGGAGCAACAGCAGAAGCTCCAGGAAATGATGATCGTAATGGCCGCGCTTACTGGACCGAAAGAAAGCCCCGAGGCGTCCTCGGATCAGCAACAAGAACAGGAAACCGACGCCGAGTTCCTCCGGAGGATACTGGAAAAGAAAGATAGAGAAGCTGCAGAACAAGCGGCCAATATAAAGCAAATAGCCCACTTATTCCAGGACATGGTGGGAATGATGATTCAACAAAACCTACCTGCTGAGGATCCTCCGATCGTCCTTGAAGACGACAAGGGAGAAACGTCAAATCCGCTACCGGCTCTCTCAACGACCAAGGAGGAGACAATCTCTAAGGCTGACTTGGACGACTATATAGCCCAACAAATCCGGGCTCATCATGCAATTGAGGCAGCTGGTCAAGTCGTAAAAACGGGGTGACCATATCCGAGATGGTACGACCAAATCAAATATCCGCCGGGTTATACAATACCAAAATTCCACGTGTATAAGGGGACCGGCAATCCCCACCAACATGTTGCCCAGTTCAGGGCCCTTTGTGGTAACACCGGCGGTGATGATAAACTATTGCTTCGCCAATTCATGGGCAGCTTATCAGAAACGGCGTTCGAATGGCATTCGGAACTCCCGAACGATTCTATCAAGACGTTCGCTGAAATGGAGTTGCTATTCACTCAGTGATTCGCAAGCGCCAGCGAACGCACTCCAATAACGGCATTGATTAATGCCAGGGTGAAACCGGGCGAAACTTGGGTCCAGTATGCTATACGCTGGCGAAATTTGTGGTCGAAATGCGAGCAACGCATTGAGGAAGCGCCCGCGGTGGGCATGTTCGTGGGTACCCTAGACCCTCGTGCAACTATCTCCCAGTTTATGATGTTCTTTAAGCCAACCACATTCCAGGCTCTAATCGACAATTTGGCCCAGATGGACCAGATGGGTCACAGGCCGCCTCCCTCGAAACCAGAACCTCGGAATGACAAGGGTAAAGGGAAGGCAACCTTCGTTGCGAACGCACAGCAACAACCCAGTGCCCCAAAGCTGGCGGATCAGCTGGAAGAAAGGCGGCGGTATTACAATGAGAAGATGAAGCGCCCCTACTCGTTCCTGCGTGATAAGACGAAACGGTTATTCGAGCTGGCAGTACGCAACAGACTTATAAACCTGCCAAATCCAAGGCGACCGCCACAACCCATTGAGGTGAATAATCCCAACTATTGCCCCTACCATCAAATGGTAAGCCATTCGATTGAGGATTGCTTCGTTTTTAAAGGATGGATTGAAGATCAATACCTCCAGGGGAAGTTTGCACTATCAGAAAAGTGGAAGGTGAACCCGCCACAGCCGCATACTCCTAAGAAAGCAGATACACCGGGGGCAACCTGTTCCTTTATTGAAGAAGCTCCATGGGAGGTCGTGCTGTCAACTAAAACCAAAAGAATGCTGAGGGACCTTCATGCGTGCCCGGCGGTCGAATGGAAGGACCCGCTTGAACCTCAAATCATCGAAGGGATGTTGAAGCCGCGCCCAACTACGAAGACTCGTGGTGATGGCCCGAATACTCACACCCAACCGTCAAAATCTTCGAAGAAAAAGAAGAAGAAATCCAAAAAGCCCGTGAAGCCTGGAGACAAGCGCACGGATTTACAGAAACAGATTGACGCGCTGGAGGAGTACAATCAAAAGGCGCGGACTCCCGTCACGCTGCAAGAGTTCCTCAACCACGTCTTTCAGGAGGAAGATGATGGAGAGAGCTCATCGGATGAATCTGAGGAATATGTGGCGAGTTGTCATGTGATTTCCCACTCGGAAGATGAGAAAGCTCCTGGCACTGAGGAACTGGGGGCACAGCCTGAGCCAGAACTTGTATGGCCAACAGATGAAATGATCGACGCCTTTCTAGACGAGATTCGTTTGAAGAGTAAAGCCGATCAGGAGCGTGAGATGGCTGCATCGGAAGGAGCCAAGCGCAGGCGACTAAACGAAAAAGTCGAAGCACTCCCGCCAGATCGAAAGACATCCGATGCGAATAAAAACGTGTTCAAGACGAGGAAAAGGTTTACCAAAGCCATGTCAATGGGAATGAAGCTACCACCCTCAGAAGAAAACACGCTCAATGGAGCGGAAAGGCACCCTAATTATTGCTCATATCATCGGAAAATTTCGCACCCCACTGAGGAGTGCGACACTTTTAAGATGTGGTGGCAAGGATATGTTGCTCACCGGCAACATTTTAAGCGCATGAAACGCAAGACTCGTCGGGAACGAAGAAATACAGCCGAAGAACACAAAAGAACTGCCGGCAATTGTTACACGGTTAACGCCGGAAGGTCACAAGTTCTCACCTTTGGAAGCGACTCTGATGAAGAAATGGCTCTGGGCCCTCTCTTTAAAGAATCCGTTTTAGGGAAAGGAATTAAATCTACCTAGGGCAAAAAATTGAAATCTAAACAATTTTCTAAGGCAAGGAATTAAATCTACCTAGGGCAAAGAATTGAAATCTAAACTAGAGCAAGAAATTAAATCTACTTACAGATGCATCTCTCCAATCATCAACGCAGGTTTGTCAGATCCGAATTCATGAATTGAAAAGAAACACCGATGCTCTCCATAAAGAGATCTGAATTTATTATTTAAAAGGAGGCATAAGAAATTACAATCTTTAGAGTTCCTATTTATAGAGGATAGGAAACCCTAGGTTACA
This sequence comes from Agapanthus africanus, assembly GCA_030015575.1. Taxonomy (NCBI): domain Eukaryota; kingdom Viridiplantae; phylum Streptophyta; class Magnoliopsida; order Asparagales; family Amaryllidaceae; genus Agapanthus; species Agapanthus africanus. Next base: position 637,598,356 of record CM057337.1, read on the forward strand.
TCTGATTCGCATGTCTGAAATTACAAAAATAGCCCTAAGAAAAGACCTAGTTAAAAATACGCGCACAGCCAAAATTTTCATTGCCGACACAGACTCTACCTAGCCGCGGTTCCACGGCCAAAGGCATGCTTTGGCCGCGGTTCCGCGGCCAAAGAGTAGTCTTGCTGCGTACATTTTTCTGTACTTCTCCATGTTGGCTTTGTCTTATTTTTTCTATGGTTCTTTTCTTATTTTGGCTTCTAGGCTTCTTCCAGATCTTCACAGTGTGTAGTGCAGTGGACTTTTAACCGTTTGCCTTGTTATTTTGGACCTTGCCTTGCCTTGTTGATTGTGAACTGTTTTTTGATGTAGGATTGATCAAGAGCCCTCTGTTTGTTGGTCAAAGTCCACTTTTGCATCATCTTTTTATCGTTTTCACTGTTTTAGATCCACGAACCTGTAACCTGTAACATGTAACAGACATGCGTCAAAAGCACCTGTTTATTTATAAAAAGAATAAGAATGGGGAGTATAATAATACAATATTATGATGTGAACAAATACCCCCAAACTTATCTTTTGCTCGTCCTCGAGCAAACTTATTTTTATTCACTAAAATCTAACCTAACCGCACTTTCGCAGGGAGACACGATTGCACTGAGCTCGAGCAACAAGCCGTTAAACCTCTAGGTGTCCCTAGTAGGAGGAGTGTTGTCTCCTGAGGTTTTCAGCGGATACTGCCCACAAAATCCTATCAATCTGCCTTTTTGACTTTTATTCTCCAATTAAGTTTTTCAGCAAGGAATTCTATTATCTTTTACTTGTAAATTATCCACCCACATTCTTCACACTTCCTCATCATCTAACTTAAGATTATATATGTTATAGACTTACTTAGCTTTCGGCATCTCTTAAGTTTTCTTTCTAGGGTTCCATCTCCAGCTAGTAATTTCTATCAACCCTTACTAAAGATACAAGTTTTATTCTTCACTCATTTCTCTTATCTAAATCCCAATCACATGTCCCTACGTGTGTGTATAAATCACCCCTACACTTGGAAATTCAAATCAAGCAATCATACCCTTGTCCGTTGTCCAAAGTACTAATTAGTTGGTGAATTTTAATTGAATTTTGCTTACACATCCTTCATGCGACCGTTAATACTTCTTGAGGTACCAACGACCGATTACAAGATGTGTTTGCACATTAAAGCATAATTCCTAGTCTTGCAACACCTAAGGCTTTAGCAGTGACTCCCAAACCAGTTGATCTAAGGCACTAGGTGATGAAGCACCCTCGCTAAATATTTTTCTATTTTTGCAGCATTAAGTAATCACAAAAACCAGTGTTCATTTTTTTTATTCTTTATTCACACTTTTATTTTATTTTATTTTCTTCGTACTAAGGACTTTAGACAAGAGCATTTCAAGGTCTCCTCTACTATTCCAAGTTTCAAGGTGCGTGTTAGTGCAATTTGTATGGTATATATTTTCAGAATCTAGACTTATACTAGGAACTATTTTTCAAACTTATACTCTAATAAGAACATCAAATACTTTTCCTTTGTTTCGACTTAGCCTAAGAAGTGAACCCAAAATTTGCCTATTTCTAAATAAACTACAAAGACATATACTCTCTACCGTTAAACTTTAAGGAAGGTTATTTTTAGGGTTTTAAATTTACTAAGTCTAAGATCTAGTTGTTCCTAGCCAGTTAACCTATCTGTCAAGCTCAAATCAATTAGCCAAAATTGAATACATAAATTTTTATAATTTTTGAAATTTTTCAATTTTTTTGGGTTTTCAAATAAATATGCAAATGCAAAAATATGTACAAATGAATGCGAAGGAAGAAGACGTACCGAGCATACCCCCAAACTTGAACTTGACAGTGTCCTCACTGTCATGCTAAACCAAGAGGGTCAAAAATGTCGGTACTCCCCTGTTTATTTATTTATAATTTTTTTTATTTAATGTTTTGAAATTTTTTTTTATTTTTGAATTTATAGAAAAAGAAAACATAAAAATATATATATACATATATACAAAGGTTCCCCCCAAATATAAGCTTGGCCTTACACAAGCCAAAGGTTAGCACCAACCATTCAAAAATCTTATCGTGGTAATGGTATAGTTGGTGCAATAATGGGGTGTAGAAGAAAGAAATGAGAAACACGCGAGACCATGTGGGAAGAAGAGTGGAATATGGTCTCGGTGGAGGAGAAGAATGGCGGAAAGGAGAAAGAAGTGGAGTACGATCTTGAGGGTGTAAAGCGAGTGAATAAATTAGCGCAATTTGTGATGACCGATGTGTTAAAAGCGATTGCGCTAACCTATCAACCCGTCGAGAAATGGGGTCAAATCCCTCAAGATTCGCAAGAAAACATGGGTACGCCGAACTTGGTATTGGAGATGAAAGCGGAACGGTCTCTTGTACGGTCGGAACAATAGGAATGACGATAGGGAGTGAATTAGGGATAGTCTCTTTCTCACCGTAGTAAACTGTTTCGAACTTGAAAGTTTCCATCAATGGTTCGAAATTACTGTAAGCCACCGAGTCTGATGGTTCAACTAACTCATCTGAAAATGTAAAGGACTCAAACTCGGGCGGGGAGACATCAACATCGTCCGAAAAAGTGAAACACTCGTCTGTGAGAACTGTGTCAGATTCAAAGGAAAATTTTTCAAGCTCACAGTCTTCAAGCGTGATATTAGGCGTGGTCGGAACGATGGAAAAGAGGGAGGAGGATATAACAATTAAAGGTTTAAGAGGATGAATTGGAAAATCAGACACATCAAACAAAAATGGTTCAACCTCAATATGATCCTCAAAACTCTCCTTAATACTATCCTTATAATTCTCCTCAATATTTAACCTATCCATGCCATTGTCATCAAAATCAAGACGCATATGAAGTTCGGGAGAAACATCTAATGACTCGGGATGATGAATTGAATATAAAATCTCAAGCAAATCGACAGGTTCATCATCCGAAATATTCCGGCGTCTATATCCTCAATCAAGTGAAAATCAATTGTTTCTGACACCTCATCACAAGCATGGATATTTATCAATTTAGGTTCTAGAGTGGAGGTGTAAAGGTCAAACGGATTAGGTGTGGTTTCACTCGAAAGGGGTTCTTCACAATTTGCCAAATCAAGCACTACAAAATCACACAACTCATTATTTTGGACAATCGATGGAAAACCGGAGTTGTGGGCTTCAATTGGGTAAGGGTAGGTTTGATTTGTAAATCCTCTCACATTCTCACTCTGTCCAATCTCCTCCTTATACATTGAAAAATTTGAAGCTAGCGGGAAACTAGCTACCGGCTCACTAGGTTGCATAAGGGCGGCCACAGACACTTCCACATTCCTAGACATTTTGTTTGTTGCTGCGATATATGCCTCCAACGACTCTTCCAAACTAGACTTGGGTGGTAAGGGGGTTTCGGTAAAAGATTCGAAATCGTGTGGATATGCAAAACTCCCTAATGGCTGTGTGGAAACAGTGTCTAGTGAGGGTGGTAAGGTCGGGTAGGACTGATAGGAAGCGGGTGGTTGGGCAGGGGTAGGGTCAACATGTGGATAAAAAGGTGAATGATCGTGCGGATCCCTAGAGCTAGATGAGTGGAGAGGGGTGAAAGATCGACTGCGAGATTGAGCAATATGCTCAGCAATGGACATCGGCTTAGGAGTGACAGATGGACTTGAAAAAGTGGTGTCAACATATGGAGGTGGTAAAGGTTGACTTGGTTGACACAAAGTGGGTGAAAAGTCGAACTGTTTCTCCTAGACGCCTCTATTTGATCTTTCAAAGATTTTTTAGGTAAGGAAGGATCGTCTTTAAATTGACCGAACAAATTGACGTACGACGCAAAATTAGGTTCGGGATACCAAAGTTCGGCAAGTGATTTATTATGTGGGGTACCCATGTTAGAAGAAGGGGAAAAGAAAGAAGGTTGGTTGGTGCAAGGATTTATTTGCGGCAAAAGTTTGCAAGTTTTCTACTACTAATTTTCCTTTTTCTTTTTCTTTATTTGAAAATTGTTGCAAAAAGATTTTTAATTAAAGATATGAAACCGAAAAATATTACTTGCAATCAGTTATTATTTTAAGCATATCACAAGAATCTTTATTTGGAAAAAATTGTTGCAAAAAGATATTCGAGAAAAGATATGCAACAAAAAAGATTACTTGCAATCAATTTCTATTTTGAGCGGGGCCCAAAAATCCTGCACAAGATTGTTATTTAGAAAGAGAAAGATTTTTAAAGCACACAAAATCTTGCAGGAATTTTTCAGAAAATATATGGAAATTTTTGCAGAGGAGGAACAGAGAAGCTTACAGAACTTTTTTTCACAGCTGAAGACACAAGAAAACCGCGTTTCCACGGCCTTATGTGGGTTCCCGCGGCGGAATGGCGGCGGTCTAAGCGGCGCGGATCCCCAAATTTTTTTCCAAGCGACGACTCGATAAGTAGGCCGCGGTTCCGCGGCCTAAAGCAGGTTATGGCCGCGGAAAGGCGGAGCTTTGGGGGGGTTCACTGCTCCAAAATTTTTGTGCTGTTCTGTTGTTTAAAATCTCTTCTGTTCCGATATCCCGTTTTCTTTTTCGCTTTCTGGAAATCTCCAGATCTGTCTCGATTGTTCCTGCAAGATTCACACAACAAAGTACCCTTTCCAAAAAAAATAACAATTGATATATTTTTATAAGTTTTGAATTTTTTAGATTTTTATGATTTTTTTAATTTAAGATTAACCCGAAATTGCAAAAAGGAAAGTTCTACGCCATCCCCGGCAACGGCGCCATTTGATTGATCTCAAAAACTATCTATTACCGCAATCAAGAACGGCGTCGCATGAAGCTAGTCGGTGAGTACGGGTCGGTCCACAGGGATGTTGTGAATCTCCTAATCGCGCTTACGAGTTAATTCCGAAGGGTGTTCAGATTGATTATTAAATCTAAAATCCTAATTATTCTATACTACGATTATCTAGATCTAGTCTTGTTAAGGTTAGGTTTAGGGATGGTTTGGAAATGCAGGTAAATCTCAACGCATTCTATACCCGAATGAAGATCTATGAGGAGTTATGGTAATTATCAATAAAGGGGATTAGATCCATTCGGGAAGGTGTTCCTTCCTCTAGGTTCTTGTCCTTCCTTTAGATATCCTTACCCTAACCTCCATGGAAAACGCACGCAACCGGGCTTTTATACTACGGTATCACCGCTACCTCGAGGTATAGGGTGCCGTAGGACGCGGTGTGTGCGTGTATGCATGGAGTCCTATTAAAAATGTATTATGGGTAAGAAAGGGATGAGAGATCTCATCTCTCAAAATCCTTCCCCAAAGCTAACTCTAAACAATTTTCTAAGGCAAGGAATTAAATCTACCTAGGGCAAAGAATTGAAATCTAAACTAGAGCAAGAAATTAAATCTACTTACAGATGTATCTCTCCAATCATCAATGCAGGTTTGTCAGATCTGAATTCATGAATTGAAAAGAAACACCGATGCCCTCCATAAAGAGATCTGAATTTATTATTTAAAAGGAGGCATAAGAAATTACAATCTTTAGAGTTCCTATTTATAGAGGATAGGAAACCCTAGGTTACATCTGATTCGCATGTCGGAAATTACAAAAATAGCCCTAAGAAAAGACCTAGTCAATAATACGCGCACAGCCAAAATTTTCATTGCCAACACAGACTCTACCTAGCCATGGTTCCGCGGCCAAAGGCATGCTTTGGCCGCGGTTCCGCGGCCAAAGAGTGGTCTTGCTGCGTACATTTTTCTGTACTTCTCCATGTTGGCTTTGTCTTCTTTTTTCTATGGTTCTTTTCTTATTTTGGCTTCTAGGCTTCTTCCAGATCTTCACAGTGTGTAGTGCAGTGGACTTTTAACCGTTTGCCTTGTTATTTTGGACCTTGCCTTGCCTTGTTGATTGTGAACTGTTCTTTGATGTAAGCTTGATCAAGAGTCCTCTGTTTGTTGGTCAAAGTCCACTTTTGCATCATCTTTTTATCGTTTTCACTGTTTTAGATCCACAAACCTGTAACCTGTAATATGTAACAGACATGCGTCAAAAGCACCTGTTTATTTATAAAAAGAATAAGAATAGGGAATATAATAATAAAATATTATGATGTGAACAGGCCCTCTCTTTAAAGAATCTGTTTTAGGGAAAAAGGAAGAACCAGAGGCCTGCGAAAACATTCAGCTGCGCAATCGCACGCTCCCGGAAAAGAATCTCGGACCCGCGAATAGAAAAGATAAGGGAAAGGAGAAGGTCACTGAGGATATCACCTTAGATGACCATGTCACGAAAGAGTTGGCTGCCAAAGATCCTCTCAGGAAGAGTAAGATGGATTACAACATCCTAGCGCATCTAAGAAAGCTACCTTCTCAGCTCAGCATTCTCGACGCCCTCCTACTATCAAAAGAAGCGAGAGATTCATTAATTAAGGCGTTACAAGAACCTGAGCAATTCCAAGCCTTCCTCGCCACAGAAAGGATGAAGGATGAACTGGAAGAAGTGCGCACGGCCGACATCACTTTCGGTGACGAAGACCTTCTCCTCGGGACGTGCGACCACAACCGTCCTCTATACGTCTCCGGATACTGCCACGATATCAAGATAGGTAAAATCCTGATTGATAATGGATCCTCCGTCAATCTCCTTAACGTTCGGGTGTTGAAGGAAATCTGCATGAGCGTGCAGCACCTCGCTCGTGACAAAATTACCATCTCCGGTTTCGACTCCCAGTCATCACGGACTCTCGGATCTGTAATACTAACATTACGCTTCGGACTGCTCGTCACGGACATCAAGTTTCACGTCATTGACGCCAAGACCTGTTACAACGCCTTGCTCGGTCGTCCTTGGTTACACGAGTACAACATCATCCCTTCTACACAGCATCAGTGTATGAAGTACTTTAAGGATGGTTTCGAGTATACCGTAACAGGTGAGCTGAACCTATTTTCAGTGAACGAAGTCCGCAAGTACGAAGATGCGAAGTACTTTTTGCCAGATTTCAAGGATACAGAAAGGTGTCGCAAGCTGGAAAACAAGGCCGCCGCCACCATCCCTGTTTTCGGGAGCGATACCGAAGAAGAAGAAGAGATAGTCTCGGCGCAACAACCCGGGACCGTCCGCCCCCATATTGGTCTTCGGAAGTGACTCGGAAGATGAGGTTAATGCCGTGTTCTCCAGTCGGCCGTCAATACAAGCATCCCCTGGCGATGATCAGAGTTTGCAAATCACCATGGTGCCGCGGAAATACTACAAGGATCTCGACGCACTTCAAGCTCACAATGTGCAGGACCTGCAGACGTTTTACATCCCTCCCAGGCGAAAGGGTGAAAATGTGATCCTATTCTACCAATCCACAGAAACAAGAGTGGAGAAAGAGATATGGCATGGCGCGGATGCTACACTCGACAGGCTCCAACCCATCCGTTTGCTCAGATACTACACAAATGGACTAAAGAGGCTATTGAAGCGCCAAGGAGCACCCTTAAAACAGACTGCTCGACAAGCTCGGTTCTACAACAGGATTTGGGATGTCCCTGGAACTCAGCGCAAATTGCCCAACGGGAGAATGGAAACGCTCGACCTTGGATACGTGAGATCCGGTAAACGGGAGCGAATCCACGGTAGCTACGCCGTATATAACTTCGATGATGGGGAAAACGCCCTGTCCAGCAATGCCAACCCCTCATCAAAACTGGATCCCGCGAGCGAAGTGCCGAGTCCGTCATTTGAAGAACAAGTGGACAAGCTTATCAGGAAAGCAGGTCAAAAGGCTCGGGAAGACCACAATCGCGAGATGGCCATCTACGAGAAGGCCAGGACACAACGTCTGTTTCAACAGGCCGCAAAAGACGAAGATGCTCCTCCCTATCAACCCGTTGTACAAAAGGCCCGACGCAGAGGCAGAAGTAGGTCAAGAAGCGGAAAGAGGAGCCGACAACAACGACGCAGGATTAGAGAGTTATGTGATCGGGTATTGCGCGGCCCGAATTTGTCCCTCATGAAGAAGATGAGTCGAGCGTATTCCTTCCCCCGAGACAAGACGAAGAAATTACTTGAGCTCGCTATAAAACATCAAATGATCGCACTTCCAGAGTCTAAACACCCTGAGCAAGCTAACAAAGTTTCTCATCCGGGCTATTGCTCTTATTACCGAGCCATAGGACACCCTATCGAAGACTGCTTCACCTTCAAGAACTGGGTCGAAGACCAGTACCAGCAAGGCAGATTTTCTTTATCCAGCAGCTGGAGGGTAACGCCGCCACAAAAGCACGAACTCAAAGCCGCAAGAGCCGAACCAGACCCACATCGATCTTGGAAGCAGATTCGCACCTGTCACATGATTACAATATTAAAAGAAGACCCCGAGGACATAGATGAGCTCCCTTGGTGCTTCGAAAACAATGACAATGAGGTAATCTCAAAATTTCCACCGGCTCCGAAAGAACTAGAAGATGGCATACATACTACTGCAGATAACCTCAAGAAGATTGAGTTGGGGTCGGCAGACGATCCGCGACCGACATTCATTAGCGAGCTGCTATCTGAAGAAAGGGTGGCTGCGTTAAAGGACGTGCTTCTACAGCATAAAGATTGCTTCGTGTGGAACTATTCCGAGATGCCGGGATTAGATCCAGAGATTGCTGTGCATAAATTAGCAATATCCCCGGATATCAAGCCAGTCAAGCAGGCACCGAGAAGGATGCGGCTCGAGCTTGAGATGAGCATCAGCGCCGAAGTCAAGAAGCTGATCGATTCTGGATTTATCCAAGAAGTCCAATATCCTGACTGGATCGCCAACATCGTCCCGGTAATGAAGAAAAATGGGACGGTGCGCATATGCGTGGATTTCAGGGATCTCAATAAAGCCTGCCCGAAGGACGATTTCCCAGTACCGGTAACCGAGCTGATGATAGATAACACGTCCACTCACGAGGTTTTCTCCTTTATGGACGGTTCATCAGGGTACAATCAGATAAAGATGCATCCCGAAGACCAGAAGCACACCGCTTTCCGGACCCCTCTGGGAATATTCTGCTACAAAGTTATGCCCTTCGGTCTAAAGAACGCCGGTGCCACCTACCAGAGAGCCATGACAAAGATCTTTGATGATCTCATACATGAAATCGTCGAGTGTTATATCGACGACCTCGTAGTAAAGAGCATGTCACATGAAGAGCATTTAGAACATCTGAAGACCGTATTTCAATACCTTCGGCAATATAATTTGAAGATGAACCCCCTCTAATGCGCGTTCGGTGTCTCCTCGGGTAAATTCCTAGGATTCATCGTCCGACACCGAGGTATCGAGATAGATCCATCCAAGATCAAAGCGATCATGGAAATGCCACCGCCAAGGACTCTCAAACAGCTGCTATCTCTCCAAGGAAAGCTCGCGTATATCCGGCGGTTTATCGCCAACCTGTCAGGCAAGTGCCGTCCTTACAGCCACCTCATGAAGAAGGGAACTCCGTTCGTCTGGGACCACAAATGCCAAGGCGCACTGGACGAGATCAAGCAATACCTGCAGAACCCGCCGGTTTTAGCTGCTCCGGTCAAGGGAAAGCCTCTTATTCTTTATACAACAGCCCTCGAAGGTTCCTTAGGTGCATTATGGGCACAAGAGAATGATCAAGGGAAGGAAAGAGCTCTTTATTACCTAAGTCGAGTTCTGCTGGGGGCAGAAAGCAATTACTCCCCTATCGAAAAACACTGCCTAGCGTTAATCTTCGCGATAACAAAACTCCGGCACTATGCATTGGCACATGAAGTCCGTCTTATATCAAAGGTAGACCCCCTAAAATATCTCATGTCAAAGGCCATATTGACAGGGAGACTCGCTAAATGGGCCCTGCTCTTGATGGAGTTTTCAATAACCTATCAGCCGCTTAAGGCAGTGAAAGGCCAAGCCATCGCCGACTTCCTTGCTGAGCATCCAGTACCTGCCGGTTCTCCTCTAAATTGCGATTTGCCGGACGAACATGCGTTTGACGCGATCGACGGTGGTGACACCCGATGGGAACTTTATTTCGATGAAGCGTCCTCCGTAAAGAAGCGTAAACAAAGTACCCCAATGATTAAATCGGGGGTAGGCCTCATCTTCGTAACTCCACAAGGAGGGATAATGCGCTTCGCTTTCTCCTTAACAGCACCGAGGATGAACAATGAAGCCGAATACGAAGCTTTGATAGCAGGCCTCGAGATTGCCATTGACATGGGAATTGAAAACCTCCTCATATACGGGGATTCTCAACTGGTCGTTAGTCAAGTAAACAGCGACTACCAAACGTGCAAACCGGAGTTGGTGAAGTATGGTGAAATGGTGCGACAGCTGTTGACCCAAATTCCCTCCTATACACTGGAAAGTATACCACGCGCGGAAAATAGCAAAGCAGACGCGTTAGCTAAGCTCGCTAAAGAACTGGCTGACGAGAACCTCGATGACGTCAGAATCGTGGTACAAAGCCGTCGAGTGCTCGCCCCAGCAGAAATATCTCCGGAATCATACGAAGAAAAGGCAGCGACTGAGCGGACGACCCTACAAATAAAAGACCGTGAGAAGGTTGAGGACTAGAGGGAAGTCTTCATAGACTACTTTAAGTCCCACCGAATGCCCGAAGAAGCGTCCTCAAGACATCATCCCATGAAACGAGCTTTATCTTTCGCTTTCGTCAATGATACTCTATACAATAGATCGTTTGATTCTCTGTGGATGAGATGCTTAGGACCTGACGAAGCAGAAAGAGTTGTTCAGGAAGTTCATGACAGAATCTGTGGTTCTCATCAAGCAGGCCCGAAGATGAAGTTGAAAATTAAACGGATGGGTTACTACTGGCCCACGATGATCCAGGACTGCCTCGAATATGCGAAGCAGTGCCACTCATGCCAAATTCATGGGGACTTTATCCACCAGCATCCAAATCCACTCCATCCAACGGTGGCTAGCTGGCCATTCGAAATGTGGGGAACTGACATAGTCGGCCCCATCGAACTGGCATCGTCCAGGGGACATCGTTTCATCTTGGCGACGACTGATTACTTCTCCAAATGGGCAGAGGCAGTGCCATTGAGGGAAGTGAAGACGGAGAATATCCTCCATTTCTTCAAGACGCACGTCATTTATTGGTTTGGAACTCCACGGCGGATTATCTCCGATAACGGGCCAGCCTACAGAAGCCATAAGATTAGCCGCTTCGCGCAACAGCATAATATAGACTGGAGATACTCCTCAGTTTATAATCCACGAGCTAACGGTCTAGCCGATGCCTTCAATAAGACCTTGACAAAGATCATAAAAAAGACGGTGTTCCGAAATAAGAAGGACTGGCATGAGAGACTGCAAGAGGCTCTTTGAGCGTACCGAACTACGTTCAAGATGGCCACGAGCACAACGCCATACGCATTGGTATTCGGTATAGAAGCAGTACTCCCCCTTGAGATAGAGCTACCGTCTCTACGAATGGCAGTCCACTGCGAGCTGACGGACGAAGAAAATGCTCACCTGCGGCTTGAGGAGCTTGATGCCCTCGATGAAACCTGGCTCATAGCGCAACAAAATCTAGAGGCTTACAAAGCAAAGATGACGCGCTCATATGAAAGATTGACCCGACCGAGGACATTCCGCCAAGGCGAACTCGTGCTAGTGGTCAAAAGGCTTATGATTCCCAATCGCGCCAAACGGGGAAAATTCAAGCCAAACTATGAAGGCTCGTACATCATAAATAAGGTCTACCAGGGTGGGGCCTATCTACTCATGGACATACACGGTGAAAGGCCTTTCAGGCCAATAAACGGTCGCTTCCTAAAGAAATACTACGCTTAATGAGCCACAGCCTAGGTCAATGGTAGATGACGACGACTATGTCCGCTCGCTATCTTCCTAAGCTCAAGCTTTATAAGCAGTAGCCGGCCTTCTCCATGACGGACCGAAACGTCCTTAAACTAATAGCGGACCGAAACATCCTTAAACTAATACCGCAGCATCCGTAGGCTGACAAGATAAAAAAAAATATATAAGAAAAAAAATATAAATAAATAAAAACGGTATGTCCATAAGCAGAAAAGGGCACGGATGAAAACCCGAAAGGGCGCCGTGAGTAAAAACAGCAGGACTACCGGCGAGTGTTCGTGAAAACCCGAAAGGGCGCGACCTCGTAAAAAAAAAGAGAAGAAGAAAATAAGTAAATAAAAATATATATATATATATATATATATATATAAAATAAAAACGGTATGTCCACAAGCAAAATGGGCACGGATGAAAACCCGAAAGGGCGCCGTGAGTAAAAACAGCAGGACTACCGGCGAGTGTTTGTGAAAACCCGAAAGGGCACAACCTCGTTAAAAGACACTTATAAGGTCCCCTCGACCTTGTAAGGAGAAACCACCCCCGTGAGATCCTTACAACTCACAAGGGAGTAGCACACTTAGGGATCCCTACGGTTCCTAAGGAGAAAATACACTTGCGAAATCCTCACGACTCGTAAGGAGAACTCTCTTATGAGACCCTCACGGCTCATAAGATTTGAAAGTCTTAAGTTACAGAGACCTAAACCTGTGCTTAAGCAACCCCCACAACCTTCGATACTGCCCTACAAGTGGCTCAATACTGACCCTTGTATACAATCCACGGGCACGAATAAACATTTCCCTAACCAAGTCCCACCCATGACTGGGGATATGTCCATACGGTGAACAACCCTTATAAGTCCTCTCGACTTATAAGGAGAAAGCCCTCTTGTAAGATCCTTATGACTTACAGGGGAACATATACTTAGGAATCCTCACGATTCCTAGGGAGAAAATACACCTATGAGATCCTCACGACTTGTAGGGAGAAATACCTTCGTGAGACCCTTACGGCTCATGAAGTCAAAAGCCTTAGTCGACGGGACCCTAACCCTGTTTGCTAAGCCATGTTTGTTCAACATCGACAGAGGCAGATGATGATTCGCTCCTGGCCATATCCCAGTTGTAGCGGTGTTGATGCCGAAATCTGTGTCTAATTTCAGGTTTATGGCGAAAAGCCAGTAGGCCGCACGTGCATACGAGATAGCCGAAATGATGGGGCAATTTACAATAAAAAGCAGCAAGTAGAAATGTATGCACGCAAAATAGCCGAAATGATGGGACAACTCGCAATAAAAAAACAGCGAGTAAAAATGAAATAAATAGCCGAAATGATTGGGCACCGCGAAAAACAGCCGAAATGATTGGGCAATCGCGACCTTCGTGATATGAAGCTGAAATGATAGAGCATCGCGGAAAAAGAAATAAAATAAAATAAAAAGTTTTAATTTATGCCCTACAGGTGATGTTCCATTACACCCTGTATACAATCCAAGGGCGTAAACAAAAAAGGGACCATACTCCTCCCCCCAGGTCTCATCATAAGAAGAAGCCAAATCTCGACGGGCCACAAGTGACCTAGAGATCATCTTAACACTCGTCTCGTAACAACGAACACAACTCCGAGCGAAACGGAACAGCGGCAACTCCCAGTTCCATGGCTCGGCGATATACTGATCACCGAAAAGTCAAGTCCCAATTCCGTGAAATGCGAATACAATCAATAAAATTCCTGGTTACGTGGAACGCGGATAACGTCACTCTTTGACCCCGTGGAAAACGTCCAGAGCGGTTCCTGGTCCTCGCAGAGCACGGCAGTGAACCCGTGTGAAGCATCCAGAGCGGAGCCTAGTCCTCGCCGAGCACGGCAGTGAACCTGTGTGAAGCATCTAGTGCAAAATTCCTGGTTACGTGGAACGCGGATAATGTCACTCTTTGACCCCGTGGAAAACGTCCAGAGAGGATCCTGGTCCTCGCAGAACACGGCAGTGAACCCGTGTGAAGCATCCAGAGCGGATCCTGGTCCTCGCAGAACACGGCAGTGAACCCGTGTGAAGCATCCAGAGCGAAGCCTAGTCCTCGCCAAACACGGCAGTGAACCCGTGTGAAGCATCTAGTGCAAAATTCCTGGTTACGTGGAACGCGGATAACGTCACTCTTTGACCCCGTGGAAAACGTCCAAAGCAGATGCTGGTCCTCGCAGAGCACGGTAGTGAACCCATGTGAAGCATCCAGAGCGGAGCCTAGTCCTTGCCGAGCACGGCAGTGAACCCGTATGAAGCATCTAGTGCAAAATTCCTGGTTACGTGGAATGCTGATAACGTCACTCTTTGACCCCGTGGAAAACGTCCAGAGCGGATCCTGGTCCTCGCAGAACTCGGCAGTGAACCCGTGTGAAGCATCCAGAGCGGATCCTGGTCCTCGCAGAACATGGCAGTGAACCCGTGTGAAGCATCCAGAGCGGAGCCTAGTCCTCGCCAAACACGGCAGTGAACCCGTGTGAAGTATCTAGTGCAAAATTCCTGGTTACGTGGAATGCGGATAACGTCACTCTTTGACCCCGTGGAAAACATCCAGAGCGGATCCTGGTCCTCGCAGAGCATGGCAGTGAACCCGTGTGAAGCATCCAGAGCGGAGCCTAGTTCTCGCCGAGCACGGCAGTGAACCCGTATGAAGCATCTAGTGCAAAATTCCTGGTTACGTGGAACGCGGATAACGTCACTCTTTGACCCAGCGGAAAACGTCCAGAGCGGAGCCTGGTCCTCGCCAAGCACGGCAGTGAACCCGTGTGAAGCATCCAGAGCAAACACCGGACTGTGGAGTCCTTAAAATCCACGGACTATGATGTCCTTAACCTCGACCGTAATGTCTTAAAACTAACGATCAACCACCCTGATTCTGTACTGATTCTACCTTGGTTTAAGAGTACATCTCTTCACTCCTTTGATACCTGGCGTTGTAATTTCTCAACGTCTTCAAAGAGGTGACGGGTCCCCGCAACCACACATTGGACTGTGGAGTCCTTAAATCCACGGACTATGAGGTCCTTAACCTTGACCGCGATGTCTTAAAACTAACATCGGACTGTGGAGTCCTTAAATCCACGGACTATGAGGTCCTTAACCTTGACCGCGATGTCTTAAAACTAACATCGGACTGTGGAGTCCTTAAATCCACGGACTATGAGGTCCTTAACCTTGACCGCGATGTCTTAAAACTAACATCGGACTGTGGAGTCCTTAAATCCACGGACTATGACGTCCTTAACCTTGACCGTGATGTCTTAAAACTAACATCGGACTGTGGAGCCCTTAAATCTATGGACTATGACGTCCTTAACCTTGACCGCAAGGTCTTTAAACTACGATGCCTTGAGCAACCCCTGATCCCGTGAAACACGGATAAGGGCGACCACATCTAGCACTTGCAGGTCCTCACGACCTGTAAGGAAGAAAAACTCTCTTCTGAGATCCTTACGACTCTCAAGGAAAAACCCGCTTAAGAATCTTCACGATTCTTAAGAAGAACTTATACCTATGGGATCCTCTCGACCTGTAGGGAGAAAAACTCTTTATGGGACCCTCGTGGCTCATAAAGCGCAAAAGTCTTAGGAAGCAGACCTTAACCCTGAATCCTAAGCCGTCGCTGCCCTGCAAGGAGATCAAGATAAATTGTCCGCAAAACTCATTCAATGAAAGAGACACACCATTGAAAAGAAAAATGTATCTTTTATTCATAAACCAAAATGGATACAAAGTACAATTCATGAAAGAACAAAAAGAAGATACTCTCAGTCATGAGTATGTACAAAAACAGAAAGGAAAGGAAAAGATACAAGTTTTCAAGCCGGTGGGCGATTTAGTAGCTTGGTCAGCTCATCCCGCTTTTGCTGGGCCACGGCCTCATGATTTAAGATCGCCAAAAGATGGGCCTCCGTCTGAGCCTGCTGGGCCTGATATGAAGCAAGCCGAACTTCAAGCTCTTTCTCGGTGGCCTTATGAGCCTCGACTCTCTCACGAGTGAACGTAGCAGCTTTATCAAGAGTCACCACCTCCCTGATAGACTCTTGAAGCACCCGCCAGAGTTCATACGCTTTGTTGGCCTTGGCAGTAAAACTCTCCTGAAGCTCGCTCAGCGCTTTAGAAGCCAGCTCTCTCTCCGATAATTTGCGACCGAGCCTTTTCTCGCACGATGTCATGTTTGCCGCGCATCGCGCTATCAGCCCCCGCAAGTCCGCCTTTGCAGCCATGACCTCCGAGGAAAGACGGGAACATTTAAGTGCGTGCAAGCAAGCCTCCACCTGCCGACAGAACTCCACCCAGACTCGCACCACCTCTTCGCTATGGTAGGTGGCAAGAAAAGGAAGAGAACCGTTAGCCTCGGCAGCAAATGCTTCAGCTGTAGTTGCACTGCCAGCACGAAGCTCCTCGATCAAAGACGACAGGGAGACACGGCTTAATTGGGCCAAGCGTTCTGAAGCTCGCAAAGCATAAGGGCCAGGCGGCATGACGACACGCGATTCCAACGCTATTGGAGCTGGCAAGGCTGTTCAGAGTTGAAAAATATTAGTAAGACTCTTGAGCAAAGGAATAAGTGAGGCTATACCGGAATGTCACTTACCTACGGTCATGCAAGTAGGAGCTGAGGGTTCCCCTGGCCCTTCGAGAACCTCGACCACATCATCGGCCTCCAAAACTGTAGAGAACATCAATATCAATACGCAAAATAACAACGATGCTATGAGAAGTGATGAACAACACTCACCTTGTCCAGACGAGAGGACGATGCGTTGAGGAGATATCGCCTGCGGAGCGGCCATTTCCAAAAGACGCTGGAAGGACTGCCGAGGAGACAGATCGACAATGGAGGCCGTCAGTCCACGCAATTCTGAAAAGACAAAAGAGTTCAGGTAACAGAAAGATTACTAGCTCAAAACGTAGAAGGATACCTTCGACACTCCTCCCATTCTGAGCCGGGAGGATAGCAGCTTTAGCGGCCTCTGTCGTGACCTCAGGCTCCAACAAAGGGAGGGTAGTCGGGACTACCTCCATCTCAGCCTCTGGGCCGCCTTCGGGAAGAGCCATTGGAGCGGTAGTCTCCAAAGGAGCCTTCCTCAAGGGGGCAAGCACTCCCTGATCAAGAACCGCCGCTGGAGGCTTTATCATAAGAGGAGCAGCCTCATCAGCCCCCTCCACATCGAGCAATGCTTCATCGGGAATTTCAGCAGGCTTCAGCTTCAATGAGCCCGTAGGGAGCTCCCCCAGCGTCGAAGATTCTGCACAATTCAAATAAGAATAAGGATACACATATACAGGCGTAAATAATCTTAAAAAAACCACAAAAAAAAACAACAACGTACCGATGCGCAAAGAAGCCCTCAATATGGCTTCTTCAAGCCGCTGCTCCTTCTCAAGGAGGCGTGCTCGCCGGGGTTCAAGGGTAGACTCATGGCCGCCGGTCCATAAAGAAAGTGCGTCCGCTGCGTCTTTTGAAGCGGCCTACTTCAGGGCCCTTTCCCCCCATTCCTCCAAAGGACCGATAAACCGCCGCCGAATCCACAAAGGGTCTTCGTAAAAGATTACAGCGGGATAGGGCTTCTTCGGAACCCTGGCGTTATGAGACGCGTCTTTGGAATGCCGTATGGCCTCGGCCAACTGTGCGGCTTCCTCATCGGCCGAATTCGGGAAGAGAAGTCCAGCGTCTGACTCTTGCAAGGCTAATGGTTCGTCTTCAAGAATAGGCTCAGACTCCGCCAAAGAATCGAGCAAATTGGTGGCCGCTTTCCTCCGCCGCTTAGACACAGAGCCGGTCGCCGAGGATGACCGTTTCCTCCCCCGCGAAGCCTTAGGGCGGCGCCGACCCACATCGCCCTCGACACCCTCATCCCTATTACTCTCGCTCGGTGCCACAACCGAGGATGACACCGCCACTGTCGACGCCACGGGGGGCGGTGCTGCCACTGGCGGTGGTGTACTACTGGGGCCCGTCTACCCCGCGATCGGGAACCTAGAGGCATACCAGCTGTTGGAGTAAGGTCCACCCCTGACTCCCCCGGAATGAGCGCAGTACCAATCTCCCTCAGAGGGAAGCAGACCGTAGCCCTCGGTCGCAGCTTAGCCCCTGGAACTTGAGGAGGGGCATCATGACCAAGAAGCACCCTCCTTTCCTCAAGAATAATTGGGCTGACCCGGTGGAGATACCAACCCGTAAACGAGCCTACGCACCGGGGCATGTACTCAGCTTCAGGGACCATGAAGTGGGAGCCGGTGTTTAGCCTCACGAAATGATGAGCGACATCGCGAACGGCATCAAGCGAAGGGACCGGTGCAACTATAAAAGCCTCGAAAGGAACACCCTGGTCGTATTCAAGTTGTCGGGCGAATCGATGCGGGTTGTACCGCATGAAAAGAGCTGCACTGTCCTGGCGAAACACCAAGTAGCCCGGTCTAATTGTATACAAGTGTGCGGCCTCCCGGGGCTTCAAAGAAGGTACTTTGTCTTTTGACTGGTCCCAGAGTTGTTGAACTGGACCTGAAGGAGTAGACAAGACCCGATCATTAAAAACCAGCCCGCCAGCAGCAGCGTAAGGAGAAATTAGTACCCGAATAGCCCCAAATTGGGTCGGGTCGGCGGCAGAAGCATCCACTAATCGCATAAGTCGTGGGAAGGGGTAGGCATCGTAAAACGCGGGCCTCTGATGCATAGCGAAAGCCCCCAGCACATGCATTTCGATCCAGGATGTGAAGTAATGAAGCGAAAAATTCACTACGTCTACGCCAGGGCTGGAAGTGTTGGCCGCAGCGCCCAACCCGTGGTAAAGATGCGCCAGCGCCGGGATGCCGATAGCCAATCGCGTCCCCTCAGCAATACAATGAGCCGGGTAGATAACCGAGTCTCTCATGAAGCGGCGATGCATGGGGATAACGAACCAACTGAGCCAGACACTGACAAACCCTACGAAGAACGTCTCCTCATCCATACCGGGTGCTGCAATGGACTCAAAAGACATCGGCGACATGATGGGGATATAGTATTGAGGTAGATCCGATTCAGTGGTCGGCAGCTTCTTCGGACCAAACCCAAAGGGATCTTTGACGTTGGCAAACTTCGGAGCTGTCTTCGACACGACATCTTCGCGAAGGAAGCAGGCAATGAAGCTCTTAAAAATGACGCCCTGCTCCTCAAATTCGGTGAACAATCGGTCAAAGATACCTAGCGCCTTGATCAAGCTGGGACGCTTGTGGCGAACGGCGTTCTCAACAGACAAGCCGTCAACCGGTGCAGGCTCGGGCTCGAAGACGTACTCGTCAGGAGGCAACAACTCCTCATACAGTGTACCCCTGATTGGCAATCCCGAGATTTCATAAAATTCTGCCAAAGAAATCGAAACCTCGCGATCTCCTAAAATAAAAGTGTTGGTGGGGAGATTCCATTGATTCAAGAACGCCCTAACCCACCAGACATGCGGGGACTTATAATGGAAGAGTGACGCATATATTGCCTGATAAAGCCCGACCTTCTGCAGCCGCGCACGATGGGTGGCAAGGATATAGCGAGCCCAGAGAAGGCAGCCCGTAGGGTGCCGAGGAGTGAGCCCTATCTTATAAATTTGTCCCCATGGGTGGGCCTCACCCTGGCAAATGCGTCGTCCCAGGATATCTATAGTGGGGATTGGATGGTTCGGGATACCGGTCGTCGAAGGCTCAAGCCGTCCCGTCGGAGTCCAATTTGGCATCTCCACAGCGAAAACCGTCCTCGGAGGATCCATCGGCGAAAATGGGAAAGTGGGCTCTGTTGGCACTTCACAGAGGAAACTCCGGCGACCCCGGATAATATGGCTGTACCAAGTTCCCCATAGAAGCAAGTTGGTGCAGTTCGGGTCATGAGCCCGGATCATCGTCATCGCTTCCTCATCAGATGGTGATTGAGGAAAAGCGGCCTCCGAACGAGTAAAGGGAAAGCACGGAACAGAAGCCATCGCACCTGAAATCAAATAAAAGAAGACTGTCAAAAGCAAAGCCAGCGATATATACATGCATGTACATGAAGACAAGTTGAGGAAGGCAACAGCAGACTTTTTTTATGGGACCATTGGCTGCAAAACACATGGGCCCCACAGAATCAGGATGACGGCTCATTAATAATGAGACTAAGCAGTTGTAATAAGACAAAGGGGATACCCTCATTAATAAAATGTAGGTTTCAAGTGGCCCTGCACATCCCCTAGAAGACAAATCTACCTTGGACTCCACAACAAATCAAACGGGATCGAGGGAATTAAATTCCCACAGAAGATATCATTGCAAACTTCTGTTCCATTAATTGCAGAAGGACAACCTCGGGCCAAGAGACCCTAAGAAGCCTCCATGGGAAGAACTTAGTTCTTCACAGGAATTAAATTCCTTTTGAAAAGGGGAATTAAATTCCCATGAACATTTTTTCTGTGAACGGAGTTAAACTCCGTGGATTATCACCATCATTTCCCTAAAAGATCATCTAAACCCTAAGAGATCTACTGTTGAAGGTTAAGTGGTTTCATATTTTGGTTAAAGAACTTGAAGAAAAATGGGTTCTTTGTTAAAAAAGGAGTGAAGCCCTTGATGTGGATTTAAAATCCAGCGAGTTTTGTCAAAATGAAGGTGCATCGATCACCATTACCTGAGGAAAAAGAGTCTTTTTTAAACAGAGTTAAACTCTGAAAGGTTTGAAGCAGAGAACTAAGCTCTGGGAACGAGAATTAAATTCTCAAGGAAAAAGTTCTCAAAGGAAGAAGATGAGCAAAGTGGAGGCGTCTCTGAGATGACCCCTATATTTATAGGATGTGATGGAAACCCTTCATCTCCCCGATTCACTAGATGGATCCAACGGTCACCAAAGTGACAGCGTTGCACTCACGTGCAGACACGTGAGAACAACGCTGTGGGGGAATTTGTTTCCTGACTT
Source organism: Agapanthus africanus (assembly GCA_030015575.1). Taxonomy (NCBI): domain Eukaryota; kingdom Viridiplantae; phylum Streptophyta; class Magnoliopsida; order Asparagales; family Amaryllidaceae; genus Agapanthus; species Agapanthus africanus. The sequence goes on from CM057337.1 coordinate 637,619,165, forward strand.
AAAATCAGGAAAAACCTACGGAAGAAGCATCACGTGCTAGCACGCGACCAACAGTCACGTGTTGGCACGTGACAATTCAAAGCAGCGGCAAAGGCAGATTCGGTTCCCTGACTAAATCAAAGAAAAGGCTCCAGAAAGGGTCACGTGCTCACACGTGACCAGGGGTCACGTGTTGGCACGTGACGGCTGAACAGCGGCTAGAAGACAAAGCACAGAAAGCAGAAGAAAAACTCGTGACAATGGGTCACGTGCCTACACGTGACCTGGGGTCACGTGCCCACACGTGACCATGGGTCACGTGCCCACACGTGACCGGCTTTCAAAGCCTATCTATTTAACAGAATTAAATTCTGAACAGCATTCAAATCTTTCCAAAGAAGAACGATTATTTGGGACCGATTGGATTAAAGATCTAAAGGTGATTAAATATCACCTATCTATGGAAAAATCTTGAACTTGGAAAGATTTCCCCTTAAAATCTAACCGAAATAACAAAGGAATATCTTTGGATTCAAAATCTAATGGTGAATAAAATTCACCTAATAATCCAAAGGTCCAAATAAACGACGAATGCAAATCAAATCCCTCAACGAATGATTCACTAAAACCGATTGATTCTGCTCCTTCTCCTATAAATAGGAGCCAAGAGATATACAGGAGATACAGAGATCGACACACACAGAGAGAGAAAAATAGAGCCTTGAGACTTTGGAGGAATTTGGATCTTCTGCAAAAAGAAAACCTTAGGTAAGAAAGGAGAGGCTTTTAAAAAGAGAATTTAATTCTTAAAAGAGTTTAACTCTTATATTAAAAAGAAGAACTTAGTTCTCTCTTTAGCAGAGGATCTGTAAAGTGCACATCTCCCCATGAATTGAGAATTTAATTCTCATTGGGTTGAGATCCTGCCATGCAGATCCAAAGCATAGAGAGGGAATGGATGTTTGAGAATTTAATTCTCATAGAATTATAGGAATTTAATTCCTTCGAATTAAAATTAGGGTTTAACCCTATGTTGTAGGGATTTAATTCCTTCAAATGGATAGAACCAGGGTTTAACCCCAATTAAGAGCTTAATTCTGTCAAAATAACAGGAATTTAATTCCCTTAAGAAAGAAGAAATGAGGGTTTAACCCTATTTAAGAATATAATTCTTCAAAAGAAAGTAGGAATTTAATTCCTCTAAAGTTATTGCTAGGGTTTAACCCTATGAAGATTTCAATTCTTAAAAAGATAAACACATCTTCAAACAGGCAAAGGAATAGGGTCACGTGCTACCACGTGATCCCTGAAAAGAAACAGAAAAGAGCTTTAGGGCGCCCTCACGTGTCGACACGTGACCCCTAATGAACATTCTAACAGATCAAAGCGCAGGCCCCCATCACGTGCCCACACGTGATGGCTTTCAGAATTAAAAGTGTTAAACACTTATCTGTAGAACAAAATAAAGGGAAACAGGGTGCTATCACGTGCTACCACGTGACCCTTTAGCTGAAACTTTAACGGACAAACACCAGAATTTCTATCACATGACAGCACGTGATGTTCCAAAGTATTCAATACTTTTGGCAGAATAAAATGAATTGAGGGCGCTCTCACGTGCTACCACGTGACCCCTCTTGCCTTAGTGTTTAACACTAAAGTTGAAACCTCTATATCCAGTGTTCAACACTGATTTTCTTAGTGTTTAAACACTAATTTGGAAACCATCTATTTACAGTGTTTAACACTGACTTTCTTAGTGTTGAACACCAACCTGGAAAACCCTGTTTCCAGTATTTAACATTGATCTGCCTCAGTGTTAAACACTAATTTGAAATCTCCATTGCCAGTGTCTAACACTGATTTGTTTTAGTGTATAAACACTAATTTGAAAGCCCTGTTGCTGGTGTTTAACACTAACTATCTTTTAGTGTTAAACACTAACTTGCCAATCTCATTCTCAGTTTTCAACACTGATTGATCTTTAGTGTTTAACACTAACTTTAGCCCCATTGGCTAAGTGTCTAGAGGCAAAGCCTCTCCTCTAATGGACCAACAGAGGGCCAATATCCTAAACATGATTGGACTTAGCCTAAGCCGGCCATAAGTCCTCAATTCAAATTCAACTGAGCCAATGGGCTCATAATACAATTAATTGGTCTTGGTCAGCTCATCCCGCTTTTGCTGGGCCACGGCCTCAAGATTTAAGATCGCCAAAAGATGGGCCTCCGCCTGAGCCTGCTGGGCCTGATATGAAGCAAGCCGAACTTCAAGCTCTTTCTCGGTGGCCTTATGAGCCTCGACCCTCTCACGAGTGAACGTAGCAGCTTTATCAAGAGTCACCACCTCCCTGATAGACTCTTGAAGCACCCGCCAGAGTTCATACGCTTTGTTGGCCTTGGCAGTAAGACTCTCCTGAAGCTCGCTCAGCGCTTTAGAAGCCAGCTCTCTCTCCGATAATTTGCGACCGAGCCTCTTCTCACACGATGTCATGTTTGCCGCGCATCGCGCTATCAGCCCCCGCAAGTCCGCCTTTGCAGCCATGACCTCCGAGGAAAGACGGGAACATTTAAGTGCGTGCAAGAAAGCCTCCACCTGCCGACAGAACTCCACCCAGACTCGCACCACCTCTTCGCTATGTAGGTGGCAAGAAAAGGAAGAGAACCGTTAGCCTCGGCAGCAAATGCTTCAGCTGTGGTTGCACTGCCAGCACGAAGCTCCTCGATCAAAGACGACAGGGAGACAAGGCTTAATTGGGCCAAGCGTTCTGAAGCTCGCAAAGCAGAAGGGCCAGGCGGCATGACGACACGCGATTCCAACGCTATTGAAGCTGGCAAGGCTGTTCAGAGTTGAAAAATATTAGTAAGACTCTTGAGCAAAGGAATAAGTGAGGCTATACCGGAATGTCACTTACCTACGGTCATGCAAGTAGGAGCTGAGGGTTCCCCTGGCCCTTTGAGAACCTCGACCACATCATCGGCCTCCAAAACTGTAGAGAACATCAATATCAATACGCAAAATAACAACGATGCTATGAGAAGTGATGAACAACACTCACCTTGTCCAGACGAGAGGACGATGCGTTGAGGAGATATCGCCTGCGGAGCGGCCATTTCCAAAAGACGCTGGAAGGACTGCCGAGGAGACAGATCGACAATGGAGGCCGCCAGTCCACGCAATTCTGAAAAGACAAAAGAGTTCAGGTAACAGAAAGATTACTAGCTCAAAACGTAGAAGGATACCTTCGACACTCCTCCCATTCTGAGCCGGGGGGATAGCAGCTTTAGCGGCCTCTGTCGTGACCTCAGGCTCCAACAAAGGGAGGGTAGTCCCGACTACCTCCATCTCAGCCTCTGGGCCGCCTTCGGGAAGAGCCATTGGAGCGGTAGTCTCCAAAGGAGCCTTCCTCAAGGGGGCAAGCACTCCCTGATCAAGAACCGCCGCTGGAGGCTTTATCATAAGAGGAGCAGCCTCATCAGCCCCCTCCACATCGAGCAATGCTTCATCGGGAATTTCAGCAGGCTTCAGCTTCAATGAGCCCGTAGGGAGCTCCCCCAGCGTCGAAGATTCTGCACAATTCAAATAAGAATAAGGATACACATATACAGGCGTAAATAATCTTAAAAGAAACCACAAAAAAAAAACAACAACGTACCGATGCGCAAAGAAGCCCTCAATATGGCTTCTTCAAGCCGCTGCTCCTTCTCAAGGAGGCGTGCTCGCCGGGGTTCATGGGTAGACTCATGGCCGCCGGTCCATAAAGAAAGTGCGTCCGCTGCGTCTTCTGAAGCGGCCTACTTCAGGGCCCTTTCCCCCCATTCCTCCAAAGGACCGATAAACCGCCGCCGAATCCACGAAGGGTCTTCGTAAAAGATTTCAGCGGGATAGGGCTTCTTCGGAACCCTGGCGTTATGAGATGCGTCTTTGGAATGCCGTATGGCCTCGGCCAACTGTGCGGCTTCCTCATCGGCCGAATTCGGAAAGAGAAGTCCAGCGTCTGACTCTTGCAAGGCTAATGGTTCGTCTTCAAGAATAGGCTCAGACTCCGCCAAAGAATCGAGCAAATTGGTGGCCGCTTTCCTCCGCCGCTTAGACCCAGAGCCGGTCGCCGAGGATGACCGTTTCCTCCCCCGCGAAGCCTTAGGGCGGCGCCGACCCACATCGCCCTCGACACCCTCATCCCTATTACTCTCGCTCGGTGCCACAACCGAGGATGACACCGCTACTGTCGACGCCACGGGGGGCGGTGCTGCCACTGGCGGTGGTGCTACTACTGGGGCCCGTCTACCCCGCGATCGGGAACCTAGAGGCATACCAGCTGTTGGAGTAAGGTCCACCCCTGACTCCCCCGGAATGAGCGCGGTACCAATCTCCCTCAGAGGGAAGCAGACCGGAGCCCTCGGTCGCAGCTTAGCCCCTGGAACTTGAAGAGGGGCATCATGACCAAGAAGCACCCTCCTTTCCTCAAGAATAATTGGGCTGACCCGGTGGAGATACCAACCCGTAAACGAGCCTACGCACCGGGGCATGTACTCAGCTTCAGGGACCATGAAGTGGGAGCCGGTGTTTAGCCTCACGAAATGATGAGCGGCATCACGAACGGCATCAAGCGAAGGGACCGGTGCAACTATAAAAGCCTCGAAAGGAACACCCTAGTCGTATCCAAGTTGTCGGGCGAATCGATGCGGGTTGTACCGCATGAAAAGAGCTGCACTGTCCTGGCGAAACACCAAGTAGCCCGGTCTAATTGTATACAAGTGTGCGGCCTCCCGGGGCTTCAAAGAAGGTACTTTGTCTTTTGACTGGTCCCAGAGTTGTTGAACTGGACCTGAAGGAGTAGACAAGACCCGATCATTAAAAACCAGCCCGCCAGCGGCAGCGTAAGGAGAAATTAGTACCCGAATAGCCCCAAATTGGGTCGGGTCGGCGGCAGAAGCATCCACTAATCGCATAAGTCGTGGGAAGGGGTAGGCATCGTAAAACGCGGGCCTCTGATGCATAGCGAAAGCCCCCAGCACATGCATTTCGATCCAGGATGTGAAGTAATGAAGCGAAAAATTCACTACGTCTACGCCAGGGCTGGAAGTGTTGGCCGCAGCGCCCAACCCGTGGTAAAGATGCGCCAGCGCCGGGATGCCGATAGCCAATCGCGTCCCCTCAGCAATACAATGAGCCGGGTAGATAACCGAGTCTCTCATGAAGCGGCGATGCATGGGGATAACGAACCAACTGAGCCAGACACTGACAAACCCTACGAAGAACGTCTCCTCATCCATACCGGGTGCTGCAATGGACTCAAAAGACATCGGCGACATGATGGGGATATAGTATTGAGGTAGATCCGATTCAGTGGTCGGCAGCTTCTTCGGACCAAACCCAAAGGGATCTTTGACGTTGGCAAACTTCGGAGCTGTCTTCGACACGACATCTTCGCGAAGGAAGCAGGCAATGAAGCTCTTAAAAATGACGCCCTGCTCCTCAAATTCGGTGAACAATCGGTCAAAGATACCTAGCGCCTTGATCAAGCTGGGACGCTTGTGGCGAACGGCGTTCTCAACAGACAAGTCGTCAACCGGTGTAGGCTCGGGCTCGAAGACGTACTCGTCAGGAGGCAACAATTCCTCATACAGTGTACCCCTGATTGGCAATCCTGAGATTTCATAAAATTCTGCCAAAGAAATCGAAACCTCGCGATCTCCTAAAATAAAAGTGTTGGTGGGGAGATTCCATTGATTCAAGAACGCCCTAACCCACCAGACATGCGGGGACTTATAATGGAAGAGTGACGCATATATTGCCTGATAAAGCCCGACCTTCTGCAGCCGCGCATGATGGGTGGCAAGGATATAGCGAGCCCAGGTAGGGTGCCGAGGAGTGAGCCCTATCTTATAAATTTGTCCCCATGGGTGGGCCTCACCCTGGCAAATGCGTCGTCCCAGGATATCTATAGTGGGGATTGGATGGTTCGGGATACCGGTCGTCGAAGGCTCAAGCCGTCCCGTCGGAGTCCAATTTGGCATCCCCACAGCGAAAACCGTCCTCGGAGGATCCATCGGCGAAAATGGGAAAGTGGGCTCTGTTGGCACTTCACAGAGGAAACTCCGGCGACTCCGGATAATATGGCTGTACCAAGTTCCCCATAGAAGCAAGTTGGTGCAGTTCGGGTCATGAGCCCGGATCATCGCCATCGCTTCCTCATCAGATGGTGATTGAGGAAAAGCGGCCTCCGAACGAGTAAAGGGAAAGCACGGAACAGAAGCCATCGCACCTGAAATCAAATAAAAGAAGACTGTCAAAAGCAAAGCCAGCGATATATACATGCTTGGGTAAGGGCTGCGAAGCTGCAACTTACCGATAACGCCCGAGTATGGTAGAAGGCTGAAGAAAGCCATCTTACCCAGCCGATCGAATGGAAGACTTTTCGCGACATGTTCGACGTGAAGTATTTTCCTGAGAATGCCCGCTTTGATATGGAGCAACAATTCATCCACTTGCAACAAGGTTCAATGTGGACCAAATCTGTGGATGAGTATGATGCTGAGTTCACCGTGTTGAGCAGGTTTGCAGCCCATCTCATACCGACTGCTGAGATCAGGGGTAGAAGATTTCAGTAAGGGTTAGACCCAGAGATCCAAGATGCGTTAGTTAAAGGGGATTTCCCAACCCATGATTTAGCTTTGAAGGCTTCCCAAAGATATGAGGCTGTGGTGAAGAAGAAGGGCAGACCTCAATCTGCCGGTGTGAAGCGCCCTGCTACTCAGATAGCAGGAGGAGCCTCTTCCAGGCCACTGTTAGTACCCAAGGGATCGGAAGTAACATTTAACCGGTCAAGTCTAGGATTTTGCTACTACTGCAAGAGGGATGGATACCTGTTGAAGGACTGCAGGCGCGCAAACGGTTTGTGCTTAGTTTATGGCGCATCCACTCATGGAATTGGAACATGTCCTTATAGACGCAACCCAGTTTCAACACACATAAACTATCCAAGCACCTGCACCTCGTCTTGCTCTCCTAGGTCCACCTCCACATGGACCTCCTGCAAAACCTACTCGCCAATTCCATCAAACGCTGAGGAACATGCCTCGAGGGCAGAGGAATATGCCCCAAGGACAGAGGAATGTGCCTCCAGTTAGGAGGAACGTACCACAGCGTCAGGCTTACACATTAGCGGCCGTAGAAGCCGAGCTTATAGACCAAGGTAACACTGGTAATTCCCTTCAATCTTTTCAAACCCTTGCATCATCTCGTTACTTTTCATGCAGTACCGGTATTTCCTTCACCACTACTATCACCAAATTTTTCTTGAATCTGTTACAACTTCCTTCTATAAATTTCGAGGACGAAATTTTTATAAGAAGGGTAGAATGTAACAACCCTAAACTTTTTATACAAAATTTTTGTAAAGTACAGAAAGGAGTACCTTAGCCTGAGCACAACTTAAAAGTATTTCTTGTTTAAGAATAGTAAGAAAGCACTTGTAGCTCATTGGTAAAGCCTTGCACTGCTATGGCATAGCTTCTGTGTTCGAATCCCCAAGCCACATATTATTTTTAATGATTTTTCTTTTAAACTTTTTGAAACCCAAAAGTTTACACATGCAATACACGAAAAATGAAAAGTCACTAAAATGAAACATGTGAAAATTGATATATGAGCAGACACCAACACGTGTCACCAATCCAAGCCCCAACCCACCCCAATCGATCGGCGAAGATCACCAAAAGGCCGGCGACACTGGGCCCCCCGTCGCAAATGCTTCCAAATTTTGAACTCTAAATCCTTGACCTCCCCCACTACTCCTCTTCTATTTGTTTTTCCTGCAATTAACCAGAGGATTAAAAATCACCATTAAACAATTATTTTAATGCATTTTAATTCTCATTTTTAATTTCCTAAACCCTAATTCTATCCTATAAATACCACATCCCATACCTAGCCCTCTCTATTCTGATATCCATTGTCAAAACTCTCAAATTTTTCCAAGTCAAATAAGTTGTACAAGTGGAGTTAGCCAATGTCAAGTTCCGGCAACGATTCGTGAAGATTCCGGCGATCCCACGACTTCATGAAGCTCTCAAAACCTTCCTCCATCTCTCCTTTCACCCTAAACTCGTAAGTCCCCTCTCCTTCTCTCTCTTGCTCTTCTAAAAAGTTCTCTTTTCAAAACTCGTCGGAAGTGGAGTTAATCCGACATATGATTCTAAATTTGTTAAAAAACCTAACTTTTCTTAATAACAAATCAACCATTTCTTTTTATATTGTTTAGCAACCATAAACCAACATTGAGAACATGTTTCAATTTAAAATACCATACTATGCAACTTGTATTACACTTTTACAATTAAATACCATAAAGTTTACCTAAGACATTCTTTTATCATAATTGCTCATATTACCTTTAGAAAAACCTCACGAAGTAATGACCTACCTCTCACAACACTCATCATGACATAGCACGATTTCTTGAAAACTATATTTTTGTGACTAATACAATTTTACATTAAAATACCCTAAACTATTAAAAAACGTATTCTTTAAATTGTTTTAATTAAATTCCTTACGATTACGTCTCTACAACCCATTTTTGAGGAACCCGATTTGGATGGTGCGGGTTATCGCACATCCTCGGAACTAGTAGAGCGAGATACAGACCTCTTCACGGAGCATCCGATCTTGGTGGAATTTTAAATGCAATTTTTAAGAATAATGTGATTTTCTATTTAATAAATAAATTCCATTTTTAATAATTATATATATATATATATATATATAAATATTATCAAAATATCTATTTTATATTTATAATAAATTCCATGTTTTCTAAACACAAGAATCACAAATTTCATGAAAATACCATTAACAATCAATACAATTCCAATTTACACTAAAATACCATGTACTATAATTTAGGTTTATATTCACTAGAATACCTTATCATATAAAAATTGCATCCATGAAAACCCTAAATACGATAAATAAGTACTTGAGGATTATTTTGAAAGTATACTAAAACTATTTTTCATAAAACACCCTCAAGTTATATTAATTTACAAGGACCCTAGTAAATATAGGTTGAAGCGGGACCAATTCTCTTGAGCCTCAGGGTGCCGGAGAAAGCGAGTGCTTGCCTATTTAAGGTAGGAAACTAAAACGGGGTTATCAATGGTAATTGGCTTGGAAAAAGTCACAAATCCTGCCGTCCATGTGCAGCAGTTACCGATAACTCCAAAACCTAATTCAGGAATCAAATTCCGTTTAAGTGTCTGATTCAGACAGAGTCTCAGTCTAATCTGAATACAATTCCAATCTACATACAATCTAAATATAACTCCAATACAACATGAATACCAGAATGCTATACAATATCAACATGACTTGAACTGACCGAACCATGGATATACATTAACTTGATCACATGATTATCCGTTTACATGAGCAACTGATATCATGGTTTCGGCAAGTCTTACAGTTATAAACAACACAATATACATTACGGGGTTAAAGGGGTAGACTGGTACGGAATGTGTTAAAAGTGGCACGATATGGTCATTAAAAGACGTAACTAAACATTTATTGACGTTGTTCCGTGGGGTTTGACGGAGCTTTGTACTACGGGTTACCTTAGTCCACGGGATAGTTGGACTCCTATAGTAAATACTAATATCTTCTGTACGAAGCTACAAATAACTACATTAGTATAGTGAACATAATCTTTTATACTTTACATATTCTATTCTCTGTCAATTCTTCTCTACCTCTTGGGACTTACCAAGCGATTGTTCGCTGACGACGTTCCTTTTTTATTCTTTCTTTTGAATGTTGTCAGGAGGACCCGACTCTCTGGAGATCGAGCCCAGTTCAGAAGACTTGGAGCAGTTCATCGAGGATCTCGAGCTCTAGTTCACTTGTATATGCTTTTACTTTCAGTTCATGCTATTGTTTAGGCATTGCTTTCCGCATTGTATTTACTTTTCAGTTGTATTGTAAAGAATGTTTAATCAATAAAAAGTTGCTGTTCAATTACATCTCATGTCTTTCTTGTGCACTTTTATTATATTGCTTATTTACGCTTAGCGTGTTTACTTCTGAGTAAATGTTAGTTATATGTATGCCCTAGAGACCATTACTGTACATACGATGTATATTGTAGTGGATGCTTGGATATATATAGGGAGGACTTTCTTGCTCGACATAATAGTATGCTATCTGGCTGCTCTTTATTTTAACATGTACTCTGATTGTCTCTATGTTACATGTTGATAAAGCCCTTATGATGAGTACTTGACTACTAGGACTATGATGCGGATCATACAAGTGGGGACAGTGTAGCCGCCAAGTACATCCTTCAAATGTTCCTAGTCGTGGGAGTACCGTGACAGGGCATCAATACTCCAGAGTAGACTAGCGTATGCGCTTCTTGACCCATATGATGGGCGATGGATGATCCCATATCCATTGGTGTTTGACATCAAAGAAGGTATACGGGTGCTCAGTGGAGACTGGGTACACTGGACGGACTCGCCGAGAACTCCCAGATGGTATTATACCTCACGTCAGATGGCAGTTCTCTGGTGACACTGCAGGTTAGTCTGTAGACCCGAGATCGTCATAGAGTCTTGTGTGATTCCCACTGTGCTTTGATTTCCATCATACCACGTCCAAGAGGGCGTGCAAAAAAGTGGCTTTTGGGTACAGTCCCGAATCACATGGAGGCAATGAGCGATAGGAGGGGTTTCGTCTCTCCCAGTATAGGGAGTTGATGTTGCGCTGTGTTCGATTGGCTATAACTGGAAATCCCTGGCCAGGGTTGCTGAGATTTACTGGTAAGTGTTATCAGTAGTTTCTCGAACTGTTATGGACCTCATATCGACATGACTTATCAAGCTACTGGGGTCTGACGTTTACCACCCCTAGGCGAGATATGCGACATATCAAACGAAGAGACCGGACTGTACGGGAGTGTTACTGATTGGATTCGCAGGAGAATGTACAGGCTTGCTTGTTGATCTTCTGATCGCTCAATACCTGGGTGGCTGTTACGTTTAGCTGACTGCTTGCAGCTTGTGGGTGTTTGATATGATCATCACCTACTGCCGGCGTATTGACGATTCTTTAGAGTCCTACACAGAGGTTTCCTGGCTCAGGCAAAATGGAGTAGGAGCGCATATATGATATGTGCGGGACCGAGAACAATACGTGTATGTGATACCGTATTAGATTCTCGCGATATGAGTTATCGGCGGGGTATATGAGATATAGCCGGGTCATCGGATCAAGTGTTGATTCGATGAACTGATACAGATTATATTAGTCGGTTATTTATGAAGTAGCCTGTAATACCCTAGTTCATTTATACCAGTTCTAGTTCATGTATTTCTTTATTTATGGTATTTTCCTGATTTATTGTGTTTTGGGTGCGAATAGTGTATTTGACATTTGTATTTGGATCTGACCCGACCCGCATGCTTGAAACCAGTCTTGATTCATGTTTATGATCTACCCTGACTTGTTACGTAGACTCGTGCACTTTCATTTTAATTTATACATTGCATACTCGTATTTTTATCTGGCATCTGCATTTTTAAATATAACATTTAAAGTCACATAAAATATTTTTAAAAATACATTGCATGGCCTGCTTGATACCCCTGACCCTGTGGTAGCATCCGCGCATCTTATTCTCGTCCCGTTCAGTAAAACGGACTTGTTTGGATGGATACGCGCACGTACGTGCATCCGTTCTTGGGGGTATGCATTTTCGTTACCCGGATATCCAATTTTAATTTTGGTCGACATGTATATTTTTCGTATTTTAAAACTGAATTTTAGACCCGACCCATGCATGTTTTGGACTATGTTTGTATTTACCAGAATATCAAATTTTATTTATATAATATTAATTTTATAAACTGATACAAATTAAAATTTCGTTAACTAATAAAAGATTTTTTAAATTTAAATCTAAACTAATTTCCTAACAAACTAACAACCCCTTTCTCTCTCTCCTCTGCATATATATATTTATATATTTTTTATTTATTTAATTTTTTTCTTTCCTTATTTAATACACAGCCTCTTCTTCTTACTTCTTCTTCTTTCTTCTTTCTTTTTCTTGATCTTGTTTCTTGATTTCGGTGATCACCGCCGGAACCGTGATCGTCGCTGACGATCCGAGTGATCCAGTGAATGTACCTAACTTGCGTGATCTCCCTCGTGCGTTGTTTAGAACCGTTCCGTGTACCGTGCGCGCGTCGCGGCATTTCGCCGACGAAGGACGTTCCGTACGCATCCGTTCTTGTTCCGTCTAGGCAAGTTAATCTTGCTACATGCTATATAACTCATTATATACCTATTTAAATAAATACCACACCTGTATTTTAAATCAAGCATCCCATGTTTCATATTACAACCTTTCGACGTTCCGTTTACATTTGTATAGTGCATTTCAGATCTAGGGCATGCAAACCAATCTTAATTACATGCTACATTACTTTAGACGCATCTATTTTAACAAATGGAATACCTGTATTTAAAATCATGCACCCATGTTTAGTTTTATAACTTTTCGATATTCCGTTTGCATCCATTCATATTATTTCAGATCTAGGTCATGAAAACTTATCTTGTTACATACTATACTATCATATACTGCATCAAATTGAATAGTTACATTTCATATTGCTTAGTTATATGTTCCGCATTTGTTAGTTTATCATTTTACGATTATATGATACCCGTTTGCATCCATATCATTTAAAATATATATCGTCGTAATATTTCTTATTATTATCTTTAATTAGTTTATAATCTGCATTTTATAATGTTATACATTTGAAAATATTATAGTTTACGCATGAAACGTCGTCGCAAAGCGGATACGACAAATCTGAAATTTACTGTACACCTTACCTTATAAAATTCATTATAAATCATAGAAAAATCATTAGTATACGTTATTTAGTTCGTTACGAAGCTAACTCAGAATAATATAACTCTATGAAATATTTACTTGCAAAATAAATTGTTTAAATAACGTAAAATGCAAATGAAAATGTCTCTAAACTGCTGTCCAGGAAAATTCCAGCAGCAAACTTTCAAGTTCGAATGTTCATATCTTTTTGTAGGAACAACCTGAGATGCTTATACTTATAAAAATGAAAACCTTATTGAATTATATTTATTTTAGTATAGGAAACGTCCCTTTTGGAGAACGTTTGTTATTTTTAAGCTATTTTACAAATCAGGATGACGCTGAATTTCTGAACGGAACTTTCTTGTGCATGGTTAATCAATACCACTTTTATAGTCATTAATCGGTTTGAATATGTTATCCATGTTAATATTATTATATCGATATCTATTTAATAAATAATAGTTCTTGTGTTTTAATATTCAGCAAATTTTACCGATTTACAGTTTTATAGTATCCGTCTGTATCCGTACGTTTATTACATATCTAGTTGCATGCCGAGACCATATTATTTTATTTTACTGTTACATTAGTATCACATACTTGATCTTGTGCATCCTACATGGTCATGATATAATCCCTGACAAAATATTTGTGCATCCCTGCTTTACCGTGCATCCGTACTTGCTACAGTTTTAGTATGAGTATCCGCTTGACACATGTGGACTACCTGTCATGACCTGATTATATCACTACTTAACTTGATACCTGATACACCACTACTTGACATGACTTGATACATGTACACTACCTGACATGACCTAATATATCACTACTTGACATGTTACCTAATCCTGTTTCTAATGCCGACAATCCTGACATATTGTCCCGATGGACATATCATGTTGTCTATACAGACAAACTTGTTCCTGCTTGATCTTGTGTTGGCATTAGTCTCAGATTTATAAATACCTGACTTACACACATAACTTGGGGGTATGGGGAAATCAAGAATGTAGCTGAACGTAACTCAAAGGGCTATTATATCATTTTACCGTGGTCCCGTGGGGAATGAACGGAACATAAACTCACAGTCTATTATATCATTTTACCGTGGTCCCATGGGGAATGAACATGGCATAGACCGATGGGTTACGATGAGGATTACATTAATTGATTTCGAATAATTTTATAGTAGATAACCCCGTAGCACAGTTTAGACTACCCACTGCATTTCACTTGTTTATATCCTGCCCACTGATCTATATTCATGTTACGGTTTACTTATGGCTTGTTACTGTTATACTTTTATTACTGTTCATACTCATGCCTGCATGTATTGCTACCCCCTGATTATATTATTGTTGATATTATGACGCACTGACGTCTGGGTTTTGCATGGCCCAGATCCTCTACCTTTGTCGCAGGCTGATCAAGAGTATTTCCGCCGTTAGGCCGAGCAGTGAGGATCCTGTTAGTATCCAGTTAGTTATTTTCTTACTTTCCAGATGTTATTGTTACTTGGATTTATTACTTCCGCATATTATTTCTTGACTCGTTTATTCTGGCTCATGGACATGTACTAGATAGTTTATTTACTTTTCTGTTCTTTATATCTCTACAGCCGTAATGTGACTGTGGAGGGATTTTTCCTATCCACAGGTAGCATGGTTGGCTCTGTTACGTGCTTATCTGAGCGCACTCTGGGAAGCGGGGCGTGACATAGCTGGATTATCGGATCAAGTGTTGATTCGATAATTTAATGTATAATTATATATTTGATATATTAAATTACATTAACTAATATAAGCTCACTAAAAGATTCTTTTTCTCACTCGGGTAATACATTGATATATATGCGATATATGTTAATTGTATTATTTTATTTTGTTACAAAATATATTATATATATGATATATAATATTGTAACAAGTTAAGGTTATAAATGCAACATGATTAGTGGAGATTAAACATGGTTAGGCTTTGATTTGGGTTAATTCTTTCTAGTAGCTTCTAGAAGCTTTGCTTTTGTTATAAGCAAAGATATTTGTTATGATATTTTGTTGATATTTCCTTAACCCAACCCAAAACCCTTGACCATGGTAAACTCTCTACAATGGTTAAGTCTTCTCACTTAAACCATGGTTGCATTTCTAACCTCACACTACTTTCATTATTCATCACAAAAGAAATAGATCATCTTCTTCATTCTTCTTCTTTGCATGAAAAGCTTTCTAGCTTTTTATGAAGTGATGAAAATGAGTGAGATTAAGAAAACAAATGAGAGCTAAATTCCTACTTCATCATCCTAATCTATTTTTGCCAATTGGATTAGGGTGTTTGCTTTGCTAATACTTGATTAGCAAAGCATGAGCTTGGATTTGAGTTTCTTCAAGATAGATCATCTTTGTTATCGAAGATCGGAAGCAAGCTTCCATCTTTCTTTTGTGGAGCCTACCTAGAGTCTGGATACTCGATGATCGCAGCGAAGAGACCTCAACACGGAGCTTTAGAAGTGAAGGAACGGACTACAAAGGTTGTAATCCCTAACTCTTAGAAGTAAAGTTGTTTACTTGCTTTTGTTTCGCCTAATCTCTAGTCTAAGATCTTGGTTAGGGTTGTTCGGCACGTCTAAAATTTAAATCAGACATGGTTGATGCCTTATAGACCCTTATGAGAGTGCCCAGTAACCCTACAGTGGTTTCAGAGCCAAGCTAGAGCTTTAGGCGAAATCTAGGCGAAGTTTAAAGTCCGATCGAACTCCGAATACCCGATAAAACCTAGTTTCTGGAAAAAATTTCAAAAGTTGACATTTTTTATATTAAAAATACTCAAAAAATCAGTAGGGAATTATAAGGATTACCTTGAAACACGAGCCCATAATACCATAAAGTCGCCGCGGAACGGCGGCAGGAACCTGCTTCCCGCCGCGGTTCCGCGGCCGAACTTTGGTATTAGGGACACGTGTCTTCAGGGTACATCCGTAGGTAATTGTACATGATTCTGGGTATTTTTAATCATACTCAAGTGTTGAATTTTCTGGGATGTATTGGGAACTCGTTGATTCGATCGGAAAGTTTAACTTCGTTTAACTTTTTCCGGGTAATTTTAGAACGTGTTAAAAAGTTCGAACGGATATCAATAACTCACTTTTTCCCCTGCCGGAAAATTTCCAAGTGTTGGATTTTTCCGTAGTTTAAGAACGTTCTAAGTCGTGTAAGTAACGCGGTGGACCCTCTAAAAGAACACAAACCTTAACTCGATTATGTGACCGTCTGAACCGCCTCTAAATCTTAGGGTTTGGGGCAGTACGGCGTTGCCACATGAGAGGCGTTGGTTTGACCCTTCTACGGCTGGACCATTGGTACTGTGGCATGTGATGGATACCTTTTTGAACTCCGCTCAAGTGTTGAGCTATTTGGGAAATCTTGGGTATTTGTTTATTCGATCGGAAAGTTTAACATTGTCTATTTATCTGGAATGTGATACAATATTTGGAATCCACATGTAGTTATGAGATAACTAATTTGAATGTTATAAATCTAGCAGTTTAGTCTCAGATGATCGGTTGCCACGGGATTTTGATGCGATCAAAAGTCCGTCACAATCACGTAGCGTATGCGGATACTCGCCGGGTAAACTTAATATATAGCCATGCCTCAAGCCCCGACCAAGTGACTGTAGGAGAACCCCGTCGCCAAAAGCATCCGTTAGGGTGCTCGCGGCAGCGGTGTTCCGCCTTAGTGCACTTCGTCGACGGCATCCGGGGGTGCGGCCGTCTACTAAAGTTTGCGACGAGCATTCGATCAGGATGTCGGGAATCTTGTTGAATTGCCCGACTAGATATTGAAAAGTGTTTTCGAGATCGAGACTAAAATGCAGGGTTTATAATTGTTAGGCATGCGATGTCTAAGAAATTCATTTGGTTAGGCATGAGATGTCTAAGGAGGTTGCAGATTCCAGCTGTTGTAGTTTTACACTTTCTTTTCTGCGACCGTAAGCGTAGTATGTGGTGTATCGCCGGTTTCGTTGCTATACATCAACGACAATCGGGATACGCATACTTGCTTACGTTGATGATATGAGATATTATGTGTTGCTGTGATATGTTATATTGGATCGTCGTGTTCTGAATAGCCGGGGGTTTATGTGAGATGAGGGTTTTTATTTTCATTCATGTAAAATTCATTTGTATGTA
Source organism: Agapanthus africanus (assembly GCA_030015575.1). NCBI lineage: Eukaryota > Viridiplantae > Streptophyta > Magnoliopsida > Asparagales > Amaryllidaceae > Agapanthus > Agapanthus africanus. Next base: position 637,636,252 of record CM057337.1, read on the forward strand.
ATATTCTTTTATTGGGGCACTTCCGGGATGAGGATGATGTCACCATTGTATATTATTTACTTTTCCGCATTAGGTAGACCCAAGGCGGGGAGCACAAGTAACCGGGTTCTAGGGTCCAGTGGGAGACCATCTCGAGGAGTCGAGACCGGGTCTCCTAACCCTAGAATTGGCAGTGTTGCTTGCCGCTCTCGTAGGGGTCTAGGGATGTGGGTTTGGCTATTCATCGCGACTGTGGAATCCGTGTTTTATACAGGCTCGTACTAAAACACAGACCTCCTAGTATATCCAATATTTCATATATGTTTCTTCTGCTGCAATGTTCCGTGATGAGATCATATTACTGCCTGAGACGAATGTTTTATATTATATAAATGAGATATATGTTATATTGCAGATTTCGTTTCAAATGTGATGCTTGTGAAGCATATTAAAATGGGACTTCATTAATGAGATTAATGAAACTAAAAGAAACCTAAAGATGTTGTAGAAACTTGTCTCAAAAACTGGTAGCTCTAGTTCTTGCTTTGCATAGCGGTGTTCCTTGTAGAACATCTAGCACCTTATTCGATAAGGAAAGAGCCGAGATCCCTTCACCGGGAGTGACCTCTTTAGCGAAACTAGCAGATGTTACAAACTCGGTTTGTCTTTTTATTGTTTTTATAGTTTTTTCTTTGCGTAGTGATATTTGTGAAATATCCTGCACCTTATTCGATGAGGAAAGAGCCGACGATCCCTTCACCGGGAGTGACCTCTTTAGCAAAACTAAAAAATGCCTCAAAAACATTTCATTAAAAATCACTCGATTCTACAACGATATCAAGTTCATTACGCTCATGGTTTTCTCAAAAACCTATGTAGCCCTCCGTCATTTCAGATAAGTACTTCATAGTATTCATGCTGCGTTTGTTGGCCTGCATCAAGGCGTAGTGTGCGGTAGCTATTTATGCCTATCTGTAAAAGCATATGATGCGATTGAGTTAGGGTAGTCGTGCGACTTTGTTGGCCTGTGTCAAGGGTCGTGCGGGTGGGTTTAATTCAATCAGGAAATGTACGGGTTGAACTTGACTAGCGGACTATGGTTTGTTGGCCTGCGTCAAGGTCATAGGACGCTAGGGGTAAAATATTATTGGGAATTTCAAGAGTTGAAATTTGCAATGAGATTGCATACCTTCTATGAGATAGTTGGATCCCGATACCCGCTGCGAGTAAGAGTTACTCCTGGGAGAGTTTTACACATTACAATTAGCCGATCAAGTAGGTGTCTAAAAAGGTGTTAACGGGGTTACTGTTGGAGATAGTGCCCTCAGAGTCAATTATTGGATCACAGGCACGTGATTGCAATGATTGAGGGAGGACCTATCCCGGAAGGACAGTCTTACTCGAGATGATAGTATGCTATCTGGTTTACCTTTATCATCGTGTACTGCTTCAGGTGACCTTACATGTCACTATTACACGTTGATAGAGCCCATAGGATTCTTGCTTGACGGCCAGCAGTATGAGGGCGATCATATAAGTGAGAGCTGGAGTCTATAAGCACATCCTTAAAAGGTCCCTAGTCGTGGGAGTTTCGAGACAGGGCATCGATACTCCAGAGTAGACTAGTGTATACAGTCGAGACCCCGACGAGGAGCGGTGGCCGGTCTCACAGGCCACTGGTGTCAGTTGGATCACCTAAGATGTATACAGGTGCTCATTGGGTTATGAGTACACCGGACAGGACTCGCCGGGAACCTGCTAGTTGGGATTATACCAGACGTCAGATAGCAGTTCCCAGGTGACATGTGTACAGGTTAGTTCATCGACCTGAGATCGTCATTTGTCTCGTGTGAGTTCCCACTGTGCTTTGATTACTACCCTACCACGGCTCAAAGGAGTCGTGCAAACAGGTTTTAGTTGGGTACAGTCCCGAGCCACATGGAGGCAGTGAGAGGATCTGCAGGGGTTCGTCTCTCCCGTTATTGGGGGTGAGGTCGCGCTGTGTCTAGGAGAGCCATTACACAAAGCCCTCGGCCGAGGCAGGAGATTTACTGGTAGGTATTCCAGTAGTATCTCAGGGTGTTATGGGCTTCACTCCGACACGACTTGTACCGCCTTTGGGGGTCTGACTTTTACCAACCCCCTAGGCCCGCCATGCGATACTCATAGACGAACGGACCGGACTGTACGGATATTGTCACTGACAGGCTCAGTAGGGTGTCAGGATGAGTTCGCTCATCGACGTCCCTTTTGGTCAATAGCTGGTGGCCCGTCACGTATTGGCTAATACCTCTGACGTGCTAGTGGTTAAATCCACAGCCATAGTATTGACGAGTCTTTAGAGTCCACCACACTTTCAGTTACTCAAGCTTTCGGGCGAAACGCTGTAGAGGTCGTATGGAGATATGGCAGGGTCCGATCAGATACGTGCGGTATTGCACGGATCAGGATCGGACGGTTTGTACTAGTGGCCGTATGGCTATATGGCAGGGTTCGATCCGATACGTGCGGTATTGCACGGATTAGGATAGAACGGATATTACTAGCCGGCTTTGGTTTAAGCTGGTCCTAGTTTAGTACAGTGTAGATTTTGTCTCATTGCATTTGTATCCGGTCGGAATACAGATGCGGGTGTGTATGCACAGTATTGGGGTTTTTCTGTAATTTATTACGGGACCAGTTTTCTGGAGTTGCCAGTTTGCATTCCGTTCCGGCCGGTTTTCCTTTGTTCTTTCCCGGCCAGACTTTTCTGATGGAGGGGGTTATTTGCAATTGTGCAAATAACATTTGTGGAGGGGGTTTCTTGCAAATGTATTCATTATGATATGTTTAGCATCTTTCATCCATGCTTTTGCATTAATAAGATTTGATATGAATAGGAGTATTAAGCATGGTTGATGTTTTGTTTAAGGTCACCACTTGCTTTATCCTACACTCACCTCCCTCTTATGTTTGTGTTTAGCCCTCCACCATTTCCACACAAGTTTTTGCCGGCCACTATAGTTTGGAGAAGAGAGAAATTTCCATTTTGAGTGTGGCACATATTTCTTCATCTCATTCATCTTGTTTTGGAAAAATGAAAGCACCATTTTTCCATAACCTTATTCCTCCATCAAGACAACTACAAACCCCAAATGAGACAAGCATCATCTACACTACATTCTACAGCAAATCTTGGGCGCGTCGGCTAGCCAACTTCGCGCCCGAGTTGCCTCGGTATTGAGGTGGGAGCCCGTAAAAGAAACAGACGATGTGGTGCCCTTCGGCAAGGAGGCGACGATCGGAGGTTTCGCGGGAGATCGGGACGATGACGAGAAGACCGGAGGACTCGGATCACTCGGTATATCTCTCACCCTTTCTCTTGTTAGCTAGTATCGGTTAATGGTTACGATCCGGGTATTTTGCCCGCGGTAGCGCCAGTTTAAAAGTTAAGAAAATTTTGATTCCGCATTTTGGCCTCGGATAGACGGCCGTGGCGCTGCCGTGGCGCAACATGGTATCAGAGCCACGCCATTAACCTTGTCTAGCTTGTTCTAATGCGTTTTACTTATCCGATCGACCAAAATCCCAAAAACCGTATTTTCCTTCACATCAGTTTCTGTTGAATTTTTTGGTGTCCAAAAAATTTTTCAGGTTGTCTCAGAATGATGTGCAGGGAGTTCTAAGAACACTGGAAAAATTCGACAACACGATCCCTCCGTACGACCGCGGAAACGCGGCCATTACCACTCTGGAGGCCGCGGATCCGCCGCATTATTGAGGGTTCATGTCATCATTTTTTTGCAGTGGGCTTGTGGGCTAAAAATAGGGGTTTTAGAATATTAAAATTGGGCCCAGATTTTCTGTGAGTGCTACAGTATTACTTGGGGGCCCACTTGTTAAAATTTGATCGATCGGATATTTTAAACACATTATTTCACAGTATTTACATTATATCTGCGACCGTGAATGTCACTCGATCGGTAAATCCTGTCTAACTGCTATAGCCCGGTTAGACGGATTTGCGAACGTGATTTTCACGTTGATGTTCTGTGTTTATGCTGTGTTGTTGCGGATCGGTCGTGGGGGATAGCCTGGATGCAATGTTAGTACAGTTTTGTTTTATATGTACATTTGATATTGCGGGACGAGCGTCCGACATGTGGACTGCCGTCACTGCCTGTTTGTATTATTCTTTTGGGGCACGACCTGGCTGCGGTCGATGTACCCGGTGTATGTATATTTTTACTTTCTGTACTAGGGTTACCCCGCAGGAGGGGTGCACGGATAGCCGGGTTCTAGAAGGCAACGGGCCCGCATCTCAGGGCATTGAGACGGAGGGGGCTCCACTCTAGGATTGGCGGGCTGTTCGCCGCACTCGTAGGGGGTACAGGTTGACCCAGGAGGGGTGCCCAAGTTACCGGATTCCGTGAAGTGCTGGGTGGTCCATTCACGGTGCTGAAGGGGGCTGCCTCGCTTCAGGTTTTGGCGGGTGACTTGCCGCGCCCGTAGGGGTCTAGGTTTTCATTGCACAGGCTATCCACACGACCAGGGGAACGTCGGGTTTCAGCAGCGGCTCTGTGAAACCCGGGGCTTCCAGATATCTGTATTGTTCTGTGATGCTGTACATTTCTGTGATGTTGCATTCTTATCACGCCTTGAGCGAAATACTATATATTGGTATATATATTAGTAGATGTTGTATATGTTTTTCATCCGCGCTAGTCCAGTCCCCGCTCTGTCGTTAGTTAGCTAACCTAACGGGTGATGACGGGACCCAGTGGCGAATGCAGATGGCATATACGTACGTCAGTATATTTTCGTTCTTTGTGGTGTGATCAATTGATGGGACTGCGTTGATTCGGATCAATGCAAGATAAACAAACCTATTCTGATGTTGTTGGAACACTTTTCAAAAAGCTGTTATTGCAAGGACGTTCACTTTTGTTTTGCATCGTGGTATTCATTTGGAATATCCTGCTCCTCAGTCGACGAGGCAAGGGCCGAGATCCCTTCACCGGGAGTGACCCCTTGGACATAAGTTTGCGTCAGGGCATTAACTTCACTATAGCCGATTACTTTTGCTTTGCATCGTGGTATTCAGTTGGAATATCCTGCACCTCATTCTACGGGGAAAGAGCCGAGATCCCTTCACCGGGAGTGACCTCTTTAGCAAAGGTTTTCGTCACTATATTTTTATAAAAGGCTATGCAGTTCCTTCAACGATATCAAGTTCATTACGCTAAAGGTTTTTCGCCAAAAACCAGTCGTAGCCCTCCGTCATTTCTTACAAGTATTACTTAGTATTCGTGCTGCGTTTGTTGACTGTGTCAAGGCGTAGTGTGCGGTAGCTAAGTAGTGTTTGTTTGCAGCATATTAATGGGATTGGTTAGGACAGTCGTGCGGCCTTGTTGACTGTGTCAAGGGCTCGTACGGGTGGGTTTAATGCAATCCAGGATAATGACGGGCTGAACTTGACTAGGACTCTTTGATTTGTTGACTGTGTCAAGGTCACTTGGGTCCTAGGGGTAAAAATCACATCGGGAGTTTCAAAAGAACTGAAACTTGCCAGATATGCGCATACCTTCTGGAGTGTGGTGACTTGAGTGGATTCCGTCAAGTTATCATGCGATGATAGTTGGATCCCGATTCCTGCTGATGAGTTGGTTTACTCCTCGGGTGATCCCGACTAGTTTTTCTTTCAGGTTTGGAGGAGAATTTGACGGTACAGTGGGAGGTTTCCAGATTAGATAAAGTGATAACCATTCTGATCTAGGTTAAAGTGCATGCTGAGTGTTTCTTTTCTCTCTCTCTTTGGCAGCGACCATTGACCCGACCCTGGACTATGACTCAATGACCAAGTTGACCGAACCTTCTTAACACTGGCTTTTGGATTGTCAGAGTTGCAAACCTCATTGCCACTCCTACTTTTACCCTTTTCTCCAGGACACCCCGTATTACTACGAACGTCCACTTCCATTGGACAAAACCTTCGTATGGTTATATACGAACTCGAAGGACTTCGAGGATGGTTTCTGGTTCTGGAGAAAACGAATAGGATTATTCAGTTGTCTTTTCTTTTCACCTTCTCTCATTGCGAGTACTCCTTGGTTTAGGAGATAGTACACCTATTATACAAATTGGATAGTCTTCTTCCAAACCTTAGGCTGGTGCCAAACGGTGGGGAATGAAGAAAACCAATTAGCATAACGATGGTGTGCAGAAGGTATTAAGTTAAGACAAAGAAAGGGATTAGTAAGAGGGCAAAATAAATTGCGACTACTATTCACGACCAAACCAAGTACTTATTCGCCAATCCTAAAATCACCTTTGCATTTCTCCAGGACACTCCGTATCACTACGAAGATCCACAGTTTATTGGATACTCCATCGTATGGTTATATACGAACTCGAAAGGAACTTGTTCCAGTTCGGGGATGGATTCTGGTTCAGGAGAAATAGGAATAAGGTTTATTCGGTTGTCTTTTATCTTCACCTTCTCTCGCATTGCGAGTGCTCCTAGGATTAGGACAGTACACCCATTATGCTTATTGGATAGTCTTCTTCCAAACCATAGGCTGGTGCCGAACGGTAGGGAAGGAAGAAAACCATTTGGCCTAAAGGGGTGTGCAGAAGGTAATGACTAAAGACATATAAAGGGATTTAGAGAGATGGCAAAGAATTATACGGTTATAGTTGTGAATCTGGATAATGGTAGAGGCATTACTAGGAATACCAGGATACCCCATCGAAACATTTCAATGTTTCAGTTCAACTGTGTACTGTTAAAAGAAAACTGATTTCCCGATTAGACACTTGCTCCAGGGTATGTATTTACCAGGTTTGATTCTCACATCTGTATGGTTTTACAGATGATGAGTGGGAGTAAGTTATTGGGAATAGGGTGATCATGCTCATTATATCGGGATTCGTTGTAATCGGTGATATTTGAGGAGATCATCTGGGCTGTTTGCCGGTCGGCAAATATTTGGTTTTGAATATCCGTTGTTATGCACCAATTTCAAATTGATATATCTGTACGTCTATTTTTATAGAGTGAGATATACCTTTTGAAATTATGTCTATGACATTTACCTATATCAGTGGATGGTTAGGTAAGGAGCATCAAACAGCGGTGTAATTCTTCTTAACCATAATTACAGTTTTCAACCTACGACGCACAGTAAAAGAGTTGTTAGACTCAGCGGACTTATACAGAGTATTGTATGTTGTCCAGTGTCCATTGGGACAGAGGGGTTGGTCCTCGTACTATATTCTGTTTACTTTTAACTTCTCTAGTTCTTAGAGATATGTTTCGTAGAAACACAGGGTCTAAGTTTTGAGGAGTTATAGGTATTTGAATACAGTAGAGAACCAGGTGTAGCAAGTATCGGGATTCTTCAAGGTGATCGAAGATGTAGATACTTGTGTATGGTATTCAGTTGATAGTAATGAGAACTTGCTTCTCTTTCAGGTTACTCATAATTGGAAGCATTCCTAAGTTGAGTAACGCTGATCGGCCTCTCTCCATTTAGTTGACATGCACTGGAGACAGCTGCATGATTTGAATCTGGTTCAATTAAATCAGTGCCTCTGGTTCTATATTGGATATAGTACAGTTCATATCTTAACATTGTTAAGGTACGGGGAGTTGTCCGGCTTATGATTAAAACCAGACTCTGGATAACTCCAGACGCGTTTCTGTAATGGCTGTTTGTGGGTTGACCCAGGCTATGATGAGGGTTGACTTTCTACCATCTGGAAGATCAATAGTGATATTGTTCTTAACTCGCCACATTTTAAAAAGAAATGGTTATTTTTTCAGAAAAACAGTAGTGGGAGTATGGTAGAACTGGAAGCGATTCCAGAACCGCAAACGATTACTGAAGATTTGATAAGGAACCTAAAGATTCAATCTGATTTGACATTCCATTGGCCACTCCGCAGATAAGGTGGGTAACTTCAGGCACCCGAGAGGTACTCCGGTAGCCTCAAGGACGGTGACAGGGAAGTTCTTGTTTACCCACACTTGCCATTGCTGTTGTTCCAGGCTGCGAGACCCGGTGAGAGGATGAGTATAGCGTCGTTCTAAACTAGCTTTAGAAGTGCACGTCTATATGACTCTGCCAGAGGGTTGTCGTAGTCAGTGGGAGCAGCGGAAGCATTGGTGGACATCAGGCTTATGTCTATTTATAGACTAAAGCAGATATAGCGGAGATAGATCATCTATTTCCGATGTGACAGTCATAGGTTTGACGTCATCAGAATAGGGGATGGATCTGTTGAGAAGGTAGTAGGGTGTGATGTCCTGGTATTGGATGACATACACAAAGTAGGAAGTGACATTCCTATACTACGATCGGTTATACTTTGGTCGTCACACAGTGGTTTCTCCACAAGGGAATTGGACACAATATCAGACATACTGGTTACTAGATCTATGGTTTTAGATCTAGATTTGGGTGGTTTCCCAATCAGGGTACTTTGACAGCATTCTAAGAGTATTTAGAATGGACGACTCCTGGCATGGTAGTGTACCTGCAGGTAATGGAGTCACCCTCTCTAAAGGTGTCTTATAGACTAAAGTAGAGAGGGATGTGCATGATTAGCAGATCACTTGCTTGGGCAATTAAATCAATCATGAGATGTCAAGTACCACACCAGATGTTGTTCTTGCACTAGATGCAATAAGTTGATATTGATCCAATCCTGGATGAACAGTCGGAAGCAGTTTTAGAACATAAGTGAATGTTCTAGGGATATGATAACAATTGCCTCCTTTAGGAGACGGTTATCACTCCAGGCTTCCAAGGTGACATGGACGACAAGGAGGTTGTCAGAGTTATAGTTTTCCTTCTGACGAGGGGCAGTATTTTGGACAGGTGATCCAAGGCAATACTGAGGGAGGCATGGCGCAGGATACTGATTAAGTTCAGTTGTCGATACAGTCTAAAGAAGTTTGGATTTGGAGTTCATTTATGAGCTAGGTCCCATCAGATATCCAGACATTCTAAGACAGGTATTGCTCATTTCGGGAGATGGCTTTCTCTGCGAACTTGAGATATAGAGAGACATAGAAAGAAACATCACAGCGGATCCACTCACTGAGGCTATTTCTCGAACGCAATAGTTTCGCAAACGAGCTTTGTGAGACTGACTAATAGAGGAGTTGGGTGTTCGGTATCACACGGGCTGTGATTATGCGACATCGCAATAATTAGCCTTGAGTGCAAGTGGGAGATTGTTGGAGATAGTGCCCTCAGAGTCAATTATTGGATCACAGGCACGTGATTGCAATGATTGAGGGAGGACCTATCCCGGAAGGACAGTCTTACTCGAGATGATAGTATGCTATCTGGTTTACCTTTATCATCGTGTACTGCTTCAGGTGACCTTACATGTCACTATTACACGTTGATAGAGCCCATAGGATTCTTGCTTGACGGCCAGCAGTATGAGGGCGATCATATAAGTGAGAGCTGGAGTCTATAAGCACATCCTTAAAAGGTCCCTAGTCGCGGGAGTTTCGAGACAGGGCATCGATACTCCAGAGTAGACTAGTGTATACAGTCGAGACCCCGACGAGGGGCGGTGGCCGGTCTCACAGGCCACTGGTGTCAGTTGGATCACCTAAGATGTATACAGGTGCTCATTGGGTTATGAGTACACCGGACAGGACTCGCCGGGAACCTGCTAGTTGGGATTATACCAGACGTCAGATAGCAGTTCCCAGGTGACATGTGTACAGGTTAGTTCATCGACCTGAGATCGTCATTTGTCTCGTGTGAGTTCCCACTGTGCTTTGATTACTACCCTACCACGGCTCAAAGGAGTCGTGCAAACAGGTTTTAGTTGGGTACAGTCCCGAGCCACATGGAGGCAGTGAGCGGATCTGCAGGGGTTCGTCTCTCCCGTTATTGGGGGTGAGGTCGCGCTGTGTCTAGGAGAGCCATTACACAAAGCCCTCGGCCGAGGCAGGAGATTTACTGGTAGGTATTCCAGTAGTATCTCAGGGTGTTCTGGGCTTCACTCCGACACGACTTGTACCGCCTTTGGGGGTCTGACTTTTACCAACCCCCTAGGCCCGCCATGCGATACTCATAGACGAACGGACCGGACTGTACGGATATTGTCACTGACAGGCTCAGTAGGGTATCAGGATGAGTTCGCTCATCGACGTCCCTTTTGGTCAATAGCTGGTGGCCCGTCACGTATTGGCTAATACCTCTGACGTGCTAGTGGTTAAATCCACAGCCATAGTATTGACGAGTCTTTAGAGTCCACCACACTTTCAGTTACTCAAGCTTTCGGGCGAAACGATGTAGAGGCCGTATGGAGATATGGCAGGGTCCGATCAGATACGTGCGGAATTGCACGGATCAGGATCGGACGGTTTGTACTAGTGGCCGTATGGCTATATGGCAGGGTTCGATCCGATACGTGCGGTATTGCATGGATTAGGATCGAACGGATATTACTAGCCGGCTTTGGTTTAAGCCGGTCCTAGTTTAGTACAGTGTAGATTTTATCTCATTGCATTTGTATCCGGTCGGAATACAGATGCGGGTGTGTATGCACAGTATTGGGGTTTTCCTGTAATTTATTACGGGACCAGTTTTCTGGAGTTGCCAGTTTGCATTCCGTTCCGGCCGGTTTTCCTTTGTTCTTTCCCGGCCGGACTTTTCCGATGGAGGGGGTTATTTGCAATTGTGCAAATAACATTTGTGGAGGGGGTTTCTTGCAAATGTATTCATTATGATATGTTTAGCATCTTTCATCCATGCTTTTGCATTAATGAGATTTGATGTGAATAGGAGTATTAAGCATGGTTGATGTTTTGTTTAAGGTCACCACTTGCTTTATCCTACACTCACCTCCCTCTTATGTTTGTGTTTAGCCCTCCACCATTTCCACACAAGTTTTTGCCGGCCACTATAGTTTGGAGAAGAGAGAAATTTCCATTTTGAGTGTGGCACATATTTCTTCATCTCATTCATCTTGTTTTGGAAAAATGAAAGCACCATTTTTCCATAACCTTATTCCTCCATCAAGACAACTACAAACCCTAAATGAGACAAGCATCATCTACACTACATTCTACAGCAAATCTTGGGCGCGTCGGCTAGCCAACTTCGCGCCCGAGTTGCCTCGGTATTGAGGTGGGAGCCCGTAAAAGATACAGACGATGTGGTGCCCTTCCGGCAAGGAGGCGACGACCGGAGTTTCCGCGGGAGATCGGGACGATGACGAGAAGACCGGAGGACTCGGATCACTCGGTATATCTCTCACCCTTTCTCTTGTTAGCTAGTATCGGTTAATGGTTACGATCCGGGTATTTTGTCCGCGGTAGCGCCAGTTTAAAAGTTAAGAAAATTTTGATTCCGCATTTTGGCCTCGGATAGACGGCCGGGGCGCTGCCGTGGCGCAACAGTTACGCCCCTGGGAAAACGAGGTTTATTTTAATTAGGTCCGTGTGAAAGCACAGGGAACCTCCCTCAAAGTACCGGCACTGGCCTGGCTGAAAGATTGGCGAACTTGTAGAGTGTAATTAATCCCGGCTAGTCTTTCCTTTTAGGGTTTGAAGGAAGATTTGACTAAAACAGTGGGAGACATCCTGATTAGATAAATTGATAACCAATCTAATCTTGTAAAAGCGCACGCTGAGTGTTTTCTTCTCTCTCTCCTGGTTGCGACTATGTCACGCCTTAATCAAGATAATAATACGGATGTATTGACCGAACCCGCTTGTTATACCGCGCTAAGGAACGTTGGTCCCGCTCCAACTTATAATTGTTATAAGACAGAGCAGGAAATAGGGGATTACCAGAATTCTCGTGCCGCCCAAACGAAGAAAGTGCATGTTGATGCATCTTCTTCGGGTGTGTTCATTACACAGAACTGTTTCTCAATATCCTTTACGTCCTGGGTATTTGATACCGGATCAGGATCCCACATATGTAATTTGTTACATGGGCTACAGAGAGGTAGAGAACTGAGAACGGGTGATAAGTTTCATGAGATAGAAACGGTACAAGTGTTGCAGCCAAGTCTGTTGGTAGTTATCACCCTGTATTACCAGAATATATTGATTCTGAACGAATGTTATTAGATACCGAACCTGATATACAACATCATATCAGTCTCTTTATAAGTAAAGAAAGGATATAATTTTGTATTGTTGGATAATGTTTTGAACATTTCCTATATCAAGAGTTGATCGGTTCAGGCACGTTATCTAAAAGCATAGACGTTCTAAATCAAACTACAGTTCTTAATGTACAGAACACACACAAGAAGAAGAGTTCAGAAATGAACGAATCCTTCTTGAGGCATTGTAGACTAGGTCATATCAATGTGACCCGACTAGCTGAAGTTACATAAAGATGCAAATTTAAATTAGTTTGGATTTACATCTTGTAAAACTTGCCAGTCATGTCACAGAGATAAGATGACCACAGCTCCGTTTATTGGAAACAGAGAAAGAGTTAGTGAACTCTTGGGATTGATACATGTTGATGTATGAAAGTCCCCTGTCTACATATGCCAGGACCGGTTCTTTGTACTTCATTACATTCACTGATGATATCTTAAGATTCAGACATATGTTCCTGTAGAAACACAAGTCCGAAACTTTTGAGATAATCACTGAATATAAGTTAGAAGTAGAGAACCAAAAACGGGTATAAGTATTATGTCCTTTGACGAGATCAAGGAGGAGAATACTTGAGCACGGAATTCCGGGACTATTCTAAAGGAGAATGAGATTCTCTCTCAGCATTACTCCTCCGTATACACCACAACACGTCGGTGTATCGGGGCGGAGCAATCACACCCTATGTGATATAGTGCGCTCTATGATGAGTACTACTGAGTTTCCTATTTCCTTTTGGGAGTTATGCACTTGTGAAGCTGCATACCTATTGAATAGGGTTCCAATCAAATCAGTTGCCTACCACTTCATATATGATATGGAATGGGAAGAGCCCATATCTTAAGTAAGTTAAGATTTGGGGTTGTCCGGCCTATGTATAAAAGCAAAATCTGGACAAGCTCGAGGCAAAATTAGTTCTGTGGAAGTTTGTTGGATATCCCAAGCATTTGCAAGGGAATATCTTCTACCAAACCGATGAACAAAAGTTGTTTTGTTTCTCAGCATGCCACCTTTGTGAAAGAGAATTTCTTGTGAAGAAATTATTGTTCATGAGGTAGAACTGGAAAGAGTTCCATCTATACAAACTGCAGCTGATGATTTGGTAGAACCAAAAGATTCAATAGTTTCCAACAAATCTCAGCCTCTCCGCCGATCTAGTAGGGTTCCTCACTCACCTGAGAGATACTTTGGTTTTCTCTATTATGATAGTGGGAGCGAGGATTGCATCATGAGATGATGATCCAACTAGTTTCGAGCTGGCCATCAGGAGTGGGACTCTGTAAGAATGGCTGGATGCTTATCGATATGAGATGGAATCCTTATACACCAACAAAGTATGGACTTTGGTTGCTTTATCTGAAGGGTTAAATCCCCATCAGGAGCAAGTATATCTTGAGAAGATTACTTGGTATACATGGAAAGGTTGAGACTTTCAAAGCTATGCTTAAAGTCCATCCAGATCCAACTTTCCACGGCTACATACCATGACTACGATATCTGGCGGTTGGGTGTCATGCTTGCTTTTCTTAATGATGATTTGCAAGAGAGCATCTATAAGTACACAACCAGAGGGCTTCGTAGATAGTGGGAGCAGCGGAAACGTGAGCAAGATGTTTTATGTGATAAATCAGGTATCGCGAAGATGGAACATCTGTTTTGATGTGGTAGTCAAAGAGTTTGACTTCATCAAAATGGTAGATGAACCTTGTATATACAAAAAGGTAGTAGGGAGTATGGTGGTGATCCTCGTAGAGTACGTGGATGACATACTCTTGATAGGGAAGGAGTTTCTTATGCTACACTCGGTCAATCTCCTCTTATCACAAAGATTCTCCATATAGGATCAAGGTGATACCTCCTAAATCCTGAGTTATGGATCTATGAGATAGATCTAATTGGATGTTAGGATTCTCACTAGTTGTAGTGAGATGGTATCAATCGGTCCTGGGGAGAATCACTGGAAAGGTTCCAGGGTGATAAGGACGACTGAATGTCAGTCGCAGGCATTGTCTTTACCCTCAGTCGAGGGACGGTATGTTGGAAGAGTTCCAAGCTAGATAGCGTGACTTACTAGACGATTAAAGGGAAGATACATCGTTACCAAAGATGCTACCAAAGAGGCAGTCTGGATAAATATAAGTTCATGAGATGAACTTCGTTCCTACTATTGTGTGACAATGGAGTTCTGGCTTTTGCCAAGGAACCCCCGTCCCATCAGAGATCCAGACATATTCTTAGGCAGTATCGCCTGACCATGGAGATGGTTGATCTCCATGGAGATCGAGGTTAGGAGAGTAGACACAGAGGACAACAGCACGGATCCACTCGCAAATGCCTTTTTCCCAGTAGAGACTTTTATGGGATGGTTGAGTATGAGATACTTCAACCACAGCTGATTGTTGGGTATGCGATACCACAACAGATGGCCCTAGTGCAAGTGGGAGATTGTTAGTTATATGTATGCCCTAGAGGCCATTACTGTACATACGATGTATATTGTAGTGGATGCTTGAACATATATAGGGAGGACTTTCTTGCTCGACATGATAGTACGCTATCTGGTTGCTCTTTATCTTAACATGTACTCTGATTATCTCTATGTTACAGGTTGATAAAGCCCTTAGGATGAGTACTTGACTACCAGGACTATGATGCGGATCATACAAGTGGGGACAGTGTAGTCGCCAAGTACATCCTTCAAATGTTCCTAGTCGTGGGAGTACCGAGACAGGGCATCGATACTCCAGAGTAGACCAGCGTATGAGCTTCTTGACCCATATGATGGGCGATGGATGATCCCATATCCATTGGTATTTGACATCAAAGAAGGTATATGGGTGCTCAGTAGAGACTGGGTATACTGGACGGACTCGCCGAGAACTCCCAGATGGTATTATACCTCACGTCAGATGGCAGTTCTCTGGTGACACTGGTACAGGTTAGTTTGTAGACCCGAGATCGTCATAGAGTCTTATGTGATTCCCACTGTGCTTTAATTTTCATCATACCACGTCCAAGAGGGCGTGCAAAAAGGTGGCTTTTGGGTACAGTCCCGAATCACATGGAGGCAATGAGCGATAGGAGGGGTTTCGTATCTCCCGGTATAGGGAGTTGATGTTGCGCTGTGTTCGATTGGTTATAACTGAAAATCCCTGGACAGGGTTGCTGAGATTTACTGGTAAGTGTTATCAGTAGTTTCTCGAACTGTTATGGACCTCATATTGACACGACTTATCAAGCTACTGGGGTCTAACGTTTACCACCCCTAGGCGAGATATGCGACATATCAGACGAAGAGACCGGACTGTACGGGAGTGTTACTGATTGGATTCGCAGGAGAATGTACAGGCTTGCTTATTGATCTTCTGATCGCTCAATACCTGGGTGGTTGTTACGTTTAGCTGACCGCTTGTAGCTTGTGGGTGTTTAATATGATCATCACCTACTGCCGGCGTATTGACGATTCTTTAGAGTCCTACACACAGGTTTCCTGGCTCAGGCAAAATGGAGTAGGAGCATATATATGATATGTACGGGACCGAGAACAATACGTGTATGTGATACCGTATTAGATTCTCGCGATATGAGTTATCGACCGGGTATATGAGACATAGCCGGGTCATCGGATCAAGTGTTGATTCGATGAACTGATACAGATTATATTAGTCGGTTATTTGTGAAGTAGCCGGATTATCGGATCAAGTGTTGATTCGATAATTTAATGTATAATTATATATTTGATGTATTAAATTACATTAACTAATATAAGCTCACTAAAAGATTCTTTTTCTCACTCGGGTAATACATTGATATATATGCGATATATGTTAATTGTATTATTTTATTTTGTTACAAAATATATTATATATGTGATATATAATATTGTAACAAGTTAAGATTATAAATGCAACATGATTAGTGGAGATTAAACATGGTTAGGGTTTGATTTGGATTAATTCTTTCTAGTAGCTTCTAGAAGCTTTGCTTTTGTTTTAAGCAAAGATATTTGTTATGATATTTTGTTGATATTTCCTTAACCCAACCCAAAACCCTTGACCATGGTAAACTCTCTACAATGGTTAAGTCTTCTCACTTGAACTATGGTTGCATTTCTAACCTCACACTACTTTCATTATTCATCACAAAAGAAATAGATCATCTTCTTCCTTCTTCTTTTTTGCATGAAAAGCTTTCTAGTTTTTTATGAAGTGATAAAAATGAGTGAGATTAAGAAAACAAATGAGAGCTAAATTCCTACTTCATCATCCTAATCTATTCTTGCCAATTAGATTAGGGTGTTTGCTTTGCTAATACTTGATTAGCAAAGCATGAGCTTGGGTTTGAGTTTCTTTAAGGTAGATCATCTTTGTTATCGAAGATCGGAAGAAAGCTCGCATCTTTCTTTTGTGGACCCTCCCTGGAGTTCGGATACTCGATGATCGCACCGAAGGGACCTCAACACGGAGCTTTAGAAGTGAAGGAACGGACTACAAAGGTTGTAATCCCTAACTCTTTGAAGTAAAGTTGTTTACTTGCTTTTGTTTCGCCTAATCTCTAGTCTAAGATCTTGGTTAGGGTTGTTCGGCACGTCTAAAATTTAAATCCGACATGGTTGATGCCTTATAGACCCTTGTGAGAGTGCCTAGTAACCCTACAGTAAATACGTCGTGGGCCTAGTTACGTCTCCTTATCCGTACACCGGGAAGCGGGGCGTGACATATAAGGTGTAAGAGCTACAGGCCAAACCCTAACATCAGAGCCCAACATTTGGTCGGCAAGAATGCATAAACACCCGGCGTCGCTGGTTTTCTGGTGGAGTCTGGGGCTCGTTTTTCTATGGTGGTCTTCTAGTGATCTAACTAGGTCAATATAGTTGTTTGTTTTTCTTATAAATAGCCCAAGTTGCTTCAGATTCCATCTGAGCATCAGTAATCAAAGAAAATCTACACGGGAAAATTCTGAGTTCGTGTGCATTGGGTTCTAGTCTCTGGTCTAGGTCCGCAAGCATCACTAAGGTCATGCAAAACACTCACAACTCCTCAATCACATTTTCATAATACAAAATATCCCTAACCCTCTCTTGGAATATTCAAACACCACTAAACCACAATATAATAACTTTAAACTATACTAGGATATAAGAAACACTAAAAACTAGACTAAAAGTGTAGGATTATACCTCCTTTGCAACCGAAGAAAATTCTTAAGTTGCCCAAAGTACTCAAAATCCAAACTTGATCTTGCTATAGGGTGTAGGATGAGATGGGGATCAACTTTTGTGAAGGGAGTGTGGGGTTTTGGTGATGATTTGGGGTGTTTGTGGAGGAGGTGGAGGAAGTGAAGAAGAAGATGAAGGAGGAGTTGATGAAAGATGAGGTGAAGAAATAATGGATGAAGGAAGTCAAGGTTGGAGCCATCCCCATCTTTCTCTCTCTCTCTAGAGCCCATGCTTCTAGTCATAACTTGTCCCCCGCCTCTCTCACTAACAATGAAACCATGCAACAAAATGTAACATGTCATGGTGCACTAACCATGGCTAATTAAAAATACGGATTTGGCTTAATCGTGATTAGTAGTGCACTAATCAAGTTTAATTTAAACTTGCATACAATTAATTATAAAAATGCCTAAATCTAATAAATAAATTTTTAATAATTAATACATATTAATCTCCAAATATTTTCCAAATATCGGTATATAATTATACCATTTTACGAAAATCCCAATTTGCAAATCGAATCGTTTTTGCGAAATATATTATTTTATTATTTAAATTCCAAAAATAATATTTTATATTTCTGAAATGTTACAATCTTCCCCCTTCAATAAATGCAGTCTGCGAATTTAAATTTAAACCCTCGAATTTAAAACATTTCAATAATCAGTTCAAATCAACAGGCTCCGAAATCACGGAATACACAGAAATACCATAGTACATCGAGTGCGCACGAAAACGAATGCGAAACTCAAAATTGAACTCCATCAAGTGTAACGCAATCACTGGAGTTACAATAGAAATACGAATCTCGAAATCCAAATATACTATAGTCAAAATCATAATACGCATGTAAAATCCTTTCCGAATCGTCGTGCGATACGTAGCTCACGGTACAAATGACGGACGCTCATTTGTAAAGAAATAGACATATATCTATATATGTTTTGCTCAACATATACGTCTCGCCTTTTGAAATATCTTAGAAGGTCTTCCTTCGTAAAAGTTCGTGTCACTCACGGACACGTAGGAAATAGCGAGACTATAGCTTCTTTTTGAAAACCTCTTAGTAAACTTTTTATGCATGCAAAAGTACTCAGGTACTATCCTTAGATCAGTCCTGCTCGGCTACTATATAATATAGTACCCATCATTAAAATATAAGGCTCAAGAGCAAAAATCAGCCTCAAAAGGACGTATCCAACAACATTTGCGTCTGGTGCACACGGAAATCCAAGTCCAATAAAAGTGCCACAAATGTGCACAAAAGCAACAACTAAGTGCAACGGGTGTGCACGAAAGTATCGGTCAAGTGCAACAGGTGTGCACGACAACAACATCAAGTGCATCTAGAGTACATAAAAATCTCAATCAAGTGCAACTAACATGCACGAATAAAATCTCAATCGAGTGCAACCAACATGCACGAATAAAAATCTCAATAAAGTGCATCCAACATGCACGAAATACAATCTGGTGCAACAAATGCACAGAATACAAATTTGGTGCAACAAATGCACGAAATACAAATCTGGTGCAACAATGCACGAAATACAAATCTGGTGCAACAAATGCACGAAATACAATCTGGTGAAACAAATGCACGAAATACAATCTGGTGAAACACAGGCACGAAATACAAATCTGGTGCAGCAAATGCACGAAATACAATCTGGTGAATCAAATGCATGAAATACAAATCTGGTGCAACAAATGCACGAAATACAAATCTGGTGCAACAATGCACGAAATACAATCTGGTGTAACAAAGGTGCTCGAAAACTCATCAATATCTCAAAGGCGTACAAAAACAACACCGAGCATGCCAAGATGTGTAAAATCATAAACGTGTGCAACTGCGTGCACAAAACACGTAACAATGCACTGTAAGCACATGTGAGCTATACCGAGTGCATAAATCAAGTTAAGTGCATACGACATGCATGAAATCAATCGACAATATCGAAATCCACAGAATCATAAATATGTGCAGCTAAGGTACAAAATCGATATCAAGTGCAATAGATATGCACAAATCATAAACCAATGCAACGGTGTATAAAACAAAAATCAAGTGCAATAACTGTGCACAAATGAAAATATCTAGCAGGTGCAGCCATGGTGCACGAAAGCAAATATCAGGAAACCCAATCATCGAAACTCAAAGTCCAAGCGACAAAACTGTGATACTCGAATCACGAAACACAAATCGCAATAAATGACATTGAGGTACACCTCCTTCAATGTCGAAAAATTGTGGTGTGCCCAAAGCTAGCAGAGAAAGAACATCCACTTGCCTCCTGCTCACGGTCTAGTGTCCTCGGTCTCTGGGTCCTTATTTTCCTCTGTGGATCACCAATTCCATAATCTTTCTGCTCGTCGGCCCGGTTAGGTATAATGGAGGAACAGTTCTGCTATGGCACTCCTCTGATCATCTCTTGGCCAATTAGCATGGCCACTCGCAAAATGGCACGTTACTGACGGCGGTATCTGGTCCTCTGACTACGCGCGATACAACTGATCCTGGGTGAAAATCTTTATCGCTGCGGTATCCTGGAAGAACCTGCTTAGATCTCTTCCGATCTCACCTATGCCGAACTATACGAAGGTTGGCACTGCTTACTTAATCCTTTTTTTTATATCCGGACGGCTGCGTCCTCAGCACGGTTTCCCTCTAGAATTTGGCCGTATCCAATCTCTCTGCATATATAGAAATCCTCTGGAATCAATGGGGAGTAGCAACAGCTTGTTGATATCTCGCAAGAACTTATTGTTCCACCCATCTTCATTATTATCCATTTCGAAATCCCGTCTTGTTGTCTGCATATGACAATTCGTTCTCAGCTACAGTCAATCCGGAGTCTCTCAAAAGGACTCGAAACTACGAACTCAAGTATCTTCACCACTCTGTGGAAGATATCTAGTCGATTACATCTTCAGGAACTCGTCTAATTTATCGAAGGAATACGTTTCATTCGTCCGTTCTCGATCAACTCGCAACGCATCTGGGTGAGGTCCTTCTATCCGAAGCTGGTCAACTTACCGATTTCACATCGGAGCATCCAACGAACAACGTCCTCTCTTGATCAATTTACTCTAGATCTGAGTAAGATTCTCCAAACTAGAATTCTTTGACTCATCTGAGCCTGCGTCGGCGCATCAGATCAAATGAATCATCTCAGTCGCTCAACTCAAGATAGACTAACTATCTTCTGTCACATCTCTGTCTGAAAGCTCCAGCGGTTTCAGCTCATAAACTCTGGAGGCAACATCCCGTCAATCTCAGCAATAGCCGGGTCATCTGTCTGCACGGTAGACAACATCGCGGCCTCTGGTATAGGCTGTACATCAACAGTCTTCTCAATTTGGTAGCCTCTATCAATGGCCCGATCATCCATTACAGATCCGAACACTTGCCTCAACGAGAGATCTCAACACAAACACTACACCGATACATTCCTATGTCACCAGAAAACATCATGGTCAGTCCTCGTCCGTGACGAGCTCGCTCTGGCCGCATCTCTAGCAACAGCTCTCTCAGCTTGCGTAGCCATGGTGACAGGAACCGCAACATGCATCGATGAGGATAGATCACAAGAATGAATAGAATCATAGATCTCATGATATGTACATCCTAAGGTTACTTAAGCGGAGTATCGTATCGTAAGTATGCCGTGGAATATACGCACGGTACGTTACTCTACTTGAGTTACCTACTCCATCAACCAAAGTTAACCTATGTAACGAAAGTTCGGGTCTAGTACCTCCCAGTCAAGTCTAAGTTCCGTAAGGTCAAGCCTAGGTTCCGAAATATATTACGCCCTAGACTCCGCATAGTCAAACCTAGATTCGAACCAAGATTAAACCTAATGCTCTGATACCAACTTTGTCACGACCCGTAATTTAGTACGTGACCGACACTTAAATCACGCAACGTCTAAAGGCGTAACGTAATTCAAGTAAGCCGAAGCCAAGTAAATCTAAACCTTTTTGCGGAACATAGTGAGGGGGGTGCAGTTTTGAAACATTGTCGTAAGAAATTCAAGCCTTCATTTTTAAAAGTATAATTCATAATAATAAAAAGGCAATGAATGTATACTATCTTTGAAAACATTTTCTCCAAAACCATATACATAACAATATATAGGCATCCCCAAGCGGAAGCTAGCTCTTCACCAATTGACGGAATCACAACCATGCAATAAACATATATACGACGCCCAACGGCGAAGCTCAACACAGAAAGAATAATAAATAAAGTAAGACATCAAAAACCTCAAAAGAAAGCGAACATAAATCCATCGCTCTAAATCTCGCAAATACACAAGTCTAACTAGGTCTACCAATATACAAATTCTAGTTTCTGATTGATGGAGTTTATCTAGATACAATAGAAATAATAAGTACAAGAGTGGGCACGATCCAATGTGTGTCCCACCTACCATAGCAAAACACCCTGGATGAAGTTGTGTGCCAGCGATACCGCTACTGATCCAAAATGGTCAAACATGTAAGAAACTGTGCACAACGGGGGTGAGTTGCCAACCCGTGAGTAGAAAATATCAGCAGATAGAAATCGAATAACAGCGATTCCTAGGTCATACTGTATCATGAAGGTAGTATTATGGTATCTAAGGTGACCATGTATGTATATATGTCAACAATAGAGTCAATGCAAATGACATATACAAATAAACATTTGAACTCATATGCCTGTATGCATGTGGATATCATCCACGTGTGTCCATCAACGACACAATCAATATCATGGAACTCGGGTGTCCAATATCGACACTCGAAATATCATGAAATCATATGCATGTATGCATGTGGATATCATCCACGTGTGGCCATCAACGACACAATCAATATCATGGAACCTGAGTATCCAACATCGACACTCGAAACATCATGAAACCCGTGTCTAGCATCGACACGTAAATCCACATATCTCGGGCTCCGTCTGTCCGGATCGGCCCAATATCCATCTCACGACTCCGGTCGGTATCCTCCGGATAACCGCCGGGTCCAAACTATCATCGGTAGGTTGTGCTCCTCCTGCCAGGATCATCGCCATCCCCATAAACTCCTTTCTTGCCCCAGGGTACCTTACCGGGTCTACCATGTATCCGCAGACGGCTCATCCAACTCCTTGAATCGATTCTCAAAAATAATCTCATAACCGAGAAAACTCATGGTGGAATCCTCAAAATCACATCACGAGAAACCGCGTTTTTAAAACAATATATAATTTCCTTTGAAATATATCCGCGGTTCTCAAATCCAGAAATCTCATGAAAACAGTATCTCAATGCATTCAACCATAAAGTATGATATATGCAACATAGAATAGTAATGAGAGCATATCAAATATATCATACAAACGTGTCATATGATAGTACTGAACAATGAATGCACTTTACAAATAAGAATAATATCATGATATAGCAATTCTACTGTGTAAGTGGCATAGTAATTACCAATGATGAATGTGTGAGCCGGCAAATCTGTGTAAGTGTAACATGTGCATCATCGATAATAGTGCAGGTGTACTAGCAGACGAAGTCATGTAAACAAAAGGGTATGAAATGTCGTATGTATATATATATATATATATATATATATATATATATCGTAATGAAAGAAATGCGAGCGTATACAGAAATAAGAAATTGTAACGCGAGCGTAAACAGAATAAAGGAATCATAAGCGCGAATAGTATAAAAATACGCAACAACGTATGAGTCATACATTTATAGTTTAAAATAGTACGAAACGTTGTTTTAGAAAATAGGGGACTATGATATTGTTTGAAAAAGATACTATTTGAAAAGTTTGTAGCATCTCCTTAAAATCATCATTTAAAATTGTGTAATGATTCGTTAGTTTTGAAATGTTTTGAAATAGGTATGACTCCAAACTCATCACAATATCCACTTCGTAATATACAGTAAAATGTTCTCAAGTCGAAATAAATATCGGCGATTCATCCTTATTATCTCACATACGGAATATCCATCGTACGATATCATCAAGTCAACAGTACGGATCTATAGTCATGTACATCATCTCATCTCATACCATCATAAATCATCTCATGTTATCTCGTATTCATATCATATCACATCGCTGCAGGGTTACCTAGCACGGCAGTAAGGTTTCGGGAGGCATCGTCCATACCAAATTCAAATTTTGCCATTCTAGCTAACCCTAACCCTAAAATTGTATACTAGAAATCGACGGAATAACATATGTAAACACTTTACATTCTAAGTGAGCAAGGAATATAACCTTTGTAGACCGGTCCTTCACTTCAATAGCTCTGTGTAGTAGCCCCTTCGATGCGATCAAGAAGTCCCAGACTCTACAGAGGCTCCGATGAAGAAACGAACATGCTTGCTTCGAAGACTTCGAGGCCGAAGACGATCTACGTCGAGGAGACACTAACCCAAGCTATCTCTTCACTAATTACGGAATTAGTAAAGAAAACACTCTATACTAAATAGCAAGTAGTAGAGGATGATGAAGTAGGAAGTTTGCTCACATTAGAAATCATTTTCTCACATTTTATCTCATATCTCCATTGAAGCTAGAAAGCTTTTTAGGAAGAGGAAGAAGAATGAACTCATCAAGTGAGAATGAATTATTGTTGAGGTTAAAAATGCAACCAAGGGTTAAGCATGTCATGCTTAACCCTTGTAGAGAGTTAACCATGGCCATGGGTTAAAGGGTTGGGTTAAATAAATATCCTAAGTAAGAAAAAAGAGTGGACAAAGTCAAAGATGCTTACAAGCTTCTACAAGCTTTCAACAAATATCAACCATGATAAAATCCACAATTTTGAATAACTTAATGATAAATATAAAACCCTAATCTTAACCCTAGCATGGTTTAACCCTCAATAACCCTAGTTGCATTTGTAACCTAGCTTGATACATTTAACATATATCACATATACATTAATGTATCTAAAGTGAGAAAAGAAATCATAAGTGAGCTAATACTAGTTAATGTAATGTAATATATCAAATATATAATTATACATTAGATTATCAAATCAATACTTGATTTAATAATCCGGCTATATCACCTATAACCGACTAATATCATATGAATCAACTTATCGAATCAACACTTGATCCGATAATCCGGGTATATCATATATAACCGACTGATATATCATATCGCGAGAATAGAATACGGTATCTCATATCGTATCAATCTCGGTCCCGCACATATCACATATGTGCTCCTACTCCATTTCGCTTGAGCCAGGAAACCCCTGTGTAGGACTCTAAAGACTCGTCAATACGCCGGCAGTAGGTGATGATCATATCAAACACCCACAAGCCGTAAGCGATCTGCTAAACGTAACGGCCACCCGGGTATTGAGCGATCAGAAGATCAACAAGTAAGCCTGCTCACACTCCTGCGAATCCAATCAGTAACACTATCGTACAGTCCAGTCTCTTCGTCTGATATGTCGCAAATCTCGTCTAGGGGTGGTAAACGTTAGATCCCAGTAACTCGATAAGTCGTGTCGATATGAGGTTCATAACGGGTCGAGAAACTACTGATAACACTTACCAGTATATCTCTGAAGCAGCCTTGGCCAAGGACTTCTTGTTATAGCCAATCGAGCACAACGCAACATTAACTCCCAATACCGAGAGAGACGAAACCCCTCCTATCGCTCATTGCCTCTATGTGACTCGGGACTGTACCCAAAAGCCACCGTTTTGCACGTTCTCTTGAACGTGGTATGGTGGAAATCAAAGCACGGTGGGAATCACACAAGACTCTATGACGATGTCGGGTCTACAGACTAACCTGTACCAGTGTAACCAGAGAACTGCCATATGACGTTAGGTATAATACCATCTGGGAGTTCTCGGTGAGTCCGTTCAGTGTACCCAGTCTCCACTGAGCACCCGTATACTGTCTCTGATGTCAAACACCAATGGATATGGGATCATCCATCGTCCATCTATATGGGTCGAGAAGCTATACGCTAGTCTACTCTGGTATATCGATGCCCTGTCTCGATACACCCTCGACTAGGAACATTTGAAGGATGTACTTAACGACTACTCTGTCCCCACTAGTATGATCTGCATCATAGTCCTGGTAGTCAAGTACTCATCCTAAGGGCTTTATCAACATGTAACATAGAGACAATCAGAGTACATGTTAAGATAAAGAACAACAAGATAGCATACTATCATGTCGAGCAAGAAAGTCCTCCATGTATATGTCCAAGCATCCACTACAATATACATCGTATGTACAGTAATGGCCTCTAGGGTATACATATAACTAACAACCGCCTTATATCATTATATCGTATCATATCAACTCGTATCATCATATCATAATTTCCTTTTCCCATATATATGTATATATAGCTCAAAGGTGAAGAAAATAGGACTAGAGATATATCTTTCTACTACTATCGCATATGGTATTCTAATAACCCTATAGACTATACATATATACATATATATACATATATACATATATATACATATATACATATATCCTTAGCACTACGATTGCGGGGGTGCTATATGCCATCCACCCGACTTCCCCTGTAGATATAAATCTACTCACCTGCAAAATCCTCGCTTAGTCGAAGTCGATGTGCTTCTTGATCTCCTTCGTCGTCTCGGAATTCTATGCGAAGGTAACTACATATCAACACGCATCGTAACGTTATTAAAACAAAGTCCGAAAACCGATACGGCACACGAAGTGCTCATAGATTAGAACCTATAGCTTACGCATGCAAAAACAACTAATTAACCCTCGTCATTGACGTACAAACGTCCGATGACCAAATCACATCAAGAAATTAATAAATTCAAGTTTCAAATATCGGAAAACATTATCAAAACTAACTCAAACAGCTCCCAGATTTTTGCACAGGTAGTTTAGGACAAAACTAACAATACAGTAGCTAAGTTATAAGGAGTAGGAGCTACAGGCCAAACCCCAACATCAGAGCCCAACATTTGGCCCGCGAGAATGCAAAAATACCCGATGTCACCGGTTTTCTGATGGAGTCTGGGGCTTGTTCTTCTGTGGTGGTCTTCTAGTGATCTAACTAGGTAAATATAGTTGTTTGTTTTTCTTATAAATACCCCAATTTGCTTCAGATTCCATATGAGCATCAATAATCAAAGAAAACTGACACGGGAAAATTCTGAGTTCTTGTGCATTGGGTTCTAGTCTCTGGTCTAGGTCCGCAAACATCACTAAGATCATGCAAAACACTCAATACACCTCAAGCACATTTTCACAATACAAAATATCCCTAATCCTCTCTTGGAATATTCAAACACCACTAAACCACAATATAATATCTCTAAACTATACTAGGATATAAGAAACACTAAAAACTAGACTAAAAGTGTAGGATTATACCTCCTTTGCAACTGAAGAAAATTCTTGAGTTGCCCAAAGTACTTAAAATCCAAACTTGATCTTGCTATAGGGTGTAGAATGAGATGGGGATCAACTTTTGTGAAGGGAGTGTGGGATTTTAGTGATGATTTGGGGTGTTTGTGGAGGAGGTATAGGAGGTGGAGGAAGTGAAGATGAAGATGAAGGAGGAGTTGAAGAAAGATGAGATGAAGAAATAATGGATGAAGGAAGTCAAGGTTGGAGCCATCCCCGTCTCTCTCTCTCTAGAGCCCATGCCTCAAGTCATAACTTGTCCTCCCCCCCTCTCTCAATCATGCTCTCTTTTCTTTTCTCATAACTAACATAATGCAAATGAAACAACACTAACAATGAAACCATGCAACAAAATGTAATATGTCACGGTGCACTAGCCATGAGTAATTAAAAATACGGATTTGGCTTAATCGTGATTAGTAGCGCACTAATCAAGTTTAATTTAAACTTGCATACAATTAATTATAAAAATGCACAAATCCAATAAATACATTTTTAATAATTAATACATATTAATCTCCAAATATTTTCCAAATATCGGAATATAGTTATACCATTTTACGAAAATCCCAATTCGCAAATCAAATCGTTTTCGCGAAATATATTATTTTATTATTTAAATTCCAAAAATAATAGTTTATATTTCTGAAATGTTACATTAACTTGGCCGCGGAACCGCGGCTAATAGACCTATTTGGCCGCCACGGTCATCTTGAGGAGTTATTTTCTCGAATTTTTTCTTTTGTCCTAAAATAACCTGCATGTATTTTTAAGGTCTCGGAAATAATTTTTTGAACAGATTTTCAAAACGACAGCAAGCATGCTATGGAAATGTTATTTTTGATATATTTCGTAGATCGAAGTTCTAATCACATGTTAACAAGCTAGTTAAGGTTTATGGAGTGGCTCTGATACCATGTAAGTCGATGTCGCATACTCTACAAGGTTTGTAGAGAGGCGGAATTAACAAACAACGATTTTTATTGTAAGAAACATCGACTAATTTTCCAAGATCGACCATAAACCCTAGCTAGCAAATCTAATGAAGGTTCTAATCTACTATGAAGTGATTTATACCTTCGTGTACAAGTCCTTTGGGTCTTCTTATCCTCTTCTTAAGCTCCTCGAGTGTATGGATCGAGCTTGGTTATCGGTCTTCTCATGTCGAAGAAGATCCACCCGAGAGTCTATGGTTCAAGCTCTAACCTCTAAAATAAGGTAACTAAAGCACCTATTTTGCCAATCTAGGTAGCTTAGGAGATGTAGAGAATGTTTATGGATTAATTTATCTCAATTATCCTAGGTTTCTCAACTCATGAGAGTGTTTAGGATTTGAGTAAGAAGAAGAGAGCCAAGAATGAGAGTGTGTGTTGAAGTGATAATAATTTGAAGAATGGCTAAGTGTTGATGACTATGAACCATATCATTTCCAATAATAATAATAATAACATAATACAACCATGCTTCGATAGTCATCCAAATGAGAATGGGTCACTAAAGTAGCCATGCTTCAATAATGATCAAATAACATCTCATACCTCCACCTCATTATCCATTTAAATAAATGGATTAAAAACAAATGGCGTGTCTTCTTCTAGAAGCACTCTTATGAAATTACAATAATACCCCTCACTGTATATACATACCCGTATTCGTACCACGAATACTAAGAGACAAAAATAATCCAATATTATAATACTAGAATGCGGCTTAATCCTAAGCCCGCTAGTATTATCCGTCCGATCAAAAATACGTGTAGCCAATACACGTATATGATCGAAACCCTGCACGTAAAACCATACGGCCTCTACATCGTTTCGCCTGAACCAGGGAAACCCTCTGCATGGGACTCTAAAGACTCGACAGTATGCTAGCAGTGGGTTTAACCATAAGAATGTCAGTGGCACTAGCTATACGTAACGGCTACCCAGGTACCTGTCGAAAAAAAGGCCGACGAGCAAACTCGTCTGAACTCTTACTGAGTCTGTCCGTGAAAATCTTCGTACAGCCCGGTCTGTTCGTCTGAGAGTATCGCATGCTGGGTATAGGGAGTGGAAAACGTCGGAGCCCTAATAACCTGACAAGTCGTGCCGATGTGGCTCAAGACCATCCGAGAATCTACTGATCTAACTATCAGTAATTCTCAATCCGCCCTGGCTAGGGACTTATGGTGTTGGCAAACCGAACACAGCGCGTCATCGACTCTCTATACCGAGAGAGATGAATCCCTAATAATCACTTACTGCCTCTATGTGGCTCGAGACTGTACCCAACTAAAACCTATTTGCATGACTCAGTAGAGCCGTGGTAGGGTAGTAATCAAAACACAGTGGGAACTCACACGAGACAAATGACGACCTCAGGTCGATAGACTATCTGTACTCATGTCACCTGAGAACTGTTATCTGACGATAGGTATAATACCATCTAGCCAGTTCTCGGCGAGTCCATCCAGTGTACTCACACCCAGTGAGCACCTGTATACAATTTTATGTGCATCACAGCAATGGCTGCGGGACCAACCATCGCCTCTCGTCAGGGTCTAAAAATGTATACACTAGTCTACTCTGGAGTATCGATGCCCAGTCTCGATACTCCCATGACTAGAGACATTTAAGGATGTGCTTATCGACTACCAGCTCCCACTAGTGTGACTGCTATCACAACGCTGGTAGTCAAGTAAAGATCCTAAGGGCTCTGCCAACATGTATTAGTGATATGTTAAAAAAAATATATACACATGTTGAGGTAGAATCAAACCAGATAGCATACTATCATGTTGAGCAAGACTGTTATTATATCTGTGTATATCCCAAGCTTCTAAAATGTAATATACAATCCAGTACTATACAATAATGGCCTCTGGGGCATATATCACTAACACCGTTAACATGCTTGTGGTTAAACCCACTGCCAGCGTATTGTTGAGTCTTTAGAGTCCCACACAGAGAGTTTCCGGCTTTGGCGATATGTTGTAATTATGGTACATTGGTACGCGCTTGTGTTCGATTAAAACTAATGTATTATATACACTGACGGTAATTGAACGATTGTCATATTAGCAGGGTCTTTTGGAAAAGACAGATATTGAATCTAGTTTAGATTTAATATTACATATTTTAATATATGTATTTGCTAGTATTTTTTTACTAATTATTTGTCTCTTTTTTATGTATTTTAAATACCTTAGATAACAATTACAAGTATATATATTTAGTATGTTTTATTACACACACACACACATACACACATATATACAAATACACACATACACACACACACACACACACATATTGTTTTTTGTTTATTCTTTTTTCTTTTGTTTTCTCATTTAGCTTATGTTGTTCCCATGGAACAACATATCCTAAGCCTCACTCTAAAAGGTGGCATGTAGAGGGGAGAGAAGAGGGTGGACACTTGTTTGCTTGATTAAATCCTATGGCTAGGATTTTGTAGAGATTTTGAATTTGTAACCATTTTCTTTTTAAAGTAAATGGTTGATAAAATTCTACTCTCAACTTCTTCCTTTCTTTAAGCCATGAAGTTCTCATCTCCCTCCTCCTCTTTTGTGAGAAAACAAATCAGAAAAGGAAAGAAAAAAAGAGGAGAGAAAATGATAGTGAAGGAGAAACTACAACTCCTATCTAGTTAGCTTAGCAACCTAACTCCTTAGGTTAACTCTAGTTTGAGTTTGGAGCCAAAGCATTTGAGCCTTCAAGGTGGATCATCTTTGATGGAGGAGATGTGCATGCAAGCTTGTTCCATGAAGCTTGTTTCATGAAGCTTCAAGAATCCTATAATAGATTCTAACACAATTTGGGAGCACTTGAAGATACTACAAAGGTTGTGGTTTCAATCTAGTAGGCTAAATGCTCTCATTTCTTGTTTTCAAGTTGTTGTCTTTAGTATTTGATCCTTTAGTTTGGTATATTGCTCTCTAGTTTTTGAAAATGCTATGTTGCTAAGTCTTAAAAAAAATCCTTTCTAAGGTGCAATAGATTCTTCAATTGGTATCAGAGCTACTACGCAGGGATGCCAACCCATGGGGGGTTCTCACTGTGTGACAGTAGTGGCGAAGTGCAGGCTCTTACCCTCAGAGTACCCCGTGCGGATTGGTCCGGCGGGTTATAGTCTGTTGCAAGAGGACAACGTAAAAAGTAGCTGCCGAGGGACCTTTGGGCGCCACGGCGAGCTTCCACTGCGCTAGCTGACCCTCTAAATTGGTATCAGAGCCTAACTAAAGATTACAACTTGTTTTGTTAGCAATTCAACTCATATTTTCCATTTTTTCAAAACCTAGTTTCTAATTCACCCTATAATTCATCTCCATTGAAATTGAATCCCATTTAGGACTTGTGAAGTGTTGCAACTTGAGCCGGGAAGCGTGAAATTATGGTGGGGAGTTATCGGGAAGGGGTGGGTGGGGGTCACCCTCCCAACCCTCCGGTAGCCCCCTAGTGTACATCGTACTTTGGTTATTTTCCGTATTTTGGTGCCTCAGGGTTTTTTTGGTGAATGCAGATTTGAAAATTTTCAATAGAAATTGGTTTTTGTTTGATTCGGGGATGTTTTAAGAAATGTTCTTTTGTTTGAACTTTTTAAAATTATGGCTTATGGATTATGAGTTGTATTGACTATATGCATGCTTGTTCTGTAATGTTTGTAAGTGTAGATATGTGGTGGCTTTCCCCAATCTTATTGCTATATGTCAAAGACATATAGGGTACGCATATTTTACTTACATTATGTGCAATATTCTGTGATGTTGCTTGTTTATAGTTGTGTTGGATTGTCGTGATGGACAACCCGGTGTATGTAGTATTAGATGATCTATGATTATGTAATGTGTATTCATATTGCGTGGCGAGCATCTGACATGTGGATTGCCGTCATAGCGGCTTGTATATTATTCTTTGGGGCACGTCCTGGTTTCGGATGTACTCGCTGTTGTATATTCATGTATTCCTTACAGGTGCTAGGATTACCTCACGGCGGAGTGCTCGAGTAGTAGGGTTTTAGAGGGGACACCATCTCATGGCGTTGAGACTGTGGTGCCTTACTCTAGAATTGGCGGCTATTCGCCACACTCGTAGGGGGTATATGATTGACCCACAGAGGGGTACCCAAGTCATCAGATTTTGGAAGTGCTGGGTGGCCCACTCACTTTGTTGATTGGGGCTGCCTCGCTTCTAGTATTGGCGGATGGCTTGTTGCACTCGTAGGGGTCTAGGGTTTGATAATACGGGTTGTCGACACAACCGAGAAAATTACATTTCATATAAGGTTCCATTGAAATGTATTTTTCCTAATTTATCCGCATTTCCATATTGTGATTGCTTCTGCAGTGATACTTGTGTTATATCATGCCTCTGAGACGAATGATTATATATATATATATATATATATATAGCAGACGCTATATATATTTTGCATCCGCGGTAGTCCTGACCCCGCCCTTCCGTAAGTTAAGTAATCTTACGGTGAAGACCCGGGTCTCTGTGGCGAATGTGGATGGCATATATGTGTGTGGTTATTTTCATTTCTTCTGATGTGATATTATTAATTGATGGGTCCTCATTAATCCTTATTAATGCAAGGAAACAAACCTGATAAAATGATGTTGTCGGAACCTCGGTTTTAAAAACAATAGTCGTAATCTTTTGCTTTGCATAGTGGTATTCGTTTAGGAATATCCCACACCTCATTCGATGAGGAAAGAGCCTAGATCCGTTCACAGGGAATGACCTCTTTACCAAAAGTTTGTGGTACTATTACCCACTCGATTTTCTTCAAAACCAGCATTTTAAATGCGGAGCCTAAACTACTCCTTTTCAAAACTACATGGTTCCTTCAACGAGATCAAGTTCATTACGTTTAAAGGTTTTTTGCCAAAAACCAGCCGTAGCCTTTCGTCATTTCCTATAAGTAGTGGTTAGTATTCGTGCTGCGTTTGTTGACTCTGTCAAGGCGTAGTGTGTGGTAGCTAATTGGTGTTTGTTTGTAGCATTAGATGCGGTTGGTTAGGACAGTCGTACGACCTTGTTGACCCTGTCAAGGGCTCGTGCGGATGGGTTTAATGCAATCAAGATAATAATGGGTTGAACTTAATTAGGATCCTTTGATTTGTTGACTCTGTCAAGATTACTACGGTTCTAGGGGAAAAAACCATATTGAGAGTTTCAAATATAAAGGAAACTTGCCAAGTATGCGCATACCTTCTGGAGTGTAGTGACTTGAGTGGATTCCATCAAGTTGCTACGCGGTGATAGTTGGATCCCGATTCCAACTGATGAGTAGGGATTACTCCTCGGGTTATCTTGACTAGTTCTTCTTTTAGGGTATGAAGGAGATTTCGAGAAAACAGTGGGAGCCATCCAGATTAGATAAATTATTAATTAACTATTCTTATCTAGGTTAGAGTGCTAGCTGAGTGTTTCTTTTCTCTCTCTCTCTGGCTGTGACTTTGACCCGCTTTAAACCAGAACTCATTACCAAGTTAAACCAAACCATTTACCATCAGGATTTTGGATCATCTAGATTCACGACAAAGTCACGTATATCCATACCCCTCTTACTTTACCTTTAGCTTTCTCCAGAACATTTTGTATCACTTCGAAGATCCTAATAGAATGGATAAAACCATTTCGTATAGTTACATATGAACTCGCTGAAATTTATCTCAATTCGAGGATGGATTCCGGTTTTAGAGAATTTGAATAGAATTATTCGGTTGTCTCTACCCTTTATCTTCTCTTAGGTTGTGAGAGATTCTTGTATTAGGAGAGTACACCTATTGTGCTTATTGGATAGTCATCTTCCAAACCTTAGACATGTGCCAAAAGGTAGGGAAGGAAGAAAACCAATTAGCCTAAGTAAGGTGTACAGAAGATAAGAAGTAAAAACAAATGAAGGGATTGATGTGAGGGCAATGGAAATTGCAACTGGAGTCATAGATCTGGATAATGGAAGAGGCATTACTTAGAATACCCAGCTACCCCATCGAAACATTATCATGTTTCAGTTTTCCTTTGCAGTAGTTATTGAAAACTGCTTTCCCAATTACATTCAGACTACAATGTATGTATATACCGGTTGAGATTCTCATATCTGTATGGCGTTACAGATGATGAGTGGGAGTAGAATATTGAGAATTGGGTGATTAGATCCTCAATATCAGAGTTCATTGTAATTGTTGATGTTCGAAGAAATCACCTGGGTTTGCCTATTGGCGATTTGTTGGTTTTGAATATCCGTTGTTATGTACCAATTTCAAACTGATATATCTATACATTTATTTTATAAAGTGAGATATAACTTTTTGAAATTATGTTTACAACATTTACCTTTATGAGTTGATGATTAGATAAGGTGCATTCAATAATAGTGTAATTCTTCTTAACCAAAATACAATTTTCAACTTACGACACACAGAGTTTGAGTTAGTAAACTCAGGGGACTTATACAAAGTATTGTATGTTGTCCAGTGTTCAGTAGGATAAGGGATTGGTACGCGTACTATATTCCATTTACTTATAATTTCTCTTGTTCTGGGCATGGATTTATACAAGGTCCAAAAGTTAGAGAAATTTATAGGTATAAGAATAAAGTGGAGAACCACACGTTGAAAGTATTAGGATTCTTCGAGATAATCGAAGATATCGCTACTTATGCTAGGTAATCCACTATAGTAATGTTGAGAGTATTGTCTCTCAGACAAGTTACTCATCTGTGGGTGCACCCCTTGATGAGTAATACTGTAAGGGCCTTCTCCCATTAAGTGGTTGTCTACTGGAAATGGCTGCATACTATTTGAATATGGTTCCATCTAAATTAGTGCCTCAGTTTCTATATGAATATAGAATGGTTTATATCTTAACGATGTTAAGATATATGGAGTTGTTCGGCTTATGCTAAAAAACAGAATCCGGATAAACTCAAGGCACGTTTCAGTAATGGCAGTTTGTGGGTTATCCTGGGCATAGACGAGGGTTAACATTCTACCATTTCCAAGATCAAACGTTGTTTTGATCTTGACTCACCACAATTTTTATTAAAATGTATTCTTTTCAAAAGACTTTAGTGGGAGTATGGTAGAACTGGAAGTGATTCCAAAACCACAAATGGTTACTAAAAATTTAGTAGAATCTAAGAATTCAATTGGATTCGATGATTCGTAAGTCACTCCGCAGATTTAGTAGTTAATCTCAGCCACCTGAGAGGTGCTTCGGTTTTCTCATAGACGGCGACATGAAGGTTTGCATCATGGTATGATGATCCAAACTTGCCACTACCGCTGCCCTTGACTATGAGATCTGGCAGGTGGATGACTATAACGTCGTTCTAAATGGACTTTTAGAAGAGCACGTGTATTTTAATCTGCTAGAGGTTTGTTATAGTCAGTGAGAGTAGCGGAAATGTGGTGGGCAGTTTGTTTATGTCTATTTATAGACTAAAGCAAATATAGCGGAGATGGATCATCTGTTTTGATGTGACAGACACAGTGCTTGATTTCATCAAAACAACAGATGAACCTGGTAAGAAAGTAGCAGGGAGTACTGTCTAGAGATTTGGATAACATACTCTGGATAGGAAGTGGGGTTCCTATACTATAATCGATTAAATTATGGTTGTCGCGGGAGTTTCTCCATACAGGACATGGATAATGTTGCTTTTGCACTAGCTGCAGTAAGCAGATATTAATCAAATTTTAGAGAAACAAAAAGAAGCGATTATGAACATAAGAGAATGTTCTTGGTATATGGTAATGTCAGCCTCCTACTGGAGGTGATTACTGGTTATGGATTCTAAGGTAACCTGGATGACAGAGTGACTGTCAAAGTTATAAGTTTACCCTCTTCTGAGGGACAATATGTTGGACAGGGATCCAAGCGGATACTGAGGTAGGCATGGTGCAGAATACTGATTAAATTCAGTGGATGATATAGTCTAAAAAGTTTGTTGGATTTAGTGTTCATATTATGAACTTGGTCCTATCAGATATCCAAACAAATTCTAAGACATGTATCGCTTATTTCAGGAGATAGACACTCTCCATGAAGTTGAGATATAGAGAGATAAAAATAAAAATATTGGAGCGGATCCACTCACTGATGCTATTTCTTGAACACGAATGTTTCATAAACAAAGTTTGTGAAACTGATTAGTAGAGAAGTTGGGTATTCGGTAGTACACGGGCTGTGGGTACGCGATACCGCAATAATTAGCCTTAAGTGCAAGTGGGAGATTGTGGCTATGGTGCCCTCAAGGCAATTATTGTAATCGTAGGATGGAGATAATGCTGATTGAGGGAGGACCTATACAGTTAAAACCGTCTTATTCAAGATGATAGTATGCTGTCTGGTTTGACTTTATCATTATGTACATGTCTTGTGTGGTATAGCATATCACTATTACATATTGATAGAGCCCATAGAATCCATGCTTGACTACTAGGGTTATGATGGCGATCACACTTGTGAGAACTAGGTAGTCTATAAGCACATCCTTAAATGTCCATAGTTGCGGTAATATCGAGATTGGGCATCGATATTCCAGAGTAGACTAGTGTATACGTTTCGTGACCCCGACGAGGGACGATAGCCGATCTAACAACCATTGGTGTTAGTGAGTCACCAAAGATTGTATACAGATGCTCATTAGGTTATGAGTTATACTGGATGGACTCGCCGAGAACATGCTAGATGGTATTATACCTATTGTCAGATAGCAGTTCTCAGGTGACATTAGTACAGCGTAGTCTGTTGACCCGAAATCGTCATTCGTCTCGAGTGTGTTCCCACTGTACTTTGATTGCTACCTTACCACGGCTTTAAAGATTCGTGCAAACAGGTAGCTTTTGGGTGCCGTCACGAAGCACTTGGAAGCAGTGAGCAATTGAGGGGATTCTCTCTCGGTATTAGGAGTTGATGTCGTGCAGTGTACGGTTGGCCATCACCATAAGACCTAGGCCTAGGCAAATGGGATTTACTGATTGAGATAAGTAGTTTCTTGATTGATGATAGGGCTTGACACCGGCACGACTTATCAGATTATTAGGGGTCTGACGTTATCTACCCCTTAGACAGGATATGTGATACTCTCATACGAATAGACCAGACTGTTTGGTACATGTCGCTGATAGGCTCAGTAGGGTTTCAGACGAGTTTGCTTGTCGATCTCTTTTTCGATAATACCTCGGTAGCCGTTACATACTGCTAGTGCCGCTGACATGCTTGTGGTTAAACCCACTGCCAGTATATTGTTGAGTATTTAGAGTCTCACACAGAGTGTTTCCGGTTTTGGCGATATGTTGTAGTAGCGGTACATTGGTACGCGCATGGGTTCGATTAAAACTAGTGTATTATATACACTAACGGTAATCGAACGGTTGTAATATTAGCAGAGTTTTTTTTGGAAAAGATGGATATTAAATCTAGTTTAGATTTAATATTACATATATTTAATATATGTATTTGCTATTATTTTGTCACTAATTATTTGTTTCTCTTTTATGTATTTTAAATATATTGGATAACAATTACAAGTATATGTATTTAGTATGTTTTATTACACACACACACACACAGACAGACAGATATATATATATATATATATATATATATATATATATATATATATATATATATTATTTATTATTTTTTCTTTTGTTTTCTCATTTCAGCTTATGTTGTTCCATGGGAACAACATACATAAGTCTCGCTCTAAAAGATGACATGTGGAGGGAAGAGAAGAGGGTGGACATTTGTTTGCTTGATTAAATCCTATGGTTAGGATTTTGTAGAGATTTTGAATTTGTAACTATTTTCTTTTTGAAGTAAATGGTTGATAAAATTCTGCTCTCAACTTCTTACTCTCTTTAAGCCATGAAGCTCCCATCTCCCTCCTCCTCTTTTGTGAGAAAACAAACTAGAAAAGGAAAGAATAAAAGGAGAGTAAATGACAGTGAAGGAGAAACTACAACTCCTAGCCAGTTAGCTTAGCAATCTAACTAATTACGTTAATTCTAGTTTGAATTTAGAGCTAAAGCATTTGAGCCTAAAAGGTGGATCATCTCTGATGGAGGAGATTGCTTGCAAGCTTGTTCCATGGAGCTTTAAGGAGCCTACAATGGAGTCCAACACAATTTGGGAGCACTTGAAGATACTATAAAGGTTGTGGTTTCAACCTTATAGAATAAATGCTCTCATTTCTTATTTTCAAGTTGTTATCTTTAGTATTTTATCATCTAGTTTGGTATATTTCTCTCTAGTTTTTGGAAATGCTATGTTGCTAAGTCTTAAAAAATCCTTTCTAGGGTGCAATAGATCCTTCAGATATTGCCACGGCTCATCCATCTAAGCCGGAGCCACGGCCGCTTTCACTTTTTCTTATAACTTTGTATTTCTTAAAACATGACACAACAAACCAAACCCATATTCTTTTCTGTGAACTTTCCATAACAACACTTAATCACCAATTCCCTGTGGATCGACTCGTACTTACCGGCTAGCTACAACGAGCAGTGCATTTGCGGTTATAAATATTTTAAAACGAGATCTAGCTCGCGTGCGCTGATTTCCGACTTAACTCATTCTTTTTAAATAAAGGCGTGAGCGGGCCTAATCTCAACAAGTTTTTGACGCTGTTACTGGGGAAGCGGTAGTCATTAGGGGTTGCTATTCAAGTTCATATTGTATATACAAAACTAATATACACAAACTAACAAAACGAAAAGACAAAAAAATTCCTTGTCAAGTTCTCTGTTATTTTAATGTGCTGTTATTCAGAGATTTATAAAATAATTTAAAATATAAAAATGGGTTAAGAAATGAATTTTGAGCACAATATAGAAATCTAGAACCTAATCCATTTATCTTGCCGCCCGTAGCCCGAGTTGGTCAACCCTATTGCAAAATTTGGGTACAAAATTTTTATGGTTGCTTTATTGTTCTGTTGTTGATCCATATTTATATTTTAAATTTGATAATTATTTTGGTACAGCAGATTAGTCAGAAATATCGGTTTTCTCACTCAAAAGTTTCGATTTTTCGATTTTCGGAATTCGACGAGTTAGCAAGCGGAAAACGTGCGGAGAAGATTTGGAGTCGAAGAGCAAGGAGAATAATGAAGTTCAGTGTCAAAGACTCGGGGTAAATGTGTTGGAGATAGTGCCCTCAGAGTCAATTATTAGATCACAAGCACGTGATTGCAATGATTGAGAGATGACCTATCCCAATAGGACAGTCTTACTCGAGATGATAGTATGCTATCTGGTTTAACTTTATCATCGTGTACTGCTTAGGTGACCTGACAGGTCGCTATTACACGTTGATAGAGCCCCTAGGATTCTTGCTTGACCACCAGCAGTATGAGGGCGATCATATAAGTGGGAGCTGGGGGTCTATAAGTACATCCTTAAAAGGTCCCTAGTCGTGAGAGTTTCGAGACAGGGCATCGATTCTCCAGAGTAGACTAGTGTATACAGTCGAGACCCCGACGAGGGGCGGTGGCCGGTCTCACAAGCCATTGGTGTCAGTTGGATCACCTAAGATGTATACAGGTGCTCATTGGGTTATGAGTACACCGGACAGGACTCGCCGGGAACATGCTAGTTGGTCATATACCAGACGTCAGATGGCAGTTCCCTGGTGACATGTGTACAGGTTAGTTCATCGACCTGAGGATCGTCATTTGTCTCGTGTGAGTTCCCACTGTACTTTGATTACTACCCTACCACGCTCAAAGGAGACGTGCAAACAGGTTTTAGTTGGGTACAGTCCCGAGCCACATGGAGGCAGTGAGCGTATCTTCAGGGGTTCGTCTCTCCCGGTATTGGGGGTGAGGTCGCGCTGTGTCTAGGAGAGCCATTACACAAAGCCCTCAGCCGAGGCAAGGAGATTTACTGGTAGGTATTCCAGTAGTATCTCAGGGTGTTCTGGGCTACACTCCGACACGACTTGTACCGCTTTTGGGGGTCTGACTTTACCAACCCCCTAGGCCCGCCATGCGATGCTCATAGACGAACGGACCGGACTGTATGGATATTGTCACTGACAGGCTCAGTAGGGTGTCAGGCTGAGTTCGCTCACAGACGTCCCTTTTGGTCAATACCTGGTAGCCGTTATGTATTGGCTTATACCTCTAACGTGCTAGTGGTTAAATCCACAACCAAGGTGTTGACGAGTCTTTAGAGTCCCCCACATTCAGTTACTCAAGCTTTCGGGCGAAAAGCTGTAGAGGCCGTATGGAGATATGGCAAGGTCCGATCAGATACGTGCGGTATTGCACGGATCGGGATCGGACAGTTTGTACTATAAGCCGTATGGGTATATGACAGGGTTCGATCAGATACGTGCGGTATTGTACGGATCAGGATCGGACGGATATTACTAGCCGGCTTTGGTTTAAGCCGGATCCTAGTATAGTACAGTGTAGATTTGTCTCATTGCATTTGTATTTCGGTCGGAATACAAATGCGGGTGTGTATACACAGTATTGGGGTTTTCCGGTAATTTATTACGGGACCAGTTTTCTGAAGTTGCCAGTTTGCTTTCCGTTTCGGCCAATTTCCTTTGTATCATTCATTGGCCGAAGATTGGTGGAGGAGGGCTTATTTGCATTTGTGCAAATAAGCTTTTATGGAGGGGGTCTTTGCATTTTGTTGTATCATGATACTTGCACCATCATTGCTTGACTTTCTTGACTTCATAACCTCATCATGGCTTGACTTTGGATGTGATGATGGGAGATGATATGGTTGTTGAGTGTTGGTGTTTCTTGTGATCATTTTCTTGTTATCATTGTAACCTTCTCTCTCTTTCTTGTATGATGGGGGCTTGTTCCTTTTTGATTCACTCACTCTCATTCTCATTCTCTCCACCACAATAGCTTGGCCGGCCACTTCATGAAGTGGGCTGTCCAAATTTAGTGTGGGAATTTTTTGCTCCTTTCATGCTACAAAATTCCCATGTTCATCCCTAAAAAGACTTGTATCATCTCCTCCACCAAAAGGCAAATTCCATAACCCCAAATGAGACTTGCTCACTACAGATTCTACAGCAAACCTTGGGCACGTCGACTAGCCAGCTTCGTGCCCGAGTTGCCTCGGCATTGAGGTGGGAGCCCGTAAAAGATGTAGGCGATGTGGTGCACTTCCGGCGACGAGGTGGAGATAGGACATTCCGCGAGAGATCGGGACGAGGACGAGAAGACCGGAAGACTCGGATCAGTCGGTATATCTCTATTCCCTATCTTGTAGTTAGCTAGGACTAGTTAATGGTTCGATCCAGATTTTAGTGCGCGGTGGTGCCGGTTTGCTAGTTTGCAAAATTAAAGTTTATCACCGCTTCCGCATTTGGCCATCGGTTTGACGGCCGGGGCGCCGCCGTGCACTTACAGTGGTATCAGAGCCTCGCCATTAACTTAGTCTAGCTTTGTTTAATGTGTTTACATTTCCGATCGACCAAAATTCCAAAATCCGCATTTTTGTTCACATCAGTTTTCTGTTGAAATTTTTTGGAGTCGAAAAAATTTTCAGGTTACAGAAAAGTGATGTACTGGAAAATATAAGGCTACTGTAGAAATTCGACAGAGTGATTCCATAATGGGAGCGCGGAACCGCGGCCAAACCCCCCTTTGGGCCGCGGTTCCGCCGCACTATGATCATATCACTGTGTCATTTTCCTCCAGTTGCTTTCTGGGCTAATAATAGGGGTTTTGGAATATTAATTTTGGGCCCAGAATTTCTTGATGTGCTACAGTAATACTTGGGGGCCCACTTGTTAAAATTTGATCGATCGGATATTTAAACACATTATTTCACAGTATTTACATTATATCTGCGACCGTGAATGTCACTTGATCGGTAAATCCTGTCTAACTGCTATAGCCCGGTTAGACGGATTTGCGAACGTGACTTTCACGTTGATGTTCTGTGTATTGCTGTGATGTTGCGGATTGGTCGTGGAGGATAGCCTGGATGCAATGCTAGTACAGTTTTTGTTGTATTATGTACATTTGATATAGCGAGGCGAGCGTCCGACATGTGGACTGCCGTCACTGCCTGTTTGTATTATTATTTTGGGGCACGGCCAGGTTGCGGTCGATGTACCCGTTGTATGTATATTTTACTTTCTGTACTAGGTTTACCCCACGGTGGGGTGCACGGATAGCCGGGTTCTAGAGGGCAACAAGCCCGCATCTCATGGCATTGAGACGGAGGGGGCTTCACTCTAGGATTGGCGGGCTATTCGCCGCACTCGTAGGGGGTACAGGTTGACCCAGGAGGGGTGCCCAAGTTGCCGGATTCCGTGAAGTGCCGGGTGGTCCATTCACGTCGCTGAAGGGGGCTGCCTCGCTTCAGGTTTTGGCGGGTAACTTGCCGCGCCCGTAGGGGTCTAGGATTTCATTGCACAGGCTATCCACACGACCAGGGGAACGTCGGGTTTCAGCGGCTCTGTGAAACCCGGGGATCCCAGATATCTGTATTGTTTCTGTGATGCTGTACATTTCTGTGATGTTGCATTTTATTCACGCCTTGAGCGAATATAATATATTGGTATATATATTAGTAGATGTTGTATATGTTTTGCATCCGCGCTAGTCCAGTCCCCGCTCTGTCGTTAGTTAGCTAACCTAACGGGTAATGACGGGACCCAGTGGCGAATGCGGATGGCATATACGTACGTCATATTATTTTCGTTCTTTGTGGTGTGATCAATTGATGGGACTGCGTTGATTCGGATCAATGCAAGTTAAAAACAAACCTAATCTGATGTTGTTGGAACACTTTTCAAAAAGCTGTTATTGCAAGGACGTTCACTTTTGTTTTGCATCGTGGTATTCAGTTGGAATATCCTGCTCCTCAGTCGACGAGGCAAGGGCCGAGATCCCTTCACCGGGAGTGACCCCTTGGACAGAAGTTTGCGTCAGGGCAATAACTTCACTATAGCCGATTACTTTTGCTTTGCATCGTGGTATTCAGTTGGAATATCCTGCACCTCATTCTACGGGGAAAGAGCCGAGATCCCTTCACCGGGAGTGACCTCTTTAGCAAAGGTTTTCGTCACTATATTTTTATAAAGCTATCCATTCCTTCAACGATATCAAGTTCACTACGTTAAAGGTTTTCGCCAGAAACCATTCGTAGCCCTCCGTCGTTTCATATGGATGGTCAATAGTATTCAAGCTGTGTATGTTGGCCAAAGTCAAGGCACAGTGATTGGTAGCTATTGGGGTATTCATATGCAGCATAGATAGATGCGTTGGTTTGGGACAGTCGTACTGCCATTTTGGCCAAAGTCAAGGGTAGGTACGGGTGGATTCAAATTAACCTGGAGAATGACGGGTAGAACTTGACATGTGACTTATGATATGTTGGCCAAAGTCAAGGTCATAAGAGCATGGGGCAAAAATCACATCGGGAGTTTCAAAAGAACTGAAACTTGCCAGATATGCGCATACCTTCTGGAGTGTGATGACGTGAGCGGATTCCGTCATGTTATCATGCGATGATAGTTGGATCCCGATTCCCACTGATGGGTTGGTTTACTCCTCGGGTGATCCCGACTAATTCTTCTTTCAGGTTTGGAGGAGAATTTGACGGTACAGTGGGAGGTTTCCAGATTAGATAAATTGGTAACCATTCTGATCTAGGTTAGAGTGCACACTGAGTGTTTCTTTTCTCTCTCTCTTTGGCAGCGACCATTGACCCGACCCTAAGACTATGACTCAGTGACCAAAATTAACCGAACTTTCTTAAACACTGGCTTTTGGATTGTCAGAGTTGCAGACCTCATTGCCACTCCTACTTTTACCCTTTTCTCCAGGACACTCCGTATTACTACGAACGTCCATTTCCATTGGACAAAACCATCGTATGGTTATATACGAACTCGAAGGAATTCGAGGATGGTTTCAGGTTCTGGAGAAAACGGATAGGATTATTCAGTTGTCTTTTCCTTTTACCTTCTCTCAAGTTGTGAGTACTCCTTGGTTTAGGAGATAGTACACCTATTATGCAAATTGGATAGTCTTCTTCCAAACCTTAGGCTGGTGCCGAACGGTGGGGAATGAAGAAAACCAATTAGCATAACGATGGTGTACAGAAGGTATTAAGTTAAGACAAAGCAAGGGATTAGTAAGAGGGCAAAGTAAATTGCGACTGCTATTCACGACCAAACCAAGTATTTCATTACCACTCCCACTTCACCTTTGTATTTCTCCAGGACACTCCGTATCACTACGAAGATCCACAGTTTATTGGATACTCCATCGTATGGTTATATACGAACTCGAAAGGAACTTGTTCCAGTTCGGGGATGGATTCTGGTTCAGGAGAAATAGGAATAAGGTTTATTCAGGTGTCTTTTATCTTCACCTTCTCTCGCATTGCGAGTGCTCCTAGGATTAGGACAGTACACCCATTATGCTTATTGGATAGTCTTCTTCCAAACCATAGGCTGGTGCCGAACGGTAGGGAAGGAAGAAAACCATTTGGCCTAAAGGGGTGTGCAGAAGGTAATGACTAAAGACATATAAAGGGATTTGGAGAGGTGGCAAAGAATTACACGGTTACAAGTTGTGAATCTGGAAGAGGCATTACTAGGAATACTGGGATACCCCATCGAAACATTTCAATGTTTCAGTTTCACTGTGTACTGTTAAAAGAAAACTGATTTCCCAATTAAGACACTTGCTCCAGGGTATGTATTTACCAGGTATGATTCTCACATCTGTATGGTTTTACAGATGATGAGTGGGAGTAAGTTATTTGGAATTAGGTGATCATCCTCATTATATCGGGATTCGTTGTAATCGGTGATATTTGAGGAAGTCACCTGGGTTGTTTGCCAGTCGGCA
This sequence comes from Agapanthus africanus, assembly GCA_030015575.1. Classification (NCBI taxonomy): domain Eukaryota; kingdom Viridiplantae; phylum Streptophyta; class Magnoliopsida; order Asparagales; family Amaryllidaceae; genus Agapanthus; species Agapanthus africanus. Next base: position 637,680,891 of record CM057337.1, read on the forward strand.
AATATTTGGTTTTGAATATCCGCTGTCATGCACCAATTTCAAATTGATATATCTGTACGTCTATTTTCATAGAGTGAGATATACCTTTTTGAAATTATGTCTACGACATTTACCTATATCAGTGGATGGTTAGGTAAGGAGCATTAAACAGCGGTGTAATTCTTCTTAACCATAAGTACAGTTTTCAACCTACGACACACAGTGAATGAGTTTTCAGACTCAAGGGACTTATACAGAGTATTGTATGTTGTCCAGGGTCCATCAGGACAGAGGGGTTGGTCCTCGTACTATATTCGGTTTACTTATGACTTCTCTAGTTTTTAGACAGGTGTTTCGTAGGAAACACAGGGTCCGAATTTTGAGAAGTTATAGGTATTTGAATAGAGTAGAGAACCAGGTGTAGCAAGTATCGGGATTCTTCAAAATGATCGAAGATGTAGATACTTGTCAATGGTATTCAGTTGATAGTAGTGATTAAGAGAACTTGCTTCTCTTTCAGGTTACTCATAATTGGAAGCATTCCTAAGTTGAGTAACGCTGATCGGCCTCCTTCCATTAAGTTGACATGCACTGGAGACAGCTGCATGATTTGAATCTGGTTCAATTAAATCAGTGCCTCTGGTTCTATATTGGATATAGAACAGTTCATATCTTAACGATGTTAAGGTACGGGGAGTTGTCCGGTTTATGATTAAAACCAGACACTGGACAACTCAAGGCACGTTTCTGTAATGGCTGTTTGTGGGTTGACCCAGGCTATGACGAGGGTTGACTTTCTACCATCTGGAAGATCAATAGCGATATTGTTCTAAACTCGCCACAGTTTTATTAAAAATGGATTTTTTCAGAAAACAGTAGTGGGAGTATGGTAGAACTGGAAGTAATTCCAGAACCACAAACGATTACTGAAGATTTCATAGGAACCTAAAGATTCAATCTGGTTTGACATTCCATTGGCCACTCCGCAGATAAGGGGGTAACTTCAGGCACCCGAGAGGTACTCCGGTAGCCTCAAGGACGGTGACAGGGAAGTTCTTGTTTACCCACATTTGCCATTGCTGTTGTTCCAGACCGTGAGACCCGGCAGGAGAATGAGTATAGCGTCGTTCTAAACTAGCTTTAGAAGTGTACGTCTATATGACTCTGCCAGAGGGTTATCGTAGTCAGTGGGAGCAGCGGAAGCATTCGTGGACAGGTAGCTTATGTCTATTTATAGACTAAAGCAGATATGGCGGAGATAGATCATCCATTTCTGATGTGACAGTCATAGGTTTGACTTCATCAGAATAGGGGATGGATCTGTTAAGAAGGTAGTAGGGTGTGATGTCATGGTATTTGGATGACATACACTGAATAGGAAAAGAAACTCCTATACTACGATCGGTTATACTTTGGTCGTCACACAGTGGTTTCTCCATATGGGACTTGGACATTATATCAGACATACTGGTTACTAGATCTATGGTTTTAGATCTAGATTTGGGTGGTTTCCCAATCAGGGTACTTAGACAGCATTCTAAGAGTATTTAGAATGGACGACTCCTGGCACGGTGGTGTACCTGCAGGTGATGGAGTCACCCTCTCTAAAGGTGTCTTACAGACTAATTTGGAGAGGGATATGCATGTTTGGCAGATCACTTGCTTAGGCAATTGAGTCAATCATGAGATGTCAAGTACCACACCAGATGTTGTTCTTGCACTAGATGCAATAAGTTGATATTGATCCAATCCTGGAGAAACAGTTGGAAGCAGTTTTAGAACATAAGTGGATGTTCTAGGGATATGATAACGACAGCCTCATTCGGGAGACAGTTATCATTCCAGGCTTCCAAGGTGACTTGGACGACAGGGAGGTTGTCAGAGTTATAGTTTTCCTTCTGACGAGGGGCAGTATTTTGGACAGGTGGTCCAAGGCAATACTGAGGGAGGCATGGCGCAGGATACTGATTAAGTTCAGTTGACGATACAGTCTAAAAAGTTTGGATTTGGAGTTCATTTATGAGCTAAGTCCCATCAGACATCCAGACATATTCTAAGACAGGTATTGCTCATTTCGGGAGATGGCTTTCTCCGCGAACTTAAGATATAGAGAGACATAGAAAGGAACATCAAGACGGATCCACTCACTAAGGCTATTCCTCGAACGGAATAGTTTCGCAAACGAGATTTGTGAGACTGACAAGTAAAGGAGTTGGGTGTTCGGTATCACACGGGCTGTGAGTATGCAACATCGCAATAATTAGCCTTGAGTGCAAGTGGGAGATTGTTGGAGATAGTGCCCTCAGAGTCAATTATTAGATCACAAGCACGTGATTGCAATGATTGAGAGAGGACCTATCCCAATAGGACAGTCTTACTCGAGATGATAGTATGCTATCTGGTTTAACTTTATCATTGTGTACTGCTTAGGTGACCTGACAGGTCGCTATTACACGTTGATAGAGCCCCTAGGATTCTTGCTTGACCACCAGCAGTATGAGGGCGATCATATAAGTGGGAGCTGGGGGTCTATAAGCACATCCTTAAAAGGTCCCTAGTCGTGAGAGTTTCGAGACAGGGCATCGATTCTCCAGAGTAGACTAGTGTATACAGTCGAGACCCCGACGAGGGGCGGTGGCCGGTCTCACAAGCCATTGGTGTCAGTTGGATCACCTAAGATGTATACAGGTGCTCATTGGGTTATGAGTACACCGGACAGGACTCGCCGGGAACATGCTAGTTGGTCATATACCAGACGTCAGATGGCAGTTCCCTGGTGACATGTGTACAGGTTAGTTCATCGACCTGAGGATCGTCATTTGTCTCGTGTGAGTTCCCACTGTACTTTGATTACTACCCTACCACGCTCAAAGGAGACGTGCAAACAGGTTTTAGTTGGGTACAGTCCCGAGCCACATGGAGGCAGTGAGCGTATCTTCAGGGGTTCGTCTCTCCCGGTATTGGGGGTGAGGTCGCGCTGTGTCTAGGAGAGCCATTACACAAAGCCCTCAGCCGAGGCAAGGAGATTTACTGGTAGGTATTCCAGTAGTATCTCAGGGTGTTCTGGGCTACACTCCGACACGACTTGTACCGCTTTTGGGGGTCTGACTTTACCAACCCCCTAGGCCCGCCATGCGATGCTCATAGACGAACGGACCGGACTGTATGGATATTGTCACTGACAGGCTCAGTAGGGTGTCAGGCTGAGTTCGCTCACAGACGTCCCTTTTGGTCAATACCTGGTAGCCCGTTATGTATTGGCCTATACCTCTAACGTGCTAGTGGTTAAATCCACAACCAAGGTGTTGACGAGTCTTTAGAGTCCCCCACATTCAGTTACTCAAGCTTTCGGGCGAAAAGCTGTAGAGGCCGTATGAAGATATGGTAAGGTCCGATCAGATACGTGCGGTATTGCACGGATCGGGATCAGACAGTTTGTACTATAAGCCGTATGGGTATATGGCAGGGTTCGATCAGATACGTGAGGTATTGTACGGATCAGGATCGGACGGATATTACTAGCCGGCTTTGGTTTAAGCCGGATCCTAGTATAGTACAGTGTAGATTTGTCTCATTGCATTTGTATTTCGGTCGGAATACAAATGCGGGTGTGTATACACAGTATTGGGGTTTTCCTGTAATTTATTATAGGACCAGTTTTCTGGAGTTGCCAGTTTGCTTTCCGTTTCGGCCAATTTCCTTTGTATCATTCATTGGCCGAAGATTGGTGGAGGAGGGCTTATTTGCATTTGTGCAAATAAGCTTTTGTGGAGGGGGTCTTTGCATTTTGTTGTATCATGATACTTGCACCATCATTGCTTGACTTTCTTGACTTCATAACCTCATCATGGCTTGACTTTAGATGTGATGATGGGAGATGATATGGTTGTTGAGTGTTGGTGTTTCTTGTGATCATTTTCTTGTTATCATTGTAACCTTCTCTCTCTTTCTTGTATGATGGGGGCTTGTTCCTTTTTGATTCACTCACTCTCATTCTCATTCTCTCCACCACAATAGCTTGGCCGGCCACTTCATGAAGTGGGCTGTCCAAATTTAGTGTGGGAATTTTTTGCTCCTTTCATGCTACAAAATTCCCATGTTCATCCCCAAAAAGACTTGTATCATCTCCTCCACCAAAAGGCAAATTCCATAACCCCAAATGAGACTTGCTCACTATAGATTCTACAGCAAACCTTGGGCACGTCGACTAGCCAGCTTCGTGCCCGAGTTGCCTCGGCATTGAGGTGGGAGCCCGTAAAAGATGTAGGCGATGTGGTGCACTTCTGGCGACGAGGTGGAGACAGGACATTCCGTGAGAGATCGGGACGAGGACGAGAAGATCGGAGGACTCGGATCAGTCGGTATATCTCTATTCCCTATCTTGTAGTTAGCTAGGACTAGTTAATGGTTCGATCCGGATTTTAGTGCGTGGTGGTGTCGGTTTGCTAGTTTGCAAAATTAAAGTTTATCACCGTTTCCGCATTTGGCCATCGGTTTGACGGCCGGGGCGCCGCCGTGCACTTACAAAATGTGCCCTTACAAGCGAACACTCTAAAGCACTCGAGATCGACTCAAAGGCAGTTTCTTAACCCAAAACATTCAGTACGTAATTTTCTAACTCTTTTATTGAATCCGACACCTTCCACTATATCGATCTTCTGCAGGATTCTTCTCAAATTCATCGCAAAAACAAAGAGAACTAACCCGTATTTGGTTGCAGCACCTAAGCTTAATTGAGAAAGAATTGTGTGATGACAACTAACCCATAAGATAAGGCAAGAGATTTCATCACTCTTTTCTTAGCCCACAAATCACAAAACTGCATGCTACATTCACCTAGTAATTTTAAAATCAATTAGAACTTAGCCTTTATAGATTCGGACTTAGTAGGGCAAGTTAATTGTATTTAGAATCTTACTTAATGGTGTACTATTCCAAGGGGTGTCTAGGCAAGTAGAGAGTGAAGATTACTCTATATTAAGGAACTTCACGAAAGCGTTGGACAACCTCCATGATCTCTGCACTTACCTGGTTTCTAGATTAGTATAATCAAGGGTTTGATTCTCGGTACAATTTTACTTCATTAATCAGGTTCTTGAGCAGGTCTAGTTGATTTTAGCAAAACATAGACTACCATGGGTATGATATTCTTTTCTTTTGTGATTTTTGTGAATATTATAGATATGGGTAACACACATTTTAAATTGATTCTTTACGATCCATATTCTTTTCTTAATACACATCCCCAATTCTTTTGTTCCAATTGTCAAGATTCTTCATACACTCTCGAAAACTGGCCGTTCTTAGGGTGTAACTAACCGTGCCAGAATGTTAATATTGGTCCGCCACATAACGCTTTTGAACCCAATCTCACTTCAAATTTAGAGCAATTAATTGAGAATTTAGAGAAAGTGGTTAACCAAATGCTTGTTTACGCATCGCCATCATCACAACCCTCTTTTTCTGAAATAACTTTCACATCTATAGGGTTTGATAGTGAGATAAATGTTAGGTTGACCATTTTAGAGAAGAGTTTAGAAGTGATGATCGCAGTCGAGAATCAAACGGTTTCGATACTAGCCATATTCATACAACAATCTGATCAATTTTTTCACGCTCAATCACAATCATTGGCTAGAATCAACAAACAAGTGAAACAATTAGCTGTAAGATTCTCGGGAGTGAACACAATCAAACTGAAACCAATAATAGAGAAATCTTTCAGGAAGAAAGTCAACTGAGTAAGATACATGATCATACAATTTTTGATGATTTCATAGATGATGATGAAAATATAATGATTGAATTGACTGAGTGTTATAGTGACGAGCGAGAAAAATTCCTTTGAGTCAGTCTAACACCAACCTTCAGGTATTAATTTGACCACCAACGACTTGTGGCCTTGAGAATGATTTAACTGATGAAATACCTAACGATGAGATTCTTGTACCGACAAATTATAGCGAGAAATTTTTGTAGAAGACTTATGACTTTGATGGGTATGATGTTGATATACCGTTCGACGAAATTTCTGATAAGGAACCTACGACTCTAGTTTTACCGATTGATAAAATTTTTGAAATTTTTTAAAAGTGGGAACCTACATTTTTGGATGACATTGACCTACCCATAAGTGAATTTGATGAGGAAGAACTTGAATTAAGAGATGAGAGCTATGATGGTATTGCTAAGAATACGATTGTCGAGAAGTATTGAGAGAAAGTTAATTTTGACAAATATTCTTTCACGCCGAGTTTTGAGAAGATTTATGTGGATGAGCTTGATATTCTTAATAAGTTTGAATCACGATTACTTTGGGAACATCCTAGGGACCTCTTCTTTGTTGAATTTTTTGAGAATGAACTCCAGTTTTTAGACGAACCTGACTATAAAACTCAACATATGATTCTTGAAAATAGAATTCATCCAGGCAATATTTCTTTAACTCCTTCAATATTTCGTCTTCATTTTCAACGTTTTATGATCCCTCCATTCATACACACATGCCCGACACTAACATCTAACCATAACACTAACATTTTCTTTTTCATTTTCATATACTATTTGTTTTGCCACCCTGATTTTACATTGACAAAATTTTTGAATGGCCGGTACTAATTTGTAGACTAATAAAATCTCCTAACCATTTACTACTGTAATTAGTTTTTTCTTAGTTCTTAGGTTTCTTTTTGCTAAATTGTGAATAAAAGCTCACCCTATATGTTTCAGTCTAGCAACCGGAAATGGGCCCGCCGATGAGGACATCGTCAAGAATAAGTTTAGGGGTGAGAATGGAGGTAGTCTCTTGTGTATATCATGTAGTTGAATTTGCATATTTTCTACAGTACTTCCATTCTTGTATTTTTCCCTTTATTTTGCATGTTTAATTTCCGCAATGCATCATATTTAAATTCCACAGTACATTGATATTTAAAAAAAATTCCAAAAAAAAATCCAAAAAACCTTAAAACCCATAAAAATTTGAAAAATTTACCAAGAAATATAAAACTTTTTCGTCAAGTTAGCTAGTGGGAAAACTTAGACTCAAAATCGACGGTTGAGATTGATATGTTAAAAACAACTAAATTCTATGATTAGAAATTGAAAACCCGAAGAATAACCCTCCTTGAGTTTAACGGTAGCAAATATACGTCTTTGCATTACACTAAACGTGTCGTGAGTTTTAAGAATTAGATGATAAGTTTGAAATGTCTTCAAAAACACAATAAAAGATGTGCATACTAGATAGTCTAAACCACTGAAGAGTGCCAAAAATCGTAAAAAATGCGCATAGTAAGTCGTCTAAACTAGTGAAGGGTGCCAACAAAAAAATATGCGAATAAGTCTTGGTTGCGCGAATATGAAGCCTTCGGGGTGTCACCTGGTGCCCTAAAATCATATGGTTTGTGAGTCATCGGCCAAATGTTTGTTATGAAATGACCAAGACTTTAATTCGAAAATTTTGAAACAAACCGACTCTATTGCACGAGCACGTAAAGACGTATATGAGCTTAAGTTAAATTAAGAGTGAGGTGTGAAAAATAAGAGTTGGATATTTCTAATTTAGAATGATAGAATTTCTAACTTAGATACCGAACCTTAGGATTAGAGTCAACGGTTAATTCACGAAGCTAGCTTGACAGGATTTTGTGGGTGTAATCCGCTGAAAACACTTAGGAGACAACACTCATCCTCTAGGATAACCTAGAGCTTTAACGGTTTGTTATGCATGCTCAGTGCAATCGCATTTCCTGCGAAAGTGAGATTAGCATTTTGAAAATAAGTTTTGCTCGAGGATGAGCAAAAGTTATGTTTGGGGGTATTTGTTCATCACGAATAATTGCATTTAATACTGGCGATTCTGTATCATTTTGTTAATAAACAAGTGTTATTAATCCATGAATGCTACATAAGTATAGGTTTCAGGTTTCAGGGAAATTAAGATGAAAACAAGGTACATTTTGCACAGTTACGACAAATTCGGGCCAAAACTGCAACCGGACGGACAAATGATCAAAATACGAGTTTTTGCAACAAAAATAAATCTGCAACATGACATAACAAGTGGGCATACAAGTGGGCACATAAGTGGAAACAAATATCTATAATTAGTGCAATGATCATCGGAAAAGTTATGATGTGATGTGCACTTTTGAGATAGAAAAAATCATCATCTTAGACTTTTAAACACCGGAGTGAAAATGAGACGGATTTAGAAGAAAAGAAATATTCCAAAAATCAAATAAGGAGTTTAAAAGATTATGGCAGGAAGCTAGAGCCTAGAACCCATGCTCTGTCCGACCAAAAATTACTCTTGGTCAACCTGGTCGGCCCCACCTTGACCAATTTGGCTCGTGCTCTCACCCTATCCCCATTAGTGTTCAATTTAGCCTCTGAGATATACCCTTTTGTCTGTGGAAACTTCTATATATAACAAATCAGTGAATAGTATGAGGGGTTGGTTTTTGTGTTGGATTTTGGGGTGTGTAATGTATGATTGCTTCTTCTTCTTTTCTCTTGAAGCTTTCATTTGAAAGCTCCATTTAGAAGGTTGAAGTTGTAATCTAATCTTATAGCTCAATTCCTTCCAATTGTTAATAACACTTGAACTCTTTTGTTTTAGTTTATTTGCTTCAATTTCTTTGCTTATTCTTTGTTCATGCTTTTTTATTTATCTTTTGTTATTTTGTTATTATGATTGAGTAGTTTTTTGGATATAGTGATGATAAGAAATGGTGATGAATGGTAAAACCTTCCTCCATTCTCTTTTGATTGTTTGTTATGCTTAAATTTGATTGTAATTTTAAGATTGTATAATGGCATTTGTTTGATAGGGTATGTAGTTTTCCATGGTTACTTGGTAACCTTTTACCCTATACCTTATTCTCTCAATTCATTTATGATGCAATATTAAAATTAGAATCAATATTTAGTTTTAAACTTGCTAAGTTGTTTAGATGGGGTATGATGCTTGATGGTTGTTTGACATTCTTCCTTAAGCATATATCCTATACCATCATCTACCTACTTAGCAAATTTAATGCTAAGCTGCTTCTTAAGAAGTATTCGTTTTATCTCATATTGTAATTTTGTTTGTATTGATGGTTTATACTTTGCAGTCCGCTTTGATACGCCATACTTCATAATCGGTTATAACATGAGAAAGGAACACTCATGATCCAGAGAGAGGAGAAGATATTGCCACAACCCATGCATCTGAACCGGAGCCACGTCTCCTTTCACCTTTTCTTATAACTTTGTATTTCTTAAAACGTGACATAACAAACCAAGCCCATATTTGTCTTTCTTTGAACTTGTCATAACAACACTTAATCTCCAATTCCGTATAGATCGACATGTACTTACTGGCTAGCTACAACAAGCCGTGCAGTTGCGGTTATAAATATTTTAAAACGAGACCTAGCTCGTATGCGCCGATTTTCGACTTAACTCATTCTTTTTAAATAAAAGCGTGCGCGGGCCTAATCTCAACATTATTTCTTCATATATTTGGTTTTTTATAGACTTACACTTTTACATCTTGTTCCTTGGGTTTTATAATTTTGGATTTTTGCCCATTCTTTTATACATGTACATACTTTTTGCACAACAGCCCTTGGGCTTTATAAAATTTAGGCTTTTTATCCATTTTTTTAACATTTATTCATTACTAAATTACATGTTATATTATATTAATCGTTTACATTTTCTCTCTTTTTGGGGGCATGGACCGGCCCTTACGGTTGAGCTCGGGCCGGGCTTAGGCCCACATGACTTGGTTCGGACTTAGGCCCGCATGACTTTGACTTTGGCCATAAAGTGTCATTTTTTGACGCAACACAATATATACTTGAAAACTATATATACAAAAATAAAATAAAAATCAGCATATGTCAGGTTAAAAGTACATCAGCAGCAAAATCAGCACAATCATATCTAAGTGTTCGTCTCCAAGGACAGTTCACTACAGATCTCATATGCCATTAAAGACCTGGCATATTTAGCACTCATCAATACACTGCTTGTCGATCCACATTCGCTCTCTTGTAGAGAAACGCTCGACCGATCAAGCTTTGTACTCCAAGGATCCCCGCCACCTCTTGCAACACTTTTCGATCCGTCTACTGACGGCCTCTGTTTCATTGGCGGCCTCTCACTCGAGTCCGATCTTTGCCTCGGTGCGCTGTGAGACCGTGCCTTCGCCTTTGAGGACTCTGTGTTCGCCATGTAGCGGGACACGGCTGCAGGCGATTTGGATATTTGAAATGGGATGCTCTCTGATAAGTTGATGGACTCTGCGAAGTGCCCGCTGCATGCGCGGGGGCTTCGGAGAGTTGAGGTTGATCGAGCCGGGGAGGAGTCTCGGTTATAGGGGTCTCGCCTATAGGGTGTGCTGGTTTCGGAATAGGTTGTGAGGTTGTGGTCTCTTCGTCCGGGTTGGATGTATGAATAGTTGTTATTCCTGCTCTTTGAACTTCCTTTCTGTTTGCCGAGGTCCATTTCGACGATCTTGATGTTCTCCTCCATTTCCTACATCCACCACAAACTAGATTTTAAGCATGTGCGGTGCGCGGAGTATTGGAATAGAAAGAAATGGTTAGCGAGTTGAACTTGACATGAAATTTTCTTCTTTTATTTCTTTAACTCCGGTACAAGAGAGAAAAATCTAAGTCATTAAACAATTTGGATTGGATTATAATAACAGAGATGAAGAATTTTGAAACAAAAGCGGTAACTAACCCCCTTACCCCATCCCCACGCCCCATTTTTTTCTTTTTATATAGCCAACAACTTGTAACTTGAAATAAAAGTTCTACCGCAAGAGCTATGCTTCTTTTTATAAGATTCTCTTCTTGACAATGCAGCACGTGCATGAAAGGATATAGATAATGGTTAATTTGGATCATGAGACCCACGGCATTGTCCTGTCAAGGCAAAGGGTTTTGCTTTTATGTGATGTCGGTAAAATCTAAGTCATTTTATATTATACTAATTATAATTTCATATATGTAACACCCTTCATCTAAACCTAGCCCAACGGTTTACTGAATTATTAGCAACCAACACCTTTGAGTGCTTCTTAAATCATATCAGGACTGAACCTTGGGCTCCAAGTGATAACTAACCGGTTAGGGCATTATAAGGGTTGGATGTGATATAGATGAAGGGTCTTATATGCAACTAACCCTTTCTTCAATACTTGTACTACCAGAAATCCAATTACTTACAAAAGATTGGCGTGACCGGGCTTCTTGTGGCGATCTCCGATGAATGTTTTGCCTGTGAATTGGCATGGCATGTGCTTCTTCAAGCATCCGAAGCCGCTGCATTCGGGCTCTGGCTTGCTCTATCACTATCGCCTGCATGCTTCGGAGAGTCGCGGTGGCTTGCCTCCTCACAAGGTGACCTCTTATCAGAGCTTGAAACTTAACTATCCCTTTTAGAGCACATAAAGCTTTTCTTGCCTGTAACAGATATTTAGTTTTTGCTGTTAACTGATTGATATCATAATGCATTATCAAAATTTCCATAATAACAGGGAACCATTTTATTTTCTTTTCTATTGCAGTAAACCCAGTTACTTATTTTTTTTACTTCTTTACCATTTTCCAGAATTACCCTCACTGTTTCTACTTTATTGTTATCATCCGATAGGGTAATTTTGAAAGGTGAAGCGATAAATATAAAAATACTTGGAATGTTCTGAGATAAAATGCAGGTTCTTAAGAGTCAAGAAATCTTCTTGTAACTGATATTTGGCAGGACATGCATGCTATTGAAAGCTGTCTCTTTTTTCTTTCCCGTCCCGATGCATTACACAAGACATCCAGAATAATTTCTTTCTCGGGTGAGAAACCGTACCAGGTAAGATCTAAACACGGACTGGATCTTGACGGCAGCCTCCTCCTCAACAGCCTCCGCTGCTCTATCCGTCAACCGAATCATCGCAGCCTCCTCGACGGGGACGGTCGTCACGGCCACCTCCGCATTCTGCCTCCTCTTCTGTTCCAAACGCTCCGGCTTCAAGAAGCCGCGAGCACGCACGGCCTTCTGCTCCATGACAGGCGTTGTCCCGGTCACCGATCTCCGGAAGCTCCATCTCTTCTTCTCCTGCATTGGCGGGCCGCCCATCGTCATCGGCCCCGACCGTGATTCGAGTAAAAATCTATCCTCTTTCTTCTCCTTCTTCTTGCCACTCAACAAGTGGCTCAGCCATTTGGTTGCTTTCCCCATTGTGCTCTCAATATTAATGCTTCAAAATCTAATGATGCAAGTTTGGGGTTATATATATATATATATATATATATATATATATATATATTGGAAAGGGTATTGGGGAAAGAGGCCTGCAGAGGGATTTCCACAGACAGCCATTTGCCAGAGACTGGTAGATTTGTGCACAGGGGGGCTTAATTACTTGGTTATAAATTTAAATTAATTGATGAGAGGTACTTGTTTATTTTAAAATTTGTGGGAATCAATGAGGAGGGTGATAAAATAGTTGTGTTGGGGCAATGGAAAGTTGCCGGCTGAAGGAAGTGTCGCAGTTGTTGATAGCAACAGGTGCATGTGGAGAGCCTGCAATTTGGGGCCACTTTAAGGGTCTCATTTGGCAAGATGCATATGCTTGTGTACATAATTTTTTTTTTTTTTTAGTAACTGGATTGAACTTGAAGCTGAAGGGGTCCCTCTCCCTCTCCCTCTCCCTCTCCCTTTGATTGTTTCTCTTTCCCTTCTGTTCTTTTCTGGGCAGTAGGAGTACAGAAGAGGATAAATTATTTCATTCAACGGGGTGCAATGCCTCAAGAAGGAAAAAAGAATGGAAACAGCTTTGTGCCGTTTACACTTCTATTCTTTTTTTCCTTCTCATTATCAGATGCATGCACTCGGTAGACAGAAGAATTTTTCACAAGAGACAGGTTTCTCTTATATTGGTGAAAAAAGTCAATTTACCATAACTTATTTTTGATAATCAATATCGTCTATCTTTATCCCCATAGCCTATATATCATATGTATATTGGTTTCCATGGGACCATACATTTTTATCGATGATTCGGACATGGCGTTATCGGTGAACCGTTGAATTTGTGACCCTCCGAGCAGGTCTCGAGATCATATAATTTTGCATTCATATATTAGAATATGTTGATCAAGACTACGGTTGCTGATAATTAATAAAGTTTATAGATTGTTGATTTCTTTTAATTATTGACCCCAACAGTTTTCTCTCCAAGGCATTGACCCCAACGTTCCTCTATTTTAAAAATGAAGAATGTTTATTTTAATAGGATGCATGTTTACGGATAAAAGCGAGAGTCTATGTACAACTTTTAAGGCACTGTCCTGAGATATTTAGCACTACGTTATATGGAAATTACCCTTGTATTATTTGCTTCATTGCTTGTGAAGAATCAATTTTGATTTAGACATTTATAATAATAATAAAAAAGAAAGAGACCGTCTTCATAATTCTATTTGCTTGTAATAATCAATTTTGATTTAGACATCAAAAAAGAAAAAGACCGCCGTCCGGAGATTTTTGTCTTAATTTCATGTGCTTTTCTCATCTACATTTGTTTATGGCATATTTTAGAAAGCATTGCATAGACAATGGTCTCTACTCAATCATTCAGTGTATAAGAAAAAGCATTGCATAGACAATGGTCTCTACTCAATCATTCAGTGTATAAGAAGACATGTCCACGCCCTGCTGAAATAATAAACTTGATTAATTGAGAGTTGTTAGGAATTTTAAGAGTCGGAGATTCCAAGAGTCATATGCTTTAAATATTGTTGTTAGGAATTTTAAGAGTCATATGGTTTAATTGTTGTTGTTATGAACCATAAGTAAGATGAAGAGTCAAGGTGAAGGGTCATGTAACCACTATATATAAGTGGGTTGAGTAATGAGAAATGTAAGCCAAACAGAAAGAAATATTAATGCAAAATTCACTTTCTCTTATCCATATTCTCCACTTTAATATCTTTTCTCATTTAATTGTTATCAAAGTCGTATCAGAGCACGGTTGAGAAGATGAATGCTAATATCAATTTTTCGTTTGTTGCTCCTCGTCTTATGAAGGAAAATTATGAGAATTGGTGTATCCAAATGAAGGCGTTGTTGGGACCTATAAATTATTAGGATATTGTTGTGAGTAGCTATGATAGGCCTCAAGACGACGGCCCGAAGAGATTCCCTTCGTGAAATGAGCAAGAAAAACAGTAGAGCTCTCTACTTTATTTATCAAGGACTTGATGAATCGGCTTTCGAGAAAATTTCAAATTCGAGAAAATTTCAAATTCGACGAGTTCGACAAAAGCGTAGAAGAAACTTCAAAACTCCTATAAAGCGGTTGAGAAGGTGAAGAAGGTTCAGCTTCAAACACTTCGAAAGGAGTTCGAAAATTTAGAGACGGAGAACAAAATTTAGAGACGGAGAACAGTGAAATAGTATCAGACTATTTCACAAGAGTTTTGACCATTGTGAATCAACTTTGAAGAAATAGCGAGAAAATTGGAGGTGTTTGTGTGGTGGAGAAGATATTTCGGTCACTTTGTTCGAAATTAGATTATATTGTGTGTGCTATTGAAGAGTCCAAAGATTTAGACACAATAACAATCGACGAGCTCATGGGTTCCTTAAATGCCCACGAGAAAAGATTTGGCAAGAGGCAAGAGTCGGTGGCAAAAGCTCTTCAAGCAAAACTTAATTTGAAGAATTCTCAAGAAGACTCGAAAGAAAGAAGCCATGGTGGTCAAGACCATTGAGAGGCTCGAGGTTGAGGTCGAGGCCGTGGCCGAGGAGGCTATGGTCGAGAAGATCACAAGAATTTGGAAGAAAAAGATTGAAATTAAAGATTCAATGGAGGCTGGGGTCGAGGAAGATTCAATGATGGCCAAGATAAATCTCAAATTCAATGTTTTAATTGCAACAAGTATGGTCATTATACTTTCAATTGTTGAAGTCCTAGCCAAGTCGAGGAAAAAGCAAATTATGCCGAGAAAGAAGATGAGGAAGATAATGTTCTTCTTTTAGCACTTAAAGGAGATGAAGATAAAGAAGATGTGTGATACCTCGACACCGGTGTTAGCAATCACATGTGTGGAAAAAGAAACATATTTGTCGATATGGATGAATCGGTGAATGGCCAAGTAACTTTCGGACATTCATCGAAAGTTCCAGTTAAGAGTAAAGATAAAATTCTTATTCACCTTAAGAATGGAGAAAATCAATTTATTTCAAATGATTATTATGTGCCAAATATGAAAAGCGATATCTTAAATTTGGGGCAACTCTTAGAAAAAAGGCTACATTGTTCATATGAAAGATCATAGTCTTCTTCTTAGAGATCAAAAGAATAGATTAATTGCAAATGTATAAATGTCAAAAAATAAAATGTTCATCCTTAACTTTCAAAATGAAGATGTGAAATGCCTGAAGACGAACATCAATGATCCATCATAGCTGTGCCACTTAAGATTCGGGCATCTTAATTTTGATAGTCTTCAAACATTAGTAAACCAACAAATGGTGAGAGGACCGCGATCATTCAAAGCAACTTTGTGAATAATGTCTTGTTGGAAAGCATCACCGAGCTAGCTTCCCTAAAGAAACTTCATTTCATGCATCAAAACCACTTCAACTTGTGCATACGGATGTGTGTGGGCCAATCACACCTATCTCATTCGGTGAGAACAAATATTTTCTTAATTTTATCGATGACTTTAGTATAAAAACTTAGGTGTATTTTCTGAAAATTAAGTCCGATATATTTAATATGTTTAAGAGATTTAAAGCTAATGTAGAAAAACCCATAACTTATGGGCTAGTTGGTTGTATCATGGGTGTGCGGGGTGGGAGGTTTCGTGTTCGAGCCCCCACACGCACAGAGTATTTCCCTCTTCTCCCTTTCTTTCTTTAATTAAGTGCGCACGCCCAGGTTCGATCCTGGACGCGTGTGGGTGTGTGTGTCATAGGACCCCCTGGGCTAGCCAGGAGTGCTCGGTTGTTAAAAAATCTAATGTAGAAAAAGAAAGTGATTATTATGTTAAGGCTATCTGGTCAGATCGAGACGGTGAGTTCACTTCAAAGGATTTCGAAGCATGTTGTGAATAAAATGGCATTCAACACTTCCTCACAGCTCCTTCCTCACCTCAACAAAATGGAGTTGCCGAGAGAAAGAACAGAACAATTTTGGATATGGTAAGATGCATGCTAAATAACAAGAAAATGCCTAAAATATTTTGGGCTAAAACAGTTACTTGTGCCATCTACATCCTGAACCTGTACCCTACCCACGTCTTCCATAACATCAGCAAGAAATTTGGACCGGTTACAAGCCCAATGCGAGACACTTCAAAGTGTTTGGGAGTATTGCTTATACTCACGTTCCTGATTAGAAAAGAAAGAAACTGGATGATAGAAGCGTTCCATTTGTATTCGTTGGTTATGATTTGAGAACCAAAAGATACAAATTATATGATCCTTGTAGCAAGAAGCTTGTTATTAATCGAGATGTGCATTTTGACGAGGAAAAATCATGGGAATGGTGAAAGTAGATCCTAGCACCTCTACTGGGGTTTTAACAATATCAAGTATGCAATTTTAAAAATTCTAGAGGGCTAAATTTACGAGCTAGGATCAAACTAAAGGTTTAGAGTTTATAAGAAAGCAAAATGAGTTAAACAAAGTGATGAAGAAGCTACAAGCTTTGGAGCCAAGTCCTCCACTTTTTAAGCTCCTTGTAGTAGTCCCTTAAACTCCTTCTAGAGCTCCACTTGAAGAGATGAACTAGCTTTCTCGAAATCTTCTTTATCGAAGATGATCCATCTTGAGACTACTCTAATTCAAACTCGCACTTCACTAATCAAACTATTAGTGAAGTGAACAACCTAAACTAATTTGCTAGAATGGTTTAGGTTGATAAAGTAGGGTTTTTGCTCACTAAACTTTCTTTTTTTCACTCTTAGATGAATAGTGATTCAAGAAGAGATGAAGATGATGATGAGAATGAGCTTGTGTTGTGAGAATAAGATCTAGAATTGATAAACTTATATGAATTATCAAGAAAAGAGAAAATGAGTCATGGTTGCTAGCAAGTTCTCAACTAATGACGCATTCTTTCTTTTCTAATTCAAATAAGATGTCATTATCCTCTTATCCTTAGCACAATATAATTCTCATATACACAACTCTTGTGTATAATCAACCATTGCAAATATATATATATATATATATATATATATATATATATAAAGATGAAAAATTAAAGTGAGCATAATATTAGTTAATATATAAATATATCAAATTATTAAATCAACACTTGATTTAATAATCCAGTTATATCAAATATGATCCGGTTAATACCAAATAACGCTATATTAGAATATAGTGTCATATATCTGTATTTAATCAAGTTCCCGCACATATTTTCATACATGCCCTACTTCGTTTCGCTTGAGCTAGGAAATCTCTATGTGGGACTCTAAAGATTCGCTAATACGCTGGCAGTAGATAATGATCATATCAAACACTTATAAGAACGTCAGCGGTACTAGCTGCACGTAATAGCTACCCAGGTATTGAACGAATATAAGATCAACAAGTAAGCTTGTCCAAACTCCCGCAGAGCCTATAAGCAACACTTACCGTACATCCGGTCTCTTCATATGATATGTTGCATACCGAGTTTGGGGGGTGGAATCGTCAGACCCCAATAACTCAATAAGTTATGCTGATGTGTGGCCTATAACCAATCGAGAAACTACTGATAACACTTATCAGTAAATCTCATCAGCCCTGACCATGGACTTGCAGTTATAGCTAATCGCGCATAGCACAACATCAACTCCCAATACCGGGAGAGACGAAACCCCTCCTATCGCTTACTGCTTCCATGTGACTCGGGACTGTACCCAACTACCACTTGTTTGCACGAGTCAGTAAAGCCGTGGTAGGGAGATAATCAAAGTATAGTGGGAACCATACAAGACACTATGACGATCTCGCGTCTACAGACTAACATGTACAAGCGTCACCAGAAAACTGCTATCTGACGATAGGTATGGTACCATCTAGGAGTTCTCGGCAAGTCCGTTCGGTGTACTCATTCTTTAATGAGCACATGTGTATAATCTTTGGTGTCAAATACCAATGATTTTGGGATCAACCATCGCCCCATACAGGGTCAAGAAATGTATACGCTAGTCTACTATAGAATATCGATGCCCTGTCTCTATACTCTCTTGACTAGGAACACTTCAAGGATGTTCTTGTGGACTACTCAGGCCCCACTAGTATGATCTACATCATATTCCTAGTAGTCAAGCAAAACATCCTAAACGCTTTATCAATATGTATCAATGAAATAGTAAACTTGTAAGTGCACGGCGGCGCCCCAGCCGTCAATCCGAAGCCGGAATGCGGAAACGAAACTTTTCTAAAAACTAGAAACCGGCACCACCGCGCACTTTAAACCCGGATCGGGCCATTAACCTAACTCTAGCAAACTAGAAAAAAGGAGTAGAGAGCTATACCGAGCGATCCGTGTCCTTCGGTCTTCGGCCTCCACTCCGATCTCCTCGCGGAATCTCCGGTCTTCATCTTTTCGTCGGAACGGGCAGCACATCGCCGGGTTCTTTTACGGGCTCCCACCTCTGGACCGAGGCAACTCGGGCACGAAGTTGGCGAGCCGACGTGCCCAAGGGTGCTGTAGGCTAGTGTAGAAACCATTATCTCATTTGGGGTTTAAGTTGCCTTTGATGTTGGAGGAATGAACAAAAATCATCAAGAAGAGAATGAGTTTTTGATTTTTGTAGCAAGCATAATATGTGTGATGAACATTTTTCTCTCTCTCTTAAAAATCAATCTCCCCCCTCCCTTAAGTGGCCGGCCCCTACAAAGAAAATAGGAGAGCAAAACCAAAACCAAGAAGGGAGGTTAGTATAGGAAAGGAAATGGTGACCACACCCCAAAAGCAAGCCTCACATCAACTCTCATTCTTTCCCATCTCATTTAATGCAAAGGAATAGACTCAAAAAGAATCTCATGATGATACAACCATCATGAAGCCACAAATGCAAATAACACCTCCACAAAAGATAATTTGCACAACTGCAAATAACCCCCTCCATCGGAAAAGTCCGGCCGGGAAGGAACAAAGGAAAACTGGACGGAACAGAATGCAAACTGGCAACTTCAGAAAACTGATCCCGTAATAAATTACAGAAAAACCCCGCGACTGTATATACATACCCGCATTTATATTCCCACTGAATACAAATGCAAAGAGACAAAATCTACACTGTCTAATACTAGGATCCGGCTTAAACCAAAACCCGCTAGTAAAATCCGTCCGATCATGATCCGTGCAATACTGCACGTATCTGATCAAATCCTGCCATATCTCCATACGGCCTCTAAAGCGTTTCGCCCGAAACTTAAGAAATTGGTCTGTGGGGTGTTAGTGTATATGCCCTAGAGGCCATTACTGTATCATACTAGTTTGTATATTACTTAATGGATGCTTGGGATATTCACCTTGTATATACAATCTTGCTCAAAATAGTAGTATGCTACTTGGTTTGTTTCTACTTCAATGTGTACTTGTGTTTATTTCAGTATATCACTTATACGCATTAGTGGAGCCCTTAGGATCTTTGCTTGATTACCAGCGTTGTGATGGCAGTCACACTAGTGGGGCTGGGTAATCTATAAGCACATCCTTATACAGGTCCCTAGTCGCAGGACTATCGAGACAGGGCATCGATACTCCGGAGTAGACTAGCGTATGCGCTTCTCATCCCAGTGTGGGAGATGGTCTGTCCCACAGCCATCAGTACGTCGTACTGGAGATAGTATACGGGTGCTCGTTGGGTTACGAGTACACTGGACAGGACTCGTCGGGAACTGACAGGTTGGTATTATACCTATCGTCAGTTATCAGTTCCCAGGTGACATGAGTACAGCTTAGTCCGCTGACTTGACACTGGCACTTCGCCTCAAGTGTGTTCCCACTGCATTTTGATCACTACCCTACCATGGCTCAAAGGAGTCGTGCAAACAGGTGGTGGTTGGGTGTAGTCCCGAAGCACTTGGAGGCAGTGACGGTTAGACAGGATTCGTCTCTCCCGGTATTGGGGGTTGACATCGCGCTGTGTCTAGGAGAGCCATTACACGAGTAGTCCCTGGCCAGGGCAAACGAGATATACTGGTAGGTTTCCAGTGTTATCTCAGGGTGTTTTGGGCTTCGCTCCGGCACGACTTGTACCGCTATTGGGGGACTGACGTTTACCACCCCCTAGGCCCGCTATGCGATGTATCAGACGAACAGACCGGACTGTACGGAGAATGTCACATTCAGACTCAGTAGGAGTTCAGATGGGGTTTCACCTCGTCAGCTTTCTTGTCGGCATCTACCTGGGGACCGTTACGCACAGCTAGTGCCGATTGCGGTCTGTGGTTAAACCCACTGCCAGCGTAGTGTCGAGTCTTTAGAGTCCCACACAGAGGGTATTCGCCTCTGGGCAAAACAGAGTAGAGGTCGCATGGTTTTGCGACAGGGTTCGTTCTCATCCGCGCACTTGTGCACGTTTGGAGTCCGGACGGATTATACTGGCAGGTTCTGGTTTGAGCCAGATACCGGTATATGTTTTGAGGGTTGCTTTTATATCTTGGTATTCTTGTTCCTCGGAACGAGAATGCAGGTGTGTATGCACAGTTGCTTGAGGCGGAGGATGAGGTATTTCATTAGGGTTTCGGAACGGGTGCGTATGCACAGTTGACAGTTATCTTTTTCCAAACCCTAATGGATTTATGGATTATCTATTTATAATAATAATTAAATGAGAATTTTGTTATGGTTGATTTTGTTGACTTGTTGACCATGGTTGACTTGTTGACCATGGTTGAATGTTGACCACCATCATGCTTCAAAAGTCCTCCTTGATTCATGCTTACATTTTTAAAATGAAGCATGGTAGTGGTCATTCCAAATTACCATCAACTATTCTCATTTTCAATTATTATTATTAGATAATTCTTTTCTTTTGCATTATGGTTGCAAGAAAGAATAGAATAGCTCATTCTATCATATTCATTCTCTCTCCTCTCTTCATCTTCTTCTTCCTCTAGCAAAGAGAAACCTTCTCATGAGTTGAGAATCCTTCTCTTTAAAAAGAAAAGCAAACCCTAGTCACTCTCTACTCACTCTAGGATCAAAGGATTAGCAAGCCGGAGATTCTAGTTCACTCCAAGTCCGAGAAAGAGCCCAAGGTCGAACCCTCGAGGTGGATCCATCTTCGACGGAAGAAGGCGACAAAAGAGAACCATCAACCTCTACAAGATTTCAAGAAGAAGGAGTTCAAGTTTAGGTATAACCTTCATCCGAGTAGCTAACTCCTTTTAGCGTATTTGCTAGTTTAGTTTAGACACGATCCCGACCTTGTTTAGTCCATGTTGCCTCTTGCACTAAAAATTTGATTTTTATACCGTTTCCGCCTCCCCGTAAGAACCGGGGGTCGCAACGTGGACTTACAGTGGTATCAGAGCCTAACTAAACTTAAACTAGCTTGGTAGTGAAGTGTAACGAAGTTCGGAACCGAAAAAATCACAAAACCGGAAAATTACAAAACCTGAGTTTCTGTTGAAATTTTTTTGGCTCAAAATGAAAAACTTTATACTTGTAAATTCGGCTCAGGGTTTTGTGTGAACACCCAAGAAAAACGATACAGTAATTCGACCAAAACGCCGCCCTTCCGCCGCATAAACTAGGTAGTTGCCGCGGAACCGCCGCTCTTTGTCGTGTTCTCTGCATCGTTTTTCGTGCAGTGTGTGTCTGTGTTGGTTTTGGGATTTTTGAAATATATTATATGTGCCCAGATTTTGCAGAAAAGAAATTTCCTTTTGGGGTCCTATAATTCCGTATTTTTTCCGAACTTCATTACATTTTGACTATGATGGTTATATCTGTGATGTTTGCATGTATTGAACGTCGGCTAATCGCTATAAGACGATTAGTCGGGGTTATACATGATCTGTAATGTGCTGGAATGTGTATATGAATGTGTTGGACTGTCGCGGGTGAATAGCCGGGGTGGATGTGAGATGAGCTTTTGTTTTTCTTTCATTCATTGTAAATGTAAATTGATGTAATAATATTATTTGTTTGGCCGCACAACCGGGTCGGGGTTGTAGCCGTCATTGTATAATTCTTTTTACTGTTTTTGCTCCTAGGATAGACCCATGGAGGGGTGCACAAACTACCGAGGACTTGGCGGGTAGTTTGCCGCACCCGTAGGGGTCTTGGGTGGGGTATTTGGCTATTCACCGCGACCGTGTTATCCGCTTTTCGTTCCAGGCTCGAAAGGATTGCGGATTGCTAGTATATCCAATGTATTCATCTGTGATTTGTAATGTCTATCATTGCTTTCTATTTAGGCGTTGCTTATGTTTTACAGCCGCGCTAGCCCAGCCCCCGCTCTGTCGTTAGTTAAGTAACCTAACGGGTAATGACGGGGCCCCGTGGCGAATGCGAATGGCATAAGCGTACGTCATATTTTGGTTGTTTTCTGCAATGGTAGGATTAAATGATGGGACGCATTAAAAGTACTAATGCAAGAATATCACGCATTAAAAGAACTAATGCAAGATAATAAACCAAGTTAAAGTCGTTGGAACACTTTCGAAAAACCACTCGGTTCTTTTCAAAAACAACTTTTAAATGCGGAGCTTGAGCCACTCCTTTTAAAAGCTATCTCGTTCCATCGACCAAATCAAGTTCACTACGTTCACGGTTTTGCCAAAACCATCCGTAGCCCTCCATCATTTCAGTTAAATATTCGGTAGTATTCAAGCTATGTATTTTGACCTCACGCCAAGGCATAGTGATTGGTAGCTGCCGGATATTTATCTGTTGCATAGATAGAATGCGTTGGTTTGAGACAGTCGTACTGCCATTTTGGCCTACGTCAAGGGTATGTACGGGTGGATTCAAATTAACCTGGATAATGATGGGACGAACTTGACATGTGACTTATGACATTTTGACCTCACGCCAAGGTCATAAGAGCATGGGGCAAAAATCCACATCGGGAGTTTCATAAGTACTGAAACTTGCTAGATTTGCATACCATTTGGAGTGTGGTGATTCTGGTAGGATTCCTTCAGT
This sequence comes from Agapanthus africanus, assembly GCA_030015575.1. Lineage (NCBI taxonomy): Eukaryota > Viridiplantae > Streptophyta > Magnoliopsida > Asparagales > Amaryllidaceae > Agapanthus > Agapanthus africanus. The sequence goes on from CM057337.1 coordinate 637,704,040, forward strand.
TTCGTCACGCGATGATATTTGGATCCCGATCCTACTGTGAGTATATGCTACTCCTCGGGAAATTTCTCACTTAACGATCAATGCTATAAACCTAGTAGGTGCCTAGAAAGGTGTTAGCGGGGTTACGCCCCCAGGGAAAAGAGGTTATTTAATTAAGGAACTTCGCGAAAGCGTTGGAAAACCTCCCTCGAAGTACCGACACTGGCCTGGCTGAACGGTTAAGCAAGTATTGTACGGTGGGATTGATCCTGACTAATTCTTCCTTTATGGTTTGAGGAGGGATTCGAGAAACAGTGGGAGCCATCCTGTTTAGACAAACTAAAAACCACTCTAAACTTGCAAGAGCATCATGCTGAGTGTTTCTTCTTCTCTCTCCTAATTGCAGCGACCAATCAACATGACTGGACTTAAGTTACTCCTAGATAAAAACAAACTGACAGGGCCAAACTACAAAGATTGGCTCAGGAATGTCAAGATAGCAATCACTTATGACAAGCTGGGGTATCTTCTTACCACCAAAGCTCCCCCTGTCCCTGGTCCAACTTCCAGTGTCGCGGATAAGGAAATCCGCAAGACTTGGGAGATTGATAGCGCGAAGGCCAAGTGCCTCCTGCTTGTCTCGATGGACAACGAACATCAGAGGAGGCATGAGAATATGGACATGGAGTCCATATTGCTCCATACAAAAGAACTGTATGGAGAGCAATCACGTATCGCAAGATACGAAGCGTCGAAAAAGTTGTTTTCGACAAGAATGGCCGTCGGATCATCAGTAGCCGAGCACGTGCTAAAGATGATCGGCTACATTGAGGAGCTCGCTGACCTAGGGATCACATTGGAGAGTGAGCTATATACGGATATAGTTCTCCAGTCCCTTCCTTCCACTTACGCCCAGTTTATACTGAACTTCAACCTACAAGAAAAGGAGGTTGAACTATCAGAGCTCCTCAACATGCTGAGGAGCGCAGAGGGCACCCTACAGAAAAGTAGGGATACATCCACTTTGTTTGTAGGAGGATCATCTTCTTCTAGGTCCAAGGCGAAAGCCAAGGGAAAAAAGAAGAAGGCCCCCGCCAAACCAAGGGGCGGTGTTAGTAAAGTGGATACGAAGGGAAAAGGGAAAGCAACAAAGATAGCGGGGAAGCTTGTGGATAAGGAAGAATGCTTCTTTTGTCATAAGAAAGGACACTGGAAGAATGATTGCAGGGCCTGGAAGGCCAGAACACAGGAATTGAAGCAGGTTGCAGCTTCAGCTTCAGGTGTGTATGTTATTGAAAACTGTCTTTCAATAAACTCTACTTCCTGGGTATTGGATACCGGATCAGGATCTCATATCTGTAATTCTTTGCAGGCGTTGAGAAACCGTAGGGATTTGAAGGCAGGTGACATGACCCTCAGAGTTGCGAACGGAGCTAGCATGGATGCTAAAGCCGTGGGGGACTATCACCTGGGAATGTCAGATGGACATGTTTTGGTTTTGCGTAATTGTTTTTTTGTACCCAACGCAACTTGTAATATCATTTCTGTATCTTTAGTTTCTAAAGAAGGTTATGAATTTGCGTTTGTAAGTAATGTTGTAAACATTCACCTTAATCAAGTTTTGATTGGGTCAGGTACTTTGAGTAATGGTATATACGTGTTAAACCAACCACAGATTTTTAATGTCCAGAATACACACAAAAGAAAGTCTCCAGAAATAAATCAGACTTTCTTATGGCATTGTAGATTGGGTCACATCAATGAGAGAAGGTTGACGAAGTTACATACAGAAGGGTATTTGAATGCGTTCGAATATCAATCGTATGCCACTTGTCAATCCTGTCTCAAGGGAAAGATGACAAAGACTCCGTTTACTGGACATGGAGTAAGAGCGAGCGAGCTCTTGGGACTCGTACACAGTGACGTGTGCGGTCCAATGTCTACACATGCCCGAAGCGGACATTCTTACTTCATTACTTTTACGGATGACTTCTCAAGGTACGGTTATGTCTTCTTAATGAAACATAAGTCCGAGGCCTTTGGAAAATTCCAGGAGTATAAGAATGAAGTAGAGAAACAGACCGGCAAAAGTATTAAGATTCTAAGATCGGATCGAGGTGGAGAATACTTAAGTGCCGAATTCCTGGACTATTTAAAAGAGAACGGAATTCTCTCTCAGCTTACTCCTCCTTACACCCCGCAACATAACGGTGTATCGGAGAGACGGAACCGCACCCTATTGGATATGGTGCGGTCCATGATGAGTAACGCTGAGTTACCGCGATCATTCTGGGGGTATGCGCTAGAATCAGCTGCGTACCTTTTGAACCGAGTTCCGACTAAGACTGTGCCTTCCACACCATATGAAATGTGGAGTGGGAAGAAACCATATCTTCAATATCTGAAGGTCTGGGGATGTCCGGCTTTTGTCAAAAAGCAGCATGCGGACAAGCTCGAGGCACGCTCAGTACTGTGCAAGTTTGTGGGATACCCAAAGAACACCAGGGGGTATCTTTTCTACTACGCAGAGGAACAAAAAGTCCTTGTTTCTCGTAATGCCCACTTTCTAGAACACCAGTTCTTGGAAAAGGAGATTAGTGGGAGCGCAGTAGAACTGGAAGAAATTCCAGAACCACAGACTATTACTGAAAGGTTAGTGGAACCAGAGGATTCAACAGAACAGGACATTCCTACGCCGCTCCGCAGGAGTAGTAGGCAGTCTCATCCGCCCGAGAGATACTGCGGTTTTCTCATAGACGGGGATAGAGAGGATTGCATCATAGATTATGATGAGCCTACTAGCTTCCAGCAGGCCGTTCAGAGCATTGACTCAGTGAAATAGCTGGATGCAATGCGGACCGAAATGGAGTCCATGTACACCAACAAGGTATGGACGTTGGACATTGCTCCAGACGGGGTAAAACCCGTAGGATGCAAGTGGATCTTCAAAAGGAAGATTGGTGTAGATGGACAGGTTGAGACCTATAAAGCTAGGCTGGTAGCAAAGGGTTTTCGTCAAAGACCTGGTTTGGACTACGACGAAACCTTTTCTCCAGTAGCCATGCTGAAATCCATTCGGATCCTTCTTGCCATTGCTGCCTTCCACGATTATGAGATCTGGCAAATGGACGTAAAGACAGCTTTTCTAAATGGAAATTTAGAGGAGTGTGTCTATATGGACCAGCCAGAGGGTTTCATTCAGAGTGGGAGCAGCGGAAAGGTGTGCAAGTTGCTTAAGTCCATCTATGGACTAAAGCAGGCATCGCGGAGTTGGAACATCTGCTTTGATGAGACAGTCAAAGAATTTGGCTTTATCAAAAATCCAGATGAACCATGCATCTATAGTAGATTTGTAGCGAGAACTGTAGTATTCCTCGTTTTATACGTGGATGACATTCTCTTGATAGGAAATGACATTCCTATGCTACAATCTGTCAAGGGGTTCTTGTCACAAAGGTTCTCCATGAAAGACCTGGGTGATGCCTCATACATCCTGGGGATCCGGATCCATCGTGATAGATCCAAGAGGATATTGGGACTTTCTCAGTCCAGGTACATCGACACCATAGTGAAAAGATTCAGTATGGAAGATTCCAAGCGCGGTAACCTACCGGCTTGTCACGGGATCACCCTCTCTAAAGAGATGTCTCCCAAGACTGATTTGGAGAGGGATCGCATGTCTATTATACCCTACGCTTCTGCGGTAGGCTCTATAATGTATGCGATGTTGTGTACCAGACCGGATGTAGCTTATGCACTGAGTGTGGTAAGCCGGTATCAGTCTAACCCTGGGGAGAAACACTGGATAGCAGTAAAGAACATTCTCAAATACCTGAGAAGGACTAAGGAGATGTTCTTGGTATATGGCGGAAAAGACCTCCAGATCGAGGCCTTTGCTGACTCCAGCTTCCAGAGTGACAAGGATGATTCCAAGTCCATGTCGGGTTTTGTCTTCACCCTCAATGGAGGGGCGGTGTGTTGGAAGAGTTCCAAACAGGAAACCGTTGCAGACTCGACGATGGAAGCGGAATACATCGCTGCATCTGATGCCGCAAAAGAAGCTGTCTGGATGAGGAAGTTCTTAAAAGAACTTCAGGTGGTTCCGTCCATTGTTGACCCAATACCTCTGTATTGCGACAACAACGGGGCTATAGCTTTAGCGAAGGAACCCAGGTCCCATCAGAGATCCAGGCACATCTTGAGGCGGTATCACCTGATCAGGGAGATCGTGGATCGCAAGGAGATCGAGGTTCGGAGGGTTGCTTCAGAAGAGAACACTGCAGATCCATTCACCAAGGCCTTGCCCCAGACTCAGTTCGAGCGGCTGATCGAGATGATAGGTCTTCGATACGCCAGTACATGGCCTTAGTGCAAGTGGGAGATTGTTAGTGTATATGCCCTAGAGGCCATTACTGTATCATACTAGTTTGTATATTACTTAATGGATGCTTGGGATATTCACCTTGTATATACAATCTTGCTCAAAATAGTAGTATGCTACTTGGTTTATTTCTACTTCAATGTGTACTTGTGTTTATTTCAGTATATCACTTATACGCATTAGTGGAGCCCTTAGGATCTTTGCTTGATTACCAGCGTTGTGATGGCAGTCACACTAGTGGGGCTGGGTAATCTATAAGCACATCCTTATACAGGTCCCTAGTCGCAGGACTATCGAGACAGGGCATCGATACTCCGGAGTAGACTAGCGTATGCGCTTCTCATCCCAGTGTGGGAGATGGTCTGTCCCACAACCATCAGTACGTCGTACTGGAGATAGTATACGGGTGCTCGTTGGGTTACGAGTACACTGGACAGGACTCGTCGGGAACTGACAGGTTGGTATTATACCTATCGTCAGTTATCAGTTCCCAGGTGACATGAGTACAGCTTAGTCCGCTGACTTGACACTGGCACTTCGCCTCAAGTGTGTTCCCACTGCATTTTGATCACTACCCTACCACGGCTCAAAGGAGTCGTGCAAACAGGTGGTGGTTGGGTGTAGTCCCGAAGCACTTGGAGGCAGTGACGGTTAGACAGGATTCGTCTCTCCCGGTATTGGGGGTTGACATCGCGCTGTGTCTAGGAGAGCCATTACACGAGTAGTCCCTGGCCAGGGCAAACGAGATATACTGGTAGGTTTCCAGTGTTATCTCAGGGTGTTTTGGGCTTCGCTCCGGCACGACTTGTACCGCTATTGGGGGACTGACGTTTACCACCCCCTAGGCCCGCCATGCGATGTATCAGACGAACAGACCGGACTGTATGGAGAATGTCACATTCAGACTCAGTAGGAGTTCAGATGGGGTTTCACCTCGTCAGCCTTCTTGTCGGCATCTACCTGGGGACCGTTACGCACAGCTAGTGCCGCTTGCGGTCTGTGGTTAAACCCACTGCCAGCGTAGTGTCGAGTCTTTAGAGTCCCACACAGAGGGTATTCGCCTCTGGGCAAAACAGAGTAGAGGTCGCATGGTTTTGCGACAGGGTTCGTTCTCATCCGCGCACTTGTGCACGTTTGGAGTCCGGACGGATTATACTGGCAGGCTCTGGTTTGAGCCAGATACCGGTATATGTTTTGAGGGTTGCTTTTATATCTTGGTATTCTTGTTCCTCGGAACGAGAATGCAGGTGTGTATGCACAGTTGCTTGAGGCGGAGGATGAGGTATTTCATTAGGGTTTCGGAACGGGTGCGTATGCACAGTTGACAGTTATCTTTTTCCAAACCCTAATGGATTTATGGATTATCTATTTATAATAATAATTAAATGAGAATTTTGTTATGGTTGATTTTGTTGACTTGTTGACCATGGTTGACTTGTTGACCATGGTTGAATGTTGACCACCATCATGCTTCAAAAGTCCTCCTTGATTCATGCTTACATTTTTAAAATGAAGCATGGTAGTGGTCATTCCAAATTACCATCAACTATTCTCATTTTCAATTATTATTATTAGATAATTCTTTTCTTTTGCATTATGGTTGCAAGAAAGAATAGAATAGCTCATTCTATCATATTCATTCTCTCTCCTCTCTTCATCTTCTTCTTCCTCTAGCAAAAAGAAACCTTCTCATGAGTTGAGAATCCTTCTCTTTAAAAAGAAAAGCAAACCCTAGTCACTCTCTACTCACTCTAGGATCAAAGGATTAGCAAGCCGGAGATTCTAGTTCACTCCAAGTCCGAGAAAGAGCCCAGGGTCGAACCCTCGAGGTGGATCCATCTTCGACGGAAGAAGGCGACAAAAGAGAACCATCAACCTCTACAAGATTTCAAGAAGAAGGAGTTCAAGTTTAGGTATAACCTTCATCCGAGTAGCTAACTCCTTTTAGCGTATTTGCTAGTTTAGTTTAGACACGATCCCGACCTTGTTTAGTCCATGTTGCCTCTTGCACTAAAAATTTGATTTTTATACCGTTTGCGCCTCCCCGTAAGAACCGGGGGTCGCAACGTGGACTTACATGGGGGACTCTAAAGACTCGTCAATATTTTGGTTGTGGATTTAACCACTAGCACGTTAGAGGTATTAGCCTATACGTAACGGGCTATCAGGTATTGACCAAAAGGGACGTCGATGAGCGAACTCATCCTGACACCCTACTGAGCCTGTCAGTGACAATATTCGTACAGTCCGGTCCGTTCGTCTATGAGCATCGTATGGCGGGCCTAGGGGGTTGGTAAAAGTCAGACCCCCAAAAGCGGTACAAGTCGTGTCGGAGTGTAGCCCAGAACACCCTGAGATACTACTGGAATACCTACCAGTAAATCTCCTGCTTTGGCCAAGGACTTCGTGTAAGGGCTCTCCTAGACACAGCGCGACCTCACCCCCAATACCGGGAGAGACGAACCCCTGCAGATCTGCTCACTGCCTCCATGTGGCTCGGGACTGTACCCAACTAAAACCTGTTTGCACGTCTCCTTTGAGCGTGGTAGGGTAGTAATCAAAGTACAGTGGGAACTCACACGAGACAAATGACGATCTCAGGTCGATGAACTAACCTGTACACATGTCACCAGGGAACTGCTATCTGACGTCAGGTATAAGACCAACTAGCATATTCCCGGCGAGTCCTGTCCGGTGTACTCATAACCCAATGAGCACCTGTATACTTCTTAGGTGAGCCAACTGACACCAGTGGCTTGTGAGACCGGCCACCGCCCCTCGTCGGGGTCTCGACTGTATACACTAGTCTACTCTCGAGAATCGATACCCTGTCTCGAAACTCCCACGACTAGGGACCTTTTAAGGATTTGCTTATAGACCCCAGCTCCCACGTATATGATCGCCCTCATACTGCTGGTAGTCAAGCAAGAATCCTAGGGACTCTATCAACGTGTAATAGCGACCTGTAAGGTCACCTAAAGCAGTACACGATGATAAAGATAAACCAGATAGTATACTATCATCTTGAGTAAGACTGTCCTACCGGCATAGGTCCTCCCTCAATCATTGCAATCACGTGCCTGTGATCCAATAATTGACTCTGAGGGCACTATATCCAACAAAACTAAAACAAATGCACATGTTAAGATAAAAAGTAATCAGATAGCATATACTATCATATTGAGCAAGAATGTCATATATATATATATATATATATATATCCAAGTATCCACTATAATTTACAATAATGGCCTCTAGGGCATACATTTCACTAACAATCTCCCACTTACACTAAGCCCAGTTGTTGTAGTATCGCATACCCAATATCCTAAAAAGTCTCTCTAACTGTGTCTGGGGAAGGGGCTTCATGAGTGGATTCGCTGTGTTGTTCTTCGTGTCAACTCTCCTGACCTCGATCTCGTGGAGATCAACTATCTTCCGGATCAGGTGATACCGCCTCAGAATATATCTGGATCGCTGATGGGACCGAGGTTCCTTAGCCAAAGCCACAGCTTCAATGTTATCATAATATAAAGGTATTGGATTAACAATGGATGTAACCACACCAAGTTCAGTGATGAACTTCTTCATCCAGACAGCCTCTTTGGCAGCATCGTCAGCAACGATATATTCAGTCTCCATCGTTGAGGGTGAAGACAAAATCCGAGATAGACTTGCTATCATCCTTGTTAGTCTGGAAGCTCGAATCAGTAAATGACTCCACTTGGAGTTCTCCGTTACCATACACCAAGAATATTTCTTTAGTCTTTCGCAAGTACTTAAGAATGTTCTTCACAGCTATCTAGTGTTTCTTCCCTGGGTTTTATTGATTCCTACTTACCACACTAAATGCGCAAGTTACATCTAGTCTGGTACATAATATCGCGTACATGATAGACCCGACTGCAGAAATATAGGGTATCATGTGTAAGGTGGGTTATGCTCGCTGGACGGTTTTTGGAAAATTTACGGAAGCGCAAAACAAAAATTCCAAGGTAATACAGTAATGTTCCACGAAACAACTATTCTAAAATCATAAAGACTATACAAAAAATATAGGGTACACCCTAGTGAACCCTATAACCCGCCTATTGAATAAAACTTTTAAGACTTATAAGCTTGCGGGTTATAGGGTTCACTAGGGTGTACCCTATATTTTTTGTATAGTCTTTATGATTTTAAAATAGTTGTTTCGTAGAACATTACCGTATTACCTTTTTTCCTTTAAGGCGATGTCTCACACCCCATGCACTTGTGGGGAGGCGGAATTTACAAAAAAACGATTTTTCATAGTATGCAATACCGACTTTAACTCTAGGATGTTTACGGAAACCTTAACTAGCTATTCTACTTGGAGGTTTTAACTACTATGTTAGGTTTTATACCTCCTTGTTTACAAGTCCTTCGGGTCTTCTTCTCCTCCTCCTCTTCTTGAACTCCTCGAAGATCAGATCACGCTTGAAACGTCAGCCTCCTTGTGTCGAAGACGATCTACCTGAGAGTATGTACTTCAAGCTCCAACCTCTAAGCCGAGATAACTAAGGTACATAGTTTTCCAAGCTAGGTAGCTTAGAAGATGTAGAGTGTCTAATGGAGTGTTTTATCTCATATAACCCTATGGCTCACAACACATGTGAAGGTTAGGGTTTTTGAGGAAGAAGGAGGAGAAAATGGAGAGAGAAAGGAAATGAGCAAATGAACTAAGTCAAAAGCAAGTGAAGAATAGCCCACTCATTATCTCACATGAAGCATGGATTATTTTCCCATTGAAAATATCAACCATGCTTTAATAGTAACCACAAACCAATAAACAAATGCAATGAGCCATGCTTCACCCCATGCCATGAATATCTCCAATTCCCACTTCATTAATCTATTTCCAAAAATAGATAAACCAAATAATGAGGTGTCCCCTTCTAGATTCATCTCTTGTAAAATTACAAGAATGCCCTCACCATATATACATACCCGTATTTGTATTCCGAAAAATACGAATACAATGAGATAATAATAATCCAATAATATAATACTAGGATCCGGCTTAAACTAAAGCCCACTGGTATTATCCACCCGAACATCATTCGTGTAATCAGTACACGTATATGATCAGAACCTGCCGTAAAACCATACGGCCTCTACATCGTTTCGCCCGAAGCAGGGAAACCCTCTGTGTGGGACTCTAAAGACTCGACAGTACGCTGGCAGTGGGTTTAACCACAAGTCCGTCAGCGGCACTAGCTGTGCGTAACGGCTACCCAGGTATCTGTCGATAAGAAGGCCGATGAGCAAACTCATCTGAACTCCTACTGAGCCTATCTGTGACAATCTCTGTACAGTCCGGTCTGTTCGTCTAAGATACTCGCATAGCGGGCCTAGGGGGATGGTAACCGTCAAACCCCTAATAGTGCAATATGTCGTGCCGGGATAGAGCCTAATACACCCAGAGAAACTACTGGAGTACCTACCAGTAAATCTCGCTTGCCCTGGCCAGGGACTTTGTGTAATGGCTTTCCGAACACAGCGCGATATCAACCCCCAAAACCGGGAGAGATGAATCATATCTAACCACTACTGCCTCCAAGTGCTTCGGGACTGCACCAAACTACTACCTGTTTGCACGACTCCTTTAAGCCGTGGTAGGATAGTAATCTAAGTATAGTGGGAACACACTCGAGATGAATAGTGATGTCAAGTCAACGGACTAACCTGTACTCATGCCACCCGGGAACTGCAACCTGACGATAGGTATAATACCAACCAGCAGTTCCCATCGAGTCCGTCCAGTGTAACTCATAACCCAATGAGCACCTGTATACTATCTCCGGTATAACATACCAATGGCTGTGGGACAGACCATCTCCCCTGCTGGGATGAGAAGCGTATACACTAGTCTACTCCGGAGTATCGATGCCCCATCTCGATAATCCTATGACTAGAGACCTGTATAAGGATGTGCTTTTAGACTACCCAGCCCCTACTAATGTGATTGCCATCACAACGCTGGTAGTCAAGCAAAGATCCTAAGGGCTCTACCAATATGTATAAGCGATATGCTAAAAGAAACATATGCACATACAGAGATAGAAACAAACCAAGCAGTATACTACTATTTTGAGAAAGACTGTTATTATATCTGTGAATATCCCAAGCTTACAAAATGAAATATGCAATCCAATACGATACAATAAAGGCCTCTAGGGCATATATCACTAACAATCTCCCACTTTCACTAAGGCCATGTATTGGCATATCGCAGACCTATCATCTCGATTAGCCTCTCGAACTGTGTCTGAGGGATGGCTTTTGTGAATGGATCTGCAGTGTTGTTCTCTATCTTTACTCTCCACACCTCGATCTTCCGGCGATCAACGATCTCCCTGATCAGGTGGTACCGCCTCAAGATATGTCTGGACTTCTGATGGGACCTTGGTTCCTCCACTAAAACTATAGCCCCGTTGTTGTCACAATACATAGGTATTGGATCAACAATGGATGGAACCATCTGAAATTCTGTTACGAACTTCCTGATCCAGACTGCTTCTTTCGCGGCGTCACATGCAGCGATATACTCCACTTCCATTGTCGAGTCAGCAACGGTGTCTTGCTTGGAGCTCTTCCAACAGACCGCCCCTCCATTGAGGATAAAGACATAACCTGACATGGACCTGGAGTCATCCTTATCACTCTGGAAGCTGGAGTCGGCGAAGGCCTCGATCAGGAGGTCTTCACTGCCGTACACCAAGAACATCTCCTTAGTCCTTCTCAGGTACTTGAGAATGTTTTTCACTGCTATCCAGTGCTTCTCCCCTGGGTTTGACTGATATCTGCTTACAACGCTTAGTGCATAAGCTACATTTGGTCTAGTACACAACATTGCATACATTATAGAGCCTACCGCAGAAGCGTAGGGTATAATAGTCTTGCGATCCCTTTCCAAATCAGTCTTGGGAGACATCTCTTAGAGAGGGTGATTCCGTGACAAGCCGGTAGATTACCGCGCTTTGAATCTTCCATACTAAATTTTTTATGTATGGTGTTGATGTACCTTGACTGTGAAGGTCCCAACATCCTTTTAGATCTATCACGATAGATCTGGATCCCCAGAATGTAGGAGGCATCACCCAGGTCCTTCATGGAGAACCTTTGTGACAAGAATCCTTTGATTGATTGTAGCATAGGAATGTCATTTCTTATCAAGAGAATGTCATCCACATACAAGACGAGGAATACCACAGTTCTCGCTACAATTTTACTATAAATGCATGGATCATCTGGATTTTTGATAAAGTCGAATTCCTTGACCGTCTCATCTAAACAGTTGTTCCAATTCAGCGATGCCTGCTTTAATCCATAAATGGATTTAAGGAACTTGCACACTCTTCCGCAGCTCCCACTCTCTATGAAACCCTCCAGCTGATCCATATAAACACACTCTTCCAAATTTCCATTCAGAAAAGCAGTCTTTATGTCCATCTGCCAAATTTCATAATCGTGGAAAGCAGGAATGGCAAGAAGAATCCGAATGGATTTGAGCATAGCCACTGGAGAAAATGTTTCATCATAGTCCAAACCAGGTCTTTGTGAAAACCTTTTGCAACAAGTCTAGCCTTATAGGTTTCAACCTGTCCATCTACACCAATTTTCTTTCTGATGATCCATTTGCAGCCTACGGGTTTTACTCCTTCTGGAGCAATGTCCAAAGTCCATACTTTGTTGGTGTACATGGACTCTATTTCGGTCCGCATTGCATCCATCCATTTTACCGAGTCCTTGCTCCTGATGGCTTGCTGGAAACTAGTTGGCTTATCATCTTCGATGATGCAATCCTCTTTATCCCCGTCTATGAGAAAACCGTAGTATCTCTCGGGCGGATGAGACTGCCTACTAGTCCTGCGGAGTGGCGCAGGGATGTCCGGTTCTTTCGAAACTTCTGGTTCCACCATGTTTTCAGTAATAACTTGTGGTTCTGGAATTTCTTCCAGTTCTATTGTGCTCCTACTTATTTATTTTTTAAGAAATTGAATTTCCAAAAAGTGGGCATGCCGAGAAACAAAGACCTTTTGTTTCTCCACGTAATAGAAAAGATACCCCTGGAGTTCTTTAGGTATCCCACAAACTTACACAGTACTGAACGTGCCTCGAGCTTGTCCGCATGCTGTTTTTTTACAAAAGCTGGACATCCCCATACCTTTAGATACTTAAGATAGGGTTTCTTTCCACTCCACATCTGATATGGTGTGGTAGGCACTGACTTAGTTGAAACCTTGTTCAAAAGATATGCGGCTGATTCTAGTGCATAATCCGAGAAGGATCGCGGTAACTCAGCGTTACTCATCATGGAACGTACCACATCCAATAAGGTTCGGTTCCGCCTTTCCGATACACCGTTGTATTGAGGTGTGTATGAAGGAGTAAGCTGAGAGAGAATTCCATTATCTTTTAAGTAATCCAGGAACTCAGCACTTAAGTATTCACCACCTCGATCAGATCTAAGTTTCTTGATACTTTTGCCGGTTTGTTTTTCCACTTCATTCTTGTATTCCCAGAATTTCTCAAAGGTCTCGGATTTATGTTTCATCAAGAATACATGTCCATACCTTGAGAAATCATCCGTAAAAGTAATGATGTAGGAATAACCACTTCTTGCATGTGTAGACATTGGACCATACACGCCGCTGTATATGAGTCCCAAGAGCTTGCTGGCTTTTACTTTGTGTCCAGTGAACAGAGTCTTTGTCATCTTTCCTTTGAGACATGATTGACAAGTTGCATAAGACTGGTATTCAAACGGATCAAAATATCCCTCTTTATGTAACTTCGTCAACCGTGTTTCATTGATGTGACCCAGTCTACAATGCAATAAGAAAGCCTGGTTTAATTTTGAAGACTTTCTTTTAAGTGTGTTCTGGACATTGAAAACTTGAACTTGATTTAATACGTATATACCATTATCTAGTGTACATGTCCTAATCAAACCTTGATTAAGGTGGATGTGGACGACATCGCTTACAAATGTAAAATCTTAATCTTATTTAGATAGTAAAGATACAAAGATGATATTACATGCCAAACTAGGTATATACAAACAGTTACGCAAAATCAAAATCTGCCCACTTGTCAATCCTTGGTGATATTCCCCTACGGATACAGCATCTACGCTTATTCCGTTAGCAACCCTGAGAGTCATATCACCTGCTGTCACGACCCGAAATATTAGCTCGTGACCATCACTTAAATCACGCAACGTCTAAATGCGTAACGTAATTCAAGTAAGCTGAAATCCAGAAATCTAAACCTTTTTAAAAAAATAAAAGAGGTGAAGTTTTGAAATAAAGGTATAATGAAATCAAGTTTTTTTAATGCATAGAAAAGGAACATGAAAATGCAAGTGAAAATTTCTAGTTTGAAAACATGTTTCGTGTTTTAAAAATTTGGGCAGCACCTCCTTTGTATATTTTGATTCAAAACCACAATACAAGATAATATAAAAGGCATCCCCAAGCGGGAGCTAGCTCTTCGCCAAACAGCGGATCCACAACCACGCAAAGCATAAATATAAGTATACGATGCCCAACGGCGAAGTTCACCACAAAAGATAAAGAATAAAGCAAGACATTAACCCCAAAAGCGAACATATAACCCATCGCTCAAGTCTCGCAACTACAAGTCTTGCTAAGTCTCATTACTTAAACAATTACTAATTTGATTGATGGAGTTGACTAGATACAATATGAATAGTAAATACAAGAGTGAGCACGATACAAATGTCCCACCTACCAAAGAAATCACCCGAAAGCAACTGTGTGCCAGCGATTCTGCTACTGATCCGCGGTCAACCTGCAAGAACTGTGGCACAACAAGGGTGAGTTGCCAATTCGTGAGTAGAAAAACATCAACAAGTAGAAATTGAATAAACAACGACTCCTAGGTCAACTATATCATAAAGGTAATACTATGATATCTAGGGTAACCGTATATGTATATATGCCAACACTAATATCAATGCCAATCAGCATGTGGATATCATCCAACAATATAATCAATGTCTGTATGCAAGTGGATCTCGTCCAACCATATCATCAATGTATGTATGCAAGTGGATCCCGTCCATGTGTCAACCAATGACACAACAACATTATGCATGTAAATATCATAAAAGCATATGTATGGAAGTATGAGGATATAAATCAACGTGTGTCTCTCACGACACATCAAATCATGGAACCTGAGTGTCCAGCATTGACACTCGAAAACCTCATGAAACCCGTGTCCAGCATCGACACGTAAATCCTCATATCTCGGGCTCCGTCAGTCCGGATCGGCCCACGGGCTCCGTCAGTCCGGATCGGCCCACGGGCTCCGTCAGTCCGGATCGGCCCATATCATCTCTCGACTCCGGTCGGTATCCTCCGGATATCTGCCGAGCCCAAATACTATCACCAGCAGGTAGTAGTCCCTTTGCCAGGCTCACCGTCTACTGCACAGCAATCCGTTCTCGCCCTGGGGTACCATACCGGGTCCACCATGTACCCGCAATCGGCCTCGTCCAACTCCTCGAATCGGGTTTCACATGTCACATGTCTCAGAACCGAGAAAACGCATGGTAGACGCACTGGAATATCATATCAAGAGAAACCGGGTTTTTAAAGCAATACATACTTTCTTTTGAAATAGCCACGGTTCTCAAATTCAGAAATCTCATGAAAACAGCATATCTCAATGCGTAAAAGCGTAAAGCATGATGTATGCGACATATAACAGAAACGTAAGCATATCCGTATATCATGCAACATGGAACAGTAATATGCACATATCGAGGAAAACCGCTCTTTTAAATGAATCCAGTTTAAAAATATATTCCGCGGTTCCCAAATTCTCCAAAGTCCAATGCAATATCGTATAAAGGTGCATATGTGTATGTACGTAAGTATGTGTCACGACCCAAAGTTTGGCCCGTGACCGGCACTTAACCACGTAACGTCTACAGGCGTAACGCGACTAAGTGAACCGAAAACCCAGAAATCAAACCAGTAAAATTATAGAGTGTTATAAGTTTAAAATGAAAGCACTTACTAACATGTTAAGAAATCTAAGTAACAATCACCAAGATAGCAATATACGACGCCGTAGCGAAGATCAAGATCCACAAGTGGGAACATCACAGATAGAATAACTGCAAGTACAGTCGGCTCACAACGAGCTCGACACCAGAAAACAAATAATATACATCATCGTCCTTACACTGTCTCTAAGTCAAATACATACATGGTAGATGGAGAATACTAGATACAACAATGTACATAACTGAAAGATAAACAGATACCGCACAAAACCCACCTATCAGCAAAAGAGCTAGTACACCAACTATGGGGGTATCTGTGTCAAAAGATGCAAAACGCAGCCTGCCGCGACTACTCGGAAGGGCAACCTGCAAACACAGTGGCACAACGGGGGTGAGTTGCCAACTCGTGAATAGAGATAACATATAAAGGTAATCGCGAGCATGCACGTACTGCGCTACTCTAACATATACCAACAGATGATATCAATATGTGATAAGTGTAGGGTTCCTAGGCACTCTCAAGAGGTCTCACAAGGCATCAACCATGCCAATTTCAAATTTTAACGGTGCCGAGAAACCTTAACAAGATCGTTGGCTAGATATTTAGGCGAAAAACAAACTAGTTAACACTTAACTACAAGAATACGGAAATACAACCTTTGTAGATCCGGTTCTCCACCTCCATAGCTCCGCAATGAAGTCTCCTCGCTGTCCTCATCCAATCCCGGGCTCTAGCGTCGGCTTCATCGGAGAAGAAGCGGGCTAGGTCATCGACGACGTGCCGAAGATGATCTACGTCGAGGTATCGCTAGATCAAGCTCCAACTTCACCAAGTCAAGAAAACTTGTGAAGGAAACACACTCTACTACTTGGCAAGAGGTAGAGGATGAAGAAATAGGAAGTGGGTAGACTTTAGAATTGGATTTCTCACTCATTTTCATCAATCACCATTGATGAAGTGAAGCTTTCTTCATGAAAGAAGATGAAGAAGAAGAAGGAGATAATATGATAAGTATTAAGTAAAATGAAAATCATAATAATACTTATCATCTACCAACCATGGTCAAGTGTAGAGACCAAACTAGGGTTAGTGGGAATGGTTAGGGTTAAGCATGAGACAAAATGGTCACTTAGGTCAAAGCTTCAAGAAGCTTCAACTAGAATACAAAGAAAGCCACCATTTTGCATTATGCTAATAATTTTCCAAAAAGAATAAATAAATAAATAAATGAATAAATCAAAACCCTAACCATTAACATGTAACCATGGTTTGATCTTTACACAAAAACCCTAGCAAACATGTATCATCAAACATGATACAATCATTTGCACAAAAAGTATATCACATATACAACTTGTACATCCAAGTGAGAAAATCCATTTAAAGTGAACCAATACTAGTTAATGCAAAGTAATATATCAAATATATAATTATGCATTAAATCATTAAATCAACACTTGATTTAATGATCCGGTCATGTCGCACACAACCGACTAGTATACAATGTATCGATTTATCGAATCAATCCTTGAATCGATAATTAGGTTATATCGCATACAACCAATCGATACATTCATCGCGAGAATGGAATACGGTATCACATACACGCATTATTCTCGGTCCCGCACATATCTCATATGCGCTCCTATTTCGTTTCGCTTGAGCCAGGAAACCTCTGTGTAGGACTCTAAAGACTCGTCAATACGCCGGCAGCAGGTGATGATCATATCAAACACCCACAAGCCGCAAGCGGTCTGCTAAACGTAACGGCCACCCGGGTATTGAGCGATCAGAAGATCGACGAGCAAGCCCGCTCACACTCCAGTGAATCCAACCAGTAACACTACCGTACAGTCCGGTCTGATCGTCTGATATGTCGCATATCTCGCCTAGGGGTGGTAAACGTCAGACCCCAATAGCTCGATAAGTCGTGTCGATATGAGGTCTATAACAGTTCGAGAAACTACTGGTAACACTTACCAGTAAATCTCAGCAACCCTGGCCAGGGATTTCCGGTTATAGCCAATCGAACGCAGCGCAACATCGACTCCCTATACCGGGAGAGACGAATCCCCTCCTATCGCTCATTGCCTCCATGTGATTCGGGACTGTACCCAAAAACCACCGTTTTGCACGCCCTCTTGGACGTGGTAAGGTGGAAATCAAAGCACAGTGGGAACTACACAAGACTCTATGACGATCTCGGGTCAACAGACTACTCTGTACCAGTGTCACCAGAGAACTGCCATCTGACGTAAGGTATAATACCATCTGGGAGTTCTCGGCGAGTTCATCCAGTGTACCCAGTCTCTACTGAGCACCCGTATATCATCTCTGATGTCAAACACCAATGGATATGGGATCATCCATCGCCCATCTGTATGGGTCAAGAAGGTATACGCTAGTCTACTCTGGTATATCGATGCCCCGTCTCGATACACCCACGACTAGGGACTTTGAAGGATGTACTTATGGACTACCATGTCCCCACTAGTATGATCCGCATCATAGTCCAGGTAGTCAAGTACACATCCTAAGGGCTTTACCAACATGTAACAGAGAGACAATCAGTGTACACGTCAAGGTAAAGATCAACCAGATAGCATACTATCATGTCGAGCAAGAAAGTCCTCCCTATATATGTCCCAGCATCCACTACAATATACATCCTATGTATAGTAATGGCCTCTAGGGCATACATATAACTAACAATCTCCCACTTGCACTAGGGCCATCTGATAGCAGTGGTTGTAGTATCTCATACTCAACCATCCCATAAAAGTCTCTCTCTGGGAAAAGGCCTTTGTGAGTGGATCCGCCGTGTTGTCCTCTGAGTCTACTCTCCTGACCTCGATCCCTTGGAGATCAAGCATCTCCATGATCATGTGATACTGCCTTAGAATATGTCTGGATCACTGATGGGACGGGTGTTCCTTGGCATAAGCTACAACCCCATTGTCACACAATGGGAGGAACTAAGTTCATCTCATGAACAAATATACATCCAGACTGCCTCTTTGGTAGCATCTTAAATAGCGATGTATCGAGCCTTTATCGTCTAGTATGCCACGGTGTCTAGCTTGGAACTTTTCCAACATACCGTCCCTCCACTGAGGGTAAAGACAATGCCTGTGACTGACATTCAGTCGTCTTTATCACCCTGGAACCCTTCCAGTGATTCTCCCCAGGATCGATTGATACCATCTCACTACAACTAGTGAGTATTCTAACACCCAAATAACATCTATCTCATAGATGAAAACTCAGGATTTAGGAGGTATCATTTTGATCCTACATGGAGAATCATTGTGATAAGCGGAGATTGACCGAGCGTAGCATAGGAAACTCCTTCCCTATCAAGAGTATGTCATCCACGTACTTTACGAGGATCGTCACCATACTCCCTACTACCTTTTTGTTTATACAAGGTTCATCTACCATTTTGATGATGTCAACTTCTTTGACTAATCCATCAAAACAGATGTTCCAACTCCGCGATGCCTGCTTTATCCTATAAAGCATCTTGCACACGTTTCCGCTGCTCCCACTGTCTACGAGGCCCTCTGGCTGTGTACTTATAGACTGCCTTTTCTAAAACATCATTTAGAAAAGCTGTCATGACACCCAACCGCCAGATATCGTAGTTATGGTATGTAGCCGTGGCAAGTAGGATCTGGATGGACTTAAGCATAGCTGCTTGAAAAGGTTTCATCATTATCCACGCCTGGTTGATGACGAAAAGCTTTAACAAGTCTAGCTTTGAAAGTCTCAACTTTTCCATCTACACCAAGTAATCTTCTCAAGATATACTTGCTCCTGATGGGGATTTAACCCTTCAGATATAGCAACCAAAGTCCATACTTTGTTGGTGTACATGGATTCCATCTCAGATCGCTAAGCATCCAGCCATTCTTACAGAGTCTTACTCCTGATGGCCAGCTCGAAGCTAGTTGGGTCATCATCTCATGATGCAATCCTCGCTCCCACTGTCATAGAGAAACAGAAGTATCTCTCAGGTGGGTGAGGAACCCTACTAGATCGGCGGAGAGGCTGAGGTTCGTTGGTAACCATTGAATCCTTTGGTTCTGTCAAATCATCAGCTGCAGTTTTGTATAGCTGGAACCTTTCCAGTTCTACATTACAGACCTTGCCTCGAGCTTGTCCGGATTTTGCTTTTCAGACATAGGCTGGACAACCCCAAATCTTAACTAACTTAAGAGATGGGCTCTTCCCTTATCATATCTAATATGAAGTGGTAGGAAACTGATTTGATTTGAACCCTATTCAATAGGTATGCAGCTTCTCAAGTGCATAACTCCCAAAAAGGAAATAGGTAACTCAGTAGTACTCATCATAGAGCACACCTTATCATATAGGGTGTGATTGCTCCACCCCGATATACCATCGTGCCATGGTGTATACGGAGGAGTAATCCTGAGAGAGAATCCCATTCTCCTTTAGAAAAGTCCAAGAATTTCGTGCTCAAGTATTCTCCTCCTTGATCACATCAAAGGACATAATACTTATACCCGTATTTTGGTTCTCTACTTCTAGCTTATATTCTTTGAATATCTCAAAAGGTTCAGACTTGTGTTTCAACAGGAACATATGTCTGAGTCTCGAGAGATTATCAAAGAATGTAATGAAGTACAAAGAACCAGTCCTGGCATATGTAGACAGGGGACCTTACATACATCAACATGTATCATCCCAAGAGTACACTAACTCTTTCTCTGTTTCCAATAAACAGAGCTATGGTCATCTTATCTTTGTGACATGACTGGCAAGTTTCATAAGATGTAAATTCAAACTAATTTAAATATGCATCTACATGTAACTTCAGCCAGTCGGGTCGCATTGATATGACCTAGTCTACAATGCCTCAAGAAGGATCCGTTCATTTCTGAACTCTTCCTCTTTTATGTGTTCAGTATACTAAAGAACTGTAGTTTGATTTAGAACATCAACGCTTTTAGATAACGTGCCTGAACCGATCAACTTTTGATATAGGAAATGTTCAAAACATTATCCAACAATACAAAATTTTATCATTTCTTTACTAATAAAGAGACTGATATGATTTTGTATATCAGGTTCAGTATCTAATAACATTCGTTCAGAACCAATGTATTGGTAATACAGGGTGACAGTGACCAACAGACTTGGCTGCAACTCTTGCCCCGTTTTCTGCCTCATGAAACTTATCACCCGTTCTCAGTTCTCTACCTTTCTGTAGCCCTATGTAACAGATTACATATCTGGGATCCTGATCTGGTATCACATACCCAGGACGTAGAGGATACAGAGAAACAGTTCTGTATAATGAACACACCCGAAGATGATGCATCAGCATGTACTCTCTTCGTTTGGGTGGCACGGGAATTCTGGTAATCCCTAATTTCCTGCTCTGTCTTATAACAATTATAAGTTGGAGCGGGACCAACGTTCCCTAGCTCAGTATAACAAGCGGTTTCGGTCAAATATCCGTTTTATTATCTTGATTAAGGCGTGATATGGTCGCTACCAGGAGAGAGAGAGAAGAAAGCACTCAGCGTGTGCTCTTGCAAGAATAGATTGGTTATCATTTTATCTAATCAGGATGGCTCCCACTGCTTTTTATCAAATCTTCCTTCAAACCCTAAAAGGAAAGACTAGCCGGGATTAATTACACACTACAAGTTCGCCAATCTTTCAGCCAGGCCAGTGTCGGTACTTTGAGGGAGGTCCCCCGTGCTTTCGCACGAACCTAATTAATGTAAACCTCGTTTTCCCAGAGGCGTAACCTCATTAACACCTTTCTAGGACACCTACTTGATCGGCTAATTGTAATGTGTAAAACTCTCCCAGGAGTAACTCTTACTCGCAGCGGGTATCGGGATCCAACTATCTCATAGAAGGTATGCAATCTCATTGCAAATTTCAACACTTGAAATTCCCGATAATATTTTTCCCCAAGCGATCTATGACCTTGACTGAGTCAACAAATCATAGACCACAAGTAAAGTTCAACCCGTCATTTCTCGATTGAATTAAACCACCCGCATGACCCTTGACTGAGTCAACAAGGCCGCACGACTACCCTAATCCAATCGCATCATATGCTTTGCAGATAAGCACTAATCAGCTACCGCACACTACGCCTTGACTGAGTCAACAAACGCAGCACGAATACTAACTAGGACTTATCTGAAATGACGGAGGGCTACGACAGGTTTTTCTGAAAACCTATTGCGTAATGAACTTTATATCGTTGTAGAATCAAATGATTTTAAAAATGGAGTGCTTTTGAGGATTTTCTAGTTTTGCTAAAGGAGTCACTCCCGGTGAAGGGATCGTCGGTCCTTTCCTCATCGAATAAGGTGCGGGATATATCATATATATCGCTGTGCAAAGCAAGAACTGTAGCTACCTGTTTTAATTTGAAATTCGATTCTACAACATCATTAGGTTTCTTTTATTTCATTAATCTCATTAATGAAGTCCCATCATTTAAATTACCTAAACATCACAGATAAATACGACGTACACTTATGCCATCCGCATTCGCCTCGATGTCCCCTCGTGCACCGTTAGGTTAGGTAACTAACGGCAGAGCGGGGCAGGGCTAGCGCGGGTGTAAAACATAAGTAACGTCTATATAATATATCATATATACTATATAAAGTATCCATCACAGAACATCACATGATCACATCACAGATATCGCAGCAGAAGAAACATATGAAATATTGGATATACTAGGACGTCCGTGTTTTCAATACGAGCCAGTATAAAACACGGATTCCACGGTCGCGATGAATAGCCAAACCCACACCCCTAGACCCCTACGAGAGCGGCAAGCAACCCTACCAATTCTAGGGTTAGGAGACCCGGACTCGACTCCTCGAGTTGGTCTCCCACTGGACCCCAGAACCCGGTTACTTGTGCTCCCCTCCTTGGGTCTATCCTAGTGCGGAAAAGTAAATAATATACAAAGGGTGACATCTTCCGCAACCTGGAAGTGCCCCAATAAAAGAATATTACATATAAGTTTTTACATGAATGAAAATGAAAAACACTCATCTCACATAAAAACCCCCGGCTATTCAAACACGACAATCCAATATAACATATCCAGCAACACATAACATCACATGTCATCAACGTAAGTAAACATGCGTATCCCAATTGTCGTTGACATATAGCAACGAAACCGGCGATAGCACATATTACACTTACGGTCACAGAAAAGAAAGTGTAAAACTACAACAGTTGGAATCCGCAACCTCCATAGACATCGCATGCCTAATCAAATGAATTCCTTAGACATCGCATGCCTAACAATTATAAACCTCGCATTTTAGTCTCATTATCGAAAACTCTTTTCAATATCAAGTCGGGCAATTCAACAAGATTCCCGACATCCTGATCGAATGCTCGTCGCAAACTTCAGTAGACGGCCGCACCCCCGATACCGTCGACGAAGTGCACCAAGGCGGAACACCGCTACCGCGAGCACCCGGACGGATGCTTTCGGCGACGGGGTTCTCCTATAGTCACTTGGTCAGGGCTAAGGGGTGTAGCTGTCTATTAAGTTTACCGGCGAGTATCCACGTACGCTACGTGATTGCGACGGACTTTTGATCACATCAAAATTCCGTGGCAACCGATCAAGTGAGACTAAACTACTAGATTTATAACATTCATTCAGTTATCTCATAACTTCTTGTGAATTCCAATTATTGTATCCCATTCCGGATAAATAAAAAATGTCAAACTTTCCGATCGAACAATCGAACACCCAGGTTTTCCCGATACAGATCAACACATGAAACAAGTCTAAAAACATTCAGTTCGTGCCTCAGTACCAACGGTCCAGCCGTAGAAGGGTCAAGCCAACGCCTCATATGTGGCACGCCGTACTGCCCCAAACCCGAAGGTTCAAAGGGCAGTTCAAGACGGTCACATAATCGAGTTAAGGTTTGTTGTCTTCTAGAGGGACCATCGCGTTACTTGCACTACTTAGAACGTCTTTAAACACCGGAAAAATCCAACACTTGGAAATTTCCCGACAGGGGAAAAATTGGGTATTTATATCCGGTCGAACTTTTTAACATATTCAAAAATTATCTGGAAAAACACATAGACAGAGTTTGACAATCCGATCGAATGTACGAACTCCCAATACAACCCAAAATACTCAACTCTGGATTTCAGATTAAAAATTCCCAAGAAAACCAGCACTGCCAAATAGGAATTACTGTGCAAAATTTGATGGGAGAAGAGACAAAAGGGCCACGGAACCGCCGCATTAGCACGCTAATGCCGCGGTTCCGCCGCACTTTTATGGAATTAGGAGCTAAATTTTGCGCCGTAATTCTTAGATTTCCCTGCTGATTTTTCTGCATATTTTTAATTTGCAAAAATCCACAAATTTGAAAAATGTACAGAGAGCAAGTTTAAGTTAGGGTTTCGAATCGATCGGGTTTCAAATTTCGTCTACGCATCGCCTAAGGCTCTAGCTAGGCTCTGATACCACTGTAGGGTTCCTAGGCACTCTCAAGAGGTCTCACAAGGCATCAACCATGCCAATTTCAAATTTTAACGGTGCCGAGAAACCTTAACAAGATCGTTGGCTAGATATTTAGGCGAAAAACAAACTAGTTAACACTTAACTACAAGAATACGGAAGTAGGGTTCCTATGCACTCTAGTGAAGTCTCACAAGTGATCAAATATGCACAAATCAAATTTTACGGGTGCCTACAAACCCGACTACGGATCGTTTGCTAGATATTTAGGCGAAACAAGCAAGCTAGTTTACAACTAAACTATAAGATAACGGAAATACAACCTTTGTAGATCCGTTTGTCCACCTCCATAGCTCCGCAACGAAGTGCCTCCGCTGTCCAAGTGAACTCCCGGGCTCTAGCGTCGGCTTCGTCGAAGAATAAGCGAGCTAGGTCGTCGATGTCCATGCCGAAGATGATCTACGTCGAGGCATCGCTAGATCAAGCTCCACCTTCACCAAGTCGGAAAAACTTGTGAAGGAAACACACTCTACTACTTGGCAAGAGGTAGAGGATGAAGAAATAGGAAGTGGGTAGACTTTAGTTTTGGATTTCTCACTTGATTTGGCTAGTTGCCATTGAAGTAGAAAGCTTTTCTTCATGTTGAAGAAGATGAAGAAGAAGAAGAAGATATGATAACTTAATTAAAAATGAGATAATTAAATCAATACTTATCATGACTTCAACTTTAGTTAAGTGTAGAGAATTAACTTGGGTTAGTTAAATGGTTAGGGTTAAGTTTAAGACAAGAATGAAGACTAAGTCAAAGCTTCAAGAAACTTCAACTAAAAACAAAATAAGCAACCATTCATTTATCTTTTTCATTTTCCAAAATGGATATAAATAAATAAGATAAATGAATAAGTAATCAAAACCCTAATCATTAACTTAAACCATGGTTTGATTCTTTACACTTAACCAAGTAAGCATGTATCATCAAACATGATACAAACATGTGCACAAAACTATATCGCATATACAATGTGCACAATTCAAGTGAGAAAATCCATTTAAAGTGAACCAATACTAGTTAATGCACAGCAATATATCGAATATATAATTATACATTAAATCATTAAATCAACACTTGATTCAATGATCCGGTCATATCGGATATAACCGACTAGTATCATATGTATCGGCTTATCGAATCAATCCTTGATTCGATAACTAGGTTATATCGCATATAACCATTCGACACATTCATCGCGAGAATGAAATACGGTATCACATACACGCATCATTCTCGGTCCCGCACATATCTCATATGCGCTCCTATTTCGTTTCGCTTGAGCTAAGAAACCTCTGTGTAGGACTCTAAAGACTCGTCAATACGCCGGCAGCAGATGATGATCATATCAAACACCCACAAGCCGCAAGCGGTCTGCTAAACGTAACGGCCACCCATGTATTGAGCGATCAGAAGATCGACGAGCAAGCCCGCTCACACTCCTGCGAATCCAACCAGTAACACTTACCGTACGGTCCGGTCTGTTCGTCTGATATGTCGCATATCTCGCCTAGGGGTGGTAAACGTCAGACCCCAGTAGCTCGATAATTCATGCCGACTTGAGGTCCATAACATTCGTGAAACTACTGATAACTCTTACCAGTATATCACTGCAACCCTGGCCAGGGATTTCCTGTTATGGCCAGTCGAGCATAGCACAACATCAACCCCCAATACCGGGAGAGACGAATCCCCTCCTATCGCTCATTGCCTCCATGTGAATCGGGACTGTACCCAAAAACCACCTGTTTGTACGACTCAGTAGAGCCGTGGTAGGGTGGAAATCAAAGCACAGTGGGAGACACACAAGACTCTATGACGATCTTGGGTCAACAGACTAAGCTGTACCAGTGTCACCAGAGAACTGCCATCTGACGTGAGGTATAATACCATCTGGGAGTTCTCCGCGAGTCCGTTCAGTGTACCCAGTCTCCACTGAGCACCCGCATACCATCTTCGATGTCAAACACAAATGGATATGGGATCATCCATCGCCCATCGCATGGGTCGAGAAGATATGCGCTAGTCTACTCTGGAATATCGATGCCCCGTCTCGATATTCCCTCGACTAGGAACATTTCAAGGATGTACTCTTGGACTACCCAGGCCCCACTAGTATGATCTACATCATAGTCCTGGAAGTCGAGTACACATCCTATGGGCTTTATCAACATGTAATCAGAGAGACAGAAAGTATACATGTTAAGATAAAGAGCAACCAGATAGCGTACTATCATGTCGAGCAAGAAAGTCCTACCTATATATGTCCCAGCATCCACTAGAATATACATCCAATGTACAGTAATGGCCTCTAGGGCATACATATAACTAACAATCTCCCACTTGCACTAGGGCCATCTGTAGCAGTGGTTGCAGTATCACATACTCAACCATCCCCTAAAAGTCTCTCTTTAGGAAAAGGGCCTTCGTGAGTGGATCCGCCGTGTTGTCCTCTGAGTCTACTCTCCTTACCTCGATCACCCTGGAGATCAACTATCTCCATGATCAGGTGATGCTGTCTTAGATTATGTCTGGGTCACTGATGGGACCAGGGTTCCAGGGCCAAAGCCACACTTCCATTGTCATACAATGGCAGGAACCTAGTTCATCCTATGAACCAATATACACCCAAACTGCCTCTTTGGTAGTATCATTAATAGCGATGTTACCAGCCTTTATCGTCTAGTTTGTCACGGTATCTAGCTTGGAAATCTTCCAACATACCGTCCCTCTATTGAGGGTAAAGACAATGCCCGTGACTGACATTCAGTCGTCTTTATCACCCTGGAACACTTCCAGTGATTCTCCTCAGGATCGATTGATACCATCTCACTACATCTAGTGAGAATCCTAACATCCAATTACATCTATCTCATAGATGAAAACTCAGGATTTAGGAGGTATCACTTTGATCCTATTTGGGGAATCCTAGTGATAATAGGAGATTGACCGATCGTAGTATAGGAAACTCTTTTCCTATCAAGAGTATGTTATCTACGTACAATACGAAGATGACCACCTTACTCTCTACTACCCTTTTGTATATACAAGGTTCGTCTACCATTTTGATGAAGTCAAACACTTTGACTATCACATCAAAACAGACGTTCCAACTCCGCGATACCTGCTTCATCATGTAAAGCAACTTGCACACGTTTCCGCTGCTCCCACTGTTTACGAAGACCTCTGGCTGTGTTCTTATAGACGTTCTCTTCTAAATCAGTATTTAGAAAAGCAGTCATGGCACCCAACCGCCAGATATTGTAGTCATGGTATGTAGCCGTGGTAAGTAGGATCTGGATAGACTTAAGCATAGCTACTGGAAAAAGGTTTCATCATTATCCACGCCTGGTCGATGACGAAAACCTTTAACAAGTCTAGCTTTGAAAGTCTCAACTTTTCCATCTATACCAAGTAATCTTCTCAAGATATACTTGCTCCTGATGGGGATTTAACCCTTCAGATATAGCAGCTAAAGTCCATACTTTGCTGGTGTACATGGATTCCATCTCAGATCGCTAAGCATCCAGCCATTCTTACAGAGTCCCTACTCTCGATGGCCTGCTCGAAACTAGTTGGGTCACCATCTCATGATGCAATCCTTGCTCCCACTGTCATCGAGAAACCGAGGTATCTCTCAGGCGGATGAGGAACCCTACTAGATCGGCGGAGAGGCTGAGGTTCGTCGGAAACTATTGAATCCTTTGGTTCTACCAAATCATTAGCAGTTTTGTACAGCTGGAACCTTTCCAGTTCTACAGAACTGATCTTGCCTCGATCTTGTCCGGATTTTGCTTTTGACATAGGCCGGACAATCCCAAATCTTAACTTACTTAAGAGATAGGTTCTTCCCATACCATATCTTATATGGAGTGGTAGGCAGTGATTTGATTCAAACCTAATTCAATAGGTATGCAGCTTCTCAAGTGCATAACTCCCAAAAGGAAAAAGGTAACTCAGTAGTACTCATCATAGAGCACACCATATCATATAGGGTGCGATTGCTCCGCCCCGATATACCATCGTGCTATGGTGTATTCGGAGGAGTAATGCTGAGAGAGAATCTCATTCTCCTTTAGAATAGTCCAGGAATTCCATGCTCAAGTATTCTCCTCCTTGATCACATCAAAGGATATAATACTTATACCCGTATTTTGGTTCTCTACTTCTAACTTATATTCTGTGAATATCTCAAAAGGTTCGGACTAGTGTTTCAACAAGAACATATGTCTGAATCTGAAGAGATCATCAAAGAACGTAATGAAGTATAAAGAACCAGTCCTGGCATGTGTAGACAGGGGACCTTACATACATCAACATGTATCATCCCAAGAGTTCACTAACTCTTTCTCTGTTTCCAGTAAACGGAGCTATGGTCATCTTATCTTTGTGACATGACTGGCAAGTTTCACAAGATGTAAATTCAAACTGATTTAAATATACATCTAAATGTAGCTTCAGCCAGTCGGGTCGCATTGATATGACCTAGTCTACAATGCCTCAAGAAGGATTCGTTCATTTCTGAAGTCTTCCTCTTGTGTGTGCTCTGAATACTAAGAACTGTAGTTTGATTTAGAACGTCAATGCTTTTAGATAACGTGCCTGAACCGATCAACTTTTGATATAGGAAATGTTCAAAACATTATCCATCAATACAAAATTATATCCTTTCTTTACTAATAAAGAGACTGATATGATTTTGTATATCAGGATCGGTATCTAATAGCATTTGTTCAGAATCAATGTATTCTTAATACAGGGTGACAGTGACCAACAGACTTGGCTGCAACACTTGCCCCGTTTTCTGCCTCATGAAACTTATCACCCGTTCTCAGTTTTTCTACCTTTCTGTAGCCCTATGTAACAGATTACATATCTGGGATCCTGATCCGGTATCATATACCCAGGATTCAGAGGATACTGAGAAACAGTTCTTTGTAATGAACACACCCGAAGGAGATGCATCATATGCACTTTCTTCGTTTGGGCGGCATGGGAATTTTGGTATTCCCCTATTTCCTGCTCTGTCTTATAACAATTATAAGTTGGAGCGGGACCAACGTTCCCCAGCTCAGAATAACAAGCGGGTTCGGTCAATACATCCGTATTATTATCTTGATTAAGGCGTGATATGGTCGCTACCAGGAGAGAGAGAGAAGAAAACACTCTGCGTGCGCTCTTGCAAGATTAGATTGGTTATGTATTTTATCTAATCAGGATGTCTCCCACTGTTTTTATCAAATCTTCTTTCAAACCCTAAAAGGAAAGACTAGCCGGGATTAATTACACTCTACAAGTTCGCCAATCTTTCAGCCAGGCCAGTGTCGGTACTTTGAGGGAGGTTCCCCGTGCTTTCGCACGGACCTAATTACAGTAAACCTCGTTTTCCCAGAGGCGTAATCCCGTAGACACCTTTCTAGACACCTACTTGATCGGCTAATTGTAAAGTGCAAAACTCTCCCAGGAGTAACAATTACTCGCAGTGGGTATCGAGATCCAACTATCACATAGAAGGTATGCAATCTCATTGCAAGTTTCAACACTTGAAACTCCCGATAAAGGTTTTTACCCCTAGCACCTATGACCTTAACTATGGTCAACAAATCATAAGTACTAGTCAAGTTCTACCCGTCATTTCGTGATTAATTAGACCCACCCACATGACCCTTAACTAAGGTCAACAAAGTCACGCGACTGTCCTAACTAATCGCATCATATGCGGTGTAGGAAGACATCACTTAGCTACCGTACACTGTGCCTTGACTATGGTCAACAAACACAGCACGAATACTAAGTACTCTACTTCCTAAAATGACGGAGGGTTGCGGCTGGTTTTTGTGAAAACCTTTGACGCTTTGAACTTGATCTCGTTGCGGAATCAAATGGTTTTTAAATGGAATGTTTTTGAAGCTTTTCTAGTTTTGCTAAAGGGGTCACTCCCGGTGAAGGGATCGTCGGCCCTTTCCTCGTCGAATGAGGTGCGGGATATATCATATATATCACTGTGCAAAGCGGAAACTATAGAAGCGATCAAAGACAAACCGAGGGTTGTAGCATCTGCCAGTTATTGCTAAAGGAGTCACTCCCGGTGAAGGGATCTCGGTCCTTTCCTTATCGAATAAGGTGCAGGATGTTCTACAATGAACACCGCGATGCAAAGCAAGAACTGTAGCTACCTGTTTTATTTTGAAATTCGATTCCACAACATCATTTAGGTTTATTTTCTTTCATTAATCTCATTAATGAATATCCCATCATTTAAATCCACCTAAACATCACAGATAAATATAACGTACGCTTATGCCATCCGCATTCGTCTCGATGTCCCGTCTGCACCGTTAGGTTAGGTAACTAACGCCAGAGCGAGGCAGGGCTAGCGCGGGTGTAAAACATAAGCAACGTCTATATAATATATCATAAATACTATAATATCTGTCACAGAGCACAGAACATCGCATGATCACAGATAAAACACAGCAGAAGAAACATATGAAATATTGGATATACTAGGACGTCCGTGTTTTCAATACGAGCTAGTATAAAACACGGATTCCACGGTCGTGATGAATAGCCAATCCCACACCCCTAGACCCCTACGAGAGCGGCAAGCAACCCTACCAATTCTAGGGTTAGGAGACCCGGACTCGACTCCTCGAGTTGGTCTCCCACTGGACCCCAGAACCCGGTTACTTGTGCTCCCCTCCTTGGGTCTTTCCTAGTACAGAAAAGTAAATAATATACAAACGGTGACTACTTCCGCAACCTGGAAGTGCCCCAATAAAAGAATATTACATACAAGTTTTTACATGAATGAAAATGAAAAACACTCATCTCACATAAAAACCCCCCGGCTATTCAAACACGACGATCCAATATAACATATCCAGCAACACATAACATCACATGTCATCAACGTAAGTAAATATGCGCATCCCAATTGTCGTTGGCATATAGCAACGAAACCGGCGACATCACATATTACACTTACGGTCACAGAAAAGAAATTGTAAAACTACAACAGTTGGAATACGCAACCTCTTTAGACATCACATGCCTAATCAAATGAATTACTTAGACATCACATGCCTAACAATTATAAACCCCGCATTTTAGTCTCGTTATCGAAAACACTTTTCAATATCAAGTCAGGCAATTCAACAAGATTCCCGAAAAACTGATCGAATGCTCGTCGCAAACTTTAGTAGGCGGCCGCACCCCTGATACCGTCGACGAAGTGCACCAAGGCGGAACACCGCTGCCGCGAGCACCCGGACGGATGCTTTCGGCGACGGGGTTCTCCTACAGTCACTTGGTCGGGGCTATGGGGTGAGGCTGTCTATTAAGTTTACCCGGCGAGTATCCGCGTACGCTACGTGATTGCAACGGACTTTTGATCACATCAAAATTCCGTGGCAACCGATCAAATGAGACTAAACTGCTATGTTTATAACATTCATTCAGTTATCTCATAACTTCTTGTGAATTCCAATTATTGTATCACATTCCGGATAAATAGAAAATGTTAAACTTTCCGATCGAACAATCGAACACCCAAGTTTTCCCGATACAGATCAACACATGAAACAAGTCTAAAAACATTCAGTTCGTGCCTCAGTACCAACGGTCCAGCCGTAGAAGGGTCAAGCCAACGCCTCACATGTGGCACGCCATACTGCTCCAAACCCGAAGGTTCAAAGGGTAGTTCAAGACGGTCACATAATCGAGTTAAGGTTTGTTGTCTTCTAGAGGGACCATCGTGTTACTTGCACTACTTAGAACGTGATTAAACTACAGAAATATCCAACACTTGGAAATTTCCCGACAGGGGAAAAATTGGGTATTTATATCCGGTCGAACTTTTTAACATATTCAAAAAATTATCCGGAACGACACATAGACAAAGTTTGACAATCCGATCGAATGTATGAACTCCCAATACAACCCAAAATACTCAACTCTTTATTTCAGATTAAAAATTCCCAGAAAAACCAGCACTGAAAAATAGGAGTTACTGTGCAAAATTCAATGGCAGATAAGACAAAAGTGCGGCGGAAGGGCCGCATTAGCACGCTAATGCCGCGGTTCCGCCGCACTTTAGAAAGATCATTAGGTAATTTTTGCATCGTAATTCTTAGATTTACCTTTTGATTGTTCTGCATATTTTTAATTTGCAAAAATCCACATTTTACAAAAATGTCCAGAGAGCATTTTAAAGTCGGGGTTTCGGGTCGATCGGACTTCTAACTCCGTCTACGCATCGCCTAAGGCTCTAGCTAGGCTCTGATACCACTGTAGGGTTCCTATGCACTCTAGTGAAGTCTCACAAGTGATCAAATATGCACAAATCAAATTTTACGGGTGCCTACAAACCCGACTACGGATCGTTTGCTAGATATTTAGGCGAAACAAGCAAGCTAGTTTACAACTAAACTATAAGATAACGGAAATACAACCTTTGTAGATCCGTTTGTCCACCTCCATAGCTCCGCAACGAAGTGCCTCCGCTGTCCAAGTGAACTCCCGGGCTCTAGCGTCGGCTTCGTCGAAGAATAAGCGAGCTAGGTCGTCGATGTCCATGCCGAAGATGATCTACGTCGAGGCATCGCTAGATCAAGCTCCACCTTCACCAAGTCGGAAAAACTTGTGAAGGAAACACACTCTACTACTTGGCAAGAGGTAGAGGATGAAGAAATAGGAAGTGGGTAGACTTTAGTTTTGGATTTCTCACTTGATTTGGCTAGTTGCCATTGAAGTAGAAAGCTTTTCTTTATGTTGAAGAAGATGAAGAAGAAGAAGAAGATATGATAACTTAATTAAAAATGAGATAATTAAATCAATACTTATCATGACTTCAACTTTAGTTAAGTGTAGAGAATTAACTTGGGTTAGTTAAATGGTTAGGGTTAAGTTTAAGACAAGAATGAAGACTAAGTCAAAGCTTCAAGAAACTTCAACTAAAAACAAAATAAGCAACCATTCATTTATATTTTTCATTTTCCAAAATGGATATAAATAAATAAGATAAATGAATAAGTAATCAAAACCCTAATCATTAACTTAAACCATGGTTTGATTCTTTACACTTAACCAAGTAAGCATGTATCATCAAACATGATACAAACATGTGCACAAAACTATATCGCATATACAATGTGCACAATTCAAGTGAGAAAATCCATTTAAAGTGAACCAATACTAGTTAATGCACAGCAATATATCGAATATATAATTATACATTAAATCATTAAATCAACACTTGATTCAATGATCCGGTCATATCGGATATAACCGACTAGTATCATATGTATCGGCTTATCGAATCAATCCTTGATTCGATAACTAGGTTATATCGCATATAACCATTCGACACATTCATCGCGAGAATGAAATACGGTATCACATACACGCATCATTCTCGGTCCCGCACATATCTCATATGCGCTCCTATTTCGTTTCGCTTGAGCTAAGAAACCTCTGTGTAGGACTCTAAAGACTCGTCAATACGCCGGCAGCAGATGATGATCATATCAAACACCCACAAGCCGCAAGCGGTCTGCTAAACGTAACGGCCACCCAGGTATTGAGCGATCAGAAGATCGACGAGCAAGCCCGCTCACACTCCTGCGAATCCAACCAGTAACACTTACCGTACGGTCCGGTCTGTTCGTCTGATATGTCGCATATCTCGCCTAGGGGTGGTAAACGTCAGACCCCAGTAGCTCGATAAGTCATGCCGACTTGAGGTCCATAACATTCGTGAAACTACTGATAACTCTTACCAGTATATCACTGCAACCCTGGCCAGGGATTTCCTGTTATGGCCAGTCGAGCATAGCACAACATCAACCCCCAATACCGGGAGAGACGAATCCCCTCCTATCGCTCATTGCCTCCATGTGAATCGGGACTGTACCCAAAAACCACCTGTTTGCACGACTCAGTAGAGCCGTGGTAGGGTGGAAATCAAAGCACAGTGGGAGACACACAAGACTCTATGACGATCTTGGGTCAACAGACTAAGCTGTACCAGTGTCACCAGAGAACTGCCATCTGACGTGAGGTATAATACCATCTGGGAGTTCTCCGCGAGTCCGTTCAGTGTACCCAGTCTCCACTGAGCACCCGCATACCATCTTCGATGTCAAACACCAATGGATATGGGATCATCCATCGCCCATCGCATGGGTCGAGAAGATATGCGCTAGTCTACTCTGGAATATCGATGCCCCGTCTCGATATTCTCTCGACTAGGAACATTTCAAGGATGTACTCTTGGACTACCCAGGCCCCACTAGTATGATCTACATCATAGTCCTGGAAGTCGAGTACACATCCTATGGGCTTTATCAACATGTAATCAGAGAGACAGAAAGTATACATGTTAAGATAAAGAGCAACCAGATAGCGTACTATCATGTCGAGCAAGAAAGTCCTACCTATATATGTCCCAGCATCCACTAGAATATACATCCAATGTATAGTAATGGCCTCTAGGGCATACATATAACTAACAATACAACCTTTGTAGATCTGGTTCTCCACCTCCATAGCTCCGCAATGAAGTCTCCTCGCTGTCCTCATCCAATCCCGGGCTCTAGCGTCGGCTTCATCGGAGAAGAAGCGGGCTAGGTCATCGACGACGTGCCGAAGATGATCTACGTCGAGGCATCGCTAGATCAAGCTCCAACTTCACCAAGTCAAGAAAACTTGTGAAGGAAACACACTCTACTACTTGGCAAGAGGTAGAGGATGAAGAAATAGGAAGTGGGTAGACTTTAGAATTGGATTTCTCACTCATTTTCATCAATCACCATTGATGAAGTGAAGCTTTCTTCATGAAAGAAGATGAAGAAGAAGGAGATAATATGATAAGTATTAAGTAAAATGAAAATCATAATAATACTTATCATCTACCAACCATGGTCAAGTGTAGAGACCAAACTAGGGTTAGTGGGAATGGTTAGGGTTAAGCATGAGACAAAATGGTCACTTAGGTCAAAGCTTCAAGAAGCTTCAACTAGAATACAAAGAAAGCCACCATTTTGCATTATGCTAATAATTTTCCAAAAAGAATAAATAAATAAATAAATGAATAAATCAAAACCCTAACCATTTGTTGGAGATAGTGCCCTCAGAGTCAATTATTGGATCACAGGCACGTGATTGCAATGATTGAGGGGAGGACCTGTCCCAGTAGGACAGTCTTACTCGAGATGATAGTATGCTATCTGGTTTACCTTTATCATCGTGTACTGCTTTAGGTGACCTTTCGAGTCGCTATTACACGTTGATAAAGCCCTTAGGATTCTTGCTTGACATCCAGCAGTATGAGGGCGATCATATAAGT
Organism: Agapanthus africanus; assembly: GCA_030015575.1. NCBI lineage: Eukaryota > Viridiplantae > Streptophyta > Magnoliopsida > Asparagales > Amaryllidaceae > Agapanthus > Agapanthus africanus. The sequence goes on from CM057337.1 coordinate 637,739,368, forward strand.
GGGAGCTGGGGTCTACAAGCACATCCTTAAAAGGTCCCTAGTCGTGGGAGATTCGAGACAGGGCATCGATTCTCCACAGTAGACTAGTGTATACAGTCGAGACCCCGACGAGGGGCGGTGGCCGGTCTCACAAGCCACTGGTGTCAGTTGGTTCACCTAAGATGTATACAGGTGCTCATTGGGTTATGAGTACACCGGACAGGACTCGCCGGGAACCTGCTAGTTGGGATTATACCAGACGTCAGATAGCAGTTCCCAGGTAACATGTGTACAGGTTAGTTCATCGACCTGGGATCGTCATTTGTCTCGTGTGAGTTCCCACTGTACTTTGATTACTACCCTACCACGGCTCAAAGGAGTCGTGCAAACAGGTTTTAGTTGGGTACAGTCCCGAGCCACATGGAGACAGTGAGCGGATCTGCAGGGGTTCGTCTCTCCCGGTATTGGGGGTGAGGTCGTGCTGTGTCTAGGAGAGCCAGAACATGAAAAGTCCTTGGCCAAGGCAGGAGATTTGCTGGTAGGTATTCCAGTAGTATCTCAGGGTGTTCTGGGCTACACTCCGACACGACTTGTACCGCTTTTGGGGGTCTGACTTTTACCAACCCCCTAGGCCCGCCATGCGATACTCATAGACGAACGGACCGGACTGTACGGATATTGTCACTGACAGGCTCAGTAGGGTGTCAGGATGAGTTCGCTCATCGACGTCCCTTTTGGTCAATAGCTGGTGGCCCGTCACGTATGGCTAATACCTCTGACGTGCTAGTGGTTAAATCCACAGCCATAGTATTGATGAGTCTTTAGAGTCCACCACACAGACAGTTACTCAAGTTTCGGGCGAAACGCTGTAGAGGCCGTATGGAGATATGGCAGGGTTCGATCAGATACGTGCGGTATTGCACGGATCGTGATCGGACGGTTTTTACTAGCCGGCTTTGGCTTAAGCCGGATTCTAGTTTTAAATAGTGTAGTTTTGTCTTTTTGCATTTGTGTTCAGTGGGAATACAAATGCGGGCATGTATTTGCAGTAGCGGGGTTTTCCTGTAATTTATTACGGGATCGGTTTTCTGGGGTTGCCAGTTTGCATTCCGTTCGGGCCGGTTTTCTCTTTTTCTTTCCCGGTCGGACTTTTCGTTGGAGGGTGTTAATTGCAAGTTTGCAATTAACATTTTGTGAGGGGTTTCTTTGCATGAGTGTGGCTTCATAATCATGATATTCTTTTCTTGTCTATCACTTGCATTTATGAGAAAGAGATTGAGGTGGTTTTGTGAAAGGATTGATACTTGAAATTTGGTGTGACTAATTTCTCATACATTCATTCCCTTTCTTCTCTTGGTTTTTTAATTAATCATTTCTTTTTTTGACCACCCCTTTTTTGTAGTGGGGCCGACCACTTTTCCAGCAAGAAACAGGATTGATCTTGAGTGAGGGAGAGAGATGATTGTGTTAATTGGTGTGCAGGGGAATGTTTATTTGGTGATGGATATTTCCTTTGCATGGATTAATTTTATGCTTGCTTTCCACTTGGTTTTGATTAACACCAGGATGTTTTCAATTTGGAAAGGATTACCCACTTGCAACATTTTCCAGTGAGCACACTTTTCTTTGGCCGAGCTCTTTTTCCATGGATGCTCCATTTTCTTCCTAGCAAGCATCCATGAAAAATTCTTGTGCTCAAAAATTCCTCCATCATGGCAACCTCATAACCCCAAGAGACAAGTTTACTATACTATTCTATAGCAAGTCTTGGACGCGTCGGCTAGCCAACTTCGCGCCCGAGTTGCCTCGGTCAAGAGGCGGGAGCCCGTAAAAGATTCCGGCTACGTGGTGCCCTTTCCGACGAGCGAGGAGGTGACGGAGATTCCGCGGGAGATCGGAGCGGAGACGAAGACCGAAGGACACGGATCGCTTGGTATAGCTTCTCTACTCTTTTCTTTTTGCTAGCTAGCTAGGTTAATGGCCCGATCCGGGTAAAAAGTCCGCGGTGGTGCCGTTTTGCAAAGTTCGCAAAGTTTTTGTTTTCCGCGTTTCCGGCGTCGGATCGACGGCCGGGGCGCCCCCGCGGGCTTACACCATTAACATGTAACCATGGTTTGATCTTTACACAAAAACCCTAGCAAACATGTATCATCAAACATGATACAATCATTTGCACAAAAAGTATATCACATATACAACTTGTACATCCAAGTGAGAAAATCCATTTAAAGTGAACCAATACTAGTTAATGCAAAGTAATATATCAAATATATAATTATGCATTAAATCATTAAATCAACACTTGATTTAATGATCCGGTCATGTCGCACACAACCGACTAGTATACAATGTATCGATTTATCGAATCAATCCTTGAATCGATAATTAGGTTATATCGCATACAACCAATCGATACATTCATCGCGAGAATGGAATACGGTATCACATACACGCATTATTCTCGGTCCCGTACATATCTCATATGCGCTCCTATTTCGTTTCGCTTGAGCCAGGAAACCTCTGTGTAGGACTCTAAAGACTCGTCAATACGCCGGCAGCAGGTGATGATCATATCAAACACCCACAAGCCGCAAGCGGTCTGCTAAATGTAACGGCCACCCGGGTATTGAGCGATCAGAAGATCGACGAGCAAGCCCGCTCACACTCCAGTGAATCCAACCAGTAACACTACCGTACAGTCCGGTCTGATCGTCTGATATGTCGCATATCTCGCCTAGGGGTGGTAAACGTCAGACCCCAATAGCTCGATAAGTCGTGTCGATATGAGGTCTATAACAGTTCGAGAAACTACTGGTAACACTTACCAGTAAATCTCAGCAACCCTGGCCAGGGATTTCCGGTTATAGCCAATCGAACACAGCGCAACATCGACTCCCTATACCGGGAGAGACGAATCCCCTCCTATCGCTCATTGCCTCCATGTGATTCGGGACTGTACCCAAAAACCACCGTTTTGCACGCCCTCTTGGACGTGGTAAGGTGGAAATCAAAGCACAGTGGGAACCACACAAGACTCTATGACGATCTCGGGTCAACAGACTGTAAGTGCACGGCGGCGCCCCGGCCGTCAATCCGACGCCGGAATGCGGAAGCGGTGATAAACTTAAATTTTGCGGACTTTGCAAACCGGCACCACCGCGCACTAAACTCCGGATCGTAACCATTAACAAGTCTAGCTAACCAATAAGAAAGGGAAGAGATGTATACCGACGATCCAAGTCCTCCGGTCTTCATCTCCACTCCGATCTCCTCGCGGGATCTCCGTCCGTCTCCTCCTCGTCGGAAAGGGGCACCACATCGCCTGTAGCTTTTACGGGCTCCCACCTCAATACCGAGGCAACTCGGGCGCGAAGCTGGCGAATCGACGCGTCCAAGATTTGCTGTAGGAATATAGTGTAGAATCGTAGTCTCTTTTTGGGGTCAAGAAGTTGCCATGGTCGGAGGAATATAGCACAAGAATTTTCATGGATGAATGATGGAGAATTGAGCATGCAATGGAAATGTGTGAGCTCAGCCATGCACTCAAATGTGCTCTCTGGAAAATGAAGCAAAAGCCTCTCTCTTTTTCTTGCTGTCCCAGAAAGAAGGGAGCCCCCTGCACACTCATTATGTAATCCTCTCTTACTAAATTAATTAAGCCACTCCATATACCAAAATGTCACACAGCACACTCACAAAATGTTAACATTAATTTATCAAAACCATACACACTCCATATCCCCTCACAGTGGCCGGCCCATTCCTTATGTCCACTCAAACAGTGGCCGGCCCCACCACTAAACCCATACTCTTTTATTAAAAGCAAGTGATGGTAAAGAGAATGATAATGGTCAAATCAAAAAACCCACATATGCAAGAAACCCCTTCCTCAAATGTTATTTGCAAACTTGCAAATAACACCCTCCAACGAAAAGTCCGACCGGGAAGGAAAAAGAGAAAACCGGCCGGAACGGAATGCAAACTGGCAACCCCAGAAAACTGGTCCCATAAAAATTACAGGAAAACCCCGATACTGTGCATACACACCCGCATTTGTATTCCGTCCGGATACAAATGCAAAGAGACAAAACTACACTATCAAATACCAGGATCCGGCTTAAGCCAAAGCCGGCTAGTAAAAACCGTCCGATCACCATCCGTGCAATACCGCGCGTATCTGATCGAACCCTGCCATATCTCCATACGGCCTCTACAGCGTTTCGCCCGAAAGCTTGAGTAACTGAAAGTGTGGTGGACTCTAAAGACTCGTCAATACTATGGCTGTGGATTTAACCACTAGCACGTCAGAGGTATAAGCCAATACGTGACGGGCCACCAGCTATTGACTAAAAGGGACGTCGATGAGCGAACTCATCCTGACACCCTACTGAGCCTGTCAGTGACAATATCCGTGCAGTCCGGTCCGTTCGTCTATGAGTATCGCATGGCGGGCCTAGGGGGTTGGTAAAAGTCAGACCCCCAAAAGCGGTACAAGTCGTGTCGGAGTGTAGCCCAGAACACCCTGAGATACTACTGGAATACCTACCAGTAAATCTCCTTGCCTTGGCCAAGGACTTTGTGTAATGGCTCTCCTAGACACAGCACGACCTCACCCCCAATACCGGGAGAGACGAACCCCTGAAGATACGCTCACTGCCTCCATGTGGCTCGGGACTGTACCCAACTAAAACCTGTTTGCACGACTCCTTTGAGCCGTGGTAGGGTAGTAATCAAAGTACAGTGGGAACTCACACGAGACAAATGACGATCCCCAGGTCGATGAACTAACCTGCACACATGTCACCAGGGAACTTCCATCTGACGTCTGGTATATGACCAACTAGCATGTTCCCGGCGAGTCCTGTCCGGTGTACTCATAACCCAATGAGCACCTGTATACATCTTAGGTGATCCAACTGACACCAGTGGCTTGTGAGACCGGCCACCGCCCCTCGTCGGGGTCTCGACTGTATACACTAGTCTACTAATGGAGTATCGATGCCCGGTCTCGAAACTCCCACGACTAGGGACCTTTTAAGGATATGCTTGTAGACCCCCAGCTCCCACTTATATGATCGCCCTCATACTGCTGGTGGTCAAGCAAGAATCCTAGGGGCTCTATCAACGTGTAATAGCGACATGTCAGGTCACCTAAAACAGTACACGATGATAAAGGTAAACCAGATAGCATACTATCATCTCGAGTAAGACTGTCCTACCGGGATAGGTCCTCCCTCAATCATTACAATCACGTACCTGTGACCTAATAATTGACTCTGAGGGCACTATCTCCAACAATCTCCCACTTGCACTCAAGGCTAATTATTGCGATGTCGCATACTGACAGCCCGTGTGATACCGAACATCCAACTCCTCTACTAGTCAGTCTCACAAAGCTCGTTTGCGGAACTATTGCGTTCGAGGAATAGCCTCAGTGAGTGGATCCGCTTAGTTGTTTCTTTCTATGTCTCTCTATATCTCAAGTTCGCGGAGAAAACCATCTCCCGAAAAGAGCAATACCTGCCTTAGAATGTCTGGATGTCTGATGGGACCTAGCTCATAAAAGAACTCCAAATCCAAACTTCTTAGACTGTATCGTCAACTGAACTTAATCAGTATCCTGCGCGCCATGCCTCCCTCAGTATTGCCTTGGACCACCTGTCCAAAATACTGCCCCTCATCAGAAGGAAAAATATAACTCTGACAACCTCCTTGTCGTCCATGTCACCTTGGAAGCCTGGAATGATAACTGTCTCCTGAATGAGGCTGTCGTTATCATATCGCTAGAACATCCACTTATGTTCTAAAGCTGCTTCCGACTGTTTCTCCAGGATTGGATTAATGTCAACTTATTGCATCTACTGCAAGAACAACATCTGGTGTGGTACTTGACATCTCATGATTAACTCAATTGCCTAAGCAAGTGATCTGTCAATCATGCGCATCCCTCTCTAGTTTAGTCTATAAGACACCTTTAGAGAGGGTGACTCCATCTCCTGCAGGTACACTACCGTGCCAGGAGTCGTCCATTCTAATTACTCTTAGAATGCTGTCAGGTACCCAGATTGGGAAACCACCCAAATCTAGATCTAAAGCTATAGATCTAGTAACCAGTATGTCTGATATAATGTCCAAGTCCCTTGTGGAGAAACCACCGTGTGACGACCAAAGTATAACCGATCGTAGTATAGGAATATCACTTCCTACTACCTTCTCAACAGATCCATCCCCTATTCTGATGACGTCAAACCTATGACTGTCACATCAGAAATAGATGATCTATCTCTGCTACATCTGCTTTGGTCTATAAATAGACATAAGCCTGATGTCCACCAATGCTTCCGCTGCTCCCACTGACTACGACAACCCTCTGGCAGAGTCATATACACGTACACTTCTGAAACTAGTTCAGAACGACGCTATACTCATCCTCCTGCCGGGTCTCGCAGCCTGGAACAACAGCAATGGCAAGTGTGGGTAAACAAGAACTTCCCTGTCACCGTCCTTGAGGCTATCGGAGTACCTCTCGGGTGCCTGAAGTTACCCACCATATCTGCGGAGTGGCCAATGGAATGTCAAATCATATTGAATCTTTAGGTTCCTTATCAAATCTTCAGTAATCGTTTGTGGTTCTGGAATCACTTCCAGTTCTACCATACTCCCACTACTGTTTTCGAAAAAATCCATTTTTAATAAAACTGTGGCGAGTCTAGAACAATATTTCTATTGATCTGCCAGATGGTAGAAAGTCAACCCGCGTCATAGCCTGGGTCAACCCACAAACAGCCATTACAGAAACGTGCCTTGAGTTGTCCAATGTCTGGTTTTAAGCATAAACCGGACAACTCCCCGTCCCTTAACATTGTTAAGATACGAACTGTTCTATATCCCATATAGGACCAGAGGCACTGATTTAATTGAACCAGATTCAAATCATGCAGCTGTCTCCAGTGCATGTCAACTAAATGGAAGGAGGCCAATCAGCGTTACTCAACTTAGGAATGCTTCCAATTATGAGTAACCTGAAAGAGAAGCAAGATCTCTTTATCATTACTATCAACTGAATACCATATACAAGTACCTACATCTTCGATCTCTTTGAAGAATCCCGATACTTGCTATACCTGGTTCTCTACTCTATTCAAATACCTATAACTTCTCCAAATTCGGACCCTGTGTTTCCACGAAACACCTGTCTAAAAACTAGAGAAGTCATAAGTAAACCGAATATAGTATGAGGACCACCCCTCTGTCCTGATGGACCCTGGACAACATACAATACTCTGTATAAGTCCCTTGAGTCTGATAACTCATTCACTATGTGTCGTAGGTTGAAAACTGTACCTTTGGTTATGAAGAATTACACCGCTGTTTAATGCTCCTTACCTAACCATCCGCTGATATAGGTAAATGTCATAGACATAATTTCAAAAAGGTATATCTCACTCTATGAAAATAGACGTACAGATACATCGATTTGAAATTGGTGCATAACGGCGGATATTCAAAACCAAATACTTGCCGTCCGGCAAATAACCCAGGTGACTTCCTCAAATATCACCGATTACAACGAATCCCGATATAATGAGGACAATCACCTAATTCCCAATAGCTTACTCCCACTCATCATCTGTAAAACCATACAGATGTGAGAATCATACTTGGTAAATACATACCCTGGAGCAAGTGTCTAATCGGGAAATCAGTTTTCCTTTAACTGTACACAGTGAAACTGAAACATTGAAATGTTTCGATGGGGTATTCTGATATTCCTAGTAATGCCTCTTCCAGATTCACGACTGTAACCGTATAGTTCTTTGCCACCTCTCCAAATCCCTTCATATGTCTTTAGTCTTTACCTTCTGCACACCCTTTTAGGCCAAATGGTTTTCTTCCTTCCCTACCGTTCGGCACCAGCCTATGGTTCGGAAGAAGACTATCCAATAAGCATAATGGGTGTACTGTCTCAATCCTAGGAACACTCGCAATGAGAGAGGGTGAAGATAAAAGACAACCGAATAAACCTTATTCCTATTTCTCCTGAACCAGAATCCATCCCCGAACTGGAACCAGTTCCATTCGAGTTCGTATATAACCATACGATGGAGTATCCAAATAAACTGTGGATCTTCGTAGTGATACGGAGTGTCCTGGAGAAATACAAAGGTGATGTGGGAGTGGTAACGAAATATTTGGTTTGGTCGTGAATGTCTGTTGCAATTTACTTTGCCCTCTTACTAATCCCTTGCTTTGTCTGAACTTAATACCTTCTGCACACCATCGTTATGCTAATTGATTTTCTTCATTCCCTACCGGTCGGCACCAGCCTAAGGTTTGGAAGAAGACAATCCAATTTGCATAATAGGTGTACTACCCCTAAACCAAGGAGTACTCGTAACCTGAGAGAGGGTAAAAGGAAAAGACAACTGAATAATCCTATCCGTTTTCTCCAGAACCGGAAACCATCCTCGAATAAATTCTTTCGAGTTCGTATCTAACCATACGATGGTTTTGTCCAATGGAAGTGGACGTTCGTAGTAAAACGGGGTGTCCTGGAGAAAAGGGTAAAAGTAGGAGTGGCAATGAGGTTTGCAACTCTGACAATCCAAAAGCCAGTGTTAAGAAGGTTCGGTTAATTTGGTCACTGAGTCATAGTCTTAGGGTCGGGTCAATGGTCGCTGCCAAAGAGAGAGAGAAAAGAAACACTCAGCGTGCACTCTAACCTAGATCAGAATGGTCACCAATTTATCTAATCTGGAATCCTCCCACTGTACCTCAAATTCTCCTCCAAACCTGAAAGAAGAATTAGTCGGGGTCACCCGAGGAGTAAACCAACTCATCAGTGGGAATCGGGATCCAACTATCATCGCATGATAACGTGACGGAATCCGCTCACGGTATCACACTCCAGAAGGTATGCGCATATCTGGCAAGTTTCAGTTCTTTTGAAACTCCCGATGTGATTTCTGCCCCATGCTCTTATGACCTTGGCGTGAGGTCAAAATATCATAAGTCACATGTCAAGTTCTGCCCATCATTATCCAGGTTAATTTGAATCCACCCGTACATACCCTTGACGTAGGCCAAAATAGTAGTACGACTGTCCCAAACCAACGCATCTATCTATGCAACAGATAAATACCCGGCAGCTACCAAACACTATGCCTTGGCGTGAGGTCAAAATACATAGCTTGAATACTACCGAATATTTAACTGAAATGATGGAGGGCTACGAATGGTTTCTGGCGAAAACCTTTAACGTAATGAACTTGATATCGTTGAAGGAACGGATAGCTTTTTAGAAATATAGTGACGACAACTTCCGCTAAAGAGGTCACTCCCGGTGAAGGGATCTCGGCTCTTTCCCCGTAGAATGGGGTGCAGGATATTCCAACTGAATACCACGGTGCAAAGCAAAAGTAGTCGGCTATAGTGAAGTTAATGCCCTGACGCAAACTTCTGTCCAAGGGGTCACTCCCGGTGAAGGGATCTCGGCCCTTGCCTCGTCGACTGAGGAGCAGGATATTCCAACTGAATACCACGGTGCAAAGCAAAAGTAGTCGGCTATAGTGAAGTTAATGCCCTGACGCAAACTTCTGTCCAAGGGGTCACTCCCGGTGAAGGGATCTCGGCCCTTGCCTCGTCGACTGAGGAGCAGGATATTCCAACTGAATACCACGATGCAAAACAAAAGTGAACGTCCTTGCAATAACAGCTTTTTGAAAAGTGTTCCAACAACATCAGATTAGGTTTGTTTTTAAACTTGCATTGATCCGAATCAATGCAGTCCCATCAATTGATCACACCAAAAGAACGAAAATATACTGATGTACGTATATGCCATCCGCATTCGCCACTGTGTCCCGTCATTACCCGTTAGGTTAGCTAACTAACGACAGAGCGGGTACTGGACTAGCGCGGATGAAAAACATATACAACATCTACTAATATATATACCAATATATAGTATTTCGCTCAAGGCGTGAATAAAATGCAACATCACAGAGAATGAACAGCATCACAGAAACAATACAGATATCTGGGATCCCCGGGTTTCACAGAGCCACTACTGAAACCCGACGTTCCCCTGGTCGTGTGGATAGCCTGTGCAATGAAATCCTAGACCCCTACGGGCGCGGCAAGTTACCCGCCAAAACCTGAAGCGAGGCAGCCCCCTTCAGCGCCGTGAATGGACCACCCAGCACTTCACGAAATCCGGTAACTTGGGCACCCCTCCTGGGTCAACCTGTACCCCCTACGAGTGCGGCGAATAGCCAGCCAATCCTGGAGTGAAGCCCCCTCCGTCCCAATGCCATGAGATGCGGGCTTGTTGCCTTCTAGAACCCGGCTATCCGTGCACCCCTCCGCGGGGTAACCCTAGTACAGAAAGTAAAATATACATACACCGGGTACATCGACCGCAACCAGGTCGTGCCCCAAAAGAATAATACAAACAGGCAGTGACGGCAGTCCACATGTCGGACGCTCGCCCCGCAATATCAAATGTACATAATACAACCACAACTGTACTAGCATTGCATCCAGGCTATCCCTACGACCGATCCGCAACATCACAGCAAATACATAGAACATCAACGTGAAAGTCACGTTCGCAAATCCGTCTAACCGGGCTATAGCAGTTAGACCGGATTTACCGATCGAGTGACATTCACGGTCGCAGATATAATGTAAATACTGTGAAAAATGTGTTTAAAAAATTTCCGATTGATCAAACAATTAACAAGTGGGCCCCAAAGAAAACTGTAGCACTCACAGAAACAATTGGCCCAACTTTAATATTCCAAAGCCCATATTTTAAGCCCAGAAGGCCTCTGTAAAAAAATGGTGAAGTGATGTGAATAGTGCGCGGCGGAAGGGCCGCACAAAGGTGGTTTTCGCGGCGGTTCCGCGCTCCAACTGTGGAGTTACTTCATCAAATTTTTACAGAACTCTTAGATTATCCAGTACATCAATATTTTACAACCTGAAAAATTTTTCGAGACTGAAAAATTTCAACAGAAACTGTCGTGGGTAAAATGCAGTTTTGGAACTTTTTGATCGATCGGAAATGCAAACACATTACACAAAACTAGACTAAGTTAATGGGGAGGCTCTGATACCACTGTAAGTGCACGGCGGCGCCCCGGCCGTCAATCCGACGCCGGAATGCGGAAGCGGTGATAAACTTAAATTTTGCGGACTTTGCAAACCGGCACCACCGCGCACTAAACTCCGGATCGTAACCATTAACAAGTCTAGCTAACCAATAAGAAAGGGAAGAGATGTATACCGACGATCCAAGTCCTCCGGTCTTCATCTCCACTCCGATCTCCTCGCGGGATCTCCGTCCGTCTCCTCCTCGTCGGAAAGGGGCACCACATCGCCTGTAGCTTTTACGGGCTCCCACCTCAATACCGAGGCAACTCGGGCGCGAAGCTGGCGAATCGACGCGTCCAAGATTTGCTGTAGGAATATAGTGTAGAATCGTAGTCTCTTTTTGGGGTCAAGAAGTTGCCATGGTCGGAGGAATATAGCACAAGAATTTTCATGGATGAATGATGGAGAATTGAGCATGCAATGGAAATGTGTGAGCTCAGCCATGCACTCAAATGTGCTCTCTGGAAAATGAAGCAAAAGCCTCTCTCTTTTTCTTGCTGTCCCAGAAAGAAGGGAGCCCCCTGCACACTCATTATGTAATCCTCTCTTACTAAATTAATTAAGCCACTCCATATACCAAAATGTCACACAGCACACTCACAAAATGTTAACATTAATTTATCAAAACCATACACACTCCATATCCCCTCACAGTGGCCGGCCCATTCCTTATGTCCACTCAAACAGTGGCCGGCCCCACCACTAAACCCATACTCTTTTATTAAAAGCAAGTGATGGTAAAGAGAATGATAATGGTCAAATCAAAAAACCCACATATGCAAGAAACCCCTTCCTCAAATGTTATTTGCAAACTTGCAAATAACACCCTCCAACGAAAAGTCCGACCGGGAAGGAAAAAGAGAAAACCGGCCGGAACGGAATGCAAACTGGCAACCCCAGAAAACTGGTCCCATAAAAATTACAGGAAAACCCCGATACTGTGCATACACACCCGCATTTGTATTCCGTCCGGATACAAATGCAAAGAGACAAAACTACACTATCAAATACCAGGATCCGGCTTAAGCCAAAGCCGGCTAGTAAAAACCGTCCGATCACCATCCGTGCAATACCGCGCGTATCTGATCGAACCCTGCCATATCTCCATACGGCCTCTACAGCGTTTCGCCCGAAAGCTTGAGTAACTGAAAGTGTGGTGGACTCTAAAGACTCGTCAATACTATGGCTGTGGATTTAACCACTAGCACGTCAGAGGTATAAGCCAATACGTGACGGGCCACCAGCTATTGACTAAAAGGGACGTCGATGAGCGAACTCATCCTGACACCCTACTGAGCCTGTCAGTGACAATATCCGTGCAGTCCGGTCCGTTCGTCTATGAGTATCGCATGGCGGGCCTAGGGGGTTGGTAAAAGTCAGACCCCCAAAAGCGGTACAAGTCGTGTCGGAGTGTAGCCCAGAACACCCTGAGATACTACTGGAATACCTACCAGTAAATCTCCTTGCCTTGGCCAAGGACTTTGTGTAATGGCTCTCCTAGACACAGCACGACCTCACCCCCAATACCGGGAGAGACGAACCCCTGAAGATACGCTCACTGCCTCCATGTGGCTCGGGACTGTACCCAACTAAAACCTGTTTGCACGACTCCTTTGAGCCGTGGTAGGGTAGTAATCAAAGTACAGTGGGAACTCACACGAGACAAATGACGATCCCCAGGTCGATGAACTAACCTGCACACATGTCACCAGGGAACTTCCATCTGACGTCTGGTATATGACCAACTAGCATGTTCCCGGCGAGTCCTGTCCGGTGTACTCATAACCCAATGAGCACCTGTATACATCTTAGGTGATCCAACTGACACCAGTGGCTTGTGAGACCGGCCACCGCCCCTCGTCGGGGTCTCGACTGTATACACTAGTCTACTAATGGAGTATCGATGCCCGGTCTCGAAACTCCCACGACTAGGGACCTTTTAAGGATATGCTTGTAGACCCCCAGCTCCCACTTATATGATCGCCCTCATACTGCTGGTGGTCAAGCAAGAATCCTAGGGGCTCTATCAACGTGTAATAGCGACATGTCAGGTCACCTAAAACAGTACACGATGATAAAGGTAAACCAGATAGCATACTATCATCTCGAGTAAGACTGTCCTACCGGGATAGGTCCTCCCTCAATCATTACAATCACGTACCTGTGACCTAATAATTGACTCTGAGGGCACTATCTCCAACACAGACTATTCTGTACCAGTGTCACCAGAGAACTGCCATCTGACGTAAGGTATAATACCATCTGGGAGTTCTCGGCGAGTCCGTCCAGTGTACCCAGTCTCTACTGAGCACCCGTATATCATCTCTGATGTTAAACACCAATGGATATGGGATCATCCATCGCCCATCTGTATGGGTCAAGAAGGTATACGCTAGTCTACTCTGGTATATCGATGCCCCGTCTCGATACACCCACGACTAGGGACTTTGAAGGATGTACTTATGGACTACCATGTCCCCACTAGTATGATCCGCATCATAGTCCAGGTAGTCAAGTACACATCCTAAGGGCTTTACCAACATGTAACAGAGAGACAATCAGTGTACACGTCAAGGTAAAGATCAACCAGATAGCATACTATCATGTCGAGCAAGAAAGTCCTCCCTATATATGTCCCAGCATCCACTACAATATATATCCTATGTATAGTAATGGCCTCTAGGGCATACATATAACTAACAATAAGCAGTATGTGCAATAATCATGCAAGTGCTCTATCAGGTAATATAACTACAGGATGAGGTACAATAATAAATGCTGAACATGGGCAATATAACATCTACACGGAATGTCAACGTGGAATATATAATCGGTGTCCATCAATGCACCCAGATCCCCCAAATAGCTCAGGCGCCGGCACCCTCATCGGCCCTCAAATCCTGTAAATCTCTGAGAATCCCGAGTGCTAAACATCGGCACCCAAATATCATAAATACTCGTGTCCAGCATCGACACGCAAATCCTCATCCATCGGGCCCCGTCAGTCCGGGTCAGCCCACGGGCTCCGTCTGCAGTATCGGCCCTCGGCCCCAGCAGTACGGATCACCCCGCATCCATCTATCGACTCTGATCAGTATCCTTCGGATAACTGTCAGGTCCAACCAATCACCGGTAGGTAGTAGTCCCTCTGCCAGGCTCACCGTCTACTACACAGTGAAACCGTTCTCGCCCCGGGGTACCATTCCGGGTCCACCATGAACCCGTAATCGGCCTCAACCAGCTCCTCGATTCGGGTTCACATATATCACTCTAGCACCGAGGAAACAGATGGTGGACGCAACGAAATATCATATCAAGGGAACCGGGTTTTTAAATGATTACATATTTGAAATAGCCACGGTTTCCAAATCCAGAAATCACATGTAATCCAAACCAATATGCAAGTCAATGATCCGATATGATGTGCATCAAATATGAATATCATGTCAAGTCACATAAAGATGAGCTACAATATAATGATCCGATGTGATATATGCATCAAGTATGAATATCATGTCAAGTCACATATAGATGAGCTACAATATAACGATCCGATGGAAATTCTACAGTGTGAGTGTCATGGCAATTACTAACGGTGTGTGTGTAACATGCAGGATAGTGCTCGTGCAACATGGACCGTTAGTAATGGTGCGGTGTTCTTTCAATTCTAGTTTATATCCATATAGCAGGGAATGGAGTATGCACTAAATAGTAACCATGAACAGTCAATATATATAAATGTAGCTATAAGGTCCTATCAGCCCTGACGTAGAACGCCATGCGGGCGATATCCCCGTAGATGTTAAATCTACTCACCGTAGTCTCTCGCTAGGTATAGCCAACAACTTGTTTCCCCTTCTGCGCGGCATCCGCCGTACTCGCCTGCGAACCTAAAATTACACAATACATCATACATAAGCTTGACATCACACAAACACGACATTAAAGCCGAACTAGTAACTCATGTCGTGAACCAAGCGTGCGTGTGCGCGATACGCTAAAACGTGTGATTACGCGCCTGAAGCCACTCCGACGCGTCGCGATACGCAGAAACCCAAAACCCATACACACGTATCACGCGTGTCGCGAAAGATTGAAAATACGGGAAATAGGGTATTCTACTCCAGATTTTGATACAGAAATGATAATATAAAACTATATATACAAAAATAACTCACATAGCAGCAGACACCATCACCCCAAACCCCAACCCAAAACACCCCCATCTGGCCGCAAATTGCTGCCAGAATGCTTATTTCGGCGGCCTGGGTAGGGAATTGGGCTCCCAGGTTTTGTGTGTGCACTCTATACCCTCCATACATGCTACAGTAACCTCTAGTTTCACTCTGAAATATCTCGGGTAACAGCAGATCCTTCAGAGCCTTATTTCTAGTTAAAATCCACACTTTTGCACTAAAATCAAACTTTAGGGTATTTCTGTGCAAACTGAAACAAACCTGGCCTAAAATTGCTCTAATAACACATAATAGAGCTAACACAACTAACAAAACCCTAATCTAACATGTGAATCACAAATATCCTTTAATATCACTAAAAATGCACAAAAATGAGATTTTTACTAAAGAATACCACAAGTTATGGAAAAAGAGGTTAAGACATGAGTTTATACCTTCTAAAGACCTTATAAAACACCAAAAGTCTCAGCTTCTCTCTCAGGTGTGCAGATTAGCCTTCAAACACCCTAAAAAGCCCCTTTTTCCAAGGTTTTTGTGAAGGAAAAGTGTTGATTTGTGTAGGGTTTTGTTTAGGGATCAAAGGGAAATGAAAAAGAGAAGAAAAGATGAAGAAAGGCAAGGTTTTTCTGCTGGAAAGTTGCAGAAATTCTGAAGTGGGGAGAAGAGAGAGAGAAGAGAAGGAAAATGGGGGTCAAAAGTCAAACTTTCACCTAACCACCATGCCTCAATGTTTAATTGGATTTTGAATTATGAAAAGGGTTATGATATGATTAAAATGGTGGGGAAATAAGTTAGCAACCATGCAACACAAGAATGGTTAACAAGTTATACCAAAAACCCTAAGTCACAAAAATGGTTAAGTGTGCAAGTGTACACTACAAAAGAAAATTTTCCAATTTGCCAACACGACTAAATATAACTAATAATCCTATGCACACATATACAATAACACGTACAATTACTAATTTAACACGAAAAACATTCTAACGGAAATACAAAGTGTTACAATCTACCCCCCTTAAAGAAATTCGGTCCCCGAATTTAAAAATCTAACTATACGCACCTTCAAAAAGATGGGGATACCTCTTCCTCATCTCGCTCTCGGTCTCCTAAGTGACCTCCTCGCCGCTCTGGCCACGCCAAAGTACCTTGACGGACAGTATCTCTTTCGACCTCAATTTCTTCACTTGCCGATCCAAGATCATCACCGGCTGCTCTGCATAGGAAAGGTCGCGCTCAAGCTTGATCGTCGGGTGCTGAATCGCATGCGAAGGATCATGAAGATATTTGCGGAGCATCGAAACGTGAAATACGGGGTGCACGTCTGGAAAACTTGGCTGAAGGGCTAATCGATACGCAACCGCACCAACACGCTCGAGGATCTCGAAAGGGCCCACATATCTGGGACTAAGCTTCCCCTTCTTTCCAAACCTCATCACGCCTTTCATTGGGGAGACCCTCAAGAAAACATGATCACCAACAGAAAACTCAAGTCTGCGCCGACGACGGTCCGCATAAGACCTCTGCCTACTCTGGGCTGCTCTCATCCTATCGCGAATCAACTGGATCTTCGCGGTCGTCTCCTCCACAATCTGCGGCCCTAAGATACTGCTTTCACTGAGCTCCGTCCAACAGGTGGGCGATCTGCATCTCCTCCCATAAAGAGCCTCAAACGGTGCCATCTGAATGGTCTCCTGGTAGCTGTTGTTGTAGGAGAACTCTACTAAGGGCAAATGATGATCCCAGCTACCTTCGAAGTCTAATACGCATGCTCTAAGCATGTCCTCGAGAGTCTGAATAGTCCGCTCTAACTGTCCGTCGGTCTGCGGATGGAATGCTGTGCTGAAACTCAAACGAGTGCCCAAAGCCTCCTGAAGCCTCTGCCATAGCCGGCTAGTAAACTGGGTGCCTCTATCGGACACGATACATGTCGGAACTCCGTGCAGTCGTACAATCTTATCAATATAAATCTGGGCATACTGAGCAAATCCGAAAGTCATCTTCACCGGTAGGAAGTGAGCCGCCTTCGTCAAACGATCCACGATCACCCAGATGGAGTCATACCCTCGACTAGTCCTGGGTAGACCCATAATGAAATCCATAGATATCTGTTCCCATTTCCACTCCGGAATGGGTAACGGCTGTAGCTCTCCCGCGGGCCTCTGGTGCTCAGCCTTGACTTGCTGACAAGTCAGGCATCTCGACACAAAATCTGCAATGTCTCTCTTCATCCTGTCCCACCAGTAAACATCTCTCAAGTCATGGTACATCTTGGTGGAACCGGGATGAACACTATATACCGATCTATGTGCCTCCTCAAGAATCTCGCGCTTTAATCCCTCAGCATTTGGTACGCACAGTCTAGCTCCAAATCGTAGTATCCCCTGATCATCGATCACGAACTCGGAAAATCTGCCCTGTCCCATCTGTGTCCTGATCTCTAAACAGCGGTCATCACTGTGCTGTGCCTCATGTATACGGTCAAGCAACTGTGGGCGTGCACGAACATGCGCAATCTGTCCTCCGATCGGCGTAAACTCGAACTGTAACCGGCTGTCGCATAAGATCTGCCAATCTGCCAACGACTGCCTCTGCACTGCGCTCAAACAAGATAGACTACCCCCGGGCCTCCTGCTCAAAGCATCCGCCACTACATTCGCCCTGCCCGGGTGATACAAGATCTCACAATCGTAGTCCTTCACTAACTCCATCCATCGACGCTGTCTAAGGTTCAGATCTCGCTGCTGAAATATATACTTTAAGCTCTTGTGGTCAGTGAATATCTGGCATGACTCTCCATACAAATAATGTCGCCAGATCTTGAGTGCAAAGACCACTGCAGCCATCTCCAGATCATGAGTGGGGTAATTCTGTTCATGTTTCTTTAATTGCCGTGAAGCATACGCGATCACTCTGTCATGCTGCATCAAAACGCACCCTAGCCCCACTCGTGAAGCGTCACAGTAGACCACAAATCCGCCTGATCCTGAAGGCAGTGATAGAACTGGTGTCGTAGTCAGTAGAGCCCATAGCTGCTGGAAACTGTGCTCACACTCCTCCGTACAATCGAAGCGAACTCCCTTCCGGGTCAATCCGGTCAAAGGTGTAGCAATGCGAGAGAAGTCCTGCACAAATCGCCTGTAATAGCCTGCCAGCCCTAGAAAGCTGCGAACCTCCGTCACTGACGTGGGTCTAGGCCAACTCCGAACTGCCTCGATCTTCCTCGGGTCTACACATATACCATCTTGTGTAATCACGTGCCCCAAGAAGTCTATGTTGTCTAGCCAGAAAGCACACTTTGAAAATTTGGCGAAAAGCTGATGCTCCCTCAAGGTCTGCAGTGTAATCTGCATGTGCTGCTCGTGCTCCTCTCTACTCCGAGAATACACCAAGATATCGTCAATGAACACTATGATGAACAGATCAAGATACAGCCGGAAAATGCGGTTCATCAAGTCCATAAATGCTGCTGGCGCGTTGGTGAGTCCGAACGACATCACCAAAAACTCATAATGGCCGTAGCGCGTGCGAAAAGCTGTCCTAGAAATGTCCTCCTGTCGAACCCGCAGCTGATGGTAGCCTGATCGCAAATCGATCCTTGAAAAGTATCCTGCCCCCTGAAGCTGGTCGAACAAATCATCGATGCGTGGCAAAGGATACCTGTTTCGCACTGTCACCCTGTTCAGCTGGAGGTAGTCAATACACAGACGCAAACTGCCATCCTTCTTCTTGACGAACAGGACTGGAGCACCCCAAGGAGAAACACTGGGTCGAATGAGTCCCTTATCCAGCAAATCTTGCAACTGATCCTTCAATTCTCTAAGTTCCGCCGGGGCCATCCGATAAGGCGGTACAGAAATAGGCCCCGCGCCAGGAACCAAATCAATACAGAAAGAAATATCACGCTCGGGCGGTAGCCCAGGAAGCTCGTCAGGGAACACATCAGGGAACTCGCTAACAACCGGAACCTGATCCATCGGAACCTCTGTAGCTCTAGTATCGCAAACATAGCCGAGAAATCCCTGACATCCCTTCCGCAAAAGCTGTCCAGCGCGAAAAGAAGAAATCACACTGTGAGGGGTGGCACCACGGTCCCCCAACACAACAACAACCGACTCGCCGGAAAAACAAAATCGAACTGTCTTCTCGCGGCAGTCAACAGAAGCATAGCACGTGGCTAACCAATCCATGCCCAAAAGAACATCGAAGTCCAATATCTCAAGAAGGATCAAATCGACAGGCAACTCTCTCTCGCCAATATGGACGGTATAGGATCGGAACACGTGTTTAGCAACAAACGACTCTCCCACAGGAGTAGTCACAACAAGTGGCTGGTCAAGCAAACCGGACTCTCTACCAAAACTCAGCACAAAGTGTGTGGATACGTACGAGTGCGTGGATCCGGGATCGAATAACACGTGTGCATCAACCGAACATACAGGAAGGATACCTGAGACCACCGCATTGGACGCCTGCGCGTCCTGATGCGTCAAAGCAAAAACTCACGCCTGTCCTCCACCTGCGACTGACTGTCCCCTGCCGGCCGCTAGCTGCCCTCTGCCTCGGTCACCTCGTCCTCTATGAACAAATCCTCTGCGACCACGACCTCTCTGTGCATGCGTCTGACGCGAAGTAACAGTAGGTACTATCGGCAATGCCGTCTGGGGTGGTGAAGGTGGTAATGTAACATGCGGTGCTGCCGCCTCACTCCGGGGTAACTCAGGACAATCTCGTACACGATGATAAGAACTCCCGCAACGGTAACATCCCGATGATGGTCACTGACCCTCCTGGGGATAGGAGCTAAATAACCGGCCTCGCCTCGGATCTCTGCCACCTGCAAGGTGCCTGTCACGACACCGAAAAGGCTGTCTCTGCACTGACGTATCTGCACGAACTCTCTTCGGCTCTGGGACTGCCGAAGTCTCAGCAAGGCGCTCCTCAACTAATAATGCTGCATCTACTGCTGCTGCGTATGTCTCGTAATGCTGCACGCTGATAGCAAGGAATAGTGGTGTAAGCAAGCCTCGGATAAATCTCTTAACTCGCAACTCCTCAGTAGCCACTAGATACGGAGCATAAACTGATAGCTCGGTGAACAGCACATCGTACTCTGCCACCGACATCTCTGGCGTCTGGCGTAAGGACTCGAACCTGCGTGCTCTAGCATCTCTGACACTCACGGGAAGAAAGCGGGCAAGGAATAGCGCCACGAACTCTGTCCAGGTCATAGGAGGAAGACCTGCTGCTCTACCCTTCTCGACTGATTCACACCATTTCTGCGCAAGACCTTCCAGGCGAAAGCTCGCGAACTCAACCCATCTCGCATCTGCGCATCTAAGTGAACGACATATCCGCGCCATCCTATCAATGAAAGACTGTGGGTCCTCGGCCACATCGGTGCCTGTGAAGACCGGATGCTTCAGCCTCATAAACTCTGACAGCGATACTGTAATAACCTCTGTAGTCGCAGGTGCAACTGCCTGAACTGTAGGTACCACCGTGGTCTCTGCAACGGGTGGAATTACCTCTGGTCGCTGCGCTCGAAGTGTCTCAACTAGAGATCCCATCATCTGGCGCATCTCCTGCATACTGGATCCCATCGTCTGACGTATCTCCTGCACACCAGCCCCTAACATAGCAATCTGATCTGTCACGGCAGGAATAGCCTGCTCGGGCACAACCGGTGTACTACCCGGATCAGTCCTCATCTCCGACGAGTCAACTCGAATCTCGGCCCTCGCGGCTGCTCTCTGCGCCCTCGTAGTCTTTGGCGGCATAATGGCTGAAAGGAACAATAGGATTCGATAAGGATACGGAAATCGAATCGCAAGAATGTATATACTCAAGAAGGAATTTAAATCAACAAGTTCTAAGGTGGCGTAGGCGGAGTACCGTGTCGTGAGTATGCCGCGGAACATACACACGCTACGCTACCCTGCTGCAGCTACCTACTCCATCATACCAGGGTCATCCTACACTCCGAAAGGTAAAACCTACGCTCTGATACCAACTTTGTCACGACCCAAAGTTTGGCCCGTGACCGGCAACCACGTAATGTCTACAGGCGTAACGCGACTAAGTGAACCGAAAACCAAGAAATCAAACCAGTAAAATTATAGAGTGTTATAAGTTTAAAATGAAAGCACTTACTAACATGTTAAGAAATCTAAGTAACAATCACCAAGATAGCAATATACGACGCCGTAGCGAAGATCAAGATCCACAAGCGGGAACATCACAGATAGAATAACTGCAAGTACAGTCGGCTCACAACGAGCTCGACACCAGAAAAAAATAATATACATCATCGTCCTCACACTGTTTCTAAGTCAAATACATACATGGTAGATGGAGAATACTAGATACAACAATGTACATAACTGAAAGATAAACAGACACCGCACAAAACCCACCTATCAGCAAAAGAGCTAGTACACCAACTATGGGGGTATCTGTGTCAAAAGATGCAAAACGCAGCCTGCCGCGACTACTCCGAAGGGCAACCTGCAAACACTGTGGCATAACGGGGGCGAGTTGCCAACTCATGAATAGAGATAACATATAAAGGTAATCGCAAGCATGCACGTACTGCGCTACTCTAATATATGCCAACAGATGATATCAATATGTGATAAGCAGTATGTGCAATAATCATGCAAGTGCTCTATCAGGTAATATAACTACAGGATGAGGTACAATAATAAATGCTGAGCATGGGCAATATAACATCTACACGGAATGTCAACGTGGAATATATAATCAGTATCCATCAATGCACCCAAATTCCCCAAATAGCTCAGGCGCCGGCACCCTCATCGGCCTTCAAATCCTGTAAATCTCTGAGAATCCCGAGTGCCCAACATCGGCACCCAAATATCATAAATACTCGTGTCCAGTATCGACACGCAAATCCTCATCCATCGGGCCCCGTCAGTCCGGGTCAGCCCATGGGCTCCGTCTGCGGTATCGGCCCTCGGCCCCAGCAGTACGGATCACCCCGCATCCATCTATCGACTCTGATCAGTATCCTCTGGATAACTGTCAGGTCCAACCAATCACCGGTAGGTAGTAGTCCCTCTGCCAGGCTCACCGTCTACTACACAGCAAAACCGTTCTTGCCCCGGGGTACCATACCGGGTCCACCATGTACCCGTAATCGGCCTCAACCAGCTCCTCGATTCGGGTTCACATATATCACTCTAGCACCGAGGAAACAGATGGTGGACGCACTGAAATATCATATCAAGGGAACCGGGTTTTTAAATGATTACATATTTGAAATAGCCACGGTTCCCAAATCCAGAAATCACATGTAATCCAAACCAATATGCAAGTCAATGATCCGATATGATATGTGCATCAAATATGAATATCATGTCAAGTCACATAAAGATGAGCTACAATATAATGATCCGATGTGATATATGCATCAAGTATGAGTATCATGTCAAGTCACATATAGATGAGCTACAATATAATGATCCGATGGAAATTCTACAGTGTGAGTGTCATGGCAATTACTAACGGTGTGTGTGTAACATGCAGGATAGTGCTCGTGCAATATGGACCGTTAGTAATGGTGCGGTGTTCTATCAATTCTAGTTTATATCCATATAGCAAGGAATGCAGTATGCACTAAATAGCAACCATGAACAGTCAATGTATATAAATGTAGCTATAAGGTCCTATCAGCCCTGACGTAGAACGCCATGCGGGCGATATCCCCGTAGATGTTAAATCTACTCACCGTAGTCTCTCGCTAGGTATAGCCAACAACTTGTTTCCCCTTCTACGCGGCGTCCGCCGTACTCTCCTGCGAACCTAGAATTACACAATACATCATACATAAGCTTGACATCACACAAACACGACATTAAAGCCGAACTAGTAACTCATGTCGTGAACCAAGCGCGCGTGCGCGCGATACGCTAAAACGTGTGATTACGCGCCTGAAGCCACTCCGACGCGTCGCGATACGCAGAAACCCAAAACCCATACACACGTATCACGCGTGCCGTGAAAGATTGAAAATACGGGAAATAGAGTATTCTACTCCAGATTTTGATACAGAAATGATAATGTAAAACTATATATACCAAAATAACTCACATAGCAGCAGACACCATCACCTCAAACCCCAACCCAAAACACCCCCATCTGGCCGCAAATTGCGGCCAGAATGCTTATTTCGGCGGCCTGGGTAGGGAATTGGGCTCCCAGGTTTTGTGTGTGCACTCTATACCCCCCATACATGCTACAGTAACCTCTAGTTTCACTCTGAAATATCTCGGGTAGCAGCAGATCCTTCAGAGCCTTATTTCTAGGTAAAATCCACACTTTTGCACTAAAATCAAACTTCAGGGTATTTCTGTGCAAATTAAAACAAACCTGGCCTAAAATAGCTCTAATAACACATAATAGAGCTAACACAACTAACAAAACCCTAATCTAACATGTGAATCATAAATATCCTTTAATATCACTAAAAATGCACAAAAATGAGATTTTTACTAAAGAATACCACAAGTTATGGAAAAAGAGGTTAAGACATGAGTTTATACCTTCTAAAGACCTTATAAAACACCAAAAGTCTCAGCTTCTCTCTCAGGTGTGCAGATTAGCCTTCAAACACCCCAAAACCCCCCTTTTCCCAAGGTTTTTGTGAAGGAAAAGTGTTGATTTGTGTAGGGTTTTGTTTAGGGATCAAAGGGAAATGAAAAAGAGAAGAAAAGATGAAGAAAGGCAAGGTTTTTCTTCTGGAAAGTTGCAGAAATTCTGAAGTGGGGAGAAGAGAGAGAGAAGAGAAGGAAAATGGGGGTCAAAAGTCAAACTTTCACCTAACCACCATGCCCCATTGTTTAATTGGATTTTGAATTATGAAAAGGGTTATGATATGATTAAAATGGTGGGGAAATAAGTTAGCAACCATCCAACACAAGAATGGTTAACAAGTTATACCAAAAACCCTAAGTCACAAAAATGGCTAAGTGTGCAAGTGTACACTACAAAGGAAAATTTTCCAATTTGCCAACACGACTAAATATAACTAATAATCCTATGCACACATATACAATAACACGTACAATTACTAATTTAACACGAAAAACATTCTAACGAAAATACAAAGTGTTACAGTATGGGTGTACAATATGTATGTACACAAGTATGGATGTACAATATATATGTACGCAAGTATGGGTGTACAATATGTATGTACGCAAGTATATCATGCAAGGAGTCATATCCTGATGCAGCGATTCTACTGTGTAAGTGACATAGCAATTATCGATGATGAAGTGTGTGAGCCAGCAAATCTGTGTACGTATAACATACGCATCATCGATAATGGTGTAAGTGTACTAGCACAGGTATATGCAATGCAATGAGAATAATATGAATGCAGCATAAGGTAAATCATATGCAAAATGCTGACAGGTATACGTATCTAACATGACCGAGTCGTTGAATCTAACCATTGGCATCTAGCCTCACAACATCACGCACGGAATAATCCATCGTATGGCATCCTCTATTCAAGGGTATGGATCAATCATCGAGCCCAACTTATCACGTACGGAAAATCATCATACGGCGGCACTGAACCAATAGGGATCCTATCAACCTATATGACAATGAGGGTACGGCCTAATGTCATGTACAACCTATCATTCATGATTCACAACATGTATACACATATATATCCATATACCTATGTCCCAAGTCACATCCATAACAATCTCATATCAGGGGACCGACAAGGTATCAATCATCTCAATCGACTCGTATCCGTATACCAACATATCATCATATCACATGCCAAAACGTATTCTCTTTTCATTGCATCTATATCTCACATAAGGTCAATATACATTACATTCTACCTTTACTATAAGCATACGTATCTAATCTAACATACACACCCGAACTATACAATCAGTTTTTAAAAGATGCGAATCGTAGTTTTGAAAGTAGGGGCTACGGTGTTTTTAAGGAAAAGATATCATTTGAAAATCCGTAACGTCCCTCAAGGTATTTGTTTAAAAGATGCATACGATTCTTCAGTTTGGAAATAGGTATGGTTTGGACGACACGTCTATGTCGGCTAGCTAGTCCTATAGTACCATAAACGGTAATATCATCAAACATCATCCTCAAATCCCGTCACCACATATTAGCCGTAACATATCACTTCTAACTATCTTTTAGTTCCTAATATAGTTCTCTAATTATCTTTTAACTCTATCTATAGTTTTCTATTAAAGGTTTCCTTAACCAAATACTATGAATTGGTTTCCATCAAAAACTTGCGGGGGTGCTATACGCCATCCACCCGACTTCCCCCGTGGATATAGATCCACTCACCTTGCTCCTTGCTTACCGAAGTCGATGCCGCCATGCTCCGTCGCCTCGGAATCCACGCGAAGGTACCTACAATAATACACAATCGCAATCGCTATTAAAATCGAATCCGGAAAACCGATACGGCACACGTTGCCCTCATAGGTTTGAACCTATATCCTACGCGTGCAAAAACAATCAAACACTAAAACCAAAATTCCAAAATACAGAAAACATAGCCAAAAACACACCAAAGTGCT